>OZ004710.1:38988732-39588732 GCA_963924515.1 Vespertilio murinus
ATCACTCAGAATCAAAGGCCAGATAAAGAACTTCATAAAGAAAAAGAAAAAAGCTAAAGGAGTTCATTACCGCCAAACTAGAATTATATGAATTGCTGAAGGGGGTTCATTAGGAAGAGAAAGAAAATAAAGATAAAACTTATGAACAACAAATACATAACTATCAACAAGTGAATCTAAAACCAAGGGAATTAAAAAATCTGAATATAATAGAATTAGAGGTATGGAAGAGGAGTGAACTGTCAATTCTTGGGGTAAAGGGGAGTGGGGATGCGGGAAGAGACTAAACAAAATGTGTGCACATATGGATGAGGACAATGGGGGTTGGGAAAGGGCAAAGGGTGGGGTAGGAACCTGGTGGAGGGGAGCAATGGAGAGGGAAAAAAGAGGACTGTTTGTAATAATATGAATAATAAATATTTATTTTTAAAAATTAGAAATTAACCATACACTGAAATAAAGAATAATATACAGAGTTTGGACAGTAGACTAGATGATGCCAAGAATCAAGTCAATTATTTAAAATAAGAGGAAGCAAAAAACATCCAACTGAAGAGCAAACAGAAAAAAGAGTCCAAAAATATGAAAATAGTGTAAGGAGCCTCTGGGACAACTTGAAGCATACCAACATCCAAATTATGGGGGTGCTAGAAGAAGAGAGAGAGCAAGATATTGAAAGCCTATTTGAAGATATTCTCAGGGAGATTTGGCAAGATGGAAACCAGCAAGAAGGTAGGGAGAGAGAGTGTTTGAGATAGAGAGGGAGTGATAGAGGTGGGTGTGTGTGTGTGTGTGTGTGTGTGTGTGTGTGTGTGTGTGTGAGAGAGAGAGAGAGAGAGAGAGAGAGAGAGAGAGAGAAAGAGAGAGACAGTTAGATCTTGCACATTTTCCAAGGGGCTACCAATCCAGGCAGTCTCAGATGGCAAAACCCTGCTGCTGCTGCAAAAACTCCGATGAAGACACCTGTAGCACAAAGACCACACCATCTTGAAGAACAGAACTGCTTGAGACTAGGATCCTAGCCTTGCCATAACCCAGTCTGGTCTGAGTAGCAAACCAGTACTATACAGTTTCTCAGGTAGAAGACCTGCAACCAAAGCTGCAGACCCATGGAAATCAAGACTCCACGCATCCTGGCCACATATTTCTGTGAGTCTCAAAGCCAATACCCCTCCCCTGCTGCCCCCATGGCAGCAGCATAGGAACTTCAAGACCCTGGCTACACAATAGGGCTTTCTGCACACACGCACAGCAGTGGCAGCTCCACCTGACTTTCAGCCTTGATGTCTGACACTGGAAGTGTGTTTCCCATGACCAGGCTCCTCACCCATGCATGGAGACTGCACAATTTGATCCTAGGTACGCATCTTTGAATAGATTGTTTACTGCAACCAGATCGTGCTCCCACGCAGGGAAGAGAGACAGCGCTGAATTTGAGCGTGGACATGCGAACTCAGAGAATTTGTTTCCTACAATTAGGTTCCATGCTCAGGTAGAGAGAATGTGCTGAAATTGACCCTAGGTATGCATCATTGGGGAAATTGTTTTCTGTGACCAGAGCCCACGCCCAAGAAGGGCAGGAAGATAGTGCTGAATTTGAGCCTGGACTGGCAAATGTGGAAAATTTATCTCCCACAAGAAAGCTTTGTGACCAGAGAGGGAGATTTTTCAGAGTTTAACCCTAGGTGCGAATCTTAGGGAAGATTGCTTTTTGTGACCAGATCCCATGACCATGCAGGGCAGGGAGACAGTGCTGAATTTGAGCCTGGACTAGAGAACATGGGGAATTTATCTCCCACAACTAGTCTCTGTGCCCAGGCAGGGAGACACTGTGGAATGTTACCTTAGGTGCGCATCTTTGGGTAGATTGTTTCTGCAATCAGATCCTGCACCCACGTTGGGCAGGAAGACAGTTATGAATTTGAGCCTGGATGTGCAGATTTGGGGAATTTGTTTCCCACAAGGAGGCACTATGCACAAGCAAGGAGACTGTGCTGAATTTGACTCTAGGTGTGCATTTTCGGGAAGATTGTTTTCTGTGACCAGATCCTGCACCCACGGAGGGAGACAAAGCTGAATTTTAGCCTGCAGTTGGAAACCCAGGAAGTTTGTTTCCTGTAACCAGACCCTGCAACCAAAAGGGAGGCTATGCTGAATCTAAACTTGAATGTGTGAACTTGTGGAGCTTGTTCCCCACTACCAAAGCCTGTGCCCATATCGGGGTAGCACTGAATTCGAGCCAGTGTGCATGGCCACGGAGAGTTTGTTTCCCATAGTACACACCCATGAGACCAGACCCCACACCCACACTGAGCAACCTGACTTTGATTCAGGGCAAACACACACAAAATTATATTTTCCGCAAGACAGGTGTGGACCTCCTACCAACACAGTGCAACTGTGCAACACTGTCTCCCAAGAGGATCTGTGACCCTAAATATCCTCGCATGAGACAGAAATGAGCACCAGTGACTAGACTCTGTTTCTCATTGCATGTGCCTGGGATTCTTGATTCCCAGTACATTCACACTAACAGCCAGTGACACCAATTCTTGGTGCATGCACACTATGTGACCCTGATTCTCGGTGTGAGGTAGCACTAAGCAACAGAGATTCTGATACTCGATTCTCAGCACAGACACAGGAGCCTCTGACTCCTGAAACACACTAGGGGACTTTGAGTTTTGGCACACCCCAGCAGGTTCTCTGTTTCAATGTGTCACAGACAGGGTCCTTGATTCTAGGTGTGCGTACAAGGCCACATAAGTGCCTGTGACTCTGACCCGGAGTGAGAATTCCTTTCACCAACCCACAGCAGCCACACGTCTTGGTGTCAGAGCTCTTCACTGACACTTGAAGGTTGCAAAACTCCCACTGCAGGTGGCCCAACCCTTACAACTCAATATTTGAATCTTCTGGTGATAATCAGAATGGGAAGATAACAAAACAATCCCCAGAGGAAAGAAAAGGAGGAATCACCAAGAAAGAAAATAGGTGAAATGGAAGTATGCAATATGATAGAAAAAGAATTCAGAGTGAGGGCCATACAGTTCATACACTGGATGGAAAGAAAATTAAAAAACTATGCAAAAATCAGTAAAAAATGTAAAATGTTATAGCTACAATAAAAACACCATGAAAGGCTTCAACAATAGACTAGAAGAAGCAGAGGACAAAATTAGTGAGTTAAAAGATAAAGTACAGAAACAAGCCCAATCTGAACACCAGCGAGAAAAATTAAAAAGCTTGAGGAGAACCTAAGGGAGCTTTGGGACAATGCAAAACTAAATAACATATATATAATAGGGCTGCCAGAAGGACAAGAACATTAGCAAGAATTTGAAATGTTTTTGAAGACGTAATAACAGACAACTTCCCTGATGTGGGGAAGAAAAGTTTTACAAGTACAGAGAATCCCAACCAAGATGAATAAAATAAAACACACACCAAGACATGTCATAATTACATTGACAAATGTTAATGACAAAGAGAGAATCTTAAAGGCTGCAAGAGACAAAAGTAACTACAAAGGATCCCCCATCAGATTATAAAATGATTTCTAAACAGAAACACATCAAGCTACAAGGGAATAGAAGCAGGTATACAAAGTGATACAAAGCAAGGGACTGAACCCAAGAATACTCCACCCAGCAAGACTATCAATCAATCAAAATTGAAGGGGAAATCAGCAGGTTCTCAGATTTAAAAAAAAAAAAGGCTAAGGGAATTTATCACTACCAAACCATCAATGCAAGAAATGCTACAGGGAAAGTTGTAAAACAAATATATAAATAGGTAAGAAGGAACACAGAATCAAAAAAATCAAAATGGCTACAAACAAGTACCTTTCAGTAATAACTTTAAAAGTAAATGGACTAAATGTTCCAATCAAAAGACATCAAGTGACTGAATTGATTAAAAAAAAAAGGCATGACCCATATGTATATACTGTCTACAAGAAACCCACCTCATAAAAATGGACTCACACAGATTGAAAGTAAAGGGATAGAAAAATATCTTTCAGAAAAATGGAAATTAAAAAAAGAGCTGGGGTAGCAATACTTATATCAGACAAACTAGAACTCAAAGTGAAGGCCATAACAAGAGATAAGGAAGGCCAATTCATAATACTAAGGGGATCAATACAACAAGATATAACCTTGGTAACTATATATGCACCCAATGAAGGAACACCCAAATACATTTTTAAAAAGTGGAAGATATCAAGAGAGAGATCGACAATACAATCATACCTAAAAAAGAAAGAAAGAAAGAAAGAAAGAAAGAAAGAAAGAAAGAAAGAAAGAAAGAAAGGTAGTAAATCATTTAACTCTACAACTCAAACCATTAGTAAAAGAGCAAAAAGAAAAGCCCAGTGTAAGCAGAAGGAAGGAAATAATAAAGATTAGAACAGAAATAAAGTACTTAGAGACAAAAAAATACAAAACATCAATGAAACCAAGAGTGGATTCTTTGAAAGGATAAGCAAGATTGATGAACCTCTAGCCAGGCTCAACAAGGAGCAAAGACTGAGGACCCAAATAAACAAAGTCAGAGATGATTGAGACAAAATAACAACAGACACCACAGAAAAACAAATAATTGTTCAAAAATACTGTAAACAACTCTATTTCAACAAACTAGACAACCTGGAGGAAATATACATATTCCTAGAAAAATACAACCTTCCAAAACTCAATCAGGAAGATTCTAAAAATCTCAATAGGTCCATAACTATGAAAGAAATTGAAGCAGTTATCAAAAAGCTTCCATCAAATAAAAGCCCAGGGCAAGAGAGCTTTACAAGAGAGTTATACAAGACATTCAAGGAAGATCTAAAAGCTATCTTCAACAGACTATTCTTTAAAAAATCAAGAGGAAGGAACATTTCCAAGCTCATTCTATGAAGCCAGCATCACCCTAATTACAAAACCAGATAAAGACAACACAATGAAAGAGTATAGGCCAATATCCCTCATGAACATAGATGCAAAAATCCTCAACTAAATTCTAGCAAATCGGATACAACTGTACATGAGAAAGATTATATACCATGACCAAGCATGATTTATCTAGGAGATGCAAGAATGGTACAATATCCACAAATTAATAAACATGATACATCATATAAAAAAATTGAGGGAGAAAAATCACATAGTCATATCAATTGACACAGAAAAAGCATTCGACAAAATCCAACACCTTTTCTTGATAAAAATTCTCAATAAGGTGGGAATAGAAGGACCGCACCTCAACATAATGAAAGCCATATATTACAAACACACAGTCAACATCATACTCAATGGGCAAAATCTAAAACCATTTCCTCTAAGGACAAAAAAAGAAGGTATGCCCACTCTCACCACTTCTGTTCAACATAGTACTGGAAGTGCTAGCTATCAGACAAGAAGAAATAAATGGCATTCAAATTGGAAAAGAGGAAGTAAAACTGTCCTTATTCACAGATGACATGATAGTGTACACCTCTCTCTTCACTATTTTTACTATCCAACAATTGTTTTTCTCTCTGTCCTTTTGATGTTGTTTGCGGGAATGTTTATTATATCATATTTTTATGTGTTTTTGTGAGATTGTTTTACTTATTCTTTTTTGTTTCTGTTTTGTTTGCTTGGTTTTGGTTTGTTATTTACTTCTGTTTTCCCTTGCCTCACTTAATATTAGTTGATGTTGTAGTTTGTATTAATCTCCAAGAACATGTTGCTGGCATTTGCTGGGGTTAGTGGTTGTTCTATTGAAGTTTTCTTCTCATATATATAGTTGGTTCCTCTTTTGTCTCTTAGTCTTGTTCTTGTCTCTCTTAGCATTTTTTTCTTTTACCAATTTAATTTTAACACTCCTTTTTTCCCTTTCTTTTTACACTCCTTCTTTCTCTCCAAACTAATTTGCCTTTCTCTGGTGGACCCCTTTATTGCAGGTTATTAATACCATGAATGCATTTCTATTCAGTGCCTTGTGTGTTATATCTAGTTGTGCTATACTTTGTGCCTTTAAATCAGCACAGGAGAGAGATAACTATATAACCAGACATCCTGAGAAGAGAGACCATGGGGAAACAAAGAAACCGCCCACATATGAAAGAAAAGCAGGCAACACCAGAATAGGAAGTAAAACAAAATAGAGGCTAACAACATGTCACAGAAAAAATTAAGAGAATGGTCATAATGTGGCTACAAATAAAGGAAAATAAATTCAACAATATGAGTAAGAACTAAGAGGAAATGTAGAACCAAAAAGAAATAAAAAGTGGCATTGATGCTATAAAGAACTCAATAGAAAGCATCATGAGTAGACTAGAACAAGCAGAGGACCTCACCAGTGAGTTAGAACACAAGATAGGAAAAAATTCCCAGAGAAGCTTGCAGAAAAAAACTAAAAAGCAGAAGAGTCTAAGGAAAATTTGGGACAACAGCAAACAAAGCAATATCCACATACCGTGTTTCCCCGAAAATAAAACATCCTCCAAAAATAAGACCTAATAACAGCATAGGTCGGAGTGAGCAGTGAGCACGGGGCGGGAGAGAGGAGAAGACTTTCACAGATGTGTGTATAAGAACAGGAGGATTAGAGCGGACAGGATGCAGCAAAGGTGGTGAGTGCTGGTCTGTCTCTGGTGACACTACATGATGCTCCCGGCCGCCTTAATAATGACTGAAGGTTCTCAGTCAGTGGCAGATCCTGCTCCAGCCCAGATCCAGGCCCCAGCAACAGCAAGCCCAGTGACAGTACCCAGGCAGACCCCAGGGGGTAAATGTCTGATTAAGGGGTAGGGGGGATGTCTGGTGAAGGTGTTCAGTGGCACAGGGGTGGGAGGAGGGGGGTCACTTAAAATGACACAGGAGGATCAGAGGGAACAATCAAAATGACACAGGAGGATCAAAAGGGGTGACTAAAATGGTAATCCCCCCTCTGATTCTCCTGTGCCATTTTGATTCCCCCCTCTGATTCACCCTGTGTAATTTTAAGTGATCCTCCTCCCCCCACCTTAATACCCCAATTCCTTTTTTTACCCCAAGAAATGAGTGCAAAAAGAAAAGGCTACTCCACGGAGTACAAGAAAGGAATCGTGGAAGACTCTTGGGGCCAAAATCTTAATGCTTTCTACAAAGAGAAGATGTTGAGTATCTGATTGGTCCCAAAATAGCAAGCAGAGTATGGTAACCTCATTGAACAAGTGGATAAGGGAAATGCTAAAAAGCGCAAGTGTGGATCAGGTCACCAACCATTATTTTCCGAGCTGGAAGACCTGATCTGTGAATGGGTTGTTGACAGGAGAGCAAAGGCTTTAGTTGTGAATAGGGCTCAGGTTCAAGAATTTGCCCTTGCAATGGCACCACAGTTTGACATAGCCCCCGAAGACTTCAAAGCATCACAACACTGGCTGGATAATTTCCTTCAGCAAAGTGAACTATCTATAAGAAGATCTACAACATTGTTTAGGTTGGAAGATACTCAAGTTATTAAGCAAGCCATTGCATTCAAGTCCTTTATTGATGATGCTGACTTCTCTAAATACAATCTTTCCAACATGATTGCTATGGATGAAACTGCAGTGTTCATGGGACAATCATCTCAAACAACAATTGAACAGCGGAGTGCCTCCTTAATGTACATTCCCTGCACTGCTTCCAAAAGTGCACGTGTTTCCTGTATTTTGGCAATTTGTCTGGATGGCACTAAAATCCCACCTTTAATCATTTCTAAGGGCAAAATGGGAAAGATTGAACGTATTTTGGGCGTTTTTGTTCTTGAAACTGAAAAGGCCTGGGCCACACAAGCAGTTATAAGGAAGTGGGTCGATTTAATGCTGCCGCTTGTTATGCAAGGGAGACAAAGAGGTCTGCTAGTCTGGGATGCAGCCAGCACTCACTGCACTAAAGACATGAAGACATTTCTTCACAAAAGAAAAAATAGATCAGATAATGATTCCCACAGGAATGAGGGCCTATCTCCAGACTCTTGATATTGCAATAAACAAGCCATTCAAAGACAATTTGTGCTTGGAAATTAATGACTACATTGAAAATAGAATGGAGAGAAACCAGCGTGGAAACTTTGTGAAATCTAAACTGGAAGAAGTTGTGACTTGGGTGAAGAATTCATGGGAGAAAATCACTGACAGTTGCATTGCAAATGCACTGCGAGCAGGCTACCTTGACAACAAGTACTCATTTAAAGACAGTGCTATTGCTAAACATGAGAGATTTGGTGCCCTGATTCTGAAAGAAAAGGAGTCACAAGAAATTTACCAGAAAATTCAGGAATTGGATTGTTATGATGATGTTCCAGAAGATGATGACATGATTGTCATTGAATAAATGAGTAAATTCTTGATACTGTAGGATTCACGGTTTGTCTGGTTTGTGTTGACAACTACCACACTACTGTACCATATACAGTTAATAAATTTCCTTTATTTTCATTCAACAATAAATGTGTACCGTATTCTTCTTCATGGAAAAATAAGACATCCCCTGAAATAAGACTTAGCGCATCTTTGTAGCAAAAATTAATATAAGACACTGCCTTATTTTGGGGGAAATAGGGTAATAGCAGTCCCAGAAGGAATAGAAACTGAGCAAGGAATATAAAACCTATTTGAAGAAAAAATGACAGAAAACTTCCCTGATATAGGGAAGAAAAAGCCACACAAATCCAAGAAGCTCACAGACCCAAGCAAAATAACCCCAAAAGCCTGAAGCCAAAGCATATTATAATTAACTTGGCAAACACCAACAACAAAGTAAGGATCTTAAAAGCACTCAGAGAGAGACAGAAAGTTACATACAAAGGAACCCCCATCAGACTAGCAATTGATTTCTCAACAGAAACTCATCAGGCCAGAAGGGAATGGAATGAAATATACAAACTCATGCAAAGCAAGGGTCTGAATCCAATATTACTGTACCCAGTAAGGCTATCAATCAAAATTGAAGGTGAAATTAGGAACTTCACAGAAAAAAATGACTAAGGGAATTTATCACCACCAAACCAGAAATTCAAAAAATGCTAAAGGGGCAAAAAATGGTTTGACTCAGTGGATAGAGCGTCGGCCTGCAGACTGGGGCTCCCAGATTCAATTCTGGTCAAGGGCATGTACCTTGGTTGTGGGAACATCCCCAGTAGGAGGTGCGCAGGAGGCAGCTGGTCGATGTTTCTCTCTCATCGATGTTTCTAGCTCTCCATCCCTCTCCCTTCCTCTCTGTGGAAAAATCAATAAAAAATATATTTTTTTAAAAATGCCAAAGGCTGTGCTGTTAAAAAAAAAAAAAAGGAATAGGAAGTGAAGAAGGAACACAGGGGTAAAGAATAAAAATGACAATACATAAGTACCTATCAATAATGACTTTAAATGTAAATGGATTAATGCCCCCAATTAAAAGACATAGGGTAACAGATTGGATAAGAAAACAAGACCCATCCGGAACCAAGATGGCGGCCTAGGCAGTCTCGTAGGCTGCCGCCTCATCAACAATTTAATTAAAAAAACAACTAAAATCAAAAAGGACTTCACCAAAACCTCAGGAAAGCTGGCGGAGTGGAATAGCTACAACTACAAAGAAAGAGAGAGGCTCACGGATCTGACTGGGACCCGCAAAGTGCTGAGGTAGGGAGACGCTCGTGCGCGGAGAGGAGGTGCGGCCGCCGAATGCCTGCCTGGACGGAGGGGAGGGAACACTTTCCGACTGTACTGAACCCAAACCCGGCCGAAACTCCGTGGTCCCAGGCTCATACGGGTGGAGTCTGGACTGTAGGGAAAGGCACCCAGAGATTCAGAGACTGGGAGACCGGGGACTGGGAGCTGCAGCCGGCAGGGTCTACAGTCGCACGCTGAGAACACGCTGAGGTCTGACCGCCGCCGCTCCATAGCGGAAGGAGTTAGAAGCTCCAGGTCTGACCACGGAGGCTGCCCCCGCCTCTCTGTACAAAGTGGCGGCCTCTCTGTAGCGGAAGGAGTCAGAAGCTCCAGACTACAGAGACCAGCCCAAGTCCGGGCGAGCCCCTGGGGCACCCACACTCTTGCTTGGGGAAACTGGGACAGTCAGGCGGAAACTCAGGGAAGCCCCGGAAGGCAGAGGTCAGGTGGAAACTCAGGCGAGTGCACAAGGGCAGGGCCGAAGCCAAGACTGTCAGTACAGCCCTGAGACTCCGCCCCATCCAAGCTGAGCAGAGGCTTCTGCAGTTTTTCAAGTCTGATCCTATAAGACTGTCTCCAATACAGAATTTATCCCAGAGTAGACACAGCTGATACCCACATCCAATTGGCCTGAAGGTCAATTCACAACAATAAAGACTTAGCTATAACAAGGCTGTGCACGCAGTCCACAAAGGGGATCACCAAGAGTGTCTACCTCAGGTGACTGAGGAGGCTGACCCACTGTGCTATATAGGACACCAAACACACAAAGCCATCCTACCAACTCTGAAAAAATAGTGATAATGCCGAGACAAGGAAATAGATCTCAAACAAAAGAGATGGAGGATATAGAGTTCAGAACTACGGTTCTAAGGTTATGCAAGAATATCCTAGAAAAGCTCTATAAACTTCATGAGACTCAACTAAAAAGTATACATAAACTGACTAAATTGGAAAATATTATGCAGAGATCCAACAGCAGAATGGAAGAACACAAGAATCAGGTCAAAGAGCCAAAAGACACTCCTTTGGAGAAGGAAGAAGAAAAGAGGATCCAGAAAGTTGAAGATAGTGTAAGGAGCCTCTGGGACAACTGCAAGCACACCAACATCAGAATTATGGGGTCCCAGAAGAAGCGGGAGTGCAAAATACTGAAAACATATTTGAAGAAATAATATCAGAAAACTTCCCTCACCTAGTGAAAGAAATAGACTTACAAATACAGGAAGCCTACAGAACCCCAAACAAGAGGAATCCAAAGAAAAATTCTTTGAGACACATCATCATCAATATGCCAAGGGTAAAAGACAAAAAGAAGATCTTACAAGCAGCAAGAGAAAAGCAGTTGGTTACCTATAAGGGAGCACCCATACCACTATCAGCTGATTTCTCAACAGAAACCATGCAGGCCAGAAGGGAGTGGCAAGAAATATTCAAAGTGATGAATAGTGAGAACCTACAACCAAGATTACTGTATCCAGCAAAGTTATCATTCAAAATTGAAGGGCAGATAAAGAGCTTCACCGATAAGAAAAAGCTAAAGGAGTTCATCACCACCAAACCAGTATTATATGAAATGCTGAAAGATATTACTTAAGAAAAAGAAGAAGATCAAGTGAATTAAAAATCTGAGGAATAGAATATACTGGTGAATATAATAGAATTAGGGGCAAAGTAAGGGAGTGGATAGATAATTATCAGGGTGAAAGGGGTGTGGGGTGCAGAAAGAAACTGGATTAAAATTGTATAACCTATGGATGAGGACAATAGTGGGGGGAGGTGGTAAGGGCAGAGGGTGGAGTGGGAATCAGGTGGAAGGGAGCTATGTGGGAGAAAAAGGAGAAACAATTGTAATAATCTGAGCAATAAAGATTTATTAAAAATAAATAAATAAATAAATAAATAAATTCAAAGGAAAAAAAAAGAAAACAAGACCCACATATCTGATATCTACAAGAAACCCACCTCAGAAAAAAAAAGATACACACAGAGTGACAGTGAAGGGATTGAAAAAAGTTTTCCAGGCGAAAGGTAAAGAAAAAAAAATAATAGCTGGGGTAGCAATACTTATATCTGACAAATTAGATCTGAAAGTGAAGTACATAACAAGAAATAAGAAATGCCACTTGATAATAGTAATAAAAGGAACAATCCAACAAGAAGAAATAACCCTGGTAAACATATATGCACCCAAATCAGGAGCACCCGAATACTTAAAAAAAAAAAAAAAAAAACACCTGGAGGATATCTAGGGAGAGATTAACAGCAATACAATCAGAGTATGAGAGTTTAATACCCCACTATCACCATTGGACAAAACTCTAAACAAAAAATCAGAAAAGAAACATCAATCCTAAATGACTCACTAGACCAGATAGAATTAACGACATCTTTAGAACATTTCACCCCAAAGCCACCGAATATACATTCCTCTCAAGTGCACATGGGTCATTTTCAAAGATATCCTATATGTTCAGACACAAGCAAAGTCTCTTCAAATTAAAGAAGATAGAAATCATACCAAGAATCTTCTCAGATCAAAGTGGCATAAAACTGGAAATCAAACAATAAAAAAAAAATCACACATGGAAACTAAACAGCATGCTATTAAACAATGACTGGGTTATCAGAGAGATCAAGGAAGAAATTAGAAACATCATGACAAGAAATGACAATGAAGACACAACAATACAAAATCTATGGGACACAGCAAATGAAGTCTTGAGAGAGAAATTCATAGCTCTGCAAGCCTACTACAAAAAGAGACCAAAGAAACAATAAAAAAAAGAACAACAAAACCACAAGCAGGTTATTTGAAAGGATAAACAAGATTAATGAACTTCTAGCCAGGGTCACCAAGAAGGAAAGAGAGAGGACCCAAATAAACAAAATCAGAAATGAAAGAGGTGAAATAACTACAGACCCCACCAAAACACAAAGGATTGTTAAAATATACTATGAATAACTCTATTCCAACAAACTGGACAACCTGGAGGAAACGGACATATCCTAGTAAAATATAACCTTCCAAAACTCAACCAGGAAGAAACTAAACAGCTCAATAGGCTGGTAACTAGGAAGAAATTGAAGCAGTCATTAAAAAGCTTCCTGCAAACAAAAGCTTAGGACCAGATAGCTTCACAATAGAGTTTTACCAAAAATTCAAGGAAGAACTAAAACATTTCCTCCTCAGACTATTCCAAAAAATTCAAGAGGAAGGAACACTTCCAAGCTCCATCTATGAAGCCAGCATCACCCTAATACCAAAACCAAAGACAACACAATGGAAAAGAATAACAGGCCAATATTCCTCATGAACATAGATGCCAAAATCCTCAACAAAATTCTAGCAAATTAGGTCCAGTAGTACATCAGAAAGATCATTCACCATGACCAAGTATGATTATACCAGAAATGCAAGGATGGTACTGTATCCACAAATCAGTAAATGTGATACATCACATAAACAAATTGAGAGATAAAAATAACATAGTCATATCAATTGATGCAGAAAAAGCATTTCACAAAATCCAACACCCTTTCCTGATAAAAACTCTCAAAAAGTTGGGAATAGAAGGATCATACCTCAACATAATAAAAGCTATATATAATAAACTCACAGCAAGCATCATACTCAATGAGCAAAAACTAAAACCATTCCCTCTAAGAACAGGAACAAGACAGGGATGCCCACTCTCACTCCTCCTGTTTGACATAGTGTTGGAAGTATTAGCCATTGCTGTTAGACAAGAAGAAAAAATAAAAGGCATCCAAATTGGAAAAGAAGAAGTAAAGCTGTCCTTATTTGCAGATGACATGATATTGTACATAAAAAAACCGAAAGACTCCATAAAAAATTTATAGACTTAATAAATGAATTCAGCAATGTAGCAGGATACAAAATTAACACCAAGAAATCTATTGCCTTTCTATACACCAATAGTGAACTTACAGAAAGAGAGACCAGAAAAGCAATCCCAATTACCATCACACCAAAAAAATTAACATATCTAGGAATAAACTTACCTAAGGAGGTAAAAAGCAATATGCAGAAAACTACAGGACACTGACAAAAGAGATAGAGGAAGATGTAAAGAGATGGAAGAACATACCATGTTTATGGACTGGTAGAATCTACATTATTAGAATGTCCATACTACCCAAAGCAATCTACAGATTGAATTCACTCCCCATTAAAATATCAACAGCATATTTCAGAGACCTAGAAAGAACTCTCCAAAAATTTATCTGGAATAAAAAATGATCGGAATAGCCACAGCAATCCTGAGAAAGAAGAATTAAGTTGGAGGAATATCAATAACAGATATCAAGCTGTATTACAAAGCCACTGTTCTCAAAACAGCATGGTACTGGCACAAGAACGGCATATAGATCAATAGGATAGAATAGAGAATCCAGATATCAACCCAAGCCACTATGTTCAATTAATATTTGACAAAGGAGGCAAGAGTATACAATGTAGTCACGACAGCCTCTTCAATAAATGGTGTTGGGAAAATTGGACAGATACATGCAAAAAAATGAAGATATATCACCAACTTACACGATACACAATAATACACTTACAATGGTTACAGGACTTAAACATGAGACAGGAAACCATAAAAATACTAGAGGAATCCACAGGCAACACAATCTCAGACATAGGCTCAAAGAACTTCTTCACTGATACTGCCCATAGTGCAATGGAAGCTAAAGAGAAAATAAACAAATGGGACTACATCAAAATAAAAAGATTTTTTACAGCAAAAGAAACCATCAACTAAATAACAAGTCCACTGTATGGGAGAATATATTTGCAAATGTTATCACTGATCAAGGTTTAATCTCCAACATCTACAGGCAGTTTATACAACTTAATAAAAGGAAGACAAATGATGCAATTTAAAAATGGGCAATGGACCTAAATAGGATCTTTTCAAAAGAAGACAAAAGGGAGGCCAAGAGACACATGAAAACATGCTCAAAGTCACTAATTATCCGAGAGATGCAAATCAAAACGACAATGTGGTACCATCTCACGCCTGTCGGAATGGCTATCATCAACAAATCAACAAATGACAAGTGTTGGAGAAGATATGGAGAAAAAGGAACCCTCCTGCACTGCTGGTGGGAATGCAGACTGGTGCAACCACTTTGGAGAACAGTATGGAGTTTCCTCAAAATAATGAAAATGGAACTCCCATTTGACCCAGTAATCCCACTACTAGGAATATACCCCAAGAAATTAGAAACACCAATCAGAAAGAATATATGCACCCCTATGTTCATAGCAGCACAATTTACAATAGCTAGGATTTGGAAACAGCCTAGGTGCCCGTCAGCAGATGAATGGATCAGAAAACTGTGGTACGTCTATACCATGGAATACTATGCTGCCATAAAAAGAAGGAATTCTCATCATTTGCAGTAACCTGGATGAAATTGGATAGTATCATGCTGAGTGAAATAAGCCAGTCAATTAAAGAGAAATATCACATGACTTCACTCATTTGTGGATATTAAAGAACATTATAAACTAATGAACAGAAAAATAGATATAGAGACAGTAAAACAACAAGCAGACTGTCAAATGAGAGGGGGGGGCGTAGGGAGATCTGTGGGAGATAAGAGATCAACCGAAGGACTGCTATACATGCATATAAGTACAACCAATGGACACAAAACTCTGGGGAGGGAGGGCATGTATGGGAGGGGGGGCAATGGTAAGCTATGTACACATATAATACCTTAATAAATTTTTAAAATTTTTAAAAATTAAATAAAAATAAAAAACATATATTCTTAAGAAAAGAAATTAGAAACACGAATCAAAAAGGATATATGTTCATAGCAGCACAATTTACAATAGCTAAGATTTGGAAACAGCCTAGTTTCCCATCATCAGATGACTGGATCAGAAAATTATGGTACATCTACAAAATGGAATATTATGCTACCATAAAAAAGTAGGAATCGCCGAAACTGGTTTGGCACAGTGGATAGAGCATCGGCCTGCAGACTGAAAGGTCCCAGGTTCGATTCTGGTTAAGGGCATGTACCTTGATTGCAGGCACATCCCCAGTAGGGGGTGTGGAAGAGACAGCTAATCGATGTTTCTCTCTCATCGATGTTTCTGATTCTCTATCCCTCTCTCTTCCTCTGTGTAAAAAATCAATAAAATATATATTTTTTCCATCCATAGCAACCTGGATGGAATTGGAGAACATTATGCTAAGTGAAATAAGCCTGCCAATGAAAGAAAATTAGCACATGATCTCACCCATTTATGGATAATAAAGAACATTATAAACTGATTAACAAAAAGATAGATACTGAGACAGTAAAGCATCAAACAGACTGTCAAATTATAGCTGGAAGGTTAGGGAGAGGTGGGTGAGATAAGATATTAATTGAAGGACTTGTGTGCATGCATATAAGTATATCCAATGGCAGCAAAATGGTGGGGTGAGGGCATGTAATGGAGTGGGTTGGGGGGGCAATGGTAATATATGTACAGATATATTTTAATACAAAAAAATTAAAAATATATGAAGGAACATATCGTGTTCATCAATTGGTAGAATCAACTTCATCAAAATGCCCATAGTACCCAAAGCAATTTATAGATTCAATGCACTCCCCATTAAGCGGCATATTTCACAGACCTAAAATGAACTCTCCAAAAATTCATCTGGAATTTTTCAAAAACACCCTGAATAGCTGATACAATTCTGAGAATGAAGAACAAGGTAGTTGGGATCTCAATACCAGATTTTAAGCTGTATTACAAAACCACTGTTCCCAAGACTGCCTGATAACTGGCACAAGAACAGAAATACAGACCAATGGAATAGAATAGAGAATCCAGAAATCTACTCAAACCACTATGCCCAATTAATACTTGAAAAAGGAGGCATGAACATACAATGGATTCAAAACAGCCTCTTCAATAAATGGGGTTGGGCCGAAACCGGTGTAGCTCAGTGGATAGAGCGTCTGCCTGCAAACTGAAGGGTCCCAGGTTCGGTTCCAGTCAAGGGCATGTAACTCGGTTGTGGGCGCATCCCCAGTAGGGGGTGTGCAAGAGGCAGCTGGTCGATGTTTCACTCTCATCGATGTTTCTGACTCTATCCCTCTCTCTTCCTCTCTGTAAAAAATCAATAAAATATATTTTTAAAAAATAATAAAATAAATAAATAAATGGGGTTGGAAAAATTGAACAGATACATGTAAAAATTTAAAGTAGACCACCAATTTACAACATACACAAAAATAAACTCAAAATGGATAAAGGACTTAAACATATGACAGGAAAACATAAAAATACTAGAGGAAAATACAGGCAGCAAAATCTCAGATATATGCCAAAGGAATTTCTTTACTGTTACTGCCCCTTGGGCAATGAAAAATAAAGAGAAATTCAACAAATGGGACTATACCAAAATAAAAGGCTTTTGCACAGCAAAAGAAACCATTGACAAAACAACAAGAAAGCCCACTACATGGAAGAACATATTTGTCAATGTTATCACCAATAAGGGTTTAATCTCCAATATTTATAGGGAACTCATATAACTTAATAAAAATAAGATAAATGATCCCACTAAATAGTGAGCAACAGACCTAAATAGAAACTTGTTGAAAGAAGACAGAAGGAAGGCCAAGAGACATAAGAAAACATGCTCAAAGTCACTAATTATTGGAGAGATGCAAATCAAAATGAGAATGCAGTACCATCTCATACCTGTCAGAATGACTATCATCAAAAAATCAATTAACAACAAGTGTTGGCAAGGATGCAGAGAAAAAGGAACCTTCGTACACTGCTGGTGGTAATGCAGACTGGTGCAGCCACTGTGGGGAACAGTATAGAGTTTTCTAAAAAATCTAAAATTATAACTCCCATTTGACCCAGTGATCCCACTTCAAGCAATATATCCCAAGGAGCTAGAAACACCAGTCATAAAAGAGATATGTCATCCCTATGTTCATAGCACCACAATTCACCATAGTTAAGATTTTAAAACAGCCTAAGTGCCCATTATCAGATAAGTATATTAAAAAACCGTGGTACATCTACACAATGGAATACTCTGATGTGCTAAGAAAGAAAGAATTCCTACCATTTGCAACAATATGGCTGGAATTGGAGAGCATTGTGCTAAGTGAAATAAGTCAGAGAAAGCTAAATATCACACAATCTCACTCCTTTATGGGAAATAATTAACAACATAAACTGTTGAACAAAAACAGATCCTGAGGAAAGGAAGAATCAATCATTCTGTCAAACCTCAGAGGGAAGGTAGGGAAGAGTGGGTGTAAGGGGGCGAGATTAATCAAAGGACTTGTATGCATGCATATAAGCCTAATCAATGGACACAGACAACAGGGGGGTGAGGACATGCGGGGGTGGGTTTGGGAAGGTAATGGAGGGGATGAGGACAAACATGTAATACCTCAATGAATAAACAAATTAAAATGCAAAAGAAAAAAGAAAACCTATTTAAAAATATATTGACAGAAACTTTCTCCTACCTGGTGAAAGAAATAGACTTACAAGTCCAGGAAGCCCAGAGAATCCCAAACAATAGAAATCCAAAGAGGACCACACCACAACCCATCATAATTAAATGCCAATGGCAAAACACAAAGGGAAAATATTAAAAGCAGCAAGAGAAAAAGTTAGTTACCTACAGGGAGTAACCATTTGAATGTCAACTGATTTCTCAACAGAAGCTATGCAGTCTAGGGGGCAGTGACAAGAAATGTTCAAAGTAATGAATAGCAAGAACCTACAACCAAGATTTCTCTACCCATCAAATCTATCATTTAGAATTCAAGGTCAGATAAAGATATTTACAGGAAAAAAAGCTGAAGGAGTTCATCACCACCAAACCAATATTATATGAAATGCTGAAGGGTATTCTTTAAGAAGAGGGAGAAGAAAAAGGTAACTTAGAAAATTATGAACAACAAAATGACAGCAAATGCATATCTATTAACAAGTAAATCTAAAAGTCATATAAATAAAAAAATCTGATGAACAGAATAAACTATTGAATGTATTGGAATCAGGGGCATGGAAATTGAGCTGACAGTTCTTTGAGGGAAGGTAATGTGTGGGGTGAGGGAAGATTTTGGACAAAGATCTTTGAGGAAAGGTCATGTGTGGGGTGGTGAGGGCCTGTGTTGGTGTTGGAACTGGGTGGCAAGAAGCTATTGTGGGAGGGGGAAAGAGAGATTTGTGTAATAATCTGAACTATAAAGATTAAAAATAAATAAATAAAAATAAAATATATTTTTTAAATACCATTCAAGTTAAGAAGCACATAGAGTCCCAAACAAAATGAAAGCTAAAGACCAACACTTAGACCATCATAATTCAATTTTGAACATCAATGACAAAGAATCTTAAAGGCTACCAGAGACAGACAGAAATTTAACTACAAGGGATGTCCCATTAGAATGTCAACTTACTTCTGTGCAGAAACATACTAGGCCAGAAAGGAATGGAATGAAATATAAAAAGTAATGCAAACCAAGGTACTGAATCCAAGAATACTATACACAGAAAGGCTAACATTCAAAATTGAAGATGAAATCAGGAATTTCACAGATCAAAGAAAAGGGGCTAAGAGAGTTTATGATCGCCAACTAGCAATGCAAGAAATGCTATAAGGACTTCTGTAAAAAGAAGTAACAGAAAAGCAAGAAAAAACACAAACATTAGGAATAAAAATGACTACAAACAAATATGTATCAACATTAACATTAAACATAAACGGGTTAAATGCACCAATTAAAAGGCATAGGGTAGATGAATGGATAAGAAAACATGACCCATATATTTTCTGTCTGCAAGAGACCCACTTCAGAACAAAGGTTTCACACAGACTGATAATGAAGGGATGGGGAAAATTTTTGAGGCAAATGGAAATGAGAAAAATGTTGGGGTTGCAATACTTATATCTGACAAAATAGAAATCAAAGTACAGGCCATAATAAGCAATAAAGAAGGCATCTGCATAATACTATGGTAAGCAATTCAATAAGATGATATAACTCTGGAAAACTATGCACTCCCTTGTAAGTAATAACAGCATCCAAATACATAAGACAAATTCTGAAAGATATCAAGGGAGAGATAAATACCAATACAATCATAGTAGGGGAATTTAATATCTCACTAACACCACTGGATAAATAGTCTAAACAAAAAATAATCAGCAAAGAGAAAACTCTGGGGGGAGACCGGCAACAAAATGGCGGCAGAGATAAAAACCTAACTGCAGTCGCACTCAACAATTTCAAAAAATACAACTAAAATATAAAGTGGTCACTATCCAGAACTACAGGAAAGTTGACTGACTGGGAATTCTACAACTAGAAGGAAAGAGAAAACCAGAAGGAAAACCAGAGGAGCTGTAAAAGCCTAAGGTACGGAGGCATGGTGCGCGCTCCGGGAGAGGACGTAGCCAGAGAGGAGGGGCGGCTGAGTGCCTGGCTGGCGTTCCCTAGCGGGAAGGAGATAAAAGCTCCGGACTGTGCTGAACCCCAACTCCGACTGCACTGAACCCCAGTTCTGGGCGAGACCCTGGGGTCCCAGCCTCATACAGAGGGAAACTGGGCTGTAAGGTGGAAGCTAAGGGGAGCCAGGAGCTGGTGAAAGGCAGAGCTCCGGGGTCGCGCACATTTGCGCGCAGAGGATGGACTGTTCACTAAGCTGCTGAATTGCCCCAGCGGGAAGGAGACAAAAGCTCAGGACTGTGCTGAGCCCCAGTTCTGACTGCACTGAAGCCCAGTCCTGGGCAAGATCCTGGGGTCCCAGCCTCATACAGGGGGAATCTGGGCTGTAAGGCAGAAGCTAAGGGGAGCCAGCGAAAGGCAGAGCTCCTGAGTCGCGCACATTGCGCCCACAGAGGACAGACTGTTGATTGGGCCGCGAGATTGCCCTAGCAGGAAGGAGACATAAGCTCTGAACTGTTCTTAACCCCACTTCCAACTGCTCTGAACCCCAGTCTTGGGCTTGTTGGGGGAGAGACTACACTGTCTGGTAGCAGGCGAAGCTCTAGGGCACCTTTCTCTCAGAGGTGCTTGCAGCGAATGCCAAAGGACACTGAGGTATACTGAGACTCAGGAACCTCCGAGGGCGGGGCTAACCGGAAGCCAAGGCTGTAGGCTCCACCCTGAAACTGCCCCATCCAAGCTGAACTCAGAGAGGCTTTTGCAGGTTTCCAAGTCTAGTGGAATAAGGTTGTCTCCTGGCATAGACACAGCTGATCCTCCCAACCTACCAACTCAGGGAAGCAGCGAAAATGTCGAAACGAGGAAACAGATCACAAACGAAAGAAATGGAAGAAAAAAGCGACTGGATATAGAGTTCAAAGCCACGCTTATAAGGTTGTTCAACAATCTCTTAGAAAAGGCGGATAAAATAATTGAGACCTATGAGGATATGAAAAGGGATCAACAAGAAATAATAAAGGGTTAACAAGAAATAATAAAGGGTCAACAAGAAATAATAAAGGGTCAACTAGAAATAAAGAATACATTCTCTGAAATAAATACTATTATACAGAGTCCTAAAGACAGATTGGAAGATTGTAAGAATCAAGTCCAAGATTTGGAACACAAAGAGCCAGAGGACACTCCTCCAAAGAAGCAAGAAGACAAGAGAATCCAGAAAGTTGAAGATGGCATAAGAAACCTTTGGGAAAACTTCAAGTGAACCAACATCAGAATTATGGGCATCCCAGAAGATGACAGAGAGCAAGATACCGAAAACATATTGAAAGAAATAGTGACAGAAAACTTCCCCCACCTGGGGAAAGAAATAGACTTACAAGTCGAGGAAGCACACAGAACCCCAAACAAAAGGAATCCAAAGAGGACCACACCAAGACACATCATAATTAAAATTCCAAGAGCTAAAGACAAAGAGAGAATATTAAAAGCAGCAAGACAAAAGCAGGTAGTTACCTATAAAGGGGCACCCATACGACTGTCAGCTGATTTCTCAACAGAAACCATGCAGGCCAGATGGGAATGGCAAGAAATATTCAAGGTGATGAATAACAAGAACCTACAGCAAAAAATACTCTACCCAGCAAAGCTATCACTCAGAATCGAAGGCCAGATAAAGAGCTTCACAAATAAATTTAAGCTAAAGGAGTTCATCACTGCCAAGCCAGAATTATATGAATTGCTAAAAGGGGTTCTTTAGGAAGAGGAAGAAAATAAAGATAAAAATTATGAACAGACACATAACTATCAACAAGTGAGTCTAATAACCAAGGGAAGTAAAAATCATGATGAGCAATATTAACTGGTGAATATAATAGAATCAGAGGTATGGAAGGGGAGTGGACTGGTGATTCTCGGGGAAATGGGGAGTGGGGGGGGGGACGGGAAGAGACTGAACATAAACGGCACCTATGGATGAGGACAATGGGGGATGGGGAAAGGGCATAGAGTTGAATGGGAATTTGGTGGAGGGGAGCAATGGGGAGGGGAATGAGGAACATTTGTAATAATATGAACAATAAAGTTTTATTTAAAAAAAAGAAAAAGAAAAAAAAATCAGCAAAGAAACAGCAATCCTAAATGACTCACTAGATCAGATGGGCTTAATTAACATTGTCAGAACTTTTCACCCCAAAGCTACAGAATATACATTTTTCCCAAGTGCAAATGGATCATTTTCAAAGGTAGATCATACATTGGGACATAGGCAAATTGTCTTCAAATTCAAGAAGACAGAAATCATATAAAGCATCTTCTCAGATCATAATGGCATAAAACTAGAAATCAACTACAATAAAAATAATGATAAAAATCAAACACTTGGTGGCTAAATAGCATGCTATTAAACAATGATTGGGTTACCAAAGAGATCAAAGAAGAAATAAAAAGCATCCTGGAAACAAATGAAAATGAAAACAGAATAATCCAAAATCTATCAGACACATTGAAAGTACTCTTCAGAGGGAAGCTCATAGCTCTAGAGGCTTAACTTAAATAATAATAATAATAATAATAATAATAATAATTATTATTATTATTATTATTATTATATAACTTTCCAACTTAAATAATTAGAAAAAGCAACAAGAAAAGCCCACAGTAACCAGACGGAGATAATAATTATCAGAGCAGAAATAAATGATATAGATATTTTAAAAAAACAATACAAAAGATTAATGAAACCAAGAGCTACTTCTTTGAAATGATAAACAAGATTGATGAACCTCTAGTCAGGCTCAACAACAAACAAAGGACAAGAACCCAAATAAAATGAGAAAGGAAAGAGGTGAAATAACAACTGACCATACAGATATAGAGTAAATTGTAAAAAATAAAATTAAAGAGCGCTACGAATAACTCTAATCCAACAAGCTGGACAACCTCATTGAAATGGACACATTTTAGAAAAATACAGTCTTCAAAAACTATATCAGGAAAAATAAAAAACCTGAATAGGCCAATAACTATTGATGAAATTGCAACAGTGATCAAAAAATTTCCAGGAAACAGAAGCCCTGGACCAGATGGCTTCACATGGGAGTTGTACCAAACATTCAAAGAACTAAAACCAATCCTTCTCAGACTATTTCTAAAGACATCACAAAGAAAGAGAATTACAAGCCAATATCACTCGTGAACATAAATGCCAAAATCCTCAACAATATTCTAGCAAATCACACCCAACATTACATTGGAAAGGTCATACATGATTACTAAGTGTGATTTATTCCAGGGATACAAAACGGGTACAATATTTACAAATCAATAAATGTGATACATCATATAAACAAATTGAGAGACAAAAATCACCTAATCGTATTGATTTATGCAGAAAAAGCATTTGACAAAATCCAACACCCTTTCTTAATAAAAACTCTCAGCAAAGTGAGAATAGAAGGATCATACCTCAACATAATAAAAGCCTTATATGACAAACCCAGAGCCAACATCATACTCGATGAGCAATAACTAAAATCATTTCCCCTGCAAAAAAGGAAGAAAACACGGGTGCCCACTTCACCACTTCTGTTCAGCATAGTACTGGAAGTGCTAGCCATTGCGATCAGACAAGAGGAAGAAATAAAAGGCATCCAAATTGGAAAAGAAGAAGTAAAATTATCATTATTCACAGATGACATGATACAGAAAACCCTAAAGACTTCATGAAAAAATTATTAGACAATAAATTAATTTGGCAATGTAGCAGGATACAAAATTAATGCCAAGAAATCTATGGCATTTTTATACACATTTAGTGAACTTACGGAGAGATTTTAAAACAATCCCATTTACCATTGCAGAAAAAAAATTAAGATATCCGCCCGCAGCCATCTCAGCCCAGCCTCCGTGCCCACAGACACCCCAGCCCGCCCGCCGTGCTAACGAGGAGCTGGCGCGGCACCTTCTGTTCGCGACACCAGCACCCCAGGGGGACCGTGTGCCCCAGGAAAGCCGCGTGCCCGCGTGGGACGGGGGGGGGGGGGGTGTGAACCAGAGGAGGAGCGGATTCTATACGTGTGGTCCTGAGATAGTCACCGTAAAACAAGCAGACTGTCAAATGACAGCGGGGACGTGAGGGAGATCTGGGGGAGATAAGAGATCAACCGAAGGACTGGTATGCATGCATATAAGTACAACCAACGAACACAAAACTCTGGGGAGGGAGGGCATGTATGGGAGATGGGGGGGGCAATGGTAAGCTATGTACACAAATAATACCTTAATAATTTTTTTAAAAAAATGAAAAAAAAATAAACTGGTAAATCTACACAATGGAATACTATGCTGGTCTAAAAAGGAAGGAACTCCTACCATTTGCAACAGCATGGATAGACTGCAGAGAATTATGCTAAGCATAATAAGTCAGTCACAGAAAGATAACTATCACATGATCTCACTCATTTGTGGCTTATAATGTACAACATAAACTGATGAACAAGAATAGATCTAGAGACAGAGAAGAGTTGGTAAGATGCTCAAACCTTAGAGAGGAGGTCGGGGAAGGTGGGGGTAAGGGGGAGAGATTATCCAAAGGACTTGTATGCATGCATATAAGCATAACCAATGGATGGAGACACCAGGGAGCTGAGTGCAAGAATGAGAGTGGGGTGGGAGTGCAGTGGGGGTATAAGTGCACATATGTAATAATCTATAAAGAAAAAAGAGCATGATTTTAAAAAAAGGAAATCCACTTTAAGGGAGAACATATTTGACAATGATACATCTCATAAAGGGTTAATCCCCAAAAATATATGAAGTACTCATACAATCAAACAAAAGGAATACAATCCTAATAATATATAGGCAGATGACCTGAATATACTTTTCTCCAAAGATCACATACAAATGGCCAAGAAACATGGGGGGAAATGCTCAAAATGGCTATCATCAAAATATCGAACAACAAGGTTAGGATGCAGAGAAAATGGAGCACTATATCACTGCTGGTTGGAATGCAGATTGGTACAGCCACTGTGGAATACAGTATATAGTTTATTTTAAAAAATAAAAATTGAACTTCAGTTTGACAGAACAATCCCACTCTGGGAAAAATTTTATAAAACCAGAAACACCAATCAGAAAGAATATATGCATTCCTAAGCCCATAGCAGCATTATTTACAATAGCTAAGCTCTGGTAACAGCCCAAGTTCTCATTTGTAGATGAATGGATAAGAAATGTCTTTGAAATTTACACAGTGGAATACTATGCAGCTGTAAAAAAAATAGTGATCTGGAACTCACAGAAACAGAGACTAAAAATGCAAGCCCATTTACCATTGCACCAAAAAAAAATTAAGATACCTAGGAATAAACTTAACGAAGGAGGTAAAAGACCTATATGCTGAAAACTACACGACACTGAAAAAAGAGACAGAGGAAGATGTAAACAGATGGAAGAACATACCATGTTCATGGATTGGTAGAATCAACATCATCAAAATGTCCATACTTCCCAAAGCAATTTATAAGTTCAATGCACTCCCTATTAAAATACCAACGACATACTTCACAGACCTAGAAAGAACTCTCCAAAAGTTCATTTGGAACATTAAAAGACCCCGAATAGCCTCGGCAATCTTGAGAAAGAAGAGTAAAATAGGAGGGATCTCAATACCAGATTTCAAGCTGTATTACAAAGCAACTGTTCTCAAAACAGCCTGGTACTGGCACAAGAACAGACATATAGATCAGTGGAATAGATTAGAGAATCCAGATATCAACCCAAATCAATATGCTCAATTAATATTTGACAAAGGAGGCACGAGCATACAATGGAGTCAAGACAGTCTCTTCAATAAATGGTGTTGGGAAAATTGGACAGATACATGCAAAAGAATGAAACTAGATCACCAACTTACACCATACACGAAAATAAACTCAAAATGGATACATACCTTAAACATAAGACGGAAAACTATAAAAATACTAGAGACATCCACAGGCAGCAAAATCTCAGACATATGCCTAAAGAACTTCTTCACTGATACTAACCCCAGGGCAATGGAAGCTAAAGAGAAAATGAACAAATGGGACTACATCAAAATAAAAAGCTTTTTTTACAGCAAAAGAAACCATCAACAAAACAACAAGAAGTCCCACGGTATGGGAGAACATATTTGCAAATGATATCACTGATACAGGTTTAATCTCCAACATCTACAGACAGCTTATACAACTCAATAAAAGGAAAATAAATGAGCCAATTAAAAAATGGGAAATGGACCTAAATAGAATCCTCTCAAAAGTAGACAGAAGGAAGGCCAACGGGCACATGAAAACATGCTCAAAGTCACTAATTATCTGAGAAATGCAAATCAAAACAACAATGCCGTACCATCTCACACCTGTCAGAAGGGCCAACATCAACAAAACAACAAATGACAAATGTTGGCGAGGATGAGGAGAAAAAGGAACCCTCGTGCACTGCTGGTGGAATTGCAGGTTGGTGCAAGCACTGTAGAGAACAGTATGGAGCTTCCTCAAAAAACTGAAAATGGATCTCCCATTTGACCCAGTAATCCCACTCTAGGAATATACACCAAGAAACTAGAAACACCAATCAGAAAGGATATATGCACCCCTATGTTCATAGCAGCACAATTTACAATAGCTAGGATTTGGAAACAGCCTAGGTGTCCGTCAGCAGATGAATGTATCAGAAAACTATGGTACATCTACACAATGGAATACTATGCTGCCATAAAAAGGAAGGAATTCTCATCATTTGCAGCAACCTGGATGGAATTGGAGAACATCATGCTGAGTGAAATAAGCCAGTCAATGAAAGAGAAACACCACATTACCTCACTCATTTATGGATATTAAAGAACATTATAAACTAATGAACAGAAAAATAGATATAGAGACAGTAAAACAACAAGCAGACTGTCAAATGACAGCGGGGGGGCGGGCGAGGGGGCGCGGTAGGGAGATCTGGGGGAGATAAGAGATCAACCAAAGAACTGGTATGCATGCATATAAGTACAACCAATGGACACAAAACTCTGGGGAGGGAGGGCATGTATGGGTGGGGGCAATGGTAAGCTATGTACACATATAATACCTTAATAAATTTTAAAAAATAAAAATAAAATAGTGATCTGTTACCCTTTAGGACAGCTTGGAGACTATTACACTAAGTGAAAAAAAGTCAGAGAAAGACATGCATTACATGATCTCCCTTATTTGTGGAACCTAATGAACAAAACAAATTAACCAACAGAATAAGACTTGAATCATGGGGGCATGGAATAGAGTGACGAACATCCATGTCAGGGGAGAGGGGGAGGGTTGAGGACAAGGAGAGATAAACCAAAGCACTTATATACTTACTAGAGACCTGGTGCACAAATTTGTGCATGGGTCGGGTCTGGCCAGTGTACCCTGATTAGGGCTGATAGGGGCTCTGCCGGCTGGTGGAGGAGCTACAGGTTGTTGTCCGGCTGTCCTGCTTCTGATTGGGGTTAGAGGAGCAGATTGGGGCCACAGTGCACATCAAAACAACCAGTTATTCTGGTCATTCCAGTGTTCCAGTCGCTTGGCTTTTATATAGAGAGATATGCATAACCAATGGACACAAAGAATTGCGTGGTGAAGACCTGGGGTGATGGGTAGGGTGGGGCAGAAGTAAGTAAAGGAGGGAAATTTGGAGACATCTGTAATACTTTCAACAATAAAATGAAATTTTAAAAAGAGATATAAGAGAAAAGATAATTTTACCTAATAATACACAAACATGTAAATTGACCATACCTCTGCTACACCACTAGCGAATCAGGAGTGATATTCAAATTAACCCAACAAAGATGGTGGTTAATTTGCATACACAGTTGCCGGGTGATGGGCCGGATGCTTGCGTTGTCACCATGGCAACAATGTAGGCATTCTATCCCAACCCCCAGTCTCTCAGAGCCTCTAGGCAGTGTGGGAAGGTGGAGCTGGAGAGAAAAGAGGCAGCTCCCAGAGTGGAAAGAGTTGGCTCCAGGGCCTGAGCAGAAAGGGGCTGGGCCAGAGTGGAGAGGTGGTGCTGTCAGCCAGGGAAAGGAAAGCCCATTCTAGCACAAATCTTTGTGCACTGGACTTCTAGTAACAATAATAATACCAAAGAAATAAAAAATAATAAAATAATGGGGGGGGGAGCCAAAAAATACCAACAAAGTGAAGTTCATCTAGGCAGATTTTCATTTCCTATGTCTTCTGAGGCTATTTTGTATCCCGATTTTGGGCCTCTTAAGGAGGTACATTTGTGCTAGCCAATTTCAGAAGCTGTCCATGTTTGGCTCTCTGCACCCTGTTTGAAAGTTCAGATACTAACACTATTATCCACGGGGAAATAGTCCAGATACACAGCCATCATTGGCCAGATGGAATCCCGTATAGGCAGGCTGGTGGGGTCTGCTGGAAGCCATAACTTCTATCAGTCCTCTTGTGAGAGGAAAGTAGCACCAGCTAGGTTCCAGGGAATGTGGAGGGAATGGCCCCACCCAAAGCCAGCCACTGATGCTCCCTGAGACTGCTGACTCCTCAGCAGAGTCGAGATGCACTGTGGGGTGTGCTGGATACCAGAGGGTGGTTTGACCCAGATTCTTTAGGTGGGGCAAACTGTATCCCAGGTTTTTTGTCTTTTACCAAGGCTTCTGCTTTGGGAAGTGGCTTGTGACTCATGGGGGGAAATGGATTTAGCTATATCAGGGGTGAATTAGTCAGCACAGGTATCCCAGCTGCAGCCCTACCACCTCTCCCATCAATGCCTCCTACTCTAGACACCCTTCAAGCAACTCTGGTCCACACTGTCATCTCCCTGCCAAAGCCCAGGGTGAATGGCTGAGAACTAAAATAGTGTGCTCTAGCCCTTGAAAAAAAAGTTGCTTTATCTTGGGCAGGCTCAGCCTCTCCCTGGTGGATAGAAGCCTTGCCGCCACCACTGGATGCTGTGCAAGCAGCTATTCCGGGCTCTGGCACTCTGGGCTGGAGAGCCCAGCCTGGGTTTCAGGCCTCACTCCTCTCAAGGAATCCCCTACAGCTGAGATATCTCGCCATCCGCCAGGGGTGAGAGCTGGACCCTGCCCTTCCTTCCAGTTTCAAGGTGGTTTCTGCCCTTCACTGTTTAAAAATTTCCTCTTCAGCTAGGCTTCTGTTGGTAATTCAGGGTGAATGTTCCCTAATTCATTTGTATCTTCAAGTTAAGCTCTGTGAGATGTGAGAAAGATCCACATATTCTGCTGCTGTCATGAAAAACTTCTAAAAGTTTTATACTTTATTTGCTTCATTCTCCCCCTAAAATGGGAACTAGGTTGAGATGGTAAGGGTAATTAAACAAGCTTTCAAATTAGATCTGGATAGGAATACAAAGTCAAGAACTCACTGTCTTTGTGGGATTAGGCAAGCTACATCTCTTGAGCCTCCGTTATGTTAAAAGTAGTAATGATGATAGTACTTAATTTCTTGTGTGAAGATGAGAGAGAGTATATATAAAATTTGTAGTATATTGTCAGGTACTTATTAGCTTCCCAATGTAAGTTTGTGGTTGTTCATGACCATTGTATATCAGTATATTCCAATTTCAACCTGATTGTTTAACCCATTTTTTCTATTCACCAGCTTTTAAGTTTTTATTTATTTAATATATTCTTTTTTTAATATAGTTTATTGATTTTTTACAGAGAGAACGAGAGAGGGATAGAGAGCTAGAACCATTGATGAGAGAGAAACATCTATCAGCTGCCTCTTGCACACCCCCTACTGGGGATGTGCCCGCAACCCAGGTACATGCCTTTGACCAGAATCGAACCTGGGACCTTTCAGTCCACAGGCCGACTCTCTATCCACTGAGCCAAACCGGTCCTGGCATACTTTCATATACTTCATCTAAGTAATCCTTTATTCTCTGATCCCATTGATAATTAGTCTTCTTGACCTTAGATCTTTTATTTTTTTTAATTTTTAGGTTTTTTATTTTATTTTATTTTTTAACTAAATCTTTATTGTTCTTATTATTACAAATGTTCCTCATTCCCCCCCCATTGCTCCCCTACACCAAGTTTCCATTCAATTCTCTGCCCATTCCCCATCCCCCATTGTCCTCATCCATAGATGAACAGTTTTTGTTCAGTCTCTTCCCGCCCCACTCCACTCCCCATTTCCCCGAGAATCATCAGTCCACTCCCCTTCCATACCTCTGATTCTATTATATTCACCAGTTAATATTGTTCATCATGATTTTTACTTCCCTTGGTTTTTAGACTCACTTGTTGATAGTTACGTGTTTGTTCATAATTTTTATCTTTATTTTCTTCCTCTTCCTAAAGAACCCCTTTTAGCAATTCATATAATTCTGGCTTGGCAGTGATGAACTCCTTTAGCTTAAATTTATTTGTGAAGCTCTTTATCTGGCCTTCGATTCTGAGTGATAGCTTTGCTGGGTAGAGTATTTTTGGCTGTAGGTTCTTGTTATTCATCACCTTGAATATTTCTTGCCATTCCCATCTGGCCTGCATGGTTTCTGTTGAGAAATCAGCTGACAGTCGTATGGGTGTCCCTTTATAGGTATCTACCTGCTTTTGTCTTGCTGCTTTTAATATTCTCTCTTTGTCTTTAGCTCTTGGAATTTTAATTATGATGTGTCTTGGTGTGGTTCTCTTTGGATTCCTTTTGTTTGGGGTTCTGTGTGCTTCCTGTACGTGTAAGTCTATTTCTTTCCCCAGATGGGGGAAGTTTTCTGTCACTATTTCTTTCAATATGTTTTCGGTATCTTGCTCTCTGTCATCTTCTGGGATGCCCATAATTCTGATGTTGGTTTGCTTGAAGTTGTCCCAGAGGTTTCTCACACCATCTTCAACTTTCTGGATTCTCTTGTCTTCTTGCTTCTGCGGAGGAGTGTCCTCTGGCTCTTTGTGTTCCAAATATTGGACTTGATTCTTGCAATCTTCCAATCTGTTTTTAGGACTCTGTATAATATTTTTTATTTCAGAGAATGTATTCTTTATTTCTAGTTGGTCCTTTATCATTTCTTGTTGATCCTTTATCATTTCTTGTTGATCATTTATTATTTCTAGTTGATCCCTTTTCATATCTTCATAGGTCTCATTTATTTTATCGGCCTTTTCTAGGAGATTCTTGAACAACCTTATAAGCGTGGCTTTGAACTCTATATCCAGTCGCTTTTTGTCCTCCATTTCTTTCGTTTGTGATCTGTTTCCTAGTTTCGACATTTTCGCTGCTTCCCTGAGTTGGTAGGTTGGGAGGATCAGCTGTGTCTATGCCAGGAGACAACCTTATTCCACTAGACTGGGAAACTTGCAAAAGCCTCTCTGAGTTCAGCTTGGATGGGGCGGAGTTTCAGGGTGGAGCCTACAGCCTTGGCTTCCGGTTAGCCCCGCCCTCTGAGGTTCCTGAGTCTCAGTGTACCTCAGTGTCCTTTGGTACTCGCTGCAAGTACCTCTGAGAGAAAGGCACCTTAGAGCTTCGCCTGCTACCAGACAGTGTAGTCTCTCCCCCAACAAGCCCACAACTAGGGTTCAGAGCAGTTGGAAGTGGGGTTAAGCACAGTCCGGAGCTTATGTCTCCTTCCCGCTAGGGCAATCTCGCGGCCCAAACAACAGTCTGTCCTCTGTGCGCGCAATGTGCGCGACTCAGGGGATCTCATTTTTGCTGCTCCCCTGAGCTTCTGTCTTACAGCCCAGATTCCCTCTGTATGAGGCTGGAGCCTGAGGGTCTTGCCCAGGACTGGGGTTCAGTGCAGTCAGAACTGGGGCTCAGCACAGTCCTGAGCTTTTGAGTCCTTCCCGTTGGGGCAATTCAGCAGCTCAGCGAACAGTCCCTCCTCTGAGAGCAATATGCACGACTCGGGCTCTGCTTTTCGCAGTTCCGCTGAGCTTCCGCCTTACAGCCCAGTTTCCCTCTGTATGAGGCTGGGACCCCAGGGTCTCGCCCAGAACTGGGGTTCAGTGCAGTCGGAGTTGGGGTTCAGCACAGTCCGGAGCTTTTATCTCCTTCCCGCTAGGGAACGCCAGCCAGGCACTCAGCCGCCCCTCCTCTCCAGCTCCGTCCTCTCCCCGAGCTCGCGCACCGTGCCTCCGTACCTTAGGCTTTTACAGCTCCTCTGGTTTTCCTTCTGGTTTTCTCTTTCCTTCTAGTTGTAGAATTCCCAGTCAGTCAACTTTCCTGTAGTTCTGGATAGTGTCCACTCTATATTTTAGTTGTATTTTTTGAAATTGTTGAGTGTGGCTGCAGTTAGGCTTTTACCTCTGCCGCCATCTTGTTGTCCCCTGACCTTGGGTCTTTTATATCTCTCCTGAGAGGTATAATGACAAATCATTACATATAACAATAAGCAGGTAGAAATGGTCCCTGGCTAATTTAACATTAGAAAATATGTGGCCAACTGTGTTGAACAGTATGGAGCTTCCTCAAAAAACTAAAAATGGAACTCCCATTTGATCAGGTAATCCCACTTCTATGAATATATCTCAAGAAACTAGAAACACCAATCATAAAGGATATATGCCATCCCTATGTTCATAGCAGCACAATTCACCATAGCTAAGATTTGGAAACAGCCTAAGTACCCATCAGCAGATGAGTGGATTAGAAAACTATGGTACATCTACACAATAGAATACTAAGCTGCTATAAAAAAGAAGGAATTCTTACCATTTGCAGCAACATGGATGGAACTGGAGAACATTATGCTAAATGAAATAAACCAGGCAATGAAAGAAAAATACAATGTGATATCATTTATGGAAAATAAATATTATAATCTGATGAACAAAAGATAGATACAGAGGCAGTAAAGCATCGGACAGACTGTCAAATTACAGCGAGAAAGCTGGGGAGTGTTGGGGAGGGGGGAAAGAGATCAACCAAAGGACTTGTATACATGCATATAAGCATAACCAATGGACACAAGACACGGGGGGGGGGTGGAATGAGGGCATGTGACCGGGGGTAGGTTAGGCTAGGGAAAGGTCAATTGGGGGGGGGGGGTGCAAGGAGATATATGTACTACTATATGTAATATTTTAAACAATAAAATAAAAATTGAAAAAATAAGTGGCCATACAACTTTTAGGATACAAAGAGCCCTTTGGTGTGAGATTTTGGCCCTATTGTCTAGAACAGTGGTGGGCAAACTCATTAGTCAACAGAGCCAAATATCAACAGTAGAACGATTGAAATTTCTTTTGAGAACCAAAAACTGACTTCTGCGCATGGGCCATGAAGTTTCCATCACACTGTACGTATGCTCCCGCACGTGGTATTTTGTGGAAGAGCCACACTCAAGGAACCAAAGAGCCGCATGTGGCTCTTGAGCCACAGTAGACTCTAGAATGTTCTACCTTCCTATCCTGTTCATTGAGAATAATTCACTTGAAACAGCAATTCAGATTTAGAATTGTTTTTATATGAATTAATCATAATTGTCTTCTTCAATTGAAAAAAATGCTATAATAAAAGCTTCTTGAATGATAATGTGTTTGTGGAAAGATGGAAAATTCAATATTAAAATTAAAGAGAATGTGAATTTAAACATTTCCCATGCAGAACTTGTTCTTTTTATTTTCCTTTGCCAATGGATATGGGGTCCTTGCCATGTTGCAAGGAAAGCATTTCAGGAATCAAGCATGGGAGAATATGGTGTAGTTGTAAGGTTTATTAGAGCTGGAGGAAACACAAAGGATTGTCCCATGTTCATCTTGCTGTAGAAAAAGTCCAGCCTTGTCTTCATTAGGCCCAGAAATAGTGTCGTGTCCAAAAATCCTGTGCCATTTGTTCAGTCCAGTTCAGTCCTTGTCCTCACCCAGCTAGCATTGTCTGTGTTCCTGGCTGCACTCCAGCTGGGTAGCACTGCATTGTGGTATCCAGGGTGTTCTTGGAGTCCACACCACTGAGAATGCAAGAACAAAAGGGATGAGTGTGTGTTATAGTGGGGGGAGGGAGGGAGATGTATTATATTACTTCAGACTTTGGAAGGACCAGGCTCTCCTTCAAACTAATCAGTTTCCTAATTCTACAAAGGCTGGTGCTGTATCTCCCTTAATGAGTCCATTTGTTAGATCTTGCAGGGTTCTGTGTCCCTCATCCAGTTGGATCCCTTTCCTAGGCCAGACCCTTCCCTTATGGTTACTATTTTGGTTCCTACTGCACATGCCTCAAAGTAGAAGTAGCTCCCCCTTATGGTTACTATTTTGGTTCCTACTGCACATGCCTCAAAGTAGAAGTAGCTCCCCCTGTGCTGTGGTGCCTTTTACTGGCACATGCTCAGCAGAGTAATTTCCCCTTTGCTGTTTATACCTTCCCTTCATAGTTTGGGTGAGTGAATCGGTTATACTCTGGGGAGATTGAAAGCCAGTTATTTCTCCCTATGGGGTAACGAGTGTTAATCCCCTTGACTGGGAAACATTGCAATCCTCTGGGATGCCAATGAATGCTGCAGCTTCCTCCAAAGCAGGCTTATTTTATCTGATTCGGCTCTCTAGTTTATTATGCTAAATAATATCTGATATCTCTTTGTTCACTTCCTTTATTAATCTACCCGTAGCTACCTACTCAAACACCTTGATGCTATTTGCATGTGTTGTCTGGGCAGTTGAATCCAGCTTTATTCTGGTTTAGTTTTATAAAAGCTTGAATTACAAGTTCAAAAAATTCTAGAAAAAAGTACCGTATTTTTCGGACCATAAGACGCACCTTTTCTTCACCAAATAGTGGGAGGAAAAGTGCCTGCGTCTTATGGTCCGAATAGAAGTAGTGCCTGCGTCTTATGGTCCGAGTTGCAGAGCGGCAGCGGGTCCCCCGGGACCTTCCGTGTCCCTGGGGACTGCATATTTGGTGAAGAAAAAGTGTGTCTTATTGTCCAAAAAATACGGTAATCAAAAAAAGTGTGTCACAGAAGAGTTCCCAGGCATAAGAATTGTTTTTGAAATAGATTAGTTGTATGTGCATGAGGAGTTCAGAATATTTCTTCACACCTCTTTATTTCCTTCCAAGCCTTCTAAAACTAAAAACTCTGCCAACCCCAAAGTACAGTTTTTAAACTAGAGGAGTAAAAATTTCAAACTATTGTATGCTTGCACATAGCTTGAATGATCTGGACATGAGCTATTCTTAAAGATATCCATTCGGGAGACCGAAAGAAGATGGCGGCCTAGGCAGACTCCTAGGCTGCCACCTCATCAACAATTTGGAAAAAAAACAACAGCTAAAATCAAAAGAGGTCGTACCAGACACACAGGAAAGCTGGTGAAATGGGAAGGCTACAACTAGACACCAAGCAGGGCGCCACTGCTGCCATATGGAGTTTAAAACTACGGCAAAACCGGACCTGCCAGAGACGCTGCCACCAGGAATGAGGGAAGCCAGACCTCACTCCGCCCCGGGGCCCAGGGACTGGGCCAGCCCGCCAGCCGCCGTGGGAACCAGGGAGCTGATATGGGACCTCCGCCGCGCCTTCAGCGCCTGCCCGCAACCATCCCGAGGAGCTGGCAAGGCATCTCCCGGCCCCGCGGCCAGCTCAGTCCGGTCTCTGCGCGCACCTTACTGGTGATCCAGTCGCTTTTTGTCCTCCATTTCTTTCATTTGTGATCTGTTTCCTCATCTCGGCATTTTCACTGTCTCCCTGAGTTGGTATGTTGCGAGGATCAGATATGTCTATGCCAGAAGACAGCCTTATTCCACTAGACTTGGAAACCTGAAAAGCTTCTGTGTTCAGCTTGGATGGGAAGGATTTTCAGGGTGGAGCCTACAGCCTTGGCTTCCGGTTAGCCCCGCCTTCTGAGGTTCCTGAGTCTCAGTGTACCTCAGTGTCCTTTAGTATTTGCTGCAAGCACCTCTGAGAGAAAAGCGCCCTAGAGTTTCGCCTGTTACCAGACAGTCTAGTCTCTCCCCCAACAAGCACACAACTGGGGTTCTGTGCGGTTTGAAGTGGGGTTAAGAGCAGTCCAGAGCTTATGTCTCCTTCCTGCAAGGGCAATCACAGGGCCCAATCAACCAACTGTCCTCTGTGTGAAATGTACGGGACTCTGGGGCTCTGCCTTTTGCTGCTCCCCTGAGCTTCTGCCTTACAGCCCAGATTCCCTCTGTATGAGGCTGGGGCCCAAGTGTCTCGCCCATGACTGGGTTCAGTACAGTCAAAACTGGGGCTCAGTACAATCCGGAGCTTTTGTCTCTTTCTTGCTATGGCAATACAACAGCTCAGTCAACAGTCAGTCCTCTGCACGCAGTGTGCGCTGACTCCGGGGCTCTGCCTTTCGCTGCACCCCTCAGCTTCAGCCTTTCAGCCCAGATTCCCTCTGTATGAGCCTGGGACCCCAGGGTCTCGCCCAGAACTGGGGTTCAGTGCAGTCGGAGTTGCGGTTCAGCACAGTCCAGAGCTTTTATATCCTTCCCACTAGGGAACGCCAGCCAGGCACTCAGCCACCCCTCCTCTCCGGCTCAGTCCTCTCCCCATGCCCGCACCCTATCTCTGTACCCTAGGCTTTTACAGCTCCTCTGATTTTCCTTCTGGTTTTCTCTTTCCTTGTAGTTGTAGAATTTCCAGTCAGTCAATTTTCCTGTAGTTCTGGATAATGTCCACTTTATATTTTAGTTGTATTTTTTGAAATCGTTGAGTGAGGCTGCAGTTAGGCATTTACCTCTGCCGCCATCTTGGTTCGAGTGTGTCGTGTGCATTATTTAAAGAGCACAAAAGAGGACCAAAACAAGATGGCGGCTTAGGTAGTCTCCTAAGCTGCCGCCTCATCAACAATGTGGGAAAAAAAACAGCTAAAATTGAAAGGGACCACATCAGACCCACAGGAAAGCTGGAGGAATGGGATGGCTACAACTACAGACAAAGAAAACCTCCGCTGCTGTCATGTGAAGTTTAAAACTACGGTGGAACCAGACCCGCCGGACCCACTGCCGCCGCCTCCACCGAGAGTGAGGGAAGCCCACCAAGAGCAGAGCTCGCTCTACCCCGGGCCCAGGGAGTGGGCTGCTTTGGAGCATGGCCTCCGCGTCTGCAACCATCCTGGCCTGCCTGCCATGGGAGCGAGGGAACCGATGCTGGACCTCAGCTGCACCTTCCAACTCCGCCCGGAACGAGACGCCTTGGAGCGCGGTCTCCCAGCTGGCAGCCATCTTGGCCCACCCACCGTGCTGGTGAGGAGCTTGCGCGGTGCCTTCCGTTCGAGGCCCCGGCAAGCCCTTCCCCCATCAGTCCCACTGCCGCCTGGCCAGGCCAGAGCCTCTACCAAGCCCCCAAGGAGGGGTGCCAATGCTGCCATGTGGATTTTAAAACTAAAGTGGAAATGGAGCCATCGGAGACACCACTGTCACACCCGCTTCCATCGCCGCGAGTGAGGGAAACCCACCAAGAGCAGAGCTCGCTCCACCCTGGGCCCAGGAATTGGGCTGCTTCAGAGCCTGGCCTCTGTGTCCGCAGCCGTCCCAGCCTGCCTACCATGGGAGCGAGGGAACCTATGAAGGGCCTTAGCCGCACCTTCCGCTCCCGCCCGGATGCCTTGGAGCGCAATCTCCACGCCCACAGCCATCTCAGTCCGGACTCCGAGCCTGCAGCCATCCCATCCTGCCCGCCGTGAGCGGTGGGTCCCGGGGGGCCCATGTGCCCCAAGTGAGCCGTGTGCCCCAGGGGGGCCATATGCCCCGGGTGAGCCATGTGCCCCAGGGGGGCTGGGTGTCCCGGGAGAGCCTTGTGTCCCAGGGGGCCATGTTCCCCAGGTGAGCCATGTGCCCCAGGGGGCTGTGTGCCCCGGGTGAGCCGTGTGCCCCAGAGGGGCCGGGTGTCCTGAGAGAGCTGTGTACCCCAGGGGGCCATGTGCCCCACGTGAGCCGTGTGCCCCAGGGGGGCCATGTGCCCTGGGGGAACCATGTGCCCCGGGAGAGCCATGTACACCAGGAGAGCCGTGTGCCCTGGGGAAGCGGTGGGACCTGGGGGGAGGGGGCGGTGTGAACCGGAGGAGGAGCAAGTGGATTCTATTCGTGTGGTCCTGAGACATTTGGACAGTCTGCAGCCATTAGCTACAGAACAGTCTGTTGTATTTCCCTACAAAAACAAATGAGAGAGAGTGTCCCACTTGAAATTCATATACGGAAAAAAGGAAAAGAGAAGGGAAAAAAAATCTGAGAAACAGAATAAAGTGGTGAATATAGTAGAATCAGGGGCAAACAAGGGGAGTGGACTAATAATTATCAGACAGATAAGGGGGTGGGGAAGCAGTGAGAGACTGGACTGAAATCGTATAACCAATGGATGAAAACAACTGGGGGGAGAGGGGGTAAGGGCAGAGGGTGGGAAGGGAACTGGGTGGTAGGGAGCTTTGGGGGAGAAAAAGAAGAAACAATTGTAATAATCTGAGTAATAAAGATTTATTTTTTAAAAAAAGAAAAGAAAACTAGCCTTACAGAATTAAAATTGCTATAAATAAGTACCTCTCAATAATAACCCAAAATGTAAATGCATTAAATGCTCCAACCAAAAGGTGTAGGGTAGCTGAATGTATACAAAAACATGACCCGACTATATGCTGTCTACAAAAGGCCCACCTTGAAACAAAAGACACACCGAGAATGAAAGGAAAGAAAAAAAATATTCTATGCAAATGGGGGGAAAAAGTTGGAGTAGCAATACTCATATACAACAAAATAGACTTTAAAAGCATCATGCTAAGTGAAATAACCCAGTTGGAGAAAGATAAATATCATATGATCTCACTCATTTGTGGAATATAATGAACAACATAAACAGATGAACAAAAATAGAGCCAGAGGGAAAATATATTCTAGATTATAATAAAAGTAATCCTGTTATTTGCAGATTTTTTAATACTTTTATATCACAACTTTTGTGATATCATACTATGTTAGTACAGTTTGGGTAATATTATACTTAAAATCCTTTTATTCTTGAAATATTAATGTTTATTGCATGTAATATTATATGTAAGATCATTTTTCTTGAATAATTGGTGTTTCTTGCATGTAACATTATATTTAAAATTGTTTTTCTTGAGATATTAATGTTTATTGCATGTAACATTACACTTAAGATCCTTTTTCTTGAAATATTAAGGTTTATTGCATGTAACATTATTATATTTAAAATCGTGTTACTTGAAATTATTTTTTAAAAATCTGATAGTTGCCAGAATAGAATAGAATGAAGGGATGGGTGAAAAGGGTGAAGGGAAATGTAGTCAATAATAGTGTGATAACTTTGCATGATGACATATGGTTACTAGACTTAATGTGGTTGGTGATCGCATTGTAAAGTATATGAATGTCGAATCTCTATGTTGTACACCTGAAGCTAATATAATATTGTATGCCAACTATACTTAAAATTTTAAATATTCTAATACTCATTTTTAGTAATGTGAGAATTTAGTTTTTAATTTGACCATGGTAAAAGAGTATAAATTGAGACTAGTATGTGTGAAAAGTGGAAATTGGTGAGGAAGAAGGAAAATTGCCACATTTTAGAAATATTTTTATTAATTCACTTCCAGAAGCATGTAATGAAAGACAAATTTTTTATACCTTAAATTAATTTTACTTTTAAAAAAATGTATTTTATTGATTTCAGAGAGAAATGGAGAGGCAGAGAGAGATTTAAAAAATTCCAAGATGAGAGAGATTCATCAATTAACTGCCTCCTTCATGCCCCACCATTGAGCCAGCAAACTGGGCCATAACTGGGAATCAATCAGTAACCTCCTGGTTCATAGGTCAATGCTCATCCGCTGAGCAACACCAGCTGGCCAGTCTAAAATTTTACTTTTTAAATAAAAATTTAAATTATAATTACAAGCACTTAAATTTTAAATGGAAATGAGGCAGAATAGTAAGAAGTTAGAAAAATTATTTGGCAAGCAGAATGGGGAAACTGAGACAGCTGATGTAAACTACCTGCGTCCAGCACCCTGACTCACCTGCCTTCTTCTCCCTTGCTCATCCACTCCCTTAAGCATTAAGCCCTCAGGATAATGAGGTTCTGATTTGCATCAAATAATCTTAGGAAAAAAGGATCTGGTCTATTGACCAGAAAGACAGGTTTTTGGTCATACTAGAGATAACATCTAGGCCTCAGTTGTGTTTCAGCTCCAGGCCCAGCAAAATAGCAAAAACAGATGAATCAATGCTATGGCTGACATCAGGACTAGATGCAATAACTAATGACTCCCTGCCGTGGTGCCACCCCATCAGTAGATACCACAACCCTCAAAGAACATACCTGGAAAACTGATGGATATTCTTTTTCTTTTCTTTTAAAAATATTTTTTATTGATTATGATATTACATAATTGTCCTTTTCCCCCCATTCCCATCCCAAACCCCTCCCTACATATGCCTCCACCCCCCTGTTGTCCATGGCCACTGGTTAGGCCCATATGCATGCACACAAGTCCTTTGGTTGATCTCTTCCCCTTACCCCCACCCTCCCCTGCTTTCCCTCTGAGGTTTGAGAGTCTGATCGCTGCTTCCCTGTCTCTGGGTCTGTTTTTGTTCATCAGTTTATGTTGTTCATTATTTCCTCTAGATGTGTGAGATCATGTGATCCAAGAAATACCCTTGTAAGAACCGAAACTGCAACAAGCCATAATGGTTAGAGGCAAATGAATCAGTCTGTAGTGAGTTCCTTTCTGGGACAACAGTTCTTTTGAGTCCCAATTTCAATGTCAAATAGTTCCATATGTGTACATGTCAGCCATGATATTTCAGATCTGGTTGGTGGACAAATGGTGGTAATGCAGGTCCGACCGTCTCTGGTTTGGTCCTGGGCATCCTTCAGCAACACGCAACTGCTGTCTGCTGGTATGGTGAGGCATTGTCAGCATCTTCCATCTCTGAATTGTGTCTCTTCTGACTTCATGGTTGAAGAACTTCTGTCTATTCCTCTCTGTTACAGGATTCCAGATGGTCTCAGAGTTGTTTTCTGAAAATATACAAACATATTCTTGACCAAAAGTTAATAAAGGGATATTTTCTTTAAATTTGACTTGGGATTCTTTTTCATTTTTTTCCCCCAAATAATTTTCCTCTGGCTAGTTTTGACACCATGTGTGTATTTTCATGGGTATTTTGCTATTAGCATTTCAAATGAAGGTTAATTTTCTAAAGTACAAAAATTTTTTAGATGTAAATTATTCTCAGGATATTTTTCCTTACATGATATTCTTCCACTGTCACCCCCTTTTTTACTTTAAATAATAGGAGACTTTTGGAAATTTTATAATGTAGTCTTGATAGCTTTTACATTTTAATTATTTGCGCTACACTATGACTGCTTTAGGTTCATAACTTGTTATGCAGTTTTACCATGAGACGCTCTGCCAATAAGAATTTTTGCTAATACTATAGAAACAGCTTTTTGTACAGTACACTCAGTTTTTCTAGAATATTCATTTATTTCCATTAGCTACATTGGTTTCCTCTGAGAAATTGGCTACTATTCATCTGTCAAACTCAACACTCAATCTGAGAGAGAGAGAGAGAGAGAGAGAGAGAGAGAGAGAGAGGGAGAGAGAGAAGTGTGAGGTAACCGGAACCCCAAGAACACCAAAGAACGCCTTTACTGCCATGCTAGCAGGCATCAGCTGTACGGTAATATAACCTGGGGCTACTGGGTAAGTATTTCTGGACTTATGTTCCTAATCCAGAGGTGGGGCACAGACCCTTACCACCCCCCTGCAACATGGCAGGCGCCTGAACCTTCTCCCCTTCTGAGGGAGGTCTCCTGCCCCCATGGCTGCTTCGCTTCCCATGCACAGCTCAAATTGGGACCCAGGTAACAGCCAGAGACTTGGCTGACAGCAGCTGCCCTCTCACTGCAACAAGACTTGTTTGAGAGATCTTGTACACATGTTGTGGGCAAGTGGGTTTTTAATATCCAAGTCCAGCCTAGTAGCAGGAATGCTCCAGGCCCTTCTCAAGAAGGTAAATAATCAATTCCACTAATACACACATGGTAAATAAGATGGATATTCTATTGAGATCCTCCCCTGAGACCTCCCCTAAAATTCCCACCTTTAGGAAACAGATTAAAACCCTTAAGACAGGACCCAGTGCATGTTCTCTCTTTAAAATACTCCTGCACTTTCTTCAGGGGTGTATCTTTCCATTATTTCTCCTGAACTGTAAGGGTCCCCATGAGACATAAAACCAGGGGAGCTGCAGGCAGTGGCAGCTTATCCCTGGCTAACCACCTGAACCTGTCTCCAAGGGCCTCCATAACTTCTTTTCTGGGTTCATATATCCCAACTGGCTTGTTTCTTCTATCTCTGTAACTTTCTTTCTAAAAGGCCAAGGCAACTCTCTGAGGAGCCCACTTGAATCTTCACTTTGAGTGTACTTTTCACTTTGTATACTCAATAAACTCTTTTGTGCTAGAGTTTTTGGCTCTGAATTCTTTCTTTGTCAAACTCAAGAACTGAGAGCCAACATTGCTGATAACAGAATGATTTAATAACTTTATGATTTACATGAGTTTATATCAAAATTCATCACTTTTTAAAAATGTGTTCATGTTTCTGGATACACAATTTTAGAGAACAGATAGTAATATTATATTACAGATTAGAGCTAAATATATCAATATATTTTGTTATTTAACTTGTACTAGTAATTGGTTTCTAAGGTGTTCATTGGGGGGAAAAAGAAGTTGAGTATCACTGTTTGAGAAGTAAATCTTAGGATAGCAACTTGGTACCTTGTTTTTAAAAAGAACATCTTTTGAGAACATCTTGTTTCCTGACATGCCATCAGTTTGGTTCAAATAAATGTAAATTCTTATAATAATTGCTTATAAATAAAATAAAAAGTATATCATTTTTGCTCTGACGAATTTGAGTACTGACGAACATTGAATTTGATTTCAAAATATAGCAAATTATCCTTTTGTTTATAATTAAATGTGCAGCAAAGCTGTTTGGGTAAAACTTAATGCAAAATCTCCAAATCTAGCCAGAGATATGATTCACTGTCTTCCATTTTCAAAGCATTGCAGTTAGAAGGTTTCCATTTCCTGTGAACTTATAAAACAAGACTAGTATTCTCATTTTATATAGCTGGGAAACTAAAACTCAGAAAAATTAAATGGATTTGCCTAGAATTTGTTATAGCCAATAAGTTACTAGAATTCAGATCTTGATTATTTTGTCTAATGTGTTTAGCCTGCTAGTGTTTATATTTTCAGTTATAATCCATGGTTCTCTCAATTTATTTTTGTATTTACCTTGAAAATTTAGTCATTTAATTGGAATTCTTTTTACTCATTAATTGTCTTTAGACCATATTGCTAACCATATAGATGGAGAACAAAATTAGTTTACTTTCCCCATGTTAATACAGTTTTGAGGCTCATAATTTCACAACTGTTGTTAGTTAATATATTATGAAGAAAAATGACATGCATGATTCTCATAAAGCTAATGTAATTACTTAATGTTTTAATCATGATGGTGCTGAGTTCTGTGATCATGTATCTTTCTTAGCATCTGCTAATAGGTATATATTTTTTGTGTTGATTAATAGACAAAAATTTAATTCATTGATTCCTCTAGTTTAATTTTTACTTAGAATTGTAAAGGTCCATATTTTGACAATAAACATGCTAATTGGATCTTTATTTTATAGCAGCTTCTTTTTCCTAACAGTTTCATAAGTGTTACTTGCATAGCCAGGTGCTGGGTTTTTCCCTCATAGGTATTAGCCTGCCAGCTTTCTAAATCAAAGGGAATAATTTTGTGATTCAGAAACATAATTTCACTGAAATCAAACCATATTCAGTGTACTTTTGAACCCCAAGCAGAATTTTCAATATAAATCTAGTTATGCATCTCATGCCTTTGAACTGACTTTGTTATAGTTTACAAAGAAGCACAAGCAGCCACTTCCAGGAATGGAGGTAGTAATTACAAATACTAAATTTGTATAATGACTTTCCAACTTTCAAAATTTACAGCAATCGTGAGTCCATTTTATGCTGAATACTAAGACCTTATCTTGAGTATATTCACCTCATAGTCTTTTGTAAATGTAGCTTTTACCTACAAATAAAGGAAATAATGGCAAGTGTTAAAATTACGTTGCAAATTTGCCAGGCAGAAAAGGTTTGATGGCTGTCTTTTTTTTTTTAATACATTTTTATTTATTTCAGAGAGGAAGGAAGAGGGAGAAAGGGATAGAAAAATCAATGATAAGAGAGAATCATTGATTGGCTGCCTCCTGCATGCCCCACACTGGGGATCAAGCCTGCCAGCTGGGCCTGTGCTCTGACCAGGAATTGAACCATGACCTCCTGGTTCATAGATCAACACTCAACCACTGAGCCATGCCAGCTGGGCAACAGTTGTCTTTTTTAAAAGTAATTCAAGCCTGGCCTATGTGGTTCAGTGGTTAGGTGTCAACTCCTACACCAAGAGGTTGCTGACTTGATCCCCAGTAAGGTGGCATGCAGAAGGCAGTTGACTGATGTTTCTATCTCTCTTTCACTTCCTCTTTCTCTAAAAATCAGTACAAATATTTTAATCCTATATAATAAAGGGCTAATATGCAAATCGACCAAACTGTGAAACCAGTTGCTATGACAGGCACTGACCACCAAGGAGCAGACACTCAACACAGGAGCTGCCTCCTGGTGGTCAGCCAGAAGCTGGGCTCATGGCTGGCAAGTGCAACTGCAGTGGCCAGAGCCTCTCCCACTGAGACAACATTAAGAATGTCCAACTGGAAGAGGTCATAGGCTGAGCTGAGGAACCCCTCCCCACTGAGTGCACTAATTTACCAGGCCTCTAGTAAATAAATAAAAGTAATCCAGTAATATTGCCAAAGTCTAATTTTAATTTCATTTCCTCTAGTAGTATATCTTACTCAACTTCTGGTCAGAATGACTGGGAACTACATATAATATTACCTTAATATTGAGAATATTTTATAAGATGACTGCTTGATGGTTATTCTTTATCGCCAATTTTACTGTTGTCTTTTTTTGTTGTTGTTGGTAATATGAGAAAGTTGTTTCTAAACATCAAAATGAATTCTGTAAACATGAAATTATATATATTTTTCTTTCTAATGTCATCCAGGAATATGTACTATGTTTTTATTGGGGAAGGTAAGGAAAGGGAAAGAGATAGAAACATTAATGATAAGAGAGAATCATTGATCAGCTGCCTCCTGTACCCAGGCATGTGGCCTAACCAGAAGGGAATGTGATCTCCTTGTTCATATGTCGATGTTCAAGCACTGAGCCATGCCGGCCAGGCAAGAGAGGAAATATATTTAAGCGTGTATTTCCTTAAAGTACTTGTAATAGACAAACATTTCCTTTAGGTTTAGAGATAAATAGTGGAAAGTTGCCCATAAACTGTTAAAGATTATGCTCTTGTCCTAGGTGGCTCCAGAAGAATTTAAGACCAGCATTGGCCGTGTGAATGCGTGTTTGAAAAAGGCTCTCCCAGTCAATGTGAAATGGCTGCTGTGTGGTTGTCTCTGCTGTTGTTGTACTCTGGGTTGCAGCCTGTGGCCTGTTATTTGTCTCAACAAAAGAGTGAGTAACCATTTTATTTTATAATAATGGCAAGAACTAATATTTTTAAACACTGTGTGCCATGTATGTTGCATGGTTTATTTAATTATCATAACAATGCTATTCTCATAGATAAACTAGAGGACAGAGATATTAAATTTGTCCAGCCTTTATCAATACTTTATCACTTAATATGAATCTATCATTTGAAATAATTGCAATGTTAATGGAATACTTAGGTAAATATCAATGTAACTGGCTACTTATTCTTTTTACAAAACTCAAAGCTGTGATTTAAAGTATATGGAAAGTGTATTTAAAGTATATGGGAGAGATTCTTCTGATTTGAAGAAAGGCAGAAGTGAGAACAAACTACAAAGTTTGTTGATAGATTTTATTTAAACTTTTAAATAATGTGTAACCTGCTGAACCACATCCAAAAATCATAGCATCTGGCAGGAATATAATTAGTGGTGCAGTTGTTTCATAAAGGCCAACAAATTCTGAAAAGTAATTGTCTATTCCTTTCCATCTTTCTCCTGCCCTCCTTAAAGTCTTATGTATTTATTTATTTATTTTAATCCTCACCTGAGGATATTTTTCCCATTGATTTTTAGAGAAAGATGGGGGGGGGGGAAGAAAGGAAAGCAAGAGAAATATTGATGTGACAGTGAGACACACATCGATTGGTTGCCTCCCATACATGTCCTGACTGAGTGGAGGATCCAACTTGCCACCTAGGTATATGCCCTTGACTAAGAATTGAACAGACTTTTGGTGTGTGGCCAACATTCTAACTATTGATTCTCTTGGTAACTATCAGTAGGTCAGAGTTTTTGTTTTTTTTAATATATATTTATTGATTTCAGAGAGGAAGGGAGAAGGATATATATATATATATAAAAACATCAATGATGAGAGAGAATCATTGATCAGCTGCCTCCTGCATGCCTCACACTGGGTATCAAGCCTGCAATCCGGTATGTGCCCTGACCAGGAATCAAACCATGACCTCCTGGTTCATAGGTCATTGTTCTACCACTGAGTCACACCAGCTGAGCTAGAGCTTTACTTTAAATAGAGCCTCGTTTACTATGCAAGCATGTACAGTATTTTCAAATGGCTTTCTATAAGGTAAAAAATGACAACATACATTTATTTTCCAAGTTGTCATATCTTTTAAAAGTTATAAATCAATAGCTCCTATCTACCCCCCATTATTTTTAAATATATATATTTTATTGATTTTTTACAGAAAGGAAGTGAGAGGGATAGAGAGTTAGAAACATTGATCAGCTGCCTCCTGCACAACCACTACTGGGGATGTGCCCTCCACCAAGGTACATGCCCTTAACCGGAATTGAACCCAGGACCCTTCAGTCTGCAGGCCGATGCTCAATCCACTGAGCCAAACTGGTTCTGGCTACCCCCATTATTTTTTTATTGATTATGGTATCACTTAATTGTCCTCATCCAAACCCCTCCCTACATATGCCCCCATTATTTTTAAAGCTTCATTGTGCACTTATTATATTTGGATTTTTCATCAAATATATTCAATTTCAATTACTTAAGAACAGATTTTTTTGGTTTAAACATTAAAATAAAGAGAATCAATTTCCTTAATTATGTGATTTTACTATGAACACTATGGATAAATATTCTATTGGAAATGAGATTTATACTAATGCTGTGATTTCTTCCTATTCCGAATTATTTTGGTTCATAAAGAATTCACAATTTCAGAAAAAAAGTTTATATTTTCAAACTGTCATCCTGTGGACCAAATTCAGCCAACTCTATATATTTTTTTAACATTTGAATCAATTGCCAGCATTTAAAAATTGTAATATTTAAAATAAAATTTCAGACATCAAAGACAAACTATCTAATAAAATCTAAAGATGTGGTGATATTGGAACCATGTGACTTTATTTCACCAATTGATCCTAGATGAGTGTCAGCTGCTCTCCTTTCTTGAAATATATTAATTAGTTTCAGTGCAGAAGGGAAAGGGAGAAAGAAACAGAAACATCTATGATGAGAATCATTGATTGGTTGCCTCCTGCATGCCCCACAATAGGGATCCAGGCCCTAACCTGGGCATATGCCCTGACCAGGAATCAATGTGAAATGTGACCTTCTGGTTCATAGGTCAAAACTCAACCACTGAGCCATACAGGTCGGGAAGCTACTCCCTTTAAAATAGGGCATGAGGAGAGGAGAAAATGGTGGCAGAATAGAAAGACATATTCTGAGCCTTGTCTCAGAGCAGCTGAGGGTCACACATGGAGTGTTTATTGCTAGGCTAAGGGAGAGCTAAACTCTAGGAGGAAGTGGGGGACTGCTAAATGGGATTCCCTGACCAGGCAGCACCCACTGCAACTGGGTCCTTTCCTGGAACTATGGCTTGGAAAGAAAACTGTGCCATCTTGCAACAAAAAGTGGATCTTATCAGAAGCCTGAAAATCCACAGCTGTGGTGACCACTGAACAGCTGTGAGCCCCAGAACACCGGTCCCCAATCAGCGTAAACACCCTGATTTGAGGGAGCTCTTCACTCCACCATGGAAAGGAGAGAGAGAACTACATAACCAGACATCCTGAGAAGAGAGACCATGGGGTGACAAAGAAATAAACCGCATATGAAAGAAATGCAAAAAAAAAAAAAAAATTAAAAAAAAATGCAAAAAAAAAAAAAAAAAGAAAGAAATGCAGGCATCACCAGAAAAGAAAGTAAACAAATTACAGGCAAGCAACTTATCAGAGCAAGAATTCAGAGAAATGATCATTAGGTGGCTGAAAAGAATGGAAGACAAATTTGACAATATGAGTAAGAACCAAGAGGAAATAAAGAACCAAGAAGAAATGAAAAATGACATCGCTACTGTAAAGAACTCAATAGAAAGCCTCAAGAGTAGACTAGAAGAGGCAGAAGTCTGCATCAGTGAGCTAGAGGACAAGATGGAAAAAAATAACCAAGTAGAGCAGCTTTTAGAAAAAAAAAATTTAAGCAGGAGGAGAGCCTAAGGGAACTTTGGGACAATAAAATAAAAAAAAACAATATTCGCATAATAGGAGTTCCAGAAAGAAAGGAAACTGAGCAAGGAATAGAAATCATGTCTGAAGAAATGACAGAAACCTTTGCTGATATAGAGAAGAAAAAATCCCACACAAATCCAAAAAGCTCCCAGAGTCCCAAGCAAAATGAACCCCAAAAGAACGAAGCCCAGGTACATTATAATTAACTTGGCAAATACCAATGACAAAGTAAGGATCTTAAAAGCACCCATAGAGAGACAGAAAGTTACATACAAAGGAACCCCCATCAGACTAGCAACTGATTTCTCAACAGAAACTCATCAGGCCAGAAGGGAATGGAATGAAATATACAAACTCATGCAAAGGAAGGGTCTGAATCCAAGATTATTGTACCCAGCAAGGCTATCAATCAAAATTTAATGTGAAATCAGAAGCTTCATAGAAAGAAAAAAAAAAGACTAAGGGACTTCCTCACCACCAAACCAGCAATGCAAGAAATGCTAAAGAGTCTGCTTGGGGGAAAAAAGAATTAGGAAGCAAAGAAGGAACACAGGGGTATAGAATAAAAATGCAGACAAATAAGTACCTATCAATAATAACTTTAAATGTAAATGGATTAAATGCCCCAATCAAAAGTCATAGGATAACAGACTGGATAAGAAAACAAGACCCATATATCTGCTGTTTACAAGAAACCCACCTCAGAAAAAAAGACACACACGGACTGAGGGTGAAGGGATGGAAAAAGGTTTTCTAGGCAAATGGAAATGAGAAAAAAAAGCTGGGGATACAATACTTATATCTGACAAATTAGATCTCAAAGTGAAGGACATAATGAGATAAGGAAGTCCACTTCATAATACTAAAGGGAGCAATTGAACAAGAAGAAATAACTCTGGTAAACATTTATGCACTCAATACAGGAGGACCCAAATACATAAATTTGTATTTGTATAAGGGAGAGATTTACACCAATACAATCATAGTAGGAGACTTTAATACCCCACTATCACCATTAGACAAATCCTCTAAATCAGCAAAGAAACATCAATCCTAAATGACTCACTAGACCAGATAGAATTAATTGACATCTTCAGAACATTTCACCACAAAGCCACAGAATACACATTCTTCTCAAGAATGTATGTGCACATGGGTCATGTTCAAAGATAGACCACATGTTGGGACATAGACAAAGTCTCTTCAAATCACAGTAGCATAAAACTGGAAATAAACTACAATAAAAACAGTCTAAAGAAATCAAACACAGCCAAAACCGGTTTGACTCAGCGGTGGAGCATCGGTCTGTGGACTGAAAGCTCCCGGGTTCGATTCCAGTCAAGGACATGTACATTGGTTGTGGGCAAATCCCCGGTGGGGGGTATGCAGGAGTCAGCTGGTCGATGTTTCTCTCTCATCGACATTTCTAGCTCCCTTCCTCTCTGTAAAATATTAATAATATATTTTTTAAAAAGAAATCAAACACAAGGAGACTAAACAGCTTGCTATTAAACAATGACTGGGTTACCAAGAGATCAAGAAATAAATTTTAAAAATCATCTCAACAAACGACAATGAAAACACAACAATCAAAAATCTATGAGACAAATGAAAGCAGTCATGAGAGGGAAGTTCATAGCTCTAAAAGCCTATTGCAAAAAAAACAAGAAACAATGGTAATAAATTACCTAACCCTACAACTCAAAGAGTTAGAAAAAGAGCAACAAGAAAAGCCAACTGTAAGCAGAGGAAGGAAATAGTAAAAATTAGAGTGGAGATAAATGACATAGAAACCAAAGAAACAATACAAAAGATCAACAAAACCAAGAGCTGGTTCTTTGAAAGGATAAACAAAATTGATGAACCTCTAGCCAGGGTCACCAAGAAGGAAAGAGAGAGGACCCAAATAAACAAAATCAGAAATGAAAGAGCTAAAATAACAGCAGAACTCGCCAAAATACAAAGGATTGTTAAAAAATACTAGGAACAACTCTATTCCAACAAACTGGACAACCTGGAGGAAATAAAAATATTCCTAGAAAAATATAACCTTCCAAAATCCAATAAGAAAGAATCTAAACAGCTCAATAGGCTAGTAACTATGAAAGAAATTGAAGCAGCCATCAAAAAGCTTCTGGCAAACAAAAGCCCAGGGACAGATGGCTTCACAGCAGAGTTATACCAAATATTCAAGGAAGAAGTAAAACCTATACTCCTCAGACTATTCCAAGCAATTCAACAGGAAGGGACACTCCCAAGCTCCTTCTATGAAGCCAGCATCACCCTAATACCAAAACCAGATAAAGACAACACAATGAAAGAGAATTACAGGCCAATATCCCTCATGAAAATTTATGCCAAAATCCTCAACAAAGTTCTAGCAAATCAGCTCCAGTAGTATATCATAAAGATCGCACACCATGACCAAGTAGGATTTATCCCAGGGATATAAGGATCTTACAATATCCACAAATCCATCACATAAACAAATTGAGAAATAAAAATCAGGTACACAGCCAAATCCGGTTTGGCTCAGTGGATAGAGCGTCGGCCTGCGGACTGAAAGGTCCCAACTTCGATTCCGGTCAAGGGCATGTACCTTGGTTGCTGGCACATCCCCAGTAGGGGTGTGCAATAGGCAGCTGATCAATGATTCTCTCTCATCGATGTTTCTAGCTCTTTATCCCTCTCTCTTCCTCCCTGTAAGAAATCAATAAAATATATATTTTTTAAAATCAGGTACCGGTACACATATCAATTGATGCAGAAAAAACATTTGACAAAATCCAACACCCTTTCCTGATAAAAACTCTAAACATGGGAATAGAAGGATCATACCTCAACACAATAAAAGCTCTATATGATAAACCCACAGCAAACATCATACTCAATGGGCAAAAACTAAAACCATTTCCTCTAAGAACAGGAACAAGACAGGGATTGCCACTCTCACCATTGCTGTTTGACATACTACTGGAAGTATTAGCCATTGCAATTAGACTAGAAGAAGAAATAAAAGACATCCAAATTGGAAAAGAAGAAATAAAGCTGTCCTTATTTGCAGATGACATGATATTGTACATAAAACACCCAAAAGACTCCATCAAAAAACTAATAGACTTAATAAATGAATTCGGCAATGTAGCAGGATACAAAATTAACACCAAGAAATCTATGGCCTTTCTATACATCAATAGTGAACTTACAGAAAGAGAGACTAAAAAAAGCAATCCCATTTACCATCACACCAAAAAAATTAAGATGCTTAGGAATAAACTTAACTAAGGAGGTAAAAGACCTATATATGGAAAACTACAGGACACTGAAAAAAGAGATAGAGGAAGATGTAAAGAGATTGAAGAACCTACCGTGTTTGTACATTGGTAGAATCAACATCATTAAAATGTCCATACTACCCAAAGCAATCTACAGATTCAATGCACTCCCCATTAAAATACTGGCATATTTCACAGACCTAGAAAGAACTCTCCAAAAATTCATCTGGAATAAAAAAAGACCCCGAATAGCCACAGCAAACCTGAGAAAGAGGAACAAAGTAGGAGGGATCTCAATACCAGATTTCAAGCTGTATTACAAAGCAACTGTTCTCAAAACAGCATGGTACTGGCACAAGAACAGACATATAAATCAATGGAATAGAATAGAGAATCCGGATATCAACCCAAACCACTATGTTCAATTAATATTTGACAAAGGAGGCAAGAGTATACAATGGAGTCACGACAGCCTCTTCAATAAATGGTGTTGGGAAAATTGGACAGGTACATGCAAAAAATATTAAACTAGACCACCAACTTACACCATACACAATAATAAACTCAAAATGGATACAGGACTTAAACCTGAGATGGGAAACCATAAAAATACTAGAGGAATCCACAGGCTGCAAAATCTAAGACATATGCCAAATGAACGTCTTCACTGATACTACCATTAAGGCAATGGAAGCTGAAGAGAAAATAAACAAGTGGGACTACATCAAAATAAAAAGCTTTTTTTACAGCAAAAGAAATCATCAACTAAATAACAAGAAAGCCCACTGTATGGGAGAACATATTTGCAAGTGTTATCACTGATAAAGTTTTAATCTCCAACATCTACAGGCAGCTTATACAACTTAATAGAAGGAAGATAAATGATCCAATTATAAAATGGGCAATGGACCTAAATAGAATTTTTTCAAAAGAATACAGAAGGAAAGCCAAGAGGCACATGAAAACATGCTCAAAGTCACTAATTATCTGTAAGATGCAAATCAAAACAACAATGTGGCTCCATCTCACACCTGTCGGAATGGCTATCATCAACAAATGACAAGTGTTGGCCAGATGTGGATAGAAAGGAACACTGGTGCACTGCTGGTAGGAATGAAGATTGGTGCAGCCACTGTGGAGAACAGTATGGAGTTTCCTCAAAATAATGAAAAGGGAACTCCCATTTGACCCAGTAATACCCAGTAATACCACTTCTAGGAATATATCCTAAGAAACTAGAAACACTAATCAGAAAGGATATATACACCCCTATGTTCATAGCAGCACAATTTACAATAGCTAAGATTTGGAAACAGCCTAGGTGCCCATCAGCAGATGATTGGATCAGAAAACTAAGGTACATCTACACAATGGAATACTATGCTGCCATAAAAAAGAAGGAATTCTTACCATTTGTAGCAACCTGGATGGAACTGAAGAACATTATGCTGATTGAAATAAGCCAGTCAATGAAAGAAAAACACCACATGATCTCACTCATTTATGGATAATAAAGGACATTATAAACTGATGAACAAATAGATAGATACAGAGACAGTAAAGAATCAAATTGTCAAATTACAGCAAGTTTAGGGAGATGTGGGGGAGATAAGAGATGAACCAAAGGACTTGTATGCATGCATATAAGCATAACCAATGGACGCAAAACTTGGGGGGGTGAGGGCATGTATGGAAGGGGGAGCAATGGTAAGATATGTACTCATATAACACCTTAATAAAAAAAAGATCACACAGCTAAAATAAATAAATAAGTAAATAAAAAATAAATAAAATAAGACATGTGATCTCTGGTTTACCACAGAAACATCCAGCATTTACATTACTTGTGCCTCAGTCTGTACACCTTACAAATTATAGCACTCAATTTTGTGTACTAGACAGTAAAACAGCACATGCTGATAACCTTTTTCAAGAGACACTCTCCTTTCTGGAGCCTCAGTTTCCTCACTTATAAAATCAGGATAATATTACTTACTTTTAACATTGTTATGACGATAAAGAGATTTAAGGTGCCTTACTGCTTTTTTAATCTATATGGAGGAATACAAAATAAAATACAACAATTTAAGAATCTATGCCTTCACTTGTTGCTTCCTAATCTATAAACTAAGTTGTAAAGACTACCGATATTCAACACAATAACAGACATTTATCGTAGCAATATTTTTACTGATATAGCTCCTAGGACAATGGAAACTAAAGAGAAAAAAAATGGAACTATATAAAAATAAAAAGCTTCTGCACAGGAAAAGATATCATCAACAAAACAAGCCCACTGCACAGGAGAACATATTTGCCAATGTTATCTCCAGTAAGGATTTAACCTCCAATATTTACAGGGAACTCATACAACATAACAAAAGGAAGATAAACAATCCAATCAAAAAAATGGGCAATACCTAAATAGACACTTTTTGAAAGAGGACATTCAGAAAGCCAAGAGATATTTGAAAACATGCTCAAAATCATTAATCATTCGAGAGATGCAAATCAAAACTATGAGGTACCATCTCACACCTATCAGAATGGCTATTATCAACAAACCACAAGTGCTGGAGAAGATACAGAGATAAAGGAACCCTCATGCACTGCTGGTGGGAATGCAGACTGGTGTAGCCACTGTGGAAAACAGTATGGTGTTTCCTCAAAAAATTAAAAATGGAACTGTCATTTCATCCAGTGATCCCACTTCTAGGAATATACCTCAAGAAATCAGACACACTAATCAGAAAAGATATATGTATCCCAAAGTTCAATGCACAGTTTACAATAGCTAAGATTTGGAAATAGCCTAAATGCCCATCAGCAAATGAATGGATTAGAAAACTCTACACAATGTAATACTACTCTGCTATAAAAAAGAAGGAATTCTTACCATTTGCGTGTATGGAACTGGAGAGCATTATGTTAAGTGAAATAAGCCAGTCAGTGAAAGAAAAATACCACATGGTCGCACTCATTTATGGATAATAAAGTACATGATAAACTGATGAACAAAAATAGATGCAAAGGCTGGGGATGGATGGGGGCTGCGTAAAGAGATCAACCCTAGGACTTGTATGCATGCATATAAGCATAACTAATGGATGCAAGATTCTGGGGGGTAGGGGAGGTCAATGGGGGGAAAAAGGAGACATATGTACTACTCTTTGTAATACTTTAAGCAATAAAATAAAATTTAAAAATACAGTAAAAAAGAAAATTAAAAAAGGAAAATAAAGAAAAAAGATAACAAAATTATAATAAAATAAAATAAATTAAAAAATAAAATAAAAGGAAAAAAGTGAAGTGTTTTTTGGGGGGGCTGGTTTAAGATCCCACTCTTCTGTACTGTCTGTGGCTTCTCAATTCCCTGTTTCTGGGACTAAAGACCTTTCTTTAGGCCAGTCCCTGTGGACTTTCAGGAACTTTCATGGGCTATTTTTTCCCCTCAGGGCATAGTCTGGGTGTGGCTGTATTGGTTGCTGGAAGACTGCAGGGAGAGGCTATCTCTTCAGGAGAAAATGCCTACCTAGGTCCCACATGTCAGGTATAACTCAGTGCTAGACTCACAGCCACCTCTTCCAGGCCCTCTCCTCACCCAGGCCTCTCCCCAGACTCCATAAGTCTGCACCTCAGCCACCGGTGAGTTTCTATATCCGAAAGGTCCTATGAACTAGGTCAGTGGTCGGCAAACTCATTAGTCAACAGAGCCAAATATCAATAGTACAACAACTGAAACTTATTTTGAGAGCTGAAAACCGACTCCTACTCATGGGCCACGAAGTTTCAATTGCACTATACTTGTGCGCCCACACGTGGTATTTTATGGAAGAGCCATACTCAAGAGGCCAAAGAGCCTCATGTGGCTCTCAAGCCACAGTTTGCCAACCTCTGAACTAGGTTCAGCAAAGATCAAAAAGAGGGCAAAGAGCTGTGCTTCTATTAGCTCCTCTTCTCCCAGGATGGCTTGGTCTGGGCAGCTGTCCTGAATACCCCCTCTGGGGTCAGTCATTTGTGGCTGTGGACCCAGATCTAAAATCTCCTGCCACCAGCAGTCCTGCAGACCTCCTTTCCACAGTCAGACACTGTGCCTGTCCCAAGGGCCTCAGCCTCAGTCTGTGCAGTTTCCTTCTGACCCTATGGGCTCGGAGGTCTCACAGTTCTCCCAGCCCAGATCCCTGACTTTACCGTTCTTCAGGTGTCCTCTGCCCTTCCTGGCTGCAAATTGTCTCACCAGCTCTGTCTACTTCGACAGATCGGGGCGAGTGTTATTTGATTTAGTTGCTCATTCTATCTGCTCTGGGACAAGGCTCCGGACATGTCCTTGTATTCCGCCACCATTTTGTCTCTCCTGGATTGATTTCTGAGGTCTCTGTTCAGTTACATTGAGTTTCTGTGCTATTACCAGGCTGTTTTAGTTACAGTGGCTTTGTAGTATATTTGATATCCAGAGTTGTGATCCCTCCAACTTTATACTTCTTTCTCAAGATTGCTGTAGCTGCTCAAGTCTTTATTGGTTCCATATAAAAGTTTGGAATAATATTTGTTCTTAATCTGTGAAGTATATTGATAGTATTTTAATAGAGATTGCATTGAATCTGTAGATTTATTTCAGTAGTATGAACATTTTAATAATGTTAATTCTTTTTTTAATATATTTTATTGATTTTTCACAGAGAGGAAGAGAGAGGGATAGAGAGTCAGAAACATTGATGAGAGAGAATCATCAATCAGCTGCCTCTTGCACATCCCCTACTGGGGATGTGCCCGCAATCAAGGTACATGCCCTTGACAGGAATCAAACCTGGAACCTTTCAGTCCACAGGCCAACGCTCTATCCACTGAGCCAAACCGACTTCGGCTAATGTTAATTCTTTTTACCCATGAACATAGTCTATGCTTCCACTTGTTTGTGTCTTCAATTTCTTTTTTCAATGCCCTATAGTTTTCCAAGTACAGCTCTTTTACCTCCTTCCTTAAGTATATTCTTAAATATATTATTTTATTATTGCAATGATAAATGGGACTTTTTTAGTTTCCCTTCCTGAGAGTTCATTATTGGTGTATAAAAATGCTATCGATTTCTAGATGTTAATTTTATATCCCACTACTTTGCCAAATTCATTTAATGGTAGCTATTTGGGCAGGTGTGAGGTGATACCACAGTGTATTGGAGTCTTTAGGGATTTCTATATGCAATATCACGTAATCTGTGTATAATGATAGTTTTACTTCCTCCTTTCCAATTTGGATGCCTTCTTTTTCTTGTCTTATCAATGTGGCTAGGATTTCCAGTACTGTGTTGAATAGGAGTGGGGAAAGTGACCACCCCTGACTTGTTCCTGTTTTTAAGGGAAACACTTTTAGATTTGCCCATTAAGATATTAGCTGAGGGTTTGCCATATATGGCCTTTATTATGTTCCTTGTATTCCCACTCTGCTGAGAGATTTTATCATAAATTGTTGTTGGATTTTACCAAATGCTTTTTCTGAATCTATTGATAGGATCATGTGATTTTTATCCTACATTTTGTTAATGTGGTGTTATCACATTTATTGATTTTCAAATATTGTACCAACATTGCACCCAGGAATATATCCCGTTTGATCATGGTATATGATCTTTGTAATATATTATTGCTGAAGCTACTTTACTAATATTTTGTCGAGGATTTTAGCATATATGTTCATCAGAGATATTGGCCTATATTTTTCTTTCTTTGTAATGTCTTTATCTGATTTTAGAATCAGGGTAATTCTGGACCCATAAAGAGCTTGGAAGTCTTCCTTCCTCTTAATTTTTAGATCAAAAAGGATAGATGTTAGTTCTTCTTTTAATGTTTGGTAAAACTCATCTGTGAAGCCATCTGATCCATAACTTTTATTTGTTAGGAGTTTGTTGATTACTGCTTCAATTTCTTTAGTTGTTATTGGCCTAGTCAGATCTGATTCTTCCTGATTGAGTTTTGGAAGATTGTATGTTTCTAGGAATTTGTCCATTTTTCCCAGGTTATCCATTTTGTTGGTATATAGATGCTCAAAGTATTTTTTTATAATTCTTTGTATTTCTGTGATGTCAGTTGTTACTTTGCCTCTTTCATTTCTGATTTTATTTATTTGGGTCCTCTCTCTCTTTTTTTTTTTTTAATTCTCACCTAAGGAGTGAGGATATTTTTTCCATTGATTCTTAGCAAGAATGTAAGGTGGATAGACAGAGAGGGAAAAGAGAGAAAGATCCATATGAGAGAGAGACATCAATTTGTTGCCTCCTACACGCACCCTGACCTGCCTTTAGTGGGGATCAAGCTTGTAACTAAGGTATGTGACCTTGACTGGGAATCGAATCCACAACCCTCCAGTGTGGTGGTTGATGCTCTAACCATTGAACATGTTTGTCAGGGCTCTCTCTTTTTTATGAGTATGGCTGAGATTCATAAATCTTGTTTATCTTTTCAAAGAATCAGCTCTTGGTTTCATAGATCTTTTATATTGTTTTTTAAATTCTTTATGTCGTTTATTTCTGCTCTGTTCTTTATTTTCTACCTTCTTCTGGCTTCTGTTGTTGTTCTCTTTCTAATTGTTTTGATGTAGGGTCAAACCATTTATTTGAGATTTTTCTTGCTTCTTTAGGTAGGCCTATAATGTTATGAAATTCCCTGTCAGGACTGCTTTCACTGTGTCCCATAGATTTTGGGCAGTTTCAAGGAGCCTTCAGGATGGAGCTAGGAGAGTTCACCAGGCTAATGCAGATTAAGATTTGGCTGTGTGGAGGGAGGGCTCAACAGAGGTAAGTTAATGCCTGTTCATAGTGGAGGAAGTGGCTCTAGATATGAAGCTATACAATGTTTCTTCCTATATATCTCACCCCCTCGAGCTTGAATGGAATTCTTCAAGCATTTTTTAATAAATACTATAACGTGGGACCAGACTGGTTGCTGCTGACAGTGCCTCAGGTCATGTGGGAATTGGGTAGGGTGGGATCTTAGGGAGTCACCAGGGTGGAGCTAATATACCTCACCAGGTTAATACCCAGTGGATAGAGTCCTAAATCCAGGAAAAGATGCCCGTGGGTTGTGCAGGAGGGGGATTCAATACAGGGACATTGGCAGCTGTACCTCTGTCCCTCATGCTAAAATCATATGACTTAGTATTTCTGTATGACTCTGAGGCCCTGCCGAGCTGCCATCCTTTGCAGAAGCCCAGAGTGGGACCCTTCAAGCAAGTGTTTGTGTGCTTTTTAAGATGACACCTGGATTTTCTGCCTCTCCTGAGTAGACAGAATCCCCACTGATTTTCACAACCATTTGTTATGTGGGCTCTTATTCCTGGAATTGGTGTTCTGGGTTTAGGATCCTTGTTTTGGACTGAGACCCCCTCACTATTTAGAGAGGGGGGCATGCCTCTGCAGCTCTGCTGCTGAGATATCCCTCTGGATTCTCAACTGCCACATGTGGGTATGGGGCAAGCCCATTTTGTGTATCCACACCTCATACCAGTATCATCATGACTTCTTCTATAAATCTTTGGTTGTAGGACTTCTGTTCAACAAGTCTTCAGATGGTTCTCCAAGTTTACTGTTCTATAATTTAGCTGTAATTTTTATGTCATGGGACAAAGCGAGAGTGGCTTCCTCCTACTCTGCCATCTTGATGAGAACCCAAATATAGAATTAATGGATGATTTTTTTTTCTGATAGCACTTTAAATATATCAACTCACTGCTTTTATACCTCATGGCTTCTGATGTTAAATTGGCTATTAATCTTATTAAGGATCCTCTGTACTCTCTTACTGCTTTCAAGATTTCTCTTTGTTTTTGGCTTTCAAAAGTTTGATTATAGTTTCTCTCAGTATGGATCTCTTTGAATTTGTCCTTCTTGAAATTCATTGAGCTTCTTGAAGTTTTCTCTTTTATATGTTGACTCAAATTAATGTCTGGTGACCCTTGATGAATTTCCAATAGTATTGCCTCTACAGGCAACAGCTGTTCTCAGTTTCTATCTAATATCTTCATTTCATCTTCAATTTTATGTATAATACTTTAATTTGTAGACTACTTTTTGAGTTATTTTATGTTTATAGGAAACAAATGAGGAAAAAGTACAGTGTTCATATGTCCTCCTTTTCTAGCCTCATAATTTTTCTTATTATTAACATCTTGTACTATTTTTTAAGGTGTGTTTATTGATTTCAGATAGAGGAAAAGATAAGGGGAGAGAGATAGAATCATCATTGATAACAGAGAATAATTACTTGGCTGCCTCCTGCATGCCATGCCCCATACTGGAGATCGAACCCACAACCTAGGCATGTGCATTGACTGGGAATCGAACCATGACCTCCTGGTTCATGGGTCGACACTCAACCACTGCACCACACTGGCTGGGCCATCTTGCACTATTGAAGTACAGTTGTTAAAACTGATGAGCCAATATTGACATAGCATTATTAACTAATGTCCATGGTTTATAGTAGAACTTACTCTTTGTGTTGTACATTCTATTTTATATGTTTGGACAAATATATAATGACATGTATCTAATATTACAATATTATGTAGAATAATAACTTCACTTCCTGAAAAATCCATTGTGCTACACCTATTCATTCCTCCCTCCCACCCCAAAATCCCAATAAATCACTAAACTTTTAACTGTTTGCATAATTTTGCCTTTTCCCTAATGTCATATAGTTTGAATCATATAGGATATATAGTCTTTTCAGATTGGCTTCTTTCACTTAAGATTTATCCATGTCTTTTTGTGGCTTGATAGCCTTTATTATTGCTGAATCATATTCCATTGTTGGAATGTACTAGTTTGTTTATCCATTCACCTGTTTAAGTATATCTTGATTATTTTCAAGGTTTGGCAATCTATATGCATAAAATGCTAAGTGACTAGCTGACCAGCCAGTAGGTATGATGTACACTGACCACCAGGGGACAGATGCTTAACACAGGAGCTGTCATATGATAGCAACTTTGCTGAGTGCTCTCTCGCACTCTGGGACCCTTTGGGGGATGTCTGACTGCCGGTTTTGGCCCAATCCCTACAGTCCAGGCTGAGGGACCCCAACTGCTGGAGGGACCCTGCTGACTGCACAGATGCCCTTCAAGCCTAGGCACTGCCCTAGGTGGGGCAGGCAGGGAGGTACCACATGGGAGATTGGCTCCAGGGCATGTCCGGCCCATCTTGCCCAGTCCCACCCTGCCAGTCACCTTCTAATTAGTATTCTTTCAATGTGCACGAGTCTGTGCACTGGGCCTCTAGTTATAAATAAGGCTGCTACAAATATTCCATGACCAGGTTTTCTTGTCAGCATAAGTTTTCAAGTCACCTAGGAGTATAATTGCTGAATCATATGATAAAATTATGTTTAGTTTTTTGATAAAGTGCCAAATTGTCTTCCAAAGTGTTGTACATTCCCACATCAATTTATTTTTGTGTTTCTGGATTTTTCGTACTTTGGTAGATTCAGCTTGCTAGTATTTTGTTGAGAATTTTGTGTTTATACTTATGGTATTATTTTTTCTTTGGCTGTTTGTTAGAATTCATCATGAAGCCATCCGGACCTGGGTTTTTCTATGTGGAAAGATTTTTTGGGGGTTTTTATTTAAATAAATCTTTATTGTTATATTATTACAAATGTTCCTCATTTTACCCCCCTCCATTGCTCCCCTCCACCTAGTTTCCCATTCAACTCTCTGCCCTTTCCCCATCTCCCATTGTCCTCATCCATAGGTGCAGTTTATGTTCAGTCTCTTCCCGGCCCGCCCCCACTCCCCATTTCTCCGAGAATCATCAGTCCACTCCCCTTCCATACCTCTGATTCTATTATAATCACCAGATAATATTGTTCATCCTGATTTTTGATTCCCTTGGTTTTTAGATTTACTTGTTGATAGTTACGTATTTGTTGTTCATCATTTTTATTTTTATTTTCTTCCTCTTCCTAAAGAACCCTTTTAGCAATTCATATAATTCTGGCTTGGCGGTGATGAACTCCTTTAGCTTAAATTTATTTGTGAAGCTCTTTATCTGGCCTTTGATTCTGAGTGACAGCTTTGTTGGGTAGAGTACTTTTGGCTGTAGGTTCTTGTTATTCATCACCTTGAATATTTCTTGCCATTCCCATCTGGCCTGCATGGTTTCTGTTGAGAAATCAGCTGACAGCCCTATGGGTGCTCCTTTATAGGTAACTACCTGCTTTTGTCTTTTTTTTAAAATAAATCTTTATTGTTCATATCATTACAAATGTTCCTCATTCCCACCCCCATTGCTCCCCTACACCAAGATTCCATTCAATTCTCTGCCCTTTCCCCATCCCCCATTGTCCTCATCCATAGGTGCAGTTTATGTTCAGTCTCTTCCCGGCCCGCCCCCACTCCCCATTTCCCCGAGAATCATCAGTCCACTCCCCTCCCATACCTCTGATTCTATTATATTCACCAGTTAATATTGTTCATCATGATTTTTACTTCCCTTGGTTTTTAGACTCACTTGTTGATAGTTACGTGTTTGTTCATAATTTTTATCTTTATTTTCTTCCTCTTCCTAAAGAACCCCTTTTAACAATTCATATAATTCTGGCTTTGCAGTGATGAACTCCTTTAGCTTAAATTTATTTGTGAAGCTCTTTATCTGGCCTTCGATTCTGAGTGATAGCTTTGCTGGGTAGAGTATTTTTTGCTGTAGGTTCTTGTTATTCATCACCTTGAATATTTCTTGCCATTCCCATCTGGCCTGCATGGTTTCTGTTGAGAAATCAGCTGACAGTCGTATGGGTGCCCCTTTATAGGTAACTACCTGCTTTTGTCTTGCTGCTTTTAATATTCTCTCTTTGTCTTTAGCTCTTGGAATTTTAATTATGATGTGTCTTGGTGTGGTCCTCTTTGGATTTCTTTTGTTTGGGGTTCTGTGTGCTTCCTCGACTTGTAAGTCTATTTCTTTCCCCAGGTGGGGGAAGTTTTCTGTCACTATTTCTTTCAATATGTTTTCGGTATCTTGCTCTCTGTCATCTTCTGGGATGCCCATAATTCTGATGTTGGTTCGCTTGAAGTTGTCCCAGAGGTTTCTTACACCATCTTCAACTTTCTGGATTCTCTTGTCTTCTTGCTTCTGTGGAGGAGTGTCCTCTGGCTCTTTGTGTCCCAAATCTTGGACTTGATTCTTGCAATCTTCCAATCTGTTTTTAGGACTCTGTATAATATTATTTATTTCAGAGATTGTATTCTTTATTTCTAGTTGACCTTTTATTATTTCTTGTTGACCCTTTATTATTTCTTGTTGATCCTTTATTATTTCTTGTTGATCCTTTTTCATATCCTCATAGGTCTCATTTATTTTATCTGCCTTTTCTAGGAGATTGTTGAACAACCTTATAAGCGTGGTTTTGAACTCTATATCCAGTCGCTTTTTGTCCTCCATTTCTTTCGTTTGTGATCTGTTTCCTCGTTTCGACATTTTTGCTGCTTCCCTCAGTTGGTAGGTCGGGAGGATCAGCTGTGTTTATGCCAGGAGACAATCTTATTCCACTAGACTTGGAAACCTGCAAAAGCCTCTGTGTTCAGCTTGGATGAGGCAGTTTCAAGGTGGAGCCTACAGCCTTGGCTTCCAGTTAGCCCCGCCCTCTGAGGTTCCTGAGTCTCAGTGTACCTCAGTGTCCTTTGGTACTCACTGCAAGCACCTCTGAGAGAAAGGCGCCCTAGAGCTTCGCCTGTTACCAGACAGTCTAGTCTCTCCCCCAACAAGCCCACAACTGGGGTTCAGAGCAGTTGGAAGTGGGGTTAAGAACAGTCCGGAGCTTATGTCTCCTTCCCGCTAGGGCAATCTCGCGGCCCAATCAACAGTCTGTCCTCTGTGCGCACAATGTGCACGACTCAGGGGATCTGCTTTTCGCCGCTCCCCTGAGCTTCTGCGTTACAGCCCAGATTCCCCCTCTATGAGGCTGGGGCCCGAGGGTCTTGCCCAGGACTGGGGTTCAGTGCAGTCAGAACTGGGGCTCAGCACAGTCCTGAGCTTTTGTCTCCTTCCCACTGGGGCAATTCAGCAGCTCAGCGAACAGTCCCTCCTCTGCGCGCAATGTGCGCGACTCCGGATCTCTGCCTTTCTCGCTGCTCCGCTGAGCTTCTGCCTTACAGCCCAGTTTCCCTCTGTATGAGGCTGGGACCCCAGGGTCTCGCCCAGAACTGGGGTTCAGTGCAGTCGGAGTTGGGGTTCAGCACAGTCCGGAGCTTTTATCTCCTTCCCTCTAGGGAAGGCCAGCCAGGCACTCAGCCGCCCCTCCTCTCCGGCTCTGTCCTCTCCCCGCGCGCGCACCATGCCTCAGTACCTTAGGCTTTTACACCTCCTCTGGTTTTCCTTCTGGTTTTCTCTTTTCTTCTAGTTGAAGAATTTCCAGTCAGTCAACTTTCCTGTAGTTCTGGATAGTGTCCACTCTATATTTTAGTTGTATTTTTTGAAATTGTTGAGTGTGGCTGCAGTTAGGCTTTTACCTCTGCTGCCATCTTGTTGTGGCCAGGAAGAAGGTCTGCTTCCTGGACTTGTAAGTCTATTTATTTCCCCAGGTGGGGGAAGTTTTCTGTCATTATTTCTTTCCATGTGTTTTACGGTATCTTGCTTTCTGTCATCTTCTGGGACTCCCATAATTCTGATGTTGGTTCGCTTGAAGTTGTCCCAGAGGTTTCTTACACTATCTTCAACTTTCTGGATTCTCTTGTCTTCTTGCTTCTGCGGAGCGGTGTCCTCTGGCTCTTTGTGTTCCAAATCTTTGACTTGATTCTTGCAATCTTCCATTCTGTTTTTAGGACTCTGTATAATATTTTTTATTTCAGAGAATGTATTCTTTATTTCTAGTTGGTCCTTTATCATTTCTTGTTGATCCTTTATTATTTCTAGTTGATCCCTTTTCATATCCTCATAGGTCTCATTTATTTTATCAGCCTTTTCTAGGAGATTCTTGAACAACCTTATAAGTGTGGTTTTGAACTCTATATCCAGTCGCTTTTTGTCCTCCATTTCTTTCCTTTGTGATCTATTTCCTCATCTCGGCATTTTCGCTGATTCCCTGAGTTGGTAGGTTGGGAGGATCAGCTGTGTCTATGCCAGGAGACAGCTTTATTCCACTAGGCTTGGAAACCTGCAAAAGCCTCTGTGTTCAGCTTGGATGGGAAGGAGTTTCAGGGTAGATTCTACAGCCTTCGCTTCCGGTTATCCCCGCCCTCGGAGGTTCCTGAGTCTCAGTATACCTCAGTGTCCTTTGGTATTTGCTGCAAGCACCTCTGAGAGAAAGGCGCCCTAGAGTTTCGCCTGTTACCAGACAGTCTAGTCTCTCCCCCAACGAGCCCCCAACAGGGGTTCAGAGCAGTTGGAAGTGGGGTTAAGAGCAATCCAGAGCTTATGTCTCCTTCCCGCTAGGGCAATCCCGTGGCCCAATCAACCATCTGTCCTCTGTGTGCAAAGTGCGCGACTTGGGGGCTCTGCCTTTCACCGCTCCCCTGAGCTTCCACCTTACAGCCCAGATTCCCTCTGTATGAGGGTAGGGCCCGAGGGTCTCACCCAGAACTGGGGTTCAATGGAGTCAGAACTGGGGCTTAGTACAGTCCTGAGCTTTTGTCTCCTTCCCGCTAGGGCAATACAGCAGCTCAGTGAACAAACCGTCCTCTGCGCACAATGTGTGCGACTATGGGGCTCTGCCTTTCGCCGCTCCCCTGAGCCTCCACCTTACACCCAGGTTCCCTCTGTATGAGCCTGGGACCCCAGGGTCTCACCCAGAACTGGGGTTCAGTGCAGTCGGAGTTGGGGTTCAGCACAGTCCGGAGCTTTTATCTCCTTCCCTCTAGGGAATGCCAGCCAGGCACTCAGCTGCCCCTCCTCTCTGGCTCAGTCCTCTCCCCGCGCGCGCGCAGAGTGTCTCTGTACCTTAGGCTTTTACAGCTCCTCTGATTGTCCTTCTGGTTTTCTCTTTCCTTCTAGTTGTAGAATTTCCAGTCAGTCACCTTTCCTGTAATTCTGGATAATGTCCACTTTATATTTTAGTTGTATTATCTGAAATTGTTGAGTGTGGCTGCAGTTAGGCATTTACCTCTGCCGCCGTCTTGTTGCAATCTCTATGTGGAAAGATTTATAATTACTAATTCAATCCCTTTTGTTTAACTATCTGAACTTGTTTAGAGAGATTCTTTCAAGTGCATGATCCCTACAGCAAACTCTAGTTGGTAGTGTTGCTGATCTGGCCCACTGTAAATGAACTGAATACAATTGCTATTTGTTGTTAACGTACATAGGTGAACAGGTAGAATAGTTTCTTGTGTTAGTGATTTGGAAATCATTTCAAATATAGTCTTATATGTAAATCATTTAATTTTAAATAGTTTTAAAATAAATAATGCTTATTAGCTTGTTTACCAGAAACATTATAAAACTCTTTAAGTAAGAATTAAAATGCCTAGTAATATTTTATTTTCATGTATTCAAAGGTTTTGCAAGCTTTTCTTACTCCCTACCAAATATATGCACTCCAAATGGAGAAACTCAACCTCTGTTCTTCTGTTTACTGCAGTGCTGTTTCTCTATATTTTCCCCTCTAAATACGAGTTTTTTCAGTGGCTGTTTTTAGCATATTCTTCTGATATATGTTGGCTTGCTTTATTGAACCTATATACCTTGACTATTGCATGCCAAGCATTGTGGTAGGAGTTCTGATAGGAAAATTTTCTGGGAGAAATCATATTAGCTTGGCATATTGCATGTATATTGAAAAAAAACCTGTGGAAAAGTATATGAAAATGTAGATCACATTCATAAATAGACTTCTAGCAGTATTAGTAATGTTTCACAATAATTCAGAGAACGGACTCACAACACAGGGTAATTGGTACACATTTCCTTTTGAAATGCTTATATTAAAATATCACATATGCAAGTATGTATGTGTATGTATATGTATATATGAAGGAATGTGATCTTATTATAATAACCACCCAAAATATTGCTCCTCTTTTGCCAGTTTCTGTCAGTTACATTTTGTTTTTATCTAATTTCTAGTAGAAAAACAAGAGGAAAAAATAATGGAATCTTACAAATAAGCAGAAAAATATATATGCACACAGTTTATAAAATTCCTTAAGTCATCTTGTAACAAAGTCTCGATTCTTACTCTTAGACCAGAAGATCAATTCAGAAGTTATTAGAATGGGAAAATAACAGATTATATCACAAGGTAAGAAATTTAAGCAAGTAAGTACCCCATTTATATATTTGTGTTACTGAATTGAAAGAAAAAAAAAAGAGAATACTTCAGGCCACAAAAGAATGGATTAGCATGCATATAAGCATAACAAGTGGACGCAAGACACTGCAGGGGGGAGGGGGGGGAGTTGAGGGAAAATGTTGGGGGATGGGGGAAACTGGGAGAAGATCAATGGGGGGAAAGGAGACATATGTACTATTATTTGTAATACTTTAAACAATAATATAAAAATTTTAAAAAGAATGGATTAAAGAATTAATACTCAATTTTCAATGTCTATTCTTTACCAGGTATTTTTAAATGCTTTTTTAAATCTTATACTTATTCTTGTATTGTTTTCAGTGATTTATTCAAATGTATTGGTAATAATAGTATAAATTGATATCAAAATTCTTAATAAACTGTACTTTCTTAGCTTGCTTTACACTGGAAATTGACTAAAAGAAAATGTGAAACTAACAATATGATGGAGTATGTAAGTATGCAATTGTTTTTTAATTAAACTATTGTTGATACCATCCAAATTGTTACATTTTACTACATTTACCATTTGTCAAATCATGTTTCTACCTTTTTTCTCCTCAGGCTGAACTTTAATCAGTTAGAACATAGAGGTTTTCTTCCACCTTCTTTAGATTTGTAGCCAACATAAGATATCTTGAAAGCTAGCAATTATTTAGAGCTTAGAAAAATCTCAGCTAGTCTGCTCAGATGAAAATATTGCACACTGGCCCTAACCGGTTTGGCTCGGTGGATAGAGCATCGGCCTGTGGACTAAAGGGTCCCAAGTTCAATTCCGGTCAAGGGCATGTACCTTAGTTGTGGGCACATTTCCAATAGGGGGTGTGCAGGAGGCAAATGGTTGATGTTTCTCTCTCATCGATGTTTCTAACTCTGTACCTTCTCCTTTCCCCTCTATTAAAAAAATCAATAAAATATTTTTTAAAAAAAAGAAAATATTGCACACTGACCTGTCTAATGTTGCTCGGTTGGTTGGGCATCATCCCATGCACCAAAAGGTTGCTGGTTCAATTTCCAGTCAGCGTACATACCTGGGTTGCGGGCTCAATCCCCAATAGGGGGTGAGCAAGAGGTAGCTGATCAATGTTATGCTCTCACATCAATGCTCTTCTCTTCTCCCTTCTTCTTTCTAAAAAAATCAATATATTATTTTTTTGTAAAAAAAAGCAGCCTGGCCAGTGTGGCTCATTGGTTGAGCACACACCCATGAACCATGAAGTCATGGTTTGATTCCTGGTCAGGGTACATGCCCAGGTTGTGGGCACCATCCCCAGTAGGAGGCATGCAGAATATGATTTTTGCTCATATTGATGTTTCTATCCCACTCTCCCTCTCCTTCCCTGTCTCTGAAATAAATAAAAACATATATTTTTTTAAATTGTCAGTTTAAAAAAAACCACAATGATTGTTTTTTTAAAAAGAAAATATTGCACAACTTTAATCTTTTAACATTGCATATGGTGATGGGCACAGCTGTAATTTTGTTGAATCTTGCTTAATATAGGAACTGATTTCTGGATTCATTTGCCTGCCTTTTTTTTCTTAGCTGATATTTTTTAGTAAAGAAACTGTAGTTTTTATATTTTTTTTACTGAAAGCTAGGCAATCTTAATCATAAAACATAAATTCACATTTAACCAATGTGATAAATTCAGCATCATTAACATTGAAAAGAAAATGAAATTTATCCAAATTTCAAATTGTTGGCATTCAGTATATATTTAATAATAAACATTCCATTTCTATTGCCTAAATAAGGATTGTTATGGTATCTTTCTCCACTTTGAATAGTTTTATGGGGGAAATGTACAAATGACCACAAATCTAAAATCTACTATTATAAATTTACATATTAAATTTATGTAAGTTTACAAATATCTTAGGTTTTCATTATTATATTTTCAAACCTTTAATAAAAATGTTTTAATTTATTTGGATACTTTATTATTTTTACAAACAACTTGTAAAAGATAGTAATACTCAAGCAAATAGCAGCTTTAATAGAAAAATATATAGATGTAATATAGATGAAGGTATTTTTCTAATCCGTATAGCACAATTTTAATTTCTTCCACTTTGCTAAAAAAAAGGGGGGGGTGCAGGGGGAGAGAGGGAAGGTGTGGAAGGACACAATAATGTAATAGGGTTTACTTTTCTTCACCTAAACAGCTATTTTAAATCAGGTAGTAAAAACTACAGTAAGTAATTATAAGTAGTTAGCTACATTAAGTAATTATATTTGCCAATTTGATTTAATTTCCAATGTAAAAAAAATGTGGTAAATATAATAAAGAGGTAATATGCTAATTGGCCCTAATGGAGTCATAGTCACCAGGCTGTGTGCACACAGGAGCTGGTGGGTGGGGACAGGGACAGGGACATGCACCACCAGGACATGAGGCTGCCACGGGGGGACACCACACACACACCCCTGCAGACGCCTGTGGCAGCGGGGCCTTGGCAGAGAGCTCTCATCACTCTTGTGCTGGGTCTGAAGGTACGGAGAGGAAGGGAGAGCACATAGACAGTTAGGGGGATTAGGCCAGGAGGGGAGAGCAGATAGGCAGTTAGGGGGATTGGGCCAGGAGGGGAGAGCAGTTAGAGCCATCAGGCTGGCAGGGGAGCAGTTAAGAGCATCAGGCAGGCAGGCAAGTGAGCGCTTAGGAGCCAATGGTTCTGGATTGTGATAGGGATCCCAGATTGGAGAGAGTGTAGGCCAGGCTGAGGGACCCTCCCCGCACCCAATGCACGAATTTCATGCACTAGGCCACTAGTTTTATATATTTCACTTATGTTATAGTACAGGAAAAATATACTAGTAGTCCTGTGAAAAATGAGCATAAACTTTCTGAGATATATGTACGTTATACTAAATGAAAATTATTATGTCAAATATTCTTATTTGTTTTTATTTTGCAGGTAATACTAATAGAATTCTTACCAAAATATCCCATATTCCGACCTGACTGAGGAATTTTAATCAGTCACTTGTGTGTTACCTGTCATTTCCTACCCTTAGTGCCTTGTAGATGATTTTGGAATGAAGATGGTCTCCTTTGCTGTGTTCAACTTATTCTTTATAATGGTAGAATATTTTCCTCACTCTTTTGTGTTGGTTTAAAAAGAAAATTTGCACATCTTTTTTTTGTTGTTGTTAAATGAGGCTTGTGTTTTACGCTCTCAATTTTTAAATATATGTATATGTATAGTTGCCATTAAAGATTTAAAAAATTAGTGCTGGCATTTAAAAAAACACAAAAACTATTCTAAGCATGCTGCCTTATGATTTTCCTACTTGCTGTTTCTAAATAGGCATCGTTTTTCTAGGCTACTTCAATGCTCTGTAATCCCATATTAAACATATATAAATAAGCTATTGGTAGCTTTTAGCAATGGTTTTACTCTTTCCTGCTTTTAAAGGACATGCAATTAATAGCACTGGTTTTGTCCTGCACCTCGCTAAATTATCACTTATGTTAGTGGATAAAATATTTAAACTCCTAAAGACTTGTAAATATTGTCTCTTTGCATAATGTACAATGTGGTATGCCATGGTTTACCGAATTTAATATTGCTCTTACTGTATTGCCAACAATTCTGCATAGATTTTAATATTATTGAAGTTTGTAAGCATCCTTTGGAATGTACATACTGATAACATGCTGTTGTATGGCAAAGCCATAATAAGTATGTTAAAATTTTCAGCTGTAGAACAAGGTTGCCCTTTATAATGAGTTGATTGAAACTGAAATAATTTGAGACATTCTGCCTTGCACCTGAAACCAAGAACCTGATTTTTTTCCATTTAATACAGTAGTTCCAGTTTTGTCCTCCATTTCCAGCCCCAAAAGAATTCATTTGACATCTGACACATTTCACAGCCTCAGTATTCTCATCTATTTCCCTTAATGTTTCCTTTCCCTTGTTTGAAAATACACACAATTATGACTTGTAAGGAGTATTTTAAGATTTCAAATGGGCCAAAACCAGTTTGGCTCAGTGGATAGAACGTCGGCCTGTGGACTGAAAGGTCCCAAGTTTGATTCTGGTCAAGGGCATGTACCTTGGTTGCAGGCACATCCCCAGTAGGGGGTGTGCAAGAGGCAGCTGATCGATGATTCTCTCTCATCGATGTTTCAACTCTCTATCCCTCTCTCTTCCTCTCTGTAAAAAAATCAATAAAATATATATTTTAAAAAATATTTCAAATGGCTTATATGGTGTGTAGATCCCTATGAATGTCACTGTTAACCCCCTTTTGGAGTTCTGATATTCTACTTTGGGAAGAGAGAGCTAATTAAAAAACTGTACCTAAAGTATATGTAGTGGCTGAATCATAACTGATAAAAGATTCTTAATCTTATTTTTGAGGATCTTTTTTCAACATTTGAATATTATAAATAAGGAAAGACAAGTATTTAAACCTAAATTTTACTTTATAAATTCGCCCCATATATAGCCTTTTCATCGGTATGTGCATATTTCTCTTCACAATTAAGATAAGTGAGAGCACCACACTAATTCTTCTAGAATTTGAAGTTTTTCAATATATAGGCATTATTTGTAATTCTTAGTGCTAAAAAAATAAAATTACCTGGGACTGAATAATATTATCTTTATTAACTTTTATTGCTTTTAGTAAAGTTTTTTAGGCAAGCATTCTTCCCAGTGAAGAGAACAATCATTTCTTCATACAAGGTCAAACATTTTAAAGCCACTTGTAAACTTTATGCCTACTTTGACATCCACAGTCTTACACTAGTAATAGAAGAGGGGGAAAGGAAACTATTTGATATGTGACTATAATTTTTGTGTAAACACTTTTTCACCTCCCTTTGTAGAGCTCCATTACCATGTCACCCAGCCATCCATAATCTAACTTTTCATATGTTGCGTGTGTCTGCGAATATCATGTTTCTCTGCTGCACAACTGAAGGTGTATTTTTATAGACAAGGTGGAAACCTCTGAAAATGCATACCAAATGTCTTTTTTTATAGCTAAGGTCAGGTAAACATTTTATCTGTAGTTTATGTTCCAGCTGATATCATCAGGTTTATGCATCAAACTGTAACAGTTTAATACCAAAATTGATTTGCAGAATAATACAGAATTTCTAATTATCACTGATAGAATAATTACTTGTAAATGTCAAACCATAAAATTTCATTTTTTATATAAAGTTAGCATTTAGCCATGTGATGGTCATAGTAACTTTTTCTACCACGTATAAATCACACTTGGTTTTACTCAAAGAACAGCAGAAAGTAGAGAATTGTTTCCATGATATAAATATTGAGACAGGAATAGAGTGCATCCGAAGGTGACAGAGTATAATTCAAGTTATTCTAGTATTTGTTATAAAAACCATTTGCCAATATGTATAATTGGCAACAAAATTAAGTTATGTAAAACTTAATTCTAAAACCTACTCTAATTGCTCTTAAATGTATTACTTTATTGATCATTATGCTGGTCGACTCATCTTATTTTCTTGAACTATTCAGAAAATAACCAGGATTCTTTTTTAATTTCTCATATGACTGCTTTTTTTCAAGCTATTTGCTGGGGCTAAATTTCATTTGGGGTTTTAGAATGCTTTTGGTGAGGGGTTGTTTTCTTTTTAATGAAATTGGCAACAGTGAATGCTAAAATGACAGAGCACTCTAGAGGTCATTAATTTCTCCCCCTGGTCTTTTTTTTCTTTTATCCTCAAGGTAGAATGTGCTTGGATATTTTCATCAAGTTAGTAAAATATTTTTGTGAAAGTTGTTTTTTAATGGAAGAAAGTAAATGTTAATTTCTTTGCTGCATAATATTTTTTATTAAACCTGCTGTGGTCATTTCCAGAGAAAATAACATGTATTTGCCAAAGTAAATAAATCTCACAAAGCTTTAAGATTACAAGTTAAAACTGGTTCTTCTCTAACTTCCCTTTATGCAGCTCCACTCCCATTACCCCCTTTAAGCACCTGAATTGTATATAAAATGAAATAAACTTTAACCCTTTTCAACTATCCTTTGTTCCCTTTTAACCCCTCATGTTAATTTAGGAAAGAGGCCGTTGTAGTCAAATGTTAGAAGTAGATGGGAAAGTGCCTTGTCTTTTTTTAATAAAATTCGCATTTTATGTGAAAGGAGGCAGAGCAGAATGAATGAATTGGTAGAAATCAGATTTAAAAGCATCTTTTCGACTAAGTATATTTCACTCTCACATTATATTTCTTCTACTTGTTATTTAAAGCCTGTTTTCCCCCCTAATCATGTGATCCATTAGTGACAAAATATTACAAAATAACACTATCAGTCCCTCACAAAACTAGTTTTATTGTAATGCTAGTGAAAGTGTAATTTAACATGGTTCTGGAACAATGGTCTTGGATTGAAGCCCCACCAAAACCCAGTTAAGTACTGAATAGACATACTATTCATATTATTATGACCTATAAATACTGTCTGATCAGTTGAACTGTTAATACTTAGTACTCTACCATTTTTAATGAAATTTATTTTTGTTTGTAATATTTGGAGTGAAGTGAAATGAAATTTATTTTTGTTTGTAATAATTGGAGTGAAGTTCTACAACATCTGTAAGCCTTTGGAAAAATAGGGTGTATTTTTTCAAATGTATGAGAGCTTTAAAAATTATTAACATTTTAATTTTGCTTACACAAGTAACCCACCACTTACAAAATCAAACTTCACTAACACACTACTACTTGTTCACTTGCTTAGAGCGTCATCCCCATTCACTGAGGTTGTGGGTTCAATCCCCAGTTAAGGCACAAACAAGAATCAACCAATGAAGGCATAGATGGGTGGAACACAGGATCGATGTTTCTCTCTCTCCCTTCCCCTTCTTCTCTCTAAAAATCAATAAGTTAAAATATATATATATTTTTAAAACCTCACTATTTGAATAATATTTCATTAGAATTTATTTTTATCTAGAATAATATAGAAATTATATCTTTAATGGGAGCAGTTTCACATAGTGGAAATATTTTTGCTAATTTGATGGTAAGATGCTCAAATTTATTGAAATTAGGTCCTCCTATGCCTTTTAACTTCTACTTTAAAAATCCATTTTGCAACAATTGTCAAATTGTTTGGGTTCCTTTAAATGGTGAACTATAGGAAAATTTTCCACAGAAAATACATTGGTTTAGTAACATTACCTGTTTATGTAATATGTGGTCTAAAAATGAGGTTGATGATGGCAACCTGAGAATATGTTTTCTTTTCTGTGGACTTTGTCAGATTCATACTATATGAGGAAATAATCTAATTTTATGGGCTCCAGGAAAGTCACTTAAATTACATATCAATCTTTTTTTCTGTAAAATCATGAGGTTGAACCTAGAGCTAGACAGAAAATTAGAAATCACCTAATCACGTTCTGTGATTTTAGGAATCCTTAAGAAATTTTTACCCTACAGAATCTCAGAATGATTTTTCTTGGATCTACTATGCTTTGTGAGAACTCCCACAGTGACTTGCATGCAATAAAAGTTTGATTCACCAACTGGCTCCTAGCTGGTATGTATTCATATCACACAGAGTTAAAGAACTTGATGCTTGCTAGACCTCAGCCCTATATGGGGGGTGGGGGGAGGGCTTTAGAGAGGGGTATGGACACGGACACATATATAATACCTTAATCAATAAAGAAAAAACTAAAAAAGAATTAATATAATTTTCCTAGGAACTGAGGACAGGTCTGTGGTGTTAGCCTATGTCGAATCTAACTACATAGTTGGTATCCAGACAAAAATTATAGCTGTAGCAACAATGGAGATATGGGAGGACCTACTTTAACATTAATGTAAAAAATTTCATATCCTATCTGTTATCTGTTTCAGTGACTTATTAAGCTCCACATCCTCAAAAAGATCAATTGGAATAAATTGATAACATTAAATGGAAAGGAAAGTGGTATGAAATTCAAACCCAAGTCACTTCTGGTTGATTGAGTTCTTAGCTCTGCTGCTTAATTCCTCTGTACCTCGTGTCCTCATTGTATAAGTGAGGACAATATTCTTGTTCTACCTCACAGGGGAATTGAAGATTTTTTTCTTATATTAATGTGTTTTTTTAAGTTGACTGGAAGATATACTAGACATCATAGTTTTGTATTTTTAAATAAATTGCTTTAAATCTGTTATGGTTTCTCAGTTAAACGCTGTAGAATGAGTGATGCAGTAAATCTGATTTTCAGTAGTAAATTTTATTAATCCCCTATGTGTTAACATGAGTAGTTGTGTTATGTTATGTTATGTTATGTTATGTTATGTTATGTTATGTTATGTTATGTTTGCTATGTTATGCTAACACTTAATTTAGGGAAGAAAAGCAGAACGATATAAACCAGTGGTTCCCAACTTGGGGCAGATGAAGAAAGCAGTAGAGGCATCCTTCATTCTTTTTCCATATTTCAATAAGTATACTAGAGATCATAGATTTGCTCATAATATTTTTGCTGCAAAAATCAACTAAGACATTAAATTTCTATGCATTTTTCTTACATTTTTTTCAATTCTATGTAACAGTAGTTATGACACACTGATCAGAAGCTGTGAATGGCCACAGAATAATAAAAAAAATCAGAAAGCCTATTACATTCCATTTAGTAAACAAAATACTTGAAAACATGGAAAGGAATAATAAAAGGATTCTTGTGAAATGTTGGGATCCACTTTTATAAAGTAACTAAGATTCCTTGACCCTCTCCACAGTCTGCTTACCCAATCCAGAAATAATGAAATGCTAGATTATGTGTGTTTGTGTTTTTGGCAAGATGGGACTATATAACTTCGGGTTAGAACTTGCCTTCAGTTTTGTTTGTTTGTTTCAGAATTATATAACTAAGCTAATTTATTTAGATGTGTATGTAAAGTATACATACACACACATAGGATTGCAAATGTGGAAAGTGTTATAATGTCATGTTCTAGCATTAGAGTAAATATCAGTTTCTAGGTTTAAAGTAGTTCTCATAAACTCAATGTGATGAGTCAAGGAAATAATTTCTCAAAATTTCTTTTATTCCTGCTTATTCTCTTTGCATTTACCTTGGCATAATTTTTTATTTTTCTAGTAAGCAAATTGTATAAAATTGTTTTAATGCCTGGACTTTGAAACAAGTTACAAATGTTTGAAATTATATAATCTGTGAGCTAGTTTGCCATCCTTGAACTAACCGCATATAAATATGAGTCTCACCTGCAAAAACAAGAAATCCTGATAGCCAAAGCAGGCATTAATCAAAACATCTGTTTGAAAAATCTAAGATTTCTATTTTTTGGCAGAGGATTCCTATTGGGACAGCTTTTCTAGAAAAGAATAGAAGTGGCTAAGTCCATTCAAACCAAGAAGTTACATGCATCTTGTATTGTTACATAGCCTGTGGAATGAGTTCATTTTTTCTCGTTTGAGTTCTGGAGTAACCCCCTGCAAGAACTTAACTTATAATATGGCTGTGCCAAAATGAAGAATACCTGCCTCTCGGGAATTTTCACTGCTGCTTCTGTCATCGTTCACTTGTCGGATATAATATTTTATTATCTCAGGATGCAAAATTACAATAAAGTGCAAATATATGTTGATGAACTGATTTGTGTGTTCTTTGCTGAGTCTTCCTTTCTTCCTTCCCTTACCTGTTTTCAGTATTAAAAGTCTCCCTTTTAAAAAAATTTATTTTGCACATTGCCCTTTTATAAATTTGTTAGTGTTATGTCTGACCCTGTAAGTAATTAACGCTATATATTTTGGGGAGCTTTTGTTGTGCCTAATTCTTAGCATTTGGCTAAGTAGGAATCTATATATATAAAACACCAAGCAACCAGTTGACCCATTGCTATGATGTGCATTGACCACCAGAGGGCGGATGCTCAACTGTGGTCAGTGTGTTCCCACAGCAGGAGTGCTGCTCAGCTGATGGACTGTGCCAGACGCCAGGCTCACAGCTGGAAAGCAGCTGAAGTGGAGCAAGCCTCTCCCGCCGCCCCAGCAGCACTACCCAGAGGCAGCAGGCACAGGCAGGCACAGCAGGGCTGGGATGAATCCCAGACTGGGCTTGGGCTCCTCCCTGGCCACCTGCCACTTCACACACTACTACATCCTACTCAAGCTCATTAAAAAGTAATAATATTAGATTATTTAAAACTTATGAGAAACTTGAAAGTTCAACAAAACAGCAAAATGTAACTAACAAAAAACAACTATTTAATGTTCCCCAGTATCTTTGGTAATTATACTGAATATGTCAAAAAAGACTTTAAATTCAAAATATTAAAGCAGAGATGATACACTAACCTACAGAGAAGTTTCATAATGTTTTGTTTCAAAATTATTTTTTTAAACTATACTATATGGGTGGAGCAAAAAAATTATACTTTACATTGATAACTTCTTGAATGTGGAGTAGCATGTGTTGTATGGAAAATACTTTCTATAATATTTTATACTATTGAGAGGAAAGCCACATGCCTTTAAATCTGCCATTAAGCAATATTTAACACTTAATGGAATACTTGACTTACCTAAATGTATGAAATTCTCTGATGAAAACCAGAATTCTCCTATTATAATTAACCATAAATCTGAGTTGTAATTCCTGTTCTGTCACCTCTAGGAAATATCAGGACACTCAGTGAGTGTGATTTTACCCATTATACCCAAGTTTGAAGGTTGGGTTAGATCAATATTGCAAGCTAACCTATAGCCAATCCTCAGACGTGTCTTTTTTAACATTTTAAATTAGTTGCATGAACTTAAAAGTAAGAGACTTCATATGTGAATAGTCAGCTATAGCTGAGTAGTAACCTGTCCCTTTTAGATAAAGCATTTATTTTTTTCTTTTGCCATGGTTGTTACTATTCCCTCCTGTCTCCCTGAAACTCAGGTTGTATTGTTTTTCTTGTGTAGTTTTTAATTTTTTTTATTTCAATGTCATTTTTATTAACTACTTTAGATATATTTCCTATTCAGAATATATAATTGTATTTAGTATAAAAATATTAAAACCTATAGTTATGACTTTGTGTATACATGCACACATAATTGTGCAGAAATTAATAAAACGTGTTAGTTATATAACAAAACGTGTTATGCTGCTTATACACAAAAACATCTGCTTTGGCTTATTTTTTTTTCTGACCAGGTTAAACATGCCAGCAGATGATCTCATGCCTCATAATATTTTCAATGCAAATTTTCTCAGACATATTGCACTTGAGCACCTGTCAAAGTGTATTTACTCCATCATGAGGAACCTAGCAAGGAGAGAGTGCGCCACAGTGACTGGAGAAATTAGAAGGTTTATATACTTGTTACGCCCAGACTTCATGATCCCCAAGGACCACCAGGCAGCCGAGTCCAATGCAATAAACAAAAGAGCCTCTTCCATGCTAGCATGGGCTCTGTCCCACTCACGCCCACAGCATGGTGGAAGAGAGGCTGAACTTTGACAAGTCAAGGGGTTTTATAAGGGTGGTGATGTCACTGCTGTGGCTGACCCTGATTGGTTGGATGAGGGCTAGGGTTGTTACACAAAATGGAGGATAGCTCTGCCCTGTTCTGCCCCGCCCCACAGTACAAAATGGAGTCAGGAGTTAGCCTCTCCTGCCCTCTCATTCCCCCCTTGTCTTATGTGCATAAGTCAAATCATTGACTCAGCCTACTTTAAGGCATTCATTGTTCTGTTATCTAGTCTTACTTGGCCCTGAACTTTCTCACTGGCTAGTAAAAACATTCTTGACAACATGAGTAAGAAACAGCATAAACAACAAATACAGTTACCAAGACCCTAGTACCACAATTCCCATCAGTATTGTCCTCACTGAAGTCCAGTTCCCCTCCTGCAGGCATCAAGTCTCCACCTGGCCTGCGTGGAGCCCAGGCTGGGGATCTCACAGGTGAAGCTGCTAGTTGCCATGATCCAGGCCATGCAGGAGCTGGGAGTCATATAGTCAGGTCTGGGTGCCATCTACTTCAACAGCCGTGGGTGTGCTCAGGATAACAGTGTAGCGTCCCTTTGAGTCCTTGGGCAGTGAATTTCTTTACCCACACTGAGTACCCGGGCTACATGGTCTGCGGTGGGCACTGGCAGTGCATCTGGAACAAGCAAACTACAGAGCTACAGAGCTCAAGTAAGAACTTGAGCAAGGGAATGGTTACATGATCTCAAAAAAGGGGGGAAGCCATCCCAGTAGGGGTACACCTGGCCCATAAGAGGGCAAAGGACAAGGGGTTGGTCCAATCTTCACCGATTCTAGGAAACATTTAGTTAAACTCCTTTTCAGAGTCCTGTTCATGCTTGTCCTAAGACTTGAGCTATACTTTGAGATACTTTGGCTACAAAGGTTGGGCTATTATTCTGGCAGCCCAAATCTAGTTATAATCTCCTGGAGTAATCTCTTGACTACTATAGAGGCAGTTTCTGTCTAATCTGAAGTGTCTACAAAAACTAGACCTTAATGCTGGTGGTTTAATCTCTGAAATCCACCTACCAATGCTCTCCTGGGGAGTTCCCTGGGACGCGAATTCCCAGGGGACCCCCTTACCTTGCTTAGCATTTACCTGTGCACAGACAGTACTTCTAGAAAGCTTGGTACTATCTGCCTCACAGAAGTTCATACCGTATTTGCAGGCGTATAAGACTATGTTTTGGCCCTGAAAAATACGTATTTGCCGGCATATAAGACGACTGGGCGTATAAGACGACCCCCTAACATTTCCACTAAAAATACAGAGTTTGTTATATACTCGCCGTATAAGACTACCCCCCGCTTGGAGGCATATTTTTCAGGGCCAAAAAATCGTCTTATACGCCGGCAAATACGGTAAGTCTTAGTGACACCTAAGTGGGTAACCTGGTGTCACTGGGCAACTAGCAGAGCCTCTGGGACCAACAGTGTTGTAATCTGGAGGGTCCACTAATCATCTAGTCCTTCAGTGGCTTGCTTCTGTTCAGCCAATTCCTTCCGGCTGCAGTTGGTAACCCCCTTTCTCTGTGGATGGCACAGTGTCCCTCATCTGGTGATGACAGCAACACTGTGTCACCTCCATGCAGCCACGAATGGGCTCCTCTAAACCATCATCCGGAAGCAGGCTGGCAGGGCTGACGGCCAGTGTAGCTCCTGGCCCAGAGTCTGCTTATCTGCCTCCTTCACCAGCAATGCTGTGGTGGCCACTGCCCCGTGGCACTCTGGCCACCCTGCTGCCACAGGGTCCAGTCTCTTAGGCAACAAGTCTCTTCCAGGGACCTAGAGTCTGAGCGAAAATCCCTTTGGCAATGCCCCTTACCTCATTCACATAGAGGTGGAAGGGCTTCGCGATGTCTGGCAAGGCTAGGGCAGGCGCTGAGAAGAGAGCCTTCTCAAAGGCTCGTTCCAGTTCAGCAGCTGCATTCCCCCAGTAAGTGTTCCTTCCAAGGCCCACAGTCCTTCTTTGATGTCCAAGGAGGCTCCATGGACTGATGTACGGGTCCCATCGGCTCTGTCAAGACTGAATGGGCTGCCCCAATGTCCACCAGGAAACTAACAGGCTTGCCTCCCTAGCTAACCTGTCAGGACATTCTCTATACAACCTTTGCAAAAATCTTTTTTTTTCTTAATAAATCTTTATTGTTCATATTATTACAAATGTTCATTTTTTTCCCCTTCATTGCTCCCCTCCACCAGGTTCCCATCCCACCTTCTGCCCTTTCCCCACCCCCCATTGTCCTCATCCATAGGTGCAGTTTATGTTCAGTCTCTTCCCGCCCCGCCCCACTCCCCATTTCCCCGAGAATCATTAGTCCACTCCCCTTCCATACCTCTGAATCTATTATATTCACCAGTTAATATTGTTCATCAGGATTTTTACTTCCCTTGGTTTTTAGACTCACTTGTTGATAGTTACGTGTTTGTTCATAATTTTTATCTTTATTTTCTTCCTCTTCCTAAAGAACCCCTTTTAGCAATTCATATAGTTCTGGCTTGGTGATGATGAACTCCTTTAGCTTAAATTTATTTGTGAAGCTCTTTATCTGGCCTTCGATTCTGAGTGATAGCTTTGCTGGTTAGAGTATTTTTTGCTGTAGGTTCTTGTTATTCATCACCTTGAATATTTCTTGCCATTCCCGTCTGGCCTGCATGGTTTCTGTTGAGAAATCAGCTGACAGTCTTATGGGTGCCCCTTTATAGGTAACTACCTGCTTTTGTCTTGCTGCTTTTCATATTCTCTCTTTGTCTTTAGCTCTTGGAATTTTAATTATGATGTGTCTTGGTGTGGTCCTTTTTGGATTCCTTTTGTTTGGGGTTCTGTGTGCTTCCTGGACGTGTAAGTCTATTTCTTTCCCCAGGTGGGGGAAGTTTTCTGTCACTATTTCTTTTAATATGTTTTCGGTATCTTGCTCTCTGTCATCTTCTGGGATGCCCATAATTCTGATGTTGGTTCGCTTGAAGTTGTCCCAGAGGTTTCTTACATTATCTTCAACTTTCTGGATTCTCTTGTCTTCTTGCTTCTGTGGAGGAGTGTCCTCTGGCTCTTTGTGTTCCAAATCTTGGACTTGATTCTTGCAATCTTCCAATCTGTTTTTAGGACTCTGCATAATATTTTTTATTTCAGAGAATGTATTCTTCATTTCTTGTTGATCCTTTATCATTTCTTGTTGAACCTTTATTATTTCTTGTTGATCCCTTTTCATATCCTCATAGGTCTCATTTATTTTATCGGCCTTTTCTAAGAGATTGTTGAACATCCTTATAAGCGTGGTTTTGAACTCTATATCCAGTCGCTTTTTGTCCTCCATTTCTTTCGTTTGTGATCTGTTTCCTAGTTTCGACATTTTCGCTGCTTCCCTGGGTTGGTAGGTTGGGAGGATCAGCTCTGTCTATGCCAGGAGACAACCTTATTCCAGAGGTTTGGAAACCTGCAAAAGCCTCTCTGAGTTCAGCTTGGATGGGGCAGTTTCAGGGTGGAGCCTACAGCCTTGGCTTCCGGTTAGCCCCGCCCTCGGAGGTTCCTGAGTCTCAGTGTACCTCAGTGTCCTTTGGTACTCGCTGCAAGCACCTCTGAGAGAAAGGCGCCCTAGAGCTTCGCCTGCTACCAGACAGTGTAGTCTCTCCCCCAACAAGCCCACAACTGGGGTTCAGAGCAGTTGGAAGTGGGGTTAAGAACAGTCTGGAGTTTATGTCTCCTTCCCGCTAGGGCAATCTCTCGGCCCAAACAACAGTCTGTCCTCTGTGCGTGCAATGTGCGCGACTCAGGGGCTCTGCTTTTTGCCTCTCTCCCTGAGCTTCTGCCTTACAGCCCAGATTCCCCCTGTATGATGCTGGGGCCCGAGGGTCTTGCCCAGGACTGGGGTTCAGTGCAGTCAGAACTGGGGCTCAGCACAGTCCTGAGCTTTTGAGTCCTTCCCGCTGGGGCAATTCAGCAGCTCAGGGAACAGTCCGTCCTCTGCTGGCAATGTGCGCGACTCCGGTGCTCTGCCTTTCTCGCTGCTAGGCTGAGCTTCCTCCTTACAGCCCAGATTCCCTCTGTATGAGCCTGGACCCCAGGGTCTCGCCCAGAACTGGGGTTCAGTGCAGTCGGAGTTGGGGTTCAGCACAGTCCGGAGCTTTTATCTCCTTCCCGCTAGGGAACGCCAGCCAGGCACTCAGCCACCCCTCCTCTCCGGCTCTGTCCTCTCCCCGCGCGCGCACCGCGCCTCCGTACCTTAGGCTTTTACAGCTCCTCTGATTGTCCTTCAGGTTTTCTCTTTCCTTCTGGTTGTAGAATTTCCAGTCAGTCAACTTTCCTGTAGTTCTGGATAGTGTCCACTTTATATTTTAGTTGTATTTTTTGAAATTGTTGAGTGCGGCTGCAGCTAGGCGTTTTACCTCTGCCGCCATCTTGTTGCAATCCCCCTTTGCAAAAATCTTTATCAAATTAACCTTTAAACCTTCTTTCTATATCCTTCAAAAATACATAACCATGCCTCCAATTTTATAGAGAATGCAAGGGAGGAGGGAGCAGGTCCACTACCCTGTTCCCAGGTTTCCAGCTGCTTGAAATTTAAAATGCCACATTTTTCCTACAGATACAGATCTAGCCGCACCTCTAAACCCCCTTACAGAACATGGGTGAAAAGTGTCCAAGCAGTTGCCGGGGATTAAATAACACAAATAATTATTCTCACACTTTTAAATCCTTAAAATATAAATCAAACATCACACTAATATAACTATAACAGTCTCATTGGGGGACAGGGGAATTTCTCTCCTTGTCCCTGACACCGCTACTCACAACAACCCCTGGAGGGGGATGGACGCCCGGTGGGCAGAGGCAGGGAGCATGGCACAGGTCCCAGATTGTGAAGGAGGTGCTCCCACCGAGGTGTTCCTTTCCCCAGGTGGGGGAAGTTTTCTGTCACTATTTCTTTCAATATGTTTTCGGTATCTTGCTCTCTGTCATCTTCTGGGATGCCCATAATTCTAATGTTGGTTCACTTGAAGTTGTCCCAGAGGTTTCTTACACTAGCTTCAACTTTCTGGATTCTCTTGTCTTCTTGCTTCTGCGAAGGAGTGTCCTCTGGCTCTTTGTGTTCCAAATATTGGACTTGATTCTTGCAATCTTCCAATCTGTTTTTAGGACTCTGTATAATATTTTTTATTTCAGAGAATGTATTCTTTATTTCTAGTTGACCCTTTATTATTTCTTGTTGACCCTTTATTGTTTCTTGTTGACCCTTTATTATTTCTTGTTGACCCTTTATTATTTCTTGTTGAACCTTTATTATTTCTTGTTGATCCCTTTTCATATCCTCATAGGTCTCATTTATTTTATCGGCCTTTTCTAAGAGATTGTTGAACAACCTTATAAGCGTGGCTTTGAACTCTATATCCAGTCGCTTTTTGTCCTCCATTTCTTTCGTTTGTGATCTGTTTCCTTGTTTTGACATTTTCGCTGCTTCCCTGGGTTGGTAGGTTGGGAGGATCAGCTCTGTCTATGCCAGGAGACAACCTTATTCCACCAGACTTGGAAACCTGCAAAAGCCTCTGAGTTCAGCTTGGATGGGGCAGAGTTTCAGGGTGGAGCCTACAGCCTTGGCTTCCGGTTAGCCCTGCCCTCGGAGGTTCCTGAGTCTCAGTGTACCTCAGGGTCCTTTGGTACTCGCTGCAAGCACCTCTGAGAGAAAGGCGCCCTAGAGCTTCGCCTGCTACCAGACAGTGTAGTCTCTCCCCCAACAAGCCCACAACTGGGGTTCAGAGTAGTTGGAAGTGGGGTTAAGAACAGTCCGGAGCTTATGTCTCCTTCCCGCCAGGGCAATCTCTCGGCCCAAACAACAGTCTGTCCTCTGTGCTAGCAATGTATGCGACTCCGGAGCTCTGCCTTTTGCTGCTCCCCTGAGCTTCCGCCTTACAGCCCAGATTCCCCCTGTATGAGGCTGGGGCCGGAGGGTCTTGCCCAGGACTGGGGTTCAGTGCAGTCAGAACTGGGGCTCAGCACAGTCCTGAGCTTTGGAGTCCTTCCCGCTGGGGCAATTCAGCAGCTCAGTGAACAGTCCCTCCTCTGCGCACAATGTGTGCGACTCCGGAGCTCTGCCTTTCGCCTCCGCTCTGCTGAGCTTCCGCCTTACAGCCCTGTTTCCCTCTGTATGAGCCTGGACCCCAGGGTCTTTCCCAGAACTGGGGTTCAGTGCAGTCGGAGTTGGGGTTCAGCACAGTCCGGAGCTTTAATCTCCTTCCCGCTAGGGAACGCCAGCCAGGCACTCAGCCGCCCCTCCTCTCCGGCTCCGTCCTCTCCCCGCGCTCACACCTTAGGCTCAGTACCTTAGGCTTTTACAGCTCCTCTGATTGTCCTTCAGGTTTTCTCTTTCCTTCTAGTTGTAGAATTTCCAGTCAGTCAACTTTCCTGTAGTTCTGGATAGTGTCCACTTTATATTTTAGTTGTATTTTTTGAAATTGTTGAGTGAGGCTGCAGTTAGGCTTTTACCTCTGCCGCCATCTTGTTGCAATCAGTCACTACAGATATTGTTAACAACTTTCAGAAACAGTCTTACAACTTTCAAAATGTCCTTCAAAATGCATTAAAAATGTCCTTCAAAATGCATAACCATGCGTTAGTCCTTCCATTAAGTATTTCTACTCTAATATTTTTTCTTTCTGTCATGCCTTCAGCAACTTGTACAGACTTTCTTTTTTCTTCTTTAAAATGTATTAGAATTCTTCACTCTTAGAAATCTTAATTTTTCAATGATAACCAAAAAGTGAACAGCCAGTGTTTCTTAGATTAACAATTATGAGCACACTTTAAATGCACTCTTACTTTCAAGAAAATATACATTCAAAAATGTACAAGAAACCTCGGAATTAAAACTTGTCTAACAGGTTAATGTTTCAGGGTTGTTGTTTTTTTTAATATTCTAGATGTTTATCATTTAATCCAACAATGATACAAAGTCTTTAAGTTACCAAAGACTTTGGAAAATTATGTATATGCATATGAGGCTGGAGAGAAGGCAGGGGGAGGAGGGAGCAGGCCCAGCATCCTGTTCTTAGCCTCTAGTGTCTTGGATTCAAACTGTTCCAATCTTTCTCAGAGATAACATGCTAAGGTTACTGTTGTGGCTTTTGTTTCTGACCCTCTGGGCCAGCCCTTTCCTAGGCCACTTGTTTTAAAATTGTGAATATTATGTTAGTTTTCTGTTGGGAATTTTGGGGAGTTTTTTGCCTTTCTTATTTTATGTATATAGATCTGCTGAGCCTCTTTTAATAGCTCTTCTGCACTTCTACCCTTCTAGTTCTCTAACTTTGCAGTTTTCTTGATATGTCAGGCCAACAATTGGTGACAAAATGCAATTTTTAATATTTCTTGGTGCAACAGGTCCTCAGGGTCTGGCCCAGAGTATTTTCTCATTCGATCTTGTAGTCTTGTTAAATTCGGAAGGCCCTTCTTCTTTGCCTTGCTGAATATTGAAGGCTTTATTTAGGTTCTGAGTCTCACTGTGGCCCTCGGGTTTGGAAAACTTACATCTGCTGGAAGCACACAGGGACCAGCCAGATGCTCCCTTTCTCAGATAGCCATAGCCAACTTTCAAATCATTCCCCCTTCTTTCAGTCTAGCTCAAGGGTGGGCAAACTTTTTGACCCGAGGGCCACAATGGGTTCTTAAAATGGACCGGAGGGCCGGAACAAAAGCAACCTGACCATGCTGGCACTCTCATCTTGGGCTGCTGGTGAAGAAGCGGAGGGGAGAGCAAGAGAACCCTCCTCTCTTTCAGCTCCGCGGGCCGGATAGAACAGCCGAACGGGCCGGATCCGGCCCACGGGCCGTAGTTTGCCCACCCCTGGCCTAGCTAGTCAATTAAGTCACCTGGGTTTTCCAGCAGACATTTTAACTCTCTCTCTTTTTTATTTATTCATTTTTTATTTTTTTACTGCTCCAACTCCTTTCACAGCCTAGAAAAGCTGTTTCTGGCGCACAGTGACCTCATGGTGGTTGGAGCCTTATCAAGATAGTTCTCCTCAGTAGGGGGATGCCAAGATTGTAAATTGCCATCTTGGCTATTCCCTCAGATCATCCCTGGGTTGCATAGGGAGGGGAAGGCAGGTCAAGGGGTCTCATTCTTCCATCTGTCCTTGTTCTCTTTTAGACTTTTTTTTTTTTTACAGGGAGAGGGGCAACTAGGCCCTTCCTCCAACAAAGAGCACAATCAGTCTCCTCTTGAGTGACTGGATTTTATGATGTTAACATGATTGCCCTTTCTGTTCAAGGAGAGGACACGCTAATCTGGCTGGGAGTCATATGCCCCTGGGACCTGGGAGCTGTTGTGGAGTTAATATGACCACTGGAGTAAATGACCACTGGAGTCCAGACCAAATTAAAATTTAGGGAGCCTTTAATAGCTGGCCAGCATCTGCTCTCTCTCCACTAACAAATCCAGAGAGCAGCCCCGACCCTTTGTGAAGGACAGTTTTTAAACACATTCACTCCATCCTGTTTTTGCAGAGCAAACAATTTAAAACAAATTTTTTTTTAAAAAAAGCAGGTTTTCTTAAGTAGCGTCAGCATCTATTTACAGGGTCCTAGCACCTGGTGCAGTAAGTAACTGCATCCCGTTCTCAGGAAAGTTGACAATGGTCTATCCTGTAAGGCTTACTGCATCCTGTTCTCAAGAAAGCTGACAGTGTTCTATGAAAGAAGGCCTACGTGCTGGGAAGGGGCCATGAGACCATATCTCAAGGCCTGGCCTGGTGTCAGCACTGACAGCTCCATCCGGGGCATAGTCCACAGTCTCTGGAATGGGCAAAAATTCCCACTCTCCAATAGGAGCCAACCTTGGAATGTGGCCCATCCTCATTATCATGGAAGCATTAATCTTGTTGTCTAACTCAGCCTGCATAGCTTACTTCTTTATGTAATTTCAAGTGTATTGTATTGTTTTAATTTAGTTCAAAAATACTTCCTTTAGGGAGAGAGAAAAAAATCTATGTGCTACCTCAGGGCCCTTGGGGTGTCACAAAGCTGTCTCTCAGTTAAATTCTTGAAATATTACATTCAGAAAAGCTGCCAAATATACCCAATTTAAAGATCATCAAAACTTAAACCAGTTTTAACATTAAAGATTTGGTCTTGATCACAGAATTAACTATTTTCAATTTGGCCGTTAAATTTTTACATCTTAGTAACATCACAGATACTATATACTTTGAATGTCACAGATAAAACTCTGGGAGGACACGCCTACCACCCACCCATTCTTTGCTGCCTTCTCCCCAAGGTCAGCCCTTAGTTCCACCTCAGCTGGCCTGCCCAGGTTTGTGATGCACAAACAGGCACTGACCACGTGGTCCCCTATGGTGAATACCGATGCTATTAACCAGATGTTTAATGGATGTGATCCTGGGAAGGGCTTTGCAAATTTCTCTGCCCTACCAAGTTCAGCAAGTACCACCTCCCATTCTGCGACTTGGAAACCTTGAGATTTTTGCTCAGAGTAAAATGACCCCTTTTGTTGTTGTTCTTTTCTTTCCCCCCCTCCCCTCCCTTTCTGCATTTACCATTTACTCTGTCCTTGACAGGGAAGATAAGGGCCTGTTACAGGCAAGCTGCTTCCCTGAGATCTTTAAGACTCTTTTACTACTCCTGCAAATAGTCTTAGAATCTTACATTTTTTTAATCAAGCATGGCAAAATCATAAATCAGGGAAGAGCAAATTAAAGTCCCTAAAAGTTAGAAAGCCAAAATTACATTACAGGCATAAAGACAGAAATCTCACTAGCGAATAGTTTCTGGCGGGTTAATGCCCTGACAAAAAGAGCAAGATGAGTCCTCAAGAATAAGGATGTCTGGCAGCTGCTGGAATGTCCTGCAATCTCTGTCACGTGTTCAGCCTCACCACACACAATTAGGCTTCCCCCAAAGCAGGACTTGCCCCATCATTAAACAAAGTAAACAACAAAGAGACATAAAACATCAACAAACACTCTCATTCCGGCGTGTGCAACACTAAACGTTCACACCAAGAGATATGTCTTCTGTCCCTTGTTGGGACACTGCTCCTCCACACTGAATCTCAGCATTCTTCCCAATGGATTATTTTGGAAGAATGGATTTTCCAGGTCTGGGATTTCTGTTTCCCATCCTCCGCCATAAGCTGGGGAGGGGGGGGGGCCTGATTTCACAGAGAGACATGTGCATTGCAGGCAGCAGTCTGGGACCTTCTGAAAATTATTTATCATACATTCTAAGGCAGCAGGTTTAGAGGAACTACTTCCCATGTTTGCAGTTAGACCATGTAATCCCTCCCAGTTAACAGGCACAGGACAATATAAGGTAGCTTTCGCTTCACACAGGCTCTCACACATTCACACAACAGTCAGTCCAAGTACTGACTTCCACCCACGGAAAATCCCTAACCAGAGGCAAGTAATTTGCCTTAAGTAGTGGTCAGCTACTTCTTCTGACCCTAAAGGCGGGCCTGAACTCTAACTGCCCCCCCGGGGGAAAACTTACCTTTCAGATGTCTGCTTCCAGAAAGGGCTTTCCTGTCCTCTTTGGATAAGGTGACCAGACGTCCCGCTTTTGGCAGGACAGTCCCGATTTTTAACAATTTGTCCCACGTCCCACGGCGTTTTAAAAAAGTCCCAATTTTTGGAAAGAATGCACGACAAGCTAGGGAATGGCGGGAGAACAGGAAGGGAATATACAGTTTTCGGCAGCCATGTGGCTATTTAGCCAGGATATGAGTTTTATATTATTTTTGTTAATTTTATCATGTTGAACTTTAATAATAACAAATAATTGTTAAGAACTGATTATCGAGAACTGCTTATCAAAGTTCGCAACAACGAAAACATTTTGTAACTGTCTCTCAGACATTACACATCGTACTAGGTGCTAGTAAGCTAGTTAAACAAGTGATGTCATTACAAATCAGCTATTCAGATAATTTAGCTAAGTGATTTATTTATTTCATAAATACATAAATTTTATTGAATTTAGCAGACAGTAATCATATTATTTATATTTTACAGTGGCGGCAAAAAGTCTAGCGCCGGCCTTGAAAGTGACACTTACAACTTACCTTACAATTAAGTGTTGAGACTTTGAAAGCCATTATATGTGTGAAATCTAATTTAACAAATTCCTGTGAAAATTTCATGACCTTTTAAACAACGACAGCAATCTACTAAAAAAAAGTCACTCAAATGAGAAATATGCCAAAGAATAAAATAGTATACATACTTTTTATTTATTATATTTGTAAATTGTACTTATGTTGAAATTTTTTAAAAAATATATTACAATACTATTTTTTTGCATTCTATGAAAATTTTTGTTGCTCCATATAGACCAAATTTTTAATCAAGAACTGACCCCCCACCCCCGATCAATGGTGTCCTGCTTTACCAAAGTTAAAATCTGGTCACCTTATCTTTGGAGTCCACTGGAGCTACAGCAGGGTGCCCAGTTGTTGGGGTCTTATGAGAACTGAGACCTAGTAAATCACTGGAGGTGTGTCTACCCGGCATCTGGGGCTCGGTTGAGTGGGCCCAACCAGCCGCTCTAAAGAAGGGCTGCCTCAAGGAGACAACTTTGACTGCATATTTCTTGGTCAGAAAACCATTCTTATGTTACAGAATTTACCAGGCACCTGGAAAATACACACTGGAGTACTCAGAGATACAGAAAGGAAAAAAAAAAAAAACATTTATTTTCAGATGTAGCCGAAACCGGTTTGGCTCAATGGTAGAGCGTCGGTCTGCGGACTGAAAGGTCCCAGGTTCGATTCTGGTCAAGGGCATGTACAGTGATTGCGGGCACATCCCCAGTAGGGGGTGTGTAAGAGGCAGCTGGTTGATGTTTCTCTCTCATCGACATTTCTAGCTCTCTATCTCTCTCCCTTCCTTTCTATAAAATATCAATATATTTTATATATTGATATGAATATATATATATATATATATATATATATATATATATATTCAGATGTACTAGTACTGTGACTCAGGGGGTCCTGTTTCCAAATCCTGAGTAAGCCAATATGGAGGAATCTTTCTCTTTACACTCTTTGGTTTCTTCCCCAGCCTCCCTCCCCCTCCCCAAATATGGATCAGACTTCCAGACTTTTTGAGGCCTTTGCAAAAAGCCCTGTGTATTGGGATGGGGGACATGGGACCACACCTAAAGGCCTGGCCTGGCACCACTGCTGATAACCCACTCCAGGGGTTGTGTATTGTTTATGGTTTATGGCCTACATAAACCATGAGTATTTAGGTAAACAGGTCTTGAAAGACCAGATAATTAAGGAAGGGACAGTGAGTTAATTATCAACTATCAAGAATGTGCATTAGGGATACTGATTAACTAGGTACAGAGTCAGGCTGTTAGCCTTCCCCCCCAGGGGAAAATAAAGGTCTTTTTTCCTCATCAGATGGAGAATCAACCTGCAGACTGAACAGTCCCTGATTTTATTCCAGTCAATGGCACATGCCTGGGTTGCTGACTCAATCCTCAGTAGGGGGCATGCAGGAGGCAGCCAATCAATGGTTCTTTTTATCAGTGATCTCTCTCTCTCTCTCTCTCTCTCTCTCTCTCTCTCTCTCTCTCTTTCCCTCTTCCTTTCTCTCTGAAACCAATAAAAATATTTTTTTAAAAAATAATAGGTAAATTAGAATTTAGCTTTTAGTTAAAATTATTACATTAGATCTTTGGAGAGTCATAGTTGAACTGAAATATAGTTATGTCCGTGGGCCTGAAAACCTGCCTGAAAGCAAGTTTCAGGGAAGTATATAAAGCATACTTTGCTTAAGAAAATAGAAGACTGGTGCCTATAAAGCACAAAATGTCTAGCTTTTTTCCTGGGTTTAAGATAACATCACTAAGGAATCTTTGAAAAATAACAAAATAACATCACTAACTCACAATCCCAAGATGTCTTGTAGAATTCTGTAAGAGGGACAGGCCACAGTCACAAAGATCCTGAGAGTATATTGCCAAGAACTCAATAAATCTGATGAAGTTGCAGAAGCTTGCCCAATAAGTGCCCAATCAACACAGCCCAATCAACATTCAGGACCCTGAATCCCTTGCTTGTGATTACCCAAGGCTTTTTGCCATTAAAACCATTGGAGAGGTGGGCTTTTAAGTGACAGGTTCCCCATACTGCTTGTGGGGTGCCTGCCATAAAGTGACTAATTCCTCTGCTGCAGCTCTCAGTGGTCAGTGTTTGGCAGACACTCTTTTTCTGTTCAGTTATACCTGGTGCAGCACTCTGTCTGTCCCACTCCTCAGACACTTAATGAACAATTGCTTATGTGCCTGTTAATACGGATACATTGTGAGAAATGCATCTTTAGGCAATGTTGTTGTGAACATCATAGAGTGCACTTACACAAATCTAGATGGTACATAGCCTACTACACACATGGACACTAAGGGAGGAAAATAATTTTTCTCTCTCCCTCTGTTCTTGACTTTTAGCACTAAAGGACAGATTCAGAGAACAAATATTTAATAACATGTATACCTTCAGTACACGTGAGAGAAGCCCAAGAAAACTGAGTAACTCTCAGAAATGACCTCAAATGCTATCACCTTAGACACCATTTCCAGCTGAAAAGAAGTTGTTGGGGGGTCAAGTAGTCAGTTATGGGAAGTTATAGTTAACAAGGATAAGGTAGTTATGCAGATTTAAATCCCTTGTCTTCTACATTGATAAGAGTTTCTGGAGATTAGGTCATCCTGCTCTTCTTAAGGCAAGGAGGAAGACGACTTTACAAATGGATATGTATTTTTTTACAAATGTAAACATCTCTTACAAAGGGTAACTTCTACTTAATTTTTAGAGCTTCTCCCAAGTCTGCTGTTTCTTCAAATTAACAAGCCTAAAATAATCCTTATTTCAAATAGACATATTTTGGGGTGACAAATTCTATTCCCTTACAGCTCCTAGGCTACAAACCTGTACAACGTGTTTCTTTATGTAATTGTAGCACGATGGTATTTGTGTAATGTGTTGCACTACAATTTAACTAGATGATAGGAATTTTTCACCTCATTATTATAATCTCGGGACCATGATTGGATACGCAATCCATCCTTGAGAGTGAAGTTTTGTGCAGCTCATGACTGTAGTATATGCTATTTCTTCATGTGTCTATATTTCCTATTATAATCAAAACCTGATTTTTTAAAAACTATGGCACAGATTTCAATGTTGTTCAAATGTCTCCATAGGAACACATGTTCTTGTCAGACCACAAATCCCAAACTCTGATTAGGAAAATTGGAATACTATAGTCTTGCTCCCGTCCTTAAAGCATGCTGTCATCAAAAGGAGGGGACCATGCTTTACATTTTTCTTTCCCGCTGAAGGTTTTTCTAGTACAGGATTGGGAACACAGTAGGCACTGTTACAGAATAGTGAGAAGCTAGGAACATTCTAGGACAAGTGGAACACGGAAACTAAGACAGTTAAACAGCAGTTTGCAGTCGCCTAGGAAATCTTGAAAGGTGAACCTGGTGAATGGTGCACACAGGTAGGCTAAATAGCTACCGCAGGGGGTAATTTAAATAAAATTGAATCTATTTAAGGAAAGGGGGTAGGGGAAGGGCTGCGCAGCACAGAGCCAAGGGGACATTGCGTCGATGATGGCAGCCCCCAGCAGCTGTAGTTTCATCCTATAAGCAGTCACTGGCAGGAAACTTGTCAGTGGGTTTGGGAGCTGAGCTGGTGGGCTTGGAATGCAGATGTGCAACCAGATACCTTCAGGTCAGTTTTCATTTTTTGTGTGGTCTAAGTCCTGGTGTCTAGCAAGCTTTTTCTGGTCTTTTGTTCTCCTGTGAAGGAAGCCAAGCAATTGCTATTTCTCTCTCTCTCTCTCCTCTCTCTCTCTCTCTCTCTCTCTCTCTCTCTCTCTCTCTCTCTCTCTCTCTCTCCTACCCCTTCCTTTCTGAAATCAATAAAAATATTTATTTTTTAAATCTAGCATTAATTTGCTTACTGTTTGACACACACAAACTGTTGTGCTTAAATGTATATTCTAATTTAAAGCCCACTACAACTCTATGAGATAGGCAACATCTCTATTTTACTGATGAAAAATAAAAACAAAGAGATTCAGTGAATTTGTATTCATTAAGTGGCAATAGGAAAATATAAAATCAATGATTCCCAAGGCTGCTATTGCAATTATAATCCATGCCCTTGCACATTCCATAAGAATGTATTTCCTGATAAGCATGATGATAGGAAGTAGTCTTTTGAAGGTTAGCTATGTTTAGGGAGAGTTATTTGCAACTAAAAGCTACTCATAACTCACTCATTCCTGATAAGAATGTACCCCTTCTCATAAAAGAAACTATGTAGAGAATATATAGTAAGCAACAGTTTTGAAACTATGTGATCTTACATCTGGGTTCACCTCAACAATGTTAACACTGACATTTGAGCAAGTCATGTTCTATAGATATTAGGTGCCACATATACATCGTGTACATATATACACAGAATTATGATTACCCTAATGAGAATTACATGGCTAACACCATATGCACCTTAAGCAAAATAAAGTCCAGTGGAATTTAACTGTAGTAAAACCGAACTATGCTTGAGACTTGCATAGTAATTGAAGATCAATTTCTTAACCTTCCGCACTATTGTCAAATGTTTTTTGAGGGTGGGGAAAGAGCATAATAGCTCATTGCCCTAGATGCATTCCACACCTTTCTCTATTCTTATTATAATGCAGTTGGCCTACCAGGGATATTGTCAAAATTAACTATGTAAAAATTCCTAATGTAAAAAAGAAAGGGGGAGAGGATTTATTTTAGGCCTGAGGTATATATCTAAATGGTTCTTATAGATTATAAAGTGAGGTTCTCACAACCCAACCTAATTTTAAGATTCCTCTCCCACATATTTTTCTTCCCCACTTTTTCATCCTACCTGAAAATTCTGCTTCCTCGCTGTTTCACAAAGTGATAGGAATCTACCTAAGTAGTAAGCTATCTGCAAGTCCCCTCAAATCCAACTTCTTTTCCACCCTCCTTTGATCTTCCCTTTTGCATTCAAATGAGAACTTTCACTCTAGCCAGTTATGATTTTGATTTAGAGTGCACGTGGAAAAGAAACCAGATTGGGTAAATGGAAAATCATTAGAAATGCTGGTAAGTGGATGAAAGACTATGGCAAACCTAGGAACTATTGGCAATAAGAATCCCTCATGAGATTGCTTTTACCCACCTAAGGAAAGCAATACAACTGAGAGGTTGAAGGTGAGAGACCTAGTTATTTGGTTGCCAGGCCATGTAAATGTCTTGGTACATCATTTATTTGGTAGAATTCCTAGGAACTGTCTTAAGGACCTTCAATTGTTTTTCCTGATCCCCTTCATCTTTTTTTAGAAGTTGCACCTATAACTATCAGCTTTACTGCCTATTCATAGACAGTTAACAAAGTGGCTGGTTCAATATTAGACCCAACCTATATTATACAACTTTCAAATTCAAATGGTGTTAGCTTGCCTAAATCCAGTAGTCCCAAAGAAATCAGAGAAAAACTTCTCATGACCAAGAGTTGTTATAGAAACCAGAGTGCCAGCTCTTTGAAGATCCCCAGCTTTCTGTATACCTGCAGGCCTTTGCAAACCTGCTTACCTGTTAACTGCCCATCTGACACTCCCTTTGGCTATTTGCCCTTGTAACCCCAGCCCTTGCATAATACTAAGCCCTTTGAAGACCCTTAGTCCTTTTGCATACCTGTAAATAGCCCTTTTGCCTACTTTTCCTTTGTGCTTTCCCTATATAAGGCGCTGGCTTATGGTGAGCTGCAGAGCAGATTTGTGGCTGACCTGCTGCTCTCTGATACTGCTGGTGCCAGCAGTTTGGGAATAAACACTCATATATGATTCAACCCTGTCTCTGCTTCACTGGCTTGAGCAGACAGGCAACACGGACCCACTGTTTGTCCAGTTACATATTCTGGCAACGGGGAAGGAATGTAAGCAAGAAATCCACTGGGATGAGTACCAGGGATCCCGCTTGCTGCCTGGACTGGGGGCTCCTGGAGTTGAGACTTGGACTCTTATTTGCAGTGCTGCCAGGAATTTTCCTGTTTTGAGTCCCAGCCACAACCTCAACAATCCCTGTCATCTCACTGAAGACGTAAGTTGAATCAAGTATTTTTTTGTAAGAGGAATCAAGTGTGTTTGTATGGCACGAGAAGCAGTGGCTTCTTCTTGTTTGGACTTCTATGTAAGAAAGGTGAGTGTGCTGGGTGTACTGAGTGTACTGTGGTGGCAGGGAAGGCATTGCACTGTCTCTCATCTACCTGAGCTATATGAGCTCCTGATGGCAAGGGACCTCCAACAGTCCTTGGCTGGGTGTCCAATCCCTTAGCCTGATCACCTCTGGGATGAGAGGCATTGCTCTGCTGTGGTGTCTTGTTTTGCTTTATTATTTATGCAGAGCATTCTGTGGTGCCTATAGCTGAACAGACAAGGAGCTCCATGTGAAGCTTGTCTGTAGGTTGTGTGTGCCTACAAATATTATATATAAGAATGTCTTTGTTGATTATTGCTTTGTACCTCTTTGTTGTTTGAGTTAATTTAAGGATGGGACACTTCCTGCTTTGCTGAGAGCCCAGGTGCTTGTAGGCAGGCTGAACCCCCATGTCATGGAATAAACACTCATATATGATTCAACCCTGTCTTTGCTTCACTGGCTTGAGTAGACAGGCAGCACGGACCCAGTTTGTCTGGTTATAAGACCACAAATAATTTATTAATCACCCAAATTAGTAAAAGGGAGGGGAGGAAATAACATGTGAAGAGACAATGAGGCAGAAGTTGTCACACCAAAATAAGTTTTCAAAATATTAGCTTTTATTTTACATTAGAAAAAAAATTATCTCAGTTATATTATGTGATGGCTTTAAATTGCTTTTTGATGTCATCAATGCTGAGCAAGATTTGTCAATCTTCAAATCACCCAAGGCTGAGATCTCCTCATTTCACATCTGTTCACAAGTCAAAGTGTTTCTTTCATTTAATAGAGCATTTTGGCATTTATTCCCTTTGAGGTAGAAGGGTGGAGATAAAGCCATCCTTATAAAAATGGATTTGTTTACTATTTTATGTCAAAAAAATTAGATGATGGTAGCATGTTCTCTTATTCTTGTCTTATCAGTAGTGGTAGTCTCAGGATGCCAAAAATTGCAAAAGGAAGTTCCTTTCTTCTTTGCACTTTCCAAAAATGAAGACCCACCCCCAATTGAAGGGGTGTTACTGAGTCCAGCTGATACCACATATTAAAAGTCAAACATTACAGAAGTACCTGATGGCAAAATTAAACTGTACAAAGCAAAAATCAGAAATATCATCCCAAATCCTCAAATGTGCTCCCTCCACATTCCTTTTCTTCTCCATTTATGCATGTTATTGATGGCTTGCCATGTAAACTCAAGTATATATTGTTTTAAAGTATTATAAATTACAGTGAACTATAAAGTTCTCTTCCTTCACAGTGAACTTTGCTTCTAGATTTAACACTACTTCATGATGGAGGCCAAAATGATAAATCACATTAATTATCTAACTCAAGACTTAGGTGATAATATCGTAATTCAGTCAAGAGTGTTATCAAACTTGAAGACCAATCCAAAAATAGGAAGGCTTCCCTTAGAAACAGGTTTGACCTTTTCTTTCACTCTTCCTCCTTTCCCACCCTCTGTGAGTGATTTAAAAATAGAAAAGGTCAAACCCCTGTGGGGCCTGGAAATTTTGAGTTTTTAACTTTTTGTTTGGTATTTTTCCCTCCAAGTTTTGCCAATTATTTCTCATTTTTATTACTCTTAAAATTTAAGCATGGTAAATTGTTAAGACACTTCCATTCACTGACCATATTCCACCATGCATAAGTCCTTTCATGACCAGGTTTTGACACTGAGAGACGATTTCTAAAGTCAAAATCTGTTGTTAGAGAGAAATCATGTCTCCATCTCCAATCTTGATATGTACTATCTGAGAATTGTTCCTCAGATCCATTTAGGAAGCGTATATGTGTCAGAATGTAAAGGAAAAAGAACTGAAAATAGATAAAACTGTTAAATATTTTAAAACCAATTGTGGCTTGAGTATGAATGGTTCTCCAAGGCTGGTACCATGGACACTGGGGTTTGGGAATTAGTTGTCATCCCTCCTTCTATTCAACAGTAAGTAGCCAATCATTTTTCATGAGCTAGGAAAAATGAAGTGTCTAAAGAGGGTTTCTGGAACTTAAGGAGCTATTCCGGTGGAAAACCCTGCTTATTGTAGTGGCCAGAGTCATAGAAGAAATATGGGGTAGGAATTAAACCACACAATGTTACTCAGGGTCTAAGTCAACCTCTAACAAGAGAACAACCCAAAAGCAAAGTTTTTAAATTTTTTCTGAGAAAGCATACATTTTTCATGTCTCCTGGGCCAAGTGAGAATCTAACAAATTACTTTATATAAAATAGGCATTCAAATATACCTGTAGAATGAATGAATAAATGAAAATTAGCATAATGCTTAAAATAGATACTTGTTTGTTTTATCCCATTCCGGTTTTTGGGTTTTTTTTTATTGCATCTCCAAGATAAAATGCCTTTTGTTCCAGATCTATTTCTTTTAGCATCATCTTCTTCAATGTTTGTATGAATAAAATAAATAAGCTCTCTCATTCCCACTCTACAGAACATGTCAAAGAGAGGCGACCTATTTAATCATTCCTTCTCAGTGTCTTAATATCACAGCTACTCAATGAAAGACCTGCACTAATAAAATTTGTTCTTGATGTTCCAACCATAAGCTAGTGAAATAAAAGTGCATTTTGGTCCTTGGAATCTCTTAACTCTCCTCACACGTAAGGACAGCACTTTATTCAGAGTGGATAAATGTTTATAGAAAAAAATCATGTTTATTGCTCAAGTGGCTTCCTAACTCTAAGGCCAATGAGCAAATATTTTTAAAACCAGTTGTTTCATCTTAATTTTTTGTCTTAAACTATAATAGAAGCAGAAACTTAATGAATTAAAGGAGAAATCCTGAAACTTTTTAACAGTCTTTGAATTAGGTCACTGAGCATGTGAAGTTGAGACTATCCAGAACTAGGGAAAATATCATATTAAATTAAAAGGACCATGACTTTTTTTTGCTTCTTTTTTTAAATCTCCAAGGCAAGTCAATGGGATTTCTGAGCCATACCTACCTACCTCATTAAATGAGCATAGTACTTTCCAGAAAACAGGCACTTAAATATTTACTAAAAAATCAAAGATGATTTCAGATCTGCAGCCATGGTCTGTGTGCAATCTAAAGACCTTTAGACTAAGCCCATTTCACTGCTCTTATGCTCAGGACCTAGAATGATTTATTGCACATAAAATATACTATGCTTATCAAATGAAATCTAAAAGCACTGCTGAGCCACTTATTTTTACTTCTTAAATGTCTTTAAGCCAGGCCAAGATGGATCTCATTCACCTCCATCTTTAGCATTTAGCATTTAAAAAACTGATGGAGAATAAGAGCACCTTGCTTTAAAAAAAAAAAAATCCATCTCTCCAAGTTAGGCAAGGGAGCAAGTAGCTTTCTGCTCTGGATTGTATCTTTCCATGTTGCTCAGCATTTAGCATTCTGCTTTGCACAGTTCTATTTTCCTGATGTTTTTATCATTTTAAATAAGCCTAGCAGTAGTTAAGTACTTTTTAGTCTGGAGCTAACACCTATTACATTATTTCCTTCTATTAGCATCCCATAAGGATGAAATCATATTTATATGTTAGGGAATGTGTAGTTTTAAGCCTCATAAAAAGTAATCATTCATCATCATTCATTAAGCCAACAGTTTATTCCTTATATCCATATAGAACACTAGGATTTCTAAATTTACACATAGATCTCTGTTACATGTTCAATAATAATGGTGATGAATTTTTGCATCACTAGTTGTTATCTCCAGGGATGAGAATAAATAATCAATATTCATACAACAGATATTGCTTACATATGTATGGCAGTTCAAGACTTATAAATTGATTTCATACATTATGTTCAGCTATCAAGGACAGAATAAAGATGTTTTAGGTCCTCGATACCTAGCTAAAAGACTGGCACATAGTAGACAATTATTATCCAGTCTTGCATTCATCATAAATTTAATCTTTTACATATTATATTCAGAGTATTCAATAGTTAATACTGTACTTTGCACCAAGTGAGGAAAAATCAATAGTGACATTTATATGGTGCTTTAGAGTTCACAAAAGACTAACATGTGTTGCCTTATTCTAAACTGTAGGCACAATAAAACTATAAATGTGTGTATCTCTTTAGTGCCTATAACAGTGAGTTCACATAGTAGGCAACTGATATTCTTTCATTTAGCAAGTATACAAACCCTCAAGTTTGTATAACTATTAAGTTTTATTCAAAGAGAAAATGCCTAATGTATTTATACAGCACTTTATAGTTTAGAAAGCTCAATGTCATTCATTACATTTTCCTGTTATCAGGTAATAGAACCTGATATTATCAGTAAAGTCTTATCTGATTGGTTAAAATAAGCATTATCTAATTTCCTTACAATAAAAACCTCCCTCTTATAACTTAGGGAGTATTACCTTAGATTTCACAGAATCCAAAACAATAGTTGGCACATAAAAGGCAGTTAATATTAATTCATTCATTCATGACATTTAGCCCATTGATATTTAGTGATTTAGTTTACAAACCACTTTAAAATGCATTTCTTATCTGAAAATTTTACTTCTATATTGTTTTTTTTCTAATATCCATAGTGTCTGGCATGTTATCTGGCCTATTGTAAGTCATGAAAATAGCTTAATCCCTTGTGTTTGCTGTATATTTTACAGTTTAAAAGCAGTTTCTATGTGTTTTCTTTTCTGCTACTTAAAATACTGTATTTACTCAATCAAAGCAGCAGAAACACAATGACTACAAATATATGAAACTTTCATTGATCAAAAATGTAATTCCTAATATCTGCATAATATTACATACTATTGATATGTAATCAATATTTACCAGCTCTGAAAATTATAAGTCTTTAAGCACTTTCATAATTTAAAAGCATATTCACATATTTTTATTTAGGTCACCTGGATGTGATAATAAACAATCATTGAGTCCTTAGCTTAGTGCCTAGAACAGGGACAGACTCACACAAGGAAATTAATATTATCCAGCATTTACATCAGTGGTAACTATGGCCCACAGAACAAATTCACTTGGCTAATAAGGATAGTTTTCCTTTATAAAGGATTGGGGTTTGGGAGAAGAAGCGTATGTAGAGACCATAGGCCTGCAAAGACTAAAATATAAACCATTTCACCCTTTACAGAAAGAGTGTGATGATCCCTGATGTACAAAATGCTTCAAAACTGACAGTATACATAGTTGGCAATACAGTATTAATGAAAACAACTTATTTTCATATATATCTCAATTATTTAAATTATTTTTTCTCATGATAAGGGGGAGAAAAATCAAGGAAAGATTAAAGCCTAATTACTTCCAAATTTTGTCACCTTTAAGCCCAGAGGTTGATATTAAAGCTTAGGGGTTGGTTCAGTCTATCTAATTATTAGGCCACTACTATGAGCAGGGAGTTCAGGCTGTCTCCTTGGGACATCATTCTGTTCCAGAACTACTCATTCTTTTTTCTAACCATTACTAGGAATCCCAAATTCCAGGAATCCTGTTCATCCAAGCTCAAAGAAATCATGTTACTGGCTGGTACTTCTCAGCAGGCTGGCACATTGTGTATTTTCTATCTAAATGTTCATATTAGCCTGGAGCATCTCTTCACATTTTCTCTACATAGCCTGGCACTTTCCTTTTCTCATCAGCCTAGAGCTTCTGAGGAAAAGGGAGGACTGAAACACAATTTTACTGATATGTCTCTCAAATAGAGTGGAGATGGAAAAAAAACCAAAACCTGAAACTTAATAAATGACTCAAAACTATAGTAAAAACGACCTTACAATGCTCCAGGCATAATATTGCCAATCTCAAGATATCTCTTCAAAGTAATAACAACATCAAAAAGGATATCACAAAATTAGTGGGCTTAAATAGAGGTCTAAAAACTGGAAAGGAAGAACTGAAAATGTCCAAGTGTAGTGAGGATAGCAGAACAGAGCTGAGGTTTAGGGTCCCATATTGAGATTTCCTCTGCTCTTGGGATTTCCAGCCTTCCTAGATTCAAGGTCATGAAACTCCAGTTTTCCACCTAATTTAGATAGGTGGAAGATATCAGTCTCTCTTGGGTCTTCAAGTCCACATAGAGAGGCTTGACTCCTGGGTCTTTATGTGGGTTTGACACACCCTATCCTTGGGTCTTCAGTGTTCAAGCTAAGTTTTTTTTATCTCAGGTCTTGTGACTTAGTTCTCAGGCTTTCCATGTATCCCCACTCCTAGGCTTTGTTCTTTCATCTTAGGTCTTCAGCCTTTTGTCTAACTCAAGACATGAGAACATCCATCCAACTCAGTTGTCCGACAAGGGCCACCTTCTTTATGTACATAATGGCTCTAGGGCTTCTAATGGTCTCAAGGCTGAGGTTTCCATCTATCTTGGGATACGGGTTTTATATTTTAGTCCACAGGTCTCAATTCTGTCCTCTGTGTTGGGAATTATATCCATTATGGGCCTTCCACCTTCTGTACATCTTAGGTCTTTGGATCCTTGGACCTTCTACTGGTTTTAAATTATCGCACAGGACAGCCTGGCATAAGGAACAGCTCCGCAATGCTTCTTTGGATAGCAGGCACTCTGCACCTATTGGGAAGGGGTTACGAAGCCCCTTTGTCACAAACATGCACACATGGATGTACACACACATACAAACATATGCACGGAGAGAAGATTGCAGGATACACAGACTCACGAAGAGGCTGAAATACCCAAAGGTGGGTGAATGGAAAAAGCAAAAGAACAAGAGAACAAGAGAGAAGGTGAAATGGAAAGACACAAAGAACAAAGAACAAAGAAACACATAGAGCAGGGAAAGAAAATGGCCCAAGAGAGGCAGAAAGGACATACAGAAGAGAGAAATCCAAGATGAAGAGTAGAAACAGCAGAAAGGAGGCCAGAATCAGACATATAGGTAAAAAGTCAAACTAACAAAATAGGAGGGAATGATGAACAATCAAGAGTTCACAAAGAGAGGAGGGGGGGGCAAGAAGTGGGCAAGACAAGGAATGAGCAAAAAGCATACAACATGAGACTCAGAGACAATTAGAACAATGAAAGAAAAGCAAGAGCTAGGAGAACAAAGACAATTACAAAATGAAAAAACGAGAGACATCTAAGACAAGGCACAAACAACTCTTATGAACAAAAAGGAAAACGAGACAAAGATACACAGAAGAAATAAGCAAGATGATCATAGAATTGGGTAAGACACTTGAGAGAACAAAGACCAAAGACATTCAAGGAAGAAACAGATAAGCAAAGAAATGCACACTTATGAGTGAAAGAGATAAGGCAAGGCATTAGAAGTAGAAGAGACAAGATACAGTGAGGGGCACAACAGCCATGAGAAACATCACAAAGAGAACAAAAGAAAACCAAAAAGAACATTAATAACTACAATAAGTTATGATTAGTACCAATACTACTTATATCACTATCAACAATTATACTAACAAACAACATGAGTGGCAGAGGATTTAAACACAGAATATATGCCTCTTTAATATTCTACTACAACTGTTTATAAGAAATTCCAAGAACCAAATGAGATACCACAAGTGAGCGAATATTATTATTAAGGGCCATTAAAGAGGTCCTATTCAAAGCCCTTATTTTTTGATCTTCATCTTTCACCACCCCTTTAGAAAACTAACTTAATTTTCCCAACCATCACAATTATAACACTGGCTTTCCCTCTAACATAACTGCAGATACATTCTCTCACAAGAGGATATAAGAAAAAGGGCCACCCTTTCAGCAACAAAACAAAAATGTTGGTTTTAAGTTTCTATATATTTAGGCCTCTAAGAGTGGCAAAGTATTTATGCAGTAAAAATAAAGAACAGATAAGGTGAGACTAATCTTAACACAACTGGTATAGATTAATCAGTCATTAAGTTGCTTCATTGAACCCAGTTGGCAATACAGGCATAACTCACCTCATTTTATTGCACTTGGCTTTATAGTGCTTCACAGATGTTGCTTTTTTTTTTTTTTTTTACAACATCCTCTACCAGCAAAAAGCTTACAACTCACTTTATTGCTGTATTGTGGTTGTCTGAAAACAAATTGTAATATCTCCGAGGTATGCCTTTGTAGGTTACTGGTCATCCTCCTATCTCACATTCAGGCCCCTCCTGCACAAAAACCACCATAGCCCATTGCACAAAAATATCCGACAAACAGCTATTCGCTCTAAACAGGCCCCCACATAATTACAACACCAACTTACTTTATTCTGCTATTCTAAAATGCTAGAGTGCCAGGCATGTTGATCTTCCTTTGGTGTGTTCAGCTTTCTTGTTCTCTGGATTACTTTTCAGAAGGATGAACAATGTGGTAGATACTATAAAGGGAATAATCAGTAGTTACAAAAAAAAAGGGGAAAAATAACAAAGGAAACTGTATATATGCCATAAAGAAGTATTAATTGAGTACTCACTAGAGTTATGGGAAGATTCAAATTATGAGTTATAGAAACTATCTCTACAGAGTTTAAATCCTTAGAGGTAAAACTAATACAATTTCCTCACAGAATGGGAAACTATGGCATAAACAGGAAAAGGTCTTGTCCTTTACAATCAGGGCTTTCTACACTTGGACCATCTCCCAACCTACAGCCACCTAAAATTAGCCTCTGCCACACAACCATTTTCACCCTTCTCCTACACAGTTGCTTCCCAGTTGAGTTAGGAAGCTGTTTTTACCAAAGCAGACACAGTTCATAATGATCAAAATAATTTCAGTGGAAATCTAAATGCAATGTATACTGAAAAATTAAAGACAGTATCCTTATTGTGCTTGAACAGCTTACCCACCTCTGATGTGTGGAGGATGTCCTGAGACTTCACCTTCCTATCTGGGTCCAGGAAAGCATCTTGGTAAAACCTCCTGGCCTAGGGTTGTTGCTTAGTGGTAGTGAGCTATTCCCCTGGAGGATCCTCATGCCCCATCTCCACCTAGGGATCGTCAAAGGGAACAGGTCACTAACACTGTAAAGCAACAAGCCTCTTCTTCTGAGGACGATCTGGAGAAGAGACAAAAGAAAAATAAATTACTGAAATGCAGTATACTAGGCAAGTCTGTCTCAAAGAGCAATTAATAATTAGATTAAGTGATGTCTAACCTTTTTCTTCCATGTGGATTGCGGGGTGGAGATTAAGAACTGGAGAGCTCTATATTCTAGCTACCAGACTAAAGAAAAGCAAATGCTTTTACTACTCATTCCAGCTTTTCCCTTGAATTTCACCTCATTGCAAAGAGAAATTTAGAGGTGAATTATTACCAAAATTCTCATAATATACTTTACTCTCCAGTGTCTACTAGTGAGCAGTCTTCTATATTGTGGATAATTAATGTTTTAGTGTTCTCACCATAAAAAGTCAAGGGTCAAGAAATCATTTAGTTAGCTGTCTTTACTATAGGATAGGAGCTCATCAGGGCAGGTATAAGCCAGTTTTGCAATCTTGAAAGTATTTTACATAGTGGGTGTCCAGTTATATATTATACATATTTACTGTGTTCCTCCTGAAACCCCATCAATAATGGTAAAGGGCACTCCATGTGAAAACAATTTGTCCTCAAAAGACTTTTAAATGGATTCACGCTCAAATCCATCTATAATGTCTAGTTAAGATACCTAAAAGGAAATAACTTTTCTGATCTCCCCAGATCTTCTGAGTTACCATAGACCATATTTACTGAGTATGGCTGCTTTAGCATCAAAGCCCTGCAGTGTTCTTATGTAATTATGGTAATGACATATACAAGAATCATTTCCTTTCCCTTAAAGGGAATCTAAGGCCAAAGAAAGTAGTTACATTTTGCATCAGCATACTACATTTCATTATGGTTCAATATTCATTGGCAAGAATTTTTAGACTCTTGATCCACATCTCATAGCCCAACAAAATGTCAAGGTACTTTAGACATGAAAACCAAAAGTCAACAAGAGCTGGTTCAAATTCTCCAACACTAGACAAATCACAGAATTGTCACAGTTAGGAAGAATTACAGTTGTGCCTATCCCCTCCCGCCCCAATTGATGTAATTTAGTATTTTCATTCTCTGTATGAAGAAATTGGGAGACCAGTAAATGTTATACAATGTTATATAACTAGTAGGTGGAGTGATAATTAAACCCAGGTCTTCTTTCAACTCAAAGGTATTTTCACTGTGGGGTCTGGGCACAGATTCTCAGGGCTACAAGAGCTTCCTACAAAATTTTTATCATATTTATATTTCACCATAATGATAGTCCAGGTCAGCTAGATGACTACCTCATAATGGAGGACAGCATTGCCATATTGATGGCAACTGTTATTAGTTTTGTTGCCTGGAGCAAAAGAACAGAGGAAAACAATATATAAATATGTTTTGTGCCAACATAAGACAAAAAGTGTGGAAATGTGCTATAATAACAAGATTTTGTAGCAGTTTGAAAAAAGTGATTTAGTTAAGTACATTATCACAGCATGTGACAGTAGAGACATCCTATTCTGCAAAGAGGCAACAGCTTAATAGTAGTACTATTTTTGCATTTTAATAGCAAATTATTCTCTACTATTCTGTACACTTGTTGTTTTATAGTTTTATTATAGATCTAAGCAAAAAAAAATATTTTTTTACTATTTTGCTCACTCTTTAGCTTAAAAATTCTTTCCATTAACTTAAAGTGTACATACAATTTTTCTTATGAGTTTAATAAAAATATTAATTGTAGAATCTAAGAGATCATAATCAACATCAATAGTGATGTCTTATCTCAGAGATGTCAATAGTATAAACTCTTTTTTCTTAAAATATATTTTATTGATTTTTTACAGAGAGGAAGATAGAGTTAGAAACATTAATGAGAGAGAAACATTGATTAGCTGCCTTTTGCACACCCCCTACTGGGGATGTGCCCGCAACCAAGGTACATGCCCTTGACGGGAATCGAACCCGGGACCTTTCAGTCCGCAGGCTGATGCTCTTATCCACTGAGCCAAACCGTATAAATTCTTAAGAGATAAACATGGTAGTCTATGTCTGTGGTCTTCTTCCCCCAAATTCATAAACCCAGTCTAGTCATAAGAACATTAATCTCTGAGCCAAACTGGATAGGGCCAGAGTACCTGTTTGTACAGCTACTAGAGATTTTATTTCAAGCAATGAATTGAAAGACAACTTCAAAATTTACCTTTGGATGCTTTCTAGTGCAGGCTTCAATCCACCTACAATTGACCATCATTCCTAAGTAGTGGTTCAGAACTGGCTCAGAATTCATCCCTTTAAAACAAATTCCAATAAATATAGTTATTGACACCAAATGATCATTTGATTAGTAACAATGAAAGATTTCATTAAGTATAGACCAGTGTTTCTCATATTGGGGTGATAATAACCCTGGAGTTTTGTGGGCATATCCTCATGGATACCCAGCTACGTAAATCATATAAAACATTATATATCTTTCACAAGATATATTGAACTAGAGAAACGTGCTTACATTTCAAATAACTTTCTTAAGTCGGTGTTCCTCAAAACACATGTTCTTTTTATGATCTCAAAGAATTTTGTTCCTGTGGAACTTCAGTTTGAGAAATAATGGCATATACCATGCTTTCAAAAAGGCTCAGGAATATTTATATATTACTCCAAGTCAATCAGACAAATAATGTCTTTAGACATTTAGCTGTGAGGAAATATGGATATGAATTAAAATGGGCAGTAAGAGAAGCCCAGGATATTATGATTCTGCTTGCTCTTGCTAGGATATATTGATCTGAACAAAAAATGTTTCAAAGTTGATGTTAATATTTTTTAGCTGCACTTTTACGTTTGTTTTATATTAGGGAGGCTAAGCTTTTTTGCTTACCAAGCTACCTGTTGAAAAAAGGCAAAGGGGAAGAAGGTACATTCACTTGATCATAAAGTAGGCAAGATCATGGTTTTTTAATAAAAGTTATGCTTCTCTGTTGCCCTCTTGCCAAACAGGTTCCACAAATCTCAAACTAAAAAGACATTAGCTCTATTCTCATCTGTCCAGGGGCAGAGATAGAATAAAAAGGTACAAAGAGCAAATATATTAGATTTATATCCTCAACCCCAGAACCTTGAAAAGCTCAAACCTATAAGATTTAACAACCAACATTTGGCATGTAGCCTTATCTCTTTAATCAATTTCCATGCCTCCAAAGGAAGTAAAAACCAAATGGCATTAAATAAACCACCTGGACTACCCAGGTGGCTGCAATATTAATCATATTCTGAACCAAAGAGAAAAAAATAAACTCAACTCCTTCTTTAAATTTACCCTATCAACTTCAAACCCTGGTGGGTTTCCTTTATAAAAGTTTAACATAATTCATACAAGACAGCACTTGATTATCATTTCCTTAAATTATTTCAAGTGTGCTTATATTAGCTCAACAATACAGCCATCTAGGGCATGAGATTATATAGAGGACTATATCATTTCTAACTCTCACTTATAGCATAGGACCAGGTACACAATATTAATTCTTATAATTCTGTTGGTTAGCTCATATGGTGAGACTATATTTGCAGATGAGGTGAGAATTGGATAAGAAACTTAACATGAAACTTCTAGGTAGCATCTAAGAGAAAACAGAACAGGGGAAAGATTACTTAGTAACTACAAAATAGTACTTACAGAATTCTAAAGAGCCAGAGACTCTTCTTACAGCTGTCCAAGGAGCTAGAAGTACAAACTGCACCCTGACCTGGGCTGACCTTTTAACATCCTTCTCAGAGGAATAGTATTCTTTTTCAGTGATTACAAAGAACTGCTATTGTAACGACTAGTTATTTGCTTCAGTAGTTCCTTATTAAATACTTCTCTGCCATCAAAACCTGTACACTAGAGGCTAGGCTAATCAATTTTACCGGACAGGTCACTGTCAAACAAGTTTATATACAGAAAAATAGCTAGCTTACTATTCTTTTGATATAAAACAGGGAAACAGGTTCCATCATTTTTAAGTCCTCAGGATGTAATAGATTAATCAAATAAGGTGATCTGTGGTTTTCAAAAGCACCTCAGTATATGTTGCCTAATTTCATCCTTTTACAGTTATCTTCTTGAATAAGTAGGGGCTGGTTGGTGTTCCAGATGAAGAAATTTAAGGATTAGGAAATTTAGGTAGTTTTCCTAAAAGTGAATGGTGGTAAAGCCCAAACAGCATGGTTTTAGAATGGTGGTAGAGCCCAAAGATGTTGATCTTGAGTTCCATTCTAGAACTCCTTTGGTATAACAAGAGTCACAGTGGTCTATCCACAGACCCACCACCCTTAGTAAAATGAGAGACACTGGTCATCGGGTACATGGTATACATGGGTTTTTAACTTCAAAATTTTAATGCCCAGTTTATCAATTCCACCTTGCAATCCAGTTGTCTTTCTTAATAAAAATTAGCAGTAACTTTTGGTTGTATTCTGGCAATTGATTCTGTAGAATAGCAATATACAAAGAGGAGAGATTCTCAGCCAGCCAACCTGTTTTGGAAGGAAAAATGCAGAGATAGTGCTAAGGTTCCTTCCTGGGAAGACAACTCTCAACCGATACTTTATATAGTGTATATTGAAAATCCAGAATGTAAGGGTGGCAATCCAGCTACTTGGGCTTGCCTTGCCTTGAGCATTTTGCCCAGTAAAGCAGTAACAGAGGTGGGCAGAGATAACTCTTGTCCCAAGAATAGGACAACAATTGGAATTCAAATTATTAACAAATGCAAGAAAAGGAGTGAAGGTCCATCCACCTAGCTCAGGCCTGCTTTTGGTAATCAACACTGCACAAACACAACATCAAAGTGGTACGGAGGTCTTGAATTGCTGGGTTGACAAATGGGACAATCAGTACTGTGTTAAGTAAAAACACAGAAGGGTCTTTGGACAGTCATCATTACTTAAAAGCAATGCAAACAGGGAAATGGAGGGGTCCATGTCAGATGGGCAGGACCAAGTAAAGTGCAACTGAAGCACCACAGCAATATAAACTGGGTAAACCAATGACATCTGAGATTGTTAACATTTAAGTCCAAGTGAAAGGGCCTTGCCCAGTCAACATTCCCCACCAGCAGTGCAAAGGGGAGGGGTGGAGCACGGCTAGGGCAGGAAGGATGAGAGACCAGAATACTACCTAATGGCTGGATACATGGACACCTTAAAATTGTGATTATTAATGGTCCATAGAAAGGTCCAAGGACGGGCATGAGGTAGGGAGAGGGAAGATAAGTGTAGGACCATGACTACTTGGAAAATGTATGCCCTGAAGCATTGCAAAAGGAGTGGGAGTATGGGTTGCTATTTGAAGGGCATAATGAAATGTTTACATATTATAATGCCATGAGACATTGGGGCTGGGAGTACTTGCCAAATAAGATTGAGGAGGACAAAACCATTGCTAATTGCCATTGTGTCCATTTGCATAGGTTTTGTGCGGTCAGCAGCCCCTGCAGTAATGCCAAGGGGGTATAATGGAATGGCATCCTATTCTAACAGAAGGGGGCATACATGATGTATACAAAGAAAGTATGGAATCCCATCTAATCAGAAGAGCTGAGGTCATGGAGCTCTTCAGCAGTAATTCAAAGGCAGTGGTAAGGGCATACAGCACAGCACCTTTCCTACTGCATAGGCCCATGGATAAATACAATTAATTATGCACATTAATAATTTCAACAGAAGAACTCATTCATAGTTAATATGCCCCTAATACAAAGGGGGAATGAGGAGATGCAATCCTACTCCAACAGAAGCAAAGACCATTGCAATTATGCACATTAAAGTAAAAGGGGAGAGGGGCTCATTGAATAGCATCTCCTTGCTCTAAAGCAAGGAGGGTACAGTCATTCTGATATAAGACTTACTTACAAAATTACATTGGTGCACATGAAACTTCCAAGTGAACAAAATCTTTTTGAGTAGTGGGCACTATCTGATGAAAATGTTAAGTAGGTGATGCACTTATCTAGTGCAGAGAACAGGAGAAAATGTAACTGCAGATATTAACAGTCCAAATGAGGGTTTTGGTTGATCAGCATTCTGCTGTACTGCAAAGTGTGTGGGGGGTGGGGGAGGGGGTTTGCCACTGGATGTCTCCTGATGAAGACAACAGACAATTTCAATGTGTATATTATCAACCCACTAGAAGGGGCCTTGGAGAAAAAACAGTATCCCCTGCAGTAGTGCAAAGGAGATATAATATAGTCCTGGAAGTGATAAGGCTATGGAAAACAGCAATTCTGCCCATTAACTGTCCAAATGTAAAGGTCTTAGTAGTCGGTACTACCTACTAGAAAGCAAAGAGAGTTGGGGGGCATGTGCTATTTCAGTGCCTTGTCTAGTGAACAAGAACCCAGACAAATGCAATTATACACATTAACAGGCCAAGAAAAGGGGATTTAGGGGCCAGCAACTGCCAACAGAGGGCAATAGGGTAGGATGAACCAAGTTGAAATTATGTACATTAATGTCCAAGGGATATGATGTAGCTAATTAAAACCTTGTACACCTTGTACCAATATAAATAATCTTAAAGTAGCGGGCACTCCTTGCTAAAAGGCTAAGGGAATAAGGAGAGAGGTGCCCTTACCTAGTGTACAAGAACATGTATAAATGCAATTATGCACAATTAGCCATGAAAAGAGACCTTTTCGTGTGATCAGTACCCTTGCTATACTGTAATAGGGATCTGAGAGGATATAGGATCTTATTCAAATGGGATGGGCCATGTGCAATTACACACATTAATGTCCCATGGGTAAGGCTGTAGTCAACTATAATTTCACACCTTGACTGTCCAGGTGTTAACAGTCTTGTGGAAAGGGCACTCAATGCTGAAAGGGAATAGGGAAAGGAGGTGTTGTCTAGTACAGAGGAACCCAGACAAACACAATCACATTAACAGGCTAAGAAGTGGGTCCTTCAGAGTCAGAATCCCTGTGGCACTTCGAAGGTAGTAAAAAGAGCAAGGATTCTAATGTAATTATTATACACATTAACATTTCAAGAAAGGGGCCTTAAGTGGACCATACCCCACGCAGTAAAGCAAAGAGGGTGTGAAGAGTCAGGAACCCATGTTAATTTGAAGGATTATGGACAACTAATTAAACATATCCACAGTCCCCCAAGAGAGGGCTTTTAGGTCAGTAACCTCTGCTTCCACAAGTGCAAGAGATTGAAAATGCACAATTGTGGACTACTGATAGTGTGTACAAGATAAAAGTTGTGTACATTAACTGCATCAGTAAGATCTTTAGTAGTAGGCACCTCCTGCGAGAATATAAATATGATGGGGGAGGGCCTTACCTGGTGCACACACAGGTACAGGAGCAAATGTAATTATGCGCATTAACAGTCCAGGAGAGTGAATCTTGGCTAGTCAGAAGCCCTTGCAGTAATATAAATGGGGCAAGGAAATGGGGTCCTATTTTAACATAAGGGAGCATGAATTACTGTAATTATGCACATTGAAACTATACAAGAGAAGCAGCCATAATTGGTCAGCTTCCCTAGTGCAAAGGGAATATGGTGAGGATGAGACATAACTACAATTTTCCACTTTAATTATCCAGAAGACTTTAGGTGGCTAGTACCCCGGCTACAATACTAAGAAATCGGGATATTAGCTTATCAGGAAAGAACATGCACATCAAAAGTCCCAAGAGAATAACTTTCGGTCTCTAGCACCCCCTATTATAATATAGAAACAGTAGGATATTAGTTTAAAGGGAGTGACCATAAATACTGGAATTCTGCACATAAACAATCCCAGGAAAAAAATAGTAACAGGTTAATTAATACTTTATTGTAAAATGAAGAGGGTACATGGATCTTTCATAAAAGACATAATTGTGGCCAACTCCTTATGACTTACTTTTAACTATATTAGTACAAAGGTCCTTGGTAAAGGGCATCCACTGCTGAATGTAAGGAAAATGAGTGAGGCCTATATCTACTGCTGGGGAGAAAGGACAAAAGCAATATCCCACATTAATGGTGCAAAAGAAGGGGTTTTGGTGTTCAGATCCTCTTTTGTAAAATTTAATAGATGTGGCAAGACAAGACACACTTTCACAGTTCCAAGAACCCTATGTTGTAATGTAAATGAGGTAGGAGAAAAAGGAATCTTATATTGACAAAAGGGCCCACAGCTACAATTAGAACTTTATCTACAATGACTTCCAGATGATGTAAATAAAGAAAGTGAATGTTCCTAAACTAACAAAAGGGACCACACTGGCATTTAAGGACACTTGCAGGCCCAAGTACTTTCTATGGTAATGCAAAAGATGTTTGAGGGCCTGGATGGATCCCAGACTAAGGAAAGGGACTATAGCAGCTTTTAAGCACATTGACAGTCCAAGATATCTGCTGTTGTAATGCCAAGTGAGGTGGGGGAGAAGGGGGATGGGATCTTAAACTAAAGGAAGGAACTGGAGCTCCAAGAGACCACTTTTAACCGCTCCAAAAAACGTTCCTGGGTAACGAAAAGGGAAAAGGCGGGATGTGATCCTGGAATTACAGAAGGGACCACAGCTTCAACGGAGCACACTGACGGTGCCAAATGCCGTCTAGGTATTGTAAAAGGGCTGGGAGGTAGATGGGAACCTAGACAAAAGAGGCCACTGTTGCAATTATGCAATTTCTCAGAACCAAATATACGTCTAGTAAATGTAAACTGCCTAGGAGTGCATGGGATCCTATAATTAAGCCCATTAACAGGCCCAAGTACCCTGCTATACTGCAGAGCGAGTGGGAGGAAATGGAATGGGACAAAAAGGTGCCACAGCATGCAAATAAACACATTTCAATAACATATTTGCTCCCAGGCAATGCAGAGGGATGGGAGGAAACAAGTGACCAGAGTAACAGTCCCAAGGTCCTTCAGTTTTAATACAAAGTGAAGACAGATGGGTTCTATAGTGGCATTTAAGCACCCAATTGCCCCAAAGACCCTCTGCTTGACTGCAGTTATGATGAGTGGGTTCCACCTTAACATTAACGGTCCCAAGGACTCTGTTTTAAATCAAACTCAAAGAGAGTATGGGTTCTAGAGTGACACAGGGACGTTAGTGCCATTGAAGCACATTAACTGCCCCAAGGTCTCTGTTTTAAATCAACATGAAAGCAAATGTGAGTCCCATAGTGACATAGGGACTCTAGTGGCATTTCAGCACATTAGCTGCCTCAAGGACCCCATTTTAATCCAAAATGAATATATATAGGTTCTAGAGTGGCATAAGCACAGAAGCTGCATTGAAGCATTAACTGCACCAAGTACCCTCTCTTAAGGCCAAGTGAGGATGGGCGGGTTGCAAAGTAAGATGAGGACAGTGGTGGCATTTAAGCACATTAACTGCCCCAAGGTCTCTGTTTTAAATCAAACTCAAAGTGAGTATGGGTTCTAGAGTGACACAGGGACGTTAGTGCCATTGAAGCACATTAACTGCCCTAAGGTCTCTGTTGTAAATCAAAATGAAAGCAAATATGAGTCCCACAGTGACATAGGGACACTAGTGGCATTTCAGCACATTAACTGCCCCAGGACTGTTTTAGTGCAAAGTGAGAATGAGTGGGTTCCACACTAAAAGGCACTAGTGGCATTTAAGCACATTAACTGCCTCAAGGACCCCATTTTAATCCAAAATGAATATATATAGGTTCTAGAGTGGCATAAGCACAGAAGCTGCATTGAAGCATTAACTGCACCAAGTACCCTCTCTTAAGGCCAAGTGAGGATGGGCGGGTTGCAAAGTAAGATGAGGACAGTGGTGGCATTTAAGCACATTAACTGCCCCAAGGTCTCTGTTTTAAATCAAACTCAAAGTGAGTATGGGTTCTAGAGTGACACAGGGACGTTAGTGCCATTGAAGCACATTAACTGCCCTAAGGTCTCTGTTGTAAATCAAAATGAAAGCAAATATGAGTCCCACAGTGACATAGGGACACTAGTGGCATTTCAGCACATTAACTGCCCCAGGACTGTTTTAGTGCAAAGTGAGAATGAGTGGGTTCCACACTAAAAGGCACTAGTGGCATTTAAGCACATTAACTGCCTCAAGGACCCCATTTTAATCCAAAATGAGTATACATGGGTTCTAGAGTGGTATAAGCACAGAAGCTGCATTGAAGCATTAACTGCACCAAGTACCCTCTCTTAAGGCTAAGTGAGGGTGGGTGGGTTGCAAAGTAAGATGAGGACAGTGGTGGCATTTAAGCACATTAACTGCCCCAAGAACTCTTTTAAATCAAAACCAAAGAGAGTATGAGTTCTATAATGACATAAGAATAGTAGTGGCACTTAGGCACATTAACTGCCCAAAGGACTCGGTTTTAAAATCAAAATCAAAATGAGAGTAGGTTGTATAGTAATGTAAGGACAGCAGTGCAATTTATGCACATTAACTGCCCCAAGGACCCCCTGTCTCAATGCAAAGTGAAGATATATGGGTCCTATAGTGACATAGCACAGTGGTTGCACTTAAGCACATAACTGCCCGAGTAACCCTCTGTTTTAATTCAGTGAGGAGGGGTGGGTTGCAAAGTAAGATAAGGGCAGCGGCGGCATTTCAGCACACTTCCTGCCCCAGGGAGTGTTTTAATGCAAAGGGTGGATGCGTGGGTCCCACACTAAAAAGCAGTGATGGCGTAACTTGAACACATTAACTGCCCCAAAGATCCTCTGCTTTAATGCAATTAGGATGGGTGGGTTCCACCTTAACCTAAGAGCAGTAGTGGCATTGAGGCACATTAAGTGCCCCAAGGACTCTGCTTTAAATCAAATCAAAGTGAGTCTGGGTTCCGTCTATAGAGACATTAGTGCCATTGAAGCACATTAACTGCCCCAAGGACTCTGTTTTCAATAAAAATCAAAGCAAATATGGCTTCCATAGTGACACTAGTGGACTTTATGCACATTAACTGCTCCAAGGACCCCCTGTTTTAATTCAAAATGAGGGTGGGTGGGTTGCAAAGTAAGGTAAGGACAGTGGTGGCATTTCAGCACATTAACTGCCCAGGACTGTTTTAGTGCAGTGAGAATGAGTGGGTTCCACACTAAAAGACACTAGTGGCATTTCAGCACATTAACTGCCCCAAGGACCCCGTTTTAATGCAAAATGAGTATATACGGGTTCTAGAGTGGCATAAGCACAGAAGCTGCATTGAAGCATTAACTGCACCAAGTACCCTCTCTTAAGGCCAAGTGAGGATGGGCAGGTTGCAAAGTAAGATGAGGACAGTGGTGACATTTTAAGCACATTAACTTCCCCAGGGCCTGTTTTAATACAAAAGGAGGATGGGTGGGTTTCCCATTAATATAATGGCAATAGATGCATTTAAGCACATTGATTGCCCCCAAGCACTCTGTTTTAAATAAAAAAACAAAGTAATTATGGGTTCTATAGTGACAAGAACAGTACTGGCATTGAAGCACATTGACTGCCCCAAGGGCTGTTTTAAATCACAATCAAAGTGAATATGGGTTCTAAAGTGATGTAGGGGACACTAGTGGCATTTAAGCACATGACCTGCCTCTAGGACTGTTTAAATGCAAAATGAGGACACGTGAGTTCACCTTATCATAAGGACAGCAGTGGCATTTAAGTATATTAACTGCCCCCAGGACTGTGTTTTCATGCAAAGTGAGGGTGCATGGGTTCTAGAGTGACATAGCACAGCAGTTACATTGAAGCACATCAACTGCCCCAAGGACCCGCTTAAGGCCAAGTGGGGATGGGCGCACTGCAAAGTAAGGACAGTTCTTGGCATTTAAACATCTTAACTGCCCCAAGGACTCTTAAATCGAAATCAAAGTGTGTATGTGTCCTATAGTGACAGAGAACAGTAGTGGCACTTAAGCACGTTAACTGTCCGAGTAACCCTCTGTTTTAATTCAAAGTGAGGAGGGGTGGGTTGCAAAGTAAGATAAGGGCAGTGGTGGCATTTCAGCACACTTCCAGCCCCAGGGAGTGTTTTAATGCAAAAGGCAGGTTCATGGGTTCCACAGTAAAAAGGCATAACTTGAACACATTAACTGCCCCAAAGACCCTCTGCTTTAATGCAATTAGGATGGGTGGGTTCCACCTTAACTTAAGAGCAGTCGTGGCATTGAGGCACATTAAGTGCCCCAAGGACTCTGCTTTAAATCAAATCAAAGTGAGTCTGGGTTCCGTCTATAGTGACATAACAACAGTACTGGCATTTACGCACATTAACTGCCCCAAGAACCCGTTTTAATGAAAAGTGAGGGTGGTTGGGTTCTCTAGTGACATAGGGACGTTAGTGCCATTGAAGCACATTAACTGCCCCAAGGACTGTTTTCAATAAAAATCAAAGCAAATATGGCTTCCATAGTGACACTAGTGGACTTTATGCACATTAACTGCTCCAAGGACCCCCTGTTTTAATTCAAAGTGAGGATGGGTGGGTTGCAAAGTAAGGTGAGGACAGTGGTGGCATTTCAGCACATTAACTGCCCCAAGGACCCCGTTTTAATGCAAAATGAGTATATATGGGTTCTAGGGTGGCATAAGCACAGAAGCTGCATTGAAGCATTAACTGCACCAAGTACCCTCTCTTAAGGCCAAGTGAGGATGGGCGGGTTGCAAAGTAAGATGAGGACAGTGGTGGCATTTTAAGCACATCAACTTCCCCAGGTCTGTTTTAATACAAAAGGAGGATGGGTGGGTTTCCCATTAATATAATGGCAATAGGTGCATTTAAGCACATTGATTGCCCCCAAGCGCTCTGTTTTAAATAAAAAACAAAGTAATTATGGGTTCTATAGTGACTTAAGAACAGTACTGGCATTGAAGCACATTGACTGCCCCCAAGGACCCCCTGTTTTAATACAGTGAGGAGAGATGGGTTCTAGAGTGACATAGGGTCTTTAGTGGCATTGAAGCACATTGACTGCCCCAAGGGCTGTTTTAAATCACAACCAAAGCGAATATGGGTTCTAGAGTGACATAGGGGACACACTAGTGGCATTTAAGCACATGACCTGCCTCTAGGACTGTTTAAATGCAAGATGAGGACACGTGAGTTCTACCTTATCATAAGGACAGCAGTGGCATTTAAGTATATTAACTGCCCCCAGGACTGTGTTTTCATGCAAAGTGAGGGTGCATGGGTTCTAGAGTGACATAGCACAGCAGTTACATTGAAGCACATCAACTGCCCCAAGGACCCTCTTAAGGCCAAGTGGGGATGGGCGCACTGCAAAGTAAGGACAGTACTTGGCATTGAAACACCTTAACTGCCCCAAGGCCTCTTTTAAATCAAAATCAGTGTGCATGGGTCCTATCGTAACATAGAACAGTAGTGGCATTTAAGCACATTAACTGTCCGAGTAACCCTCTGTTTTAATTCAGTGAGGAGGGGTGGGTTGCAAAGTAAGATAAGGGCAGTGGTAGCATTTCAGCACATTTCCTGCCCCAGGGAGTGTTTTAATGCAAAGGGTGGATGCGTGGGTTCCACACTAAAAAGCAGTAATGGCGTAACTTAAACACATTAACTGCCCCAAAGACCCTCTGCTTTAATGCAATTAGGATGGGTGGGTTCCACCTTAATTTAAGGGGAGTAGTGGCACTGAAGCACATTATGTGCCCCAAGGACTCTGCTTTAAATCCAATCAAAGTGAGTCTGGGTTCTATAGTGACATAGGGACACTTGTGGCATTTAAGCATATTAACTGCCCCCTGTTTTAATGCAAAGTGTGGATTGAGTGGGTTCCATATTCACCAAAGGACAGTCGTGGCATTTATGCACATTAACTGCCCAAGCACCCCTTGTTTTAATGCAAAGTGAGGAAGAGTGGGTTCCACACTAAAAAGCAGTCGTGGCATATAAACACATTAACTGCCCCCAAGGACCCTGTTTTAATGCAAAGTGAGGGTACCTGGGTTCTAGAGTGACATAAGCACAATAGTTAACATTTAAAAGCACATCAACTGCACTGAGCACTGGGTTTTAATTCAAAGTGCGGATGGGTGGGTTGCAAAGCAAGATAAGAACAGCAGTGGCATTTAAGCACATTAACTGCCCAAATGACTGTTTTCCATCAAAATCAGTGTGTAACGGTTCTATTGTGACATAAGCTCCGTAGTTGCATTTAAGTAAGTACAGCAACTGCACCAAGGATCCTCTGTTTTAAGGCAAAGGGAGGATAGATAGGTTCCTCACTAACTTAAACACAGTGGTTACTACTGTAGCATTTCATTTAAGCACGTTAACTCCCTCTAGGGCAGTTTCAATGCAAAGTGAGCATATGTTGAGTTCCACCTTAACATAAGGACAGAAATGGCATTTATGCACATTAATTGCACCAAGCTCCCCCTAGTTTAATGCGAAATGAGGATGGGCAGGTTCCAGATTAACATAATGGCAACCGGGGCATTTAAGCACATTAACTGCCCCAAGGAACCCGTTTTAATGCCAAGTGAGGAATAGGAGTTCTAGAGTGGCATAAGCAAGGTAGTTGCATTTAAGTACCTCAACTGCACCAAGGATCCTGTTTTAAGGCAAAGTGAGGACAGACAGGTTCCTCACTAACTTAAGCACAGTGGTTACTACTGTAGCATTTAAACACATAACTCCCTCTAGGACTGTTTTAATGCGAAGTGAGTATATGTTGAGTTCCACCTTCACATAAGGACAGAAATGGCATTTATGCACATTAACTTCCCCAAGGTCCCCCTATTTTAATGCGAAATGAGGATGGGCGGGTTCCACATTAACATAATGGCAATAGGGGCATTTAAGCACATTAACAGCCCCAAGCACTTGGTTTTAAATCAAAATCAAACTGAGTATGGGTTCCACAGTGACATAACAGTATTGGCATTTATGCACATTAACTGCCCCAAGGACCCCCTGTTTTAATGCAAAGTGAGGATGCACGGGTCCAATAGTGACATAAGCACAATGGAGGCATTTAAACACATCAACTGCCTCAAAGACTGTTTAAGTGCAAAGTGAGGATATGTGAGTTCCACTTTAACATAAGGATAGCAGTAGCATTTAAGTACATTAACTGCCACCAGGCATTTAAACATATTAACTGCCCCAAGGACTCTGTTTTAATGCAAAATGAGGGCAGATTGGTTCTACAGTGCCATAAAGATTACACTAGTAGAATTTAAGCACATTTTCCGCCCCGGGGCTGCTTTAATGCAAAGTGAGATTAGGTGGGTTCTACAGTAACATAAGGACAGTAGTGCCATTTAAGTACATAAACTGCCCCTTGTATCACCTTCTATTGTACTGCAAAATGAGAATGGGTGAAATCTATAGTAAGATAAAGATAGTAGAGTAGTTAAGCACATTAACTGCCCCAAAGAATCTGTTTTAATGCAAAATGAGGATCCCTGGGTTCCAAAGTGAGATAAAAAACCGTAGTGGCATATAAGCAATTAACTGTCTGAGGAATCCTCTGTGGTAATGCAGTTAGGGATACAGATTAACAGGAGGGAGTTATTGGGGATTGTAATTCTGCACATGATTACAAATACAAGCATGGATGATAAATATATTAACCAAAAAGAAGAATCCTTGAGTAATGGGACCGCATCATACCTACCAAATGGGACACCCTGGACCTTTTAAATGAAAACTACTCCAGACACCTATGTGAAAATTGTCTCAGAGCTGAGTTCTTGAACAATAGCGACTTCTAGACAGTGTGATGGGGTAAGATTCTTTTTTTTCTTTCTTTCTCTTCCCCCCTCTCCCCCCCCCCCTTTTCTGCATCCACGATTAATGCAAATGTGTTTTTGACTGGGATATAATATGATGGGCAGGATTGTGGATAATTAGAATTTCACTCAGTGCAAAGACTTTAAGTGGTCAGCACAGTATGTGATTTAGGGAGCAGAGCTAAAGGAGATAACTGGGGCTAGGATGGGCTGGGGTTGGGGCTGGGGCTGGGGCTAGGGCTGGGGCTGGGGCTGGGGCTCCGGGGCCGGGGCCGGGGCTGGGGCTGGAGCTGGGCCGGGGCTGGGGCCGGGGCTGGGGCCGGAGCTGGGCCGGGGCCGGGGCCAGGGCTGGGGCTGGGGCCGGAGCTGGGCCGGGGCTGGGGCCGGGGCTGGGGCCGGGGGTAGGAGGTAAGGGCTGGGGCTAAATGTAGGGGTTGTGAGAGCAAGGGTGGGGAGGAACCGGGGACTGTAGAGGCAGAGTACCACAATATTGGTTATATGGGCATTTAATACACCAAGATAAGTTTGAATAGAGGAAACAAGTCCACAGCAATTCACGTTATCTGTCCGATAGGTTAGACAGTCAATGTAGTGCAGCATTAAAGATGGGAACGAAGCAAGGCCTGAAGTGGAATGGACCTTCAAATATTTTTTATATTCAATCATAAAGTTAACTTTTTAATTAACTTTTTAAGTGCTAGAAGACTTGAAAAATACAAAGTGAAGTAGTTTATTAAGTCAATCTCAAAGTAAAAAAGATTAGTGAAAAATGTTAACGCCAAATTATTTGACTTTTATATATTTATAAAATTTATAAATTATTTGGGTATCTAATATACAAAAAAGTAAGTATGTAATTTTTATAAAAAGGAAATAAAAAATTAAGGGCCCCCAAAATGAGCTTCTTAAATCTAATTGAAGTCTACAAACAATGCCATAATAGTCATTTGAGGCTTAAATATCACCCTAGCAAACTACATAATTGAACTATTTATGGCTGACATCCAAGAAATAAGTAGAATTCAAAATCCAACCCCAGCATTAGCCACAGGGTAGGTGTTCCTCTTGAAGAACGGAGGGATTCCTCTTCTGCCACCTGTTGGCCAAAGATCCATTTTGGTCCTTGCCACGACTCACCGCCATGTTGAACTCAGCGCCATTTTTGCGCCATGTTTACACGTGGTAGGCATGGAGCCCCGGTCTGGCCCACGTGGCGGCAAAGCAAAGAGGCCGCGCTGGAGGGGAGGGAGCCGGTTAGAGGGGAGAGAGCTGGAAAGGCCAGATGTCCTTGGAACGACCTTGAGCCCCACCAACTGGGAGCAGACGTTAAGTAAGTGGCCTCTCAGCTTCTGCCTCCGGAAAAAAGAGGACAGCCAGGAGCCATGCTACAGTGGTCTAATTCCATACTCCATTAATTGGCTGTGCCCAGTTGTGCCACCGTGTCTGATTGGGTGGGTCAGGCGACGAAGATCATCCCGCCTTTCATTTTTTGCAGCAAACCGGAAGTGCGCGCCATGTTTAACAATGCGGCAGGCACGCTAGGCGCAAAGCCCGCGCAAACACCAGGATGTCCTCAACCACAAGACAAGACCTCCCTTATATGTCCCTGCGGCAAAACCTGTCCGGAAATGCCTGCTGCAAAGACAAAGGCCCTCCATGGCTATCGGCAATGCTTGCGGCAATCACGAAGGTCCGCCATGTTTAACACCGCGTCGGATCGTGGCGCCGCCATCTTATACCATGTAACAGAATAATTCCAACGCCATGCCGTGCATTAGAACAAAGACACTACCGTGGCCTTCCACAAAATTGGACCCGCCATTTTCGACACTGACAAAGCAGACCGCCATGCTGAGCCATACCAAGGCGCCATTTTGGCCCCTCCCTGTTAGTCGTCTCGATCTCGTTTTCAACTAGCCTCGGGTAATGCGGCGCAGGATAATCCTATTCTTCTACCTCTGGAGAACACAATGCATGCAAATCAAGTCATTCAAAATACACACCTCAGGCCTCTCGCCTCCCTAATTTATAACAATCACAACCAATTACCATCAGCTGAACTCCGCAACAAACTTAGAGTCGCCATTATTTCCTCCCTAGCCTAACCAACCCCTTAGCCTAACTGCAGTCATCTCCCAGCCAAAGCTACAGATTCACTCACACAATACCAAAGATTAGCAGCAAAAATTTGTAGACATTGCAGATAGTATAACAAATCACAGAAAACAACAAGATTTCGAGCGATTAAAAAAAAAATCTAAGCAGGTATCCGCGGCCCCGGTGGGCAAGAAAAAAAATGAAAGCAGGTATCCGAAGCCCCGATGGGCAATAATAAAAAATAATTTTTTTTAAAAAGCAGGTATCCTAGGCCCCGGTGGGCCAATGGTTTGGGGAAAAAGAGGACACAGCCGGTATCCGAGGCCCCGATGGGCGAAGGAGGAAAAAAAATTAAAAGCAGGTATCCGCGGCCCCGATGGGCACATTTATTAAAGTAAATAAATAAAATCAGGTATCCGCAGTCCTGATGGGGAAAATATAGAAAAGTGGAGTAAATAGAGAACTAAGTCACAAAACCGAGGACTCGAGAAAAAATTGTTGGCAAGAAAAATTTCTTTAAAATGAAAAATGTCATAAAAATATCCCAAACACCTGAAAAATAGGGAGGTGTCAATAAAATACTGGAAGATAGTATAGAATTTTCAAAATATTTTATAGAATTTTGGTGAATTTTTTTTAAAAGAAATGCGCCATAAAGAGTGGTTAAGAGCTGGAAAATGTTCCAGAAAGAACCACATGGCTGAAGACCTCTTCTATTAGCAAGACTCCATTACACCACAGGAAAAGAAGAAATATGGCGGCAGCAGCAATTTGCAGGGCTTTAAAAAGCCAGGGGGTGGAGACTGGGTGCAGAGGGAGTGGAAGAGGTGTGGCTTAAAAGATGGAAAACTAGACATATTTGTGGTTTAGCTGGCTTAAAATTTATAAAAAGGAGATTTCAAGAAAATAGCAACATATATGAAAGAATACTAGACTGTAAGTAGACTTCATTTCTAGTCCAGGAACCATAACTTCAATGGGTCGCCATGGGTTATCTATAAAAAGGGGACCTTATGTAAATGAGATTTCTGATGCTAAAATTCGCCATAAAGAAATTCTCCGTAAAAATTATCCATAACAAAAGAAAACATTTTAGTTTAGTTTGGTTTTGAAAAGGGGGAAGGGCAGGAAGAGCTTTGATATGTTAATAAAGTATCCAAAGGTATATAACTCCCGCATCAAACTTTTGAACCAAAGAAGGTAAGAAGGGTTTCCAAGGTTAGAACCTTCAAGGGATTTTCTCTTCAAGAATCTTATAAGTCAGTTGGTGAGCAACAGAGAAGAAGGAAAAAAAAATTATTGGCCCCTAAATAATCATGGAGAACTATTTGTAACTTGTATCTCACAATTCCTAGAAAGCCCTACTATTGTCAACTGGAAAGTAATACTATCAGAAAAGCATACCCTCCAGTCTCCAGATAAAGTATGCAAATTTTCATCCTTAAAAGGTACATTCCATCTTCTAAGTGCTCTTAGTTCACACACAAAAAAGTAATCTGACTTATTCCAAATGAGGAATATTTTGTTACAAAATAGGTACCCTGGAGAAGACAATGCTTAACACAAAGATAATTTAAACTAGGAAAGATAATTTTCCACAGGAGCCTTCCTAAACACCCCAAAATGGAACCATATGAGAAAAAGCCTACAAATAAGGACTGCTATAAGATTTCACCCTAATTTAAGTTTTCAAAGTCCTAGTGAAATGAATCAGGGGAGGGGCTTCGTTCATTGTATAAATTGGTAAATTGAGATTGAGGGATATTGACTTCTATTTGGTTTACGAACCTATTAGCAGCGCGAGGATCCCAAGGTACAGACCCTTGGACTCAGATAACTGGTTGCACTTTAGTGAAGTAACTCTGTTGATGAGACTACTTGGTGTGTCAGATCTCTCTAGTAAGAATTCTGGGATTTGTATAGAGTTTAAAATTACTGTAATAACCATGGTATATTTGAATGATACCTATAAAAGGTAGTAGCTACAACAACTTTGATATCACTCAGTCATCAGGAAAGAAAAGGATTATAAAGAAGTAGTAGTCCCTTAACACCTGGGATCTCAGCCTAGACTAACCCGGAGGACCTAAACAGCAAACCAACTACCACCGAAAACAATACTATCAGGCCACGTGACAAATCCTAAATCCTTCTCTATAGGCCATGAAATAATGGTATCACTAGGAATCTGACTCCACTATAGAATTTAACCTATTTCAGCTTATTGTGTCTTTAACACAAGCTAGGTAACTAGGTCTGTCAAATACAGCTCTGTCGAAAACAATTTTCTACAGTTGTGAAAATAGCGCATATTTTTTAGACCTTGCCTTACAACAAAAAAAAATTCACATTAAACTAAAAATATTTTGTTCCATAAAAACATCCTAGAAGGTGAAAAGACGAGCAATAAACTAGTTGGCCTGGGGTTCAGCGTCCAGGCCCTGCTTCCAGGAGAGTGGTCTGGCCTGGCAGACTACTTCCATTGGTTGTCACATTAATTTCTTTCATGAGATTCTGTGAGATTAAGCTGCCGAAATCGTGGTATCGTAATGATTTTGGGTGACTCTTGCTCACATCAGACACAGACTCTAGGCCAGCCATGGGCAAACTACGGCCCTCGGGCCGGATACGGCCCGTTCGGCAGTTCTATCCAGCCCGCGGAGCCGAAAGAGCAGAGGGTTCTCTTGCTCTGGCCCTGCTCCTTCACCAGCAGCCCAAGATGAGAGTGCCAGCATGGTCAGGTTGCTTTTGTTCCGGCCCTCCGGTCCAGTTTAAGAACCCATTGTGGCCCTCCAGTCAAAAAGTTTACCCACCCCTGCTCTAGGCTATCATGATCTACTGCAGATACCTAGGCTAAAAGAACTGCAGAGTCAAGAAAGCTCTAATTTTTAGATACAAACAGGTTCCAAAGAGCAGTTGCATTGGAAGTAGCAACAGTATTGCTACATTTTATATTATGTAGAATTCATTTGACAACAACAACAACAAAAAAAAACAGCGGTTTTTGGACCTGAAAAAGAACATTATCAAGAATTTTCACATGAACTACTGAATAAACAAATATGTAAGTACATCTTCTGTGCCCTTTATTGCTAAATTACTATGCTTTACATGAGCCCACCAATTTTATAATATATTTAATCTGATTACTTAAATAAAAAGGGACTCCAAAAAATATTTGCCTAGAACCCTGCATCAAAGCTTTGATCATCCCTGCTCTCCTGATATTTATCATCTTCAGGCTTTACTTAACCCAAACGCATGACATATAGCAGGAACTATATGGGAGGAAGAATTCAAGTTCTCTTTTATTTTACTTACAGGTTTATAAATTTGTTAAACTATGCTTCCTCTAAAAACAAAACAAAAATCGAAATTACCTAATTTAACCACCAGATGGCAGCATGAAACTATCAAACAGCCAGCCTGCAGGGAAGGAGCCAACGTCTTATAGGAAAGAAGTCCAATTAGGGTCTGAGTTGAAAGGGAAAATGCCTCAATTTATACCAGTTCAGTATCAGAAGAAAGAGAGAAGGAAAAGTATCCAACTTCCTCTAATTTGAATACCCCTGAACACTCCCCACCCTAGTGGAAGTTTGACCTTTGTTTTGATGAGTGCCATTTAAAGAGGGCTTTGATAAAGCATTCAAAATCAAATTAAGCAGGCTAATGGGAGGGTGCATTATCAGTGAAAAGCAGTTAAAACAACAAAGACATATTATAGAAAAGAATACTTGGAGAAGGACTCTTGCAAACATAAGGGCAGTCTGCAGTAGGAGAAAGAGCCTTATTTTGTGTAACTCTATATAAATATATGTATAAATAGGGGTACTTGAATACTCTTAAGTTGTCCAAAGATGAAACAGACTGTTACCAAAACTGGTCAGATACCAAGCATTGACGGTACGCAAGCCCATGGTAGATTTTGTGGGGATAATATGGTGATAATGAATGAGTCATGGCAATACGTTTCCTTGAATGAATTTAACAAGACCAATTTCCAATTGTGGTTCTATTAACAAAGACTTTTCCTGGAATGTCATGTCTGAGATAGACATGCCCAGAGTCTGGGTGTCACCAGAAAGTAATGAAAACTGACTTTGAAGCCAATGTAAGGGCCTTCTAGAAATAGCCTGGTACCTTGCTTGGTCATGCGGTTCACTGCAATCTTTCCAGGTAAGGAATGAAGGTTGCTTTCCTGAGAGATGGCAAGGAAGGAAACTCAAGAAATCTTTGGGGACCTAGGGTTTTGCAGGCAAACCTGATGGCAACTAGGTGGCTCAGCTGCTTTGCCCTGAGAGGTTAATTAAAGCTCAATTATGAAATACCAGCAAAGCAAACTTTTTTTAAAAAAAAGGCCTATATATCAGTTGCTATTCTTATTGTGTTCATGCAAAATGATCAGGCCAAATTGAAACTAGACATAATACAGTAAATAAATTGGTCTTAATTTTGCTCCTTAATAAAAATTGGGATGGTTTTAGGGGGGGAAATTGTGTTTCATTAGACTTTATAACACACAATTGTGAATATTAGACTCAAAGCTTTATTTTTTTACCTATGAATTGAACTAGATCCTGAATTTATCTCTAGCTTTTACCCCAATAATAATAAAATTTATAACACAGTTTGTCTCCACCAGGTTACAAGTCCTACTCGCAATTAGGGAATAATTAGTTTGCCCACCACCAGATGGCAGCATGACCACCTCTAGAGAACATTGCCACCTCCTTCCTTGTCCAGTCCTCCTTGGGCCTCTGACAGAACACATTCCAGCCTGGTTGAGAGTTGTAAGTCCTGGGACAAGGGAGCTAACATCAGAATGAAGGCCATTCTCCTTTCCTGAGAACTCTCCAATATTATGGAAAGATTTACAACCTGTGGCTGAAACAATCTAGTACCAGAGGTGCCTGCCTTTTGCAACCCCAGCCTCTATTGCCTGTAATCTGGTCCCAGTGGTGCTGACCCCCACCCCTAGTCTGCATTACCTGTAACCTGTCACTATTATACCTTGCCTAGTTCCCATGTCTGTAATTCTTACTCTCCCACCTAATCTTTGCCTCCTACCCAATATAAGGCTTATGGGGAAGGGCAGATCAGAATTTTATGGATGATCTGCTGCTTTCCCTTACTGCCAGAATAATTGGAATAAATACTCATATATGATTCAATCCTGTCTCTGCCTAATTGGCTCAAGTGGTGATAGGCAGTCAGATCCCTAGGCCAGTGGTCAGCAAAGGCATTAGTCAACAGAGCCAAATATCAACAGTACAACTGAAATTCCTTTTGAGAGCCACATTTTTTAAACTTAAACTTCTTCTAATGCCACTTCTTCAAAATAAACTCGCCCAAACCTTGGTATTTTGTGGAAGAGCCACACTCAAGGGGCCAAAGGGCCGCATGTGGCTCACGAGCCACAGTTTGCCTACCACGGCCTTAGGTTTTCCGGTTACAAAAGTTTAAAATCTTATAAAGGAATATAGAATTCTATTCATGATATATATGTGGGAGTATATATGGAAGTCTGCAATTTACTTTGAAATGCATAAAAGCATAATATGAGTTGATGGATTGATAGATAAATGGTTATATGATTAAAAATAAGTATAATAGCATGTTAACTGTAGAACATTTGTGGTGGGTCTTCACTGTACTACCCGTGTTTCCCTGAAAATAAGACATCCTCCGAAAATAAGACCTACTTCATGGAAACATAATACATCCCCTGAAAATAAGACCTAGCGCATCTTTGGGAGCAAAAATTAATATAAGACACTGTCTTATTTTCGGGGAAACAGGGTATCTTTTATTCTTGCTATAGGATTAAAAATTTTATAATCAAAATGTAATGTTGGAGGCAGGTGACATCACTGATCGATGATTCTCTCTCATCCATGTTTCTAGCTCTCTATCCCTCTCCCCTCCTAGCTGTAAAAAATCAATAATATATATATATATATATATTTAAAAGAATGTATTTAATGGTTTCCTTCTGAAAGGGTAACCCTCTTCTCAAATTGATGGCAAAGTTGCAAGGAATAAATTTTTACCAATGGAAAGCTGACTCCTCTAAGTCTGAGTCAAGTCAAAGTTAAGTTGGGCTGTTCCCAGGATCAGAGACAGGAGGGAGATCTGGCATGGGTAACAAGAAATGAACTATTATTTGTGAAGAAGCCCAGGCTAGTTTCCTTGAAGATAAAATAACATGTGGAAAGAGAGACCGAGGTGACAGCCAACACTAATTACCAAGCATGATGAGGCCATCTGGGAACATCTAGTAATCACTAAAGCTGTTAGTAGTAATCAACCACTAAAAATAATAATAAGAAGAAGGAGAAGAAGAAGAAGAAGAAGAAGAAGAAGAAGAAGAAGAAGAAGAAGAAGAAATGGAACCATCAGTGCTCCATCAGAAAAAGAAGAAGAAGAAGAAGAAGAAGAAGAAGAAGAAGAAGAAGAAGAAGAAGAAGAAGAAGAAGAAGGAGAAGAAGAAGAAATGGAACCATCAGTGCTCCATCTTCCTCACCCCAGGTTTAACTGTAGAATGTCTCAGTTGAAGGGTATTTAGGAAATAAGAGTCCAAGTCCTTTATTTATACAGTTAAGGAAACTGAGGCTCAAAGACTTTTTTTTTTAACTGTCCCTTGTTGGGCAAGGGTATTCAGGAATAGGCATGTGAGAAGTCAGGGTCAAAGTTGTGGTAAATTCTTGGTTTATAATTTTTCTATCCAATATGGTTCTCACTACCCCTGCCAGGCTCCACTTTAAGTAGAAAACTTGCAGAGTTGGAAAGGAATTAGGCTGAGTGGGTGCCAGTTAGCAAAGAAAGAGACAAATGGGCAAACTAAGTGCCTTTTTAGGGTTACCTTTTGGGTAAGTGGATAGGTCTTTAGAGGTTTAACATTCAGGCTTAATGTCTCAATTTGTAAACAAAAATGTCATGGAACATGCATTCTTTAGTTGACATAGTCCTTATAAGGCTATTTTAAAAATTTTTTTGTCTGCTGCTTAACTCAATTACTCTTCTGGCCTATAGGAGATATTTGATTGGCCAGCTATGGTTATTTGAAGGCTACACCAAATTCGGTATCTTTTTTTTTAAAATAAATCTTTATTGTTCATATTATTACAAATGTTCCTCATTTTTCCCCCTCCATTGCTCCCCTCCACCTGGTTCCCATTCCACCCTCTGCCCTTTCCCCATCCCCCATTGTCCTCATCCATAGGTGCAGTTTATGTTCAGTCTCTTCCCACTCCCTTTTTCCCCGAGAATTGTCAGTCCACTCCCCTTCCATACATCTGACTCTATTATATTCAACAGTTAATATTGTTCCTCATGTTTTTTAATTCCCTTGGTTTTTAGATTCACTTGTTGATAGTTACGTATTTGTTGTTCATAATTTTTATCTTTATTTTCTTCCTCTTCCTAAAGAACCCCTTTCAGCAATTCATATAATTCTGGCTTGGCGGTGATGAACTCCTTTAGCTTTTTTTTTTTTATTTGTGAAGCTCTTTATCTGGCCTTCGATTCTGAGTGATAGCTTTTCTGGGTAGAGTATTTTTAGCTGTAGGTTCTTGCTATTTATCACCTTGAATATTTCTTGCCATTCCTGTCTGGCCTGCATGGTTTACTATCTTCAACTTTCTGGATTCTCTTGTCTTCTTGCTTCTGCAGAGGAGTGTCCTCTGGCTCTTTGTGTTCCAAATCTTTGACTTGATTCTTGCAATCTTCCATTCTGTTTTTAGGACTCTGTATAATATTTTTTTTATTTCAGACAATGTATTCTTTATTTCTAGTTGATCATTTATTATTTCTAGTTGATCCATTCTCATATCCTCATAGGTCTTGTTTATTTTATCGGCCTTTTCTAGGAAATTTTTGAAAAACCCACGCAGCACTCAGACAATGTGGTGGGCACCTTTACACCATCCCGCTCTGCGTCTACCTTGGTCCCCAAGACCTGCTTCAGGATGATGTCTGTGTACTCTGGGTCCTTGCCTTTGCTCTCTTTCCACTGCCTGTACTTCACAGAGGCGTCCACGTTAGCCAGGGGAAAGTGTTAGGTTCGTTGAGGAGGGAGATGACGCTCGGGAGGATGGTGCTGGCATTCTGGGTGGAGTTCCACCGCTCTGAGGGCAGCTCACCGCTCTGGGGGTCATCAACTGGGGGGGGGGGGTGGAGAATGGAGATGCTCACGTCCCCTGTCTCATAGATGTTGGGGTGCCACATCTTGGTCAGAAATCCAAAGGCAGGTGGGGAGTAAGGGTAGTCGATGGGAAACTTGACGCGTGCCTTAAAGTAGCCGCCCTCGTAGTAGGTGTTGGGGGGAGGAGGGGGCGAAAATGGCCACCTCCCAGTTGTCCAGGTCGCCCTCGCCCACCAGACTCACCTGGAATCCCGCTAGCGGCTCCTCCTGAAGCCCCTTGAGCTCGAGCAACAGAGCCTTCTGTGAGCTGGAGACCAGTGGCCCAGCCATCGCAGCGGTGGCGGAGGATCCCGAGAGCCGAGGCGGGATGGGTGGCCGGGCTGCTGGGGGCGAGGCCGGCAGCGGGGGCGCCGCCGCCAGGACCGCCTCCGCCTTCCTCCACCGCCGCGCCCCGACCTCCAAGAGCTCCACTGGCTCTGGCCTATTTGTTTGCTTTAATCGTACCTCAATGAAAACGGGTAAATAAAGGTGGGAGGGGAACTGCCTTATTTCCTTCCTGAGTTTCTTGTTGTGGTAATGGTGGCAATCAAAGGACACACCCATAACCTGAACCACAGAGTTTAACACAATAACAAACTAATTACGTGGTACTTGAGTTTGGCATTTTACATTTTTTTCCAGGTGTAAGTCATCTCACTTATCTAAAGGACTATATAACCCAGTCAGTTAGGGCAGGGGTGGGCAAATTTTTTGACTCGAGGGCCACAATGGATTCTTAAACTGGACCGGAGGGCCGGAACAAAAGCAACCTGGCCATGCTGGCACTCTCATCTTGGGCTGCTGGTGAAGGAGCGGAGGGGAGAGCAAAAGAACCCTCCGCTCTTTCGGCTCCGAGGGCAGGATAGAACAGCCGAACGGGCCGGTAGTTTGCCCACGGCTGAGTTAGGGGGAGCAAGGAGGAGGAAACATATCCAAAGAGGTATTTGTTCAACGTCACACATAAGTGAGTATCCAACAGGTTCCCAGCCCTCCTCCCAACATCCAGTCCTAGACTCTCCTCTACACTAAGCTGATATTCTTCTGAAAGTATTTCATTTCTGAGTATGCCTTGCCTTTGCATTGAGTCTATGATTTTTTTAAATGATTTCAGAAATGAAGGGAGATAGAGAATCATTGATTGGCTGCCTCCTGCACACCCCTTACTGGGAATGGAGCCCGAAACCCAGGCATGTGCCCTGATCAAGAATCAAACTGTGACTTCCTGGTTCTTAGGTTGATGCTCATCCACTGAGCTGCACTGGATGGGCAAGTGTCTGACATTTTGAAGAGCAAGAATCATGTATCTTTATATCCTTTAAAGCAGCAACCACAGTCTTGGAGGAGGTATTCAATAATTGTTTGTGGTTGACTGGGCAGCCAAAACATCCACTCTGTCCTGTTCGCAATACTGGACACCATTTCTTTGTGCCTTCTAGGTGTCTGTCTGTAACCTTTCATTTTAGTAAGTCTTTGTTGGGTATGAATATATTTTTTCAGGGCACTGTGCTAGGCTATGATTTGGAAATTAAAACTGTAAGCAAGATTGTGTCTATACTCAGAAAGCTAAGATTTTTCTTAGAGTTACATAAAGACAGGAGGAATAGAGGGGAAGGGGAAGGCCCTGAGATCCTGTCCTCTCTCTTTTATGCCAAGTATCAGGTTGGACCCATTTCTGCGAGTTACTATGATAGCAGAAAAAGTTTTAAATTTCTATTAAAATTATTGTCCTTCTATAAATGAGCATTTTAAAGATTTGGGCTTTGCCTTTCCACAGGGTTAGAAGTGGAGGTTCAGAGACATAATTTGATGAACAAAAATAGATCCAGAGACAAATGGTAGTGTAAGGGGGAAGGGGTTGGGAACAACCAAAAGACTTGTGTGCATGCATATTAGCATCACCAATGGACACAAACACTGGGGCTGTGGGGGCCTGCCTGGGGTAGGAATGGCTTTGGGGGGGGGGGTCAATTGGGGGAAAAAGGAGACATATGTAAAACTTTAGCTGAAACAGGTTTGGCTCAGTGAATTGAGTGCCGGCCTGCAGACTGAAAGGCCCTGGGTTCGATTCCAGTCAAGGGCATGTACCTTGGTTGCGGGCATGTTCCAGTGGGGGGTGTGCAGGAGGCGGCTGGTCGATGTTTCGTTCTCATCGATGTTTCTAGTTCTCTGTCCCTTTCCCTTCCTCTCTGTAAAAAAAAACAAAGACAAAAAACTTTAGACAATAAATAAATTTAAAAATAAATATAATTTAAAAATTTTTTTAAATAAATTTTAAAAATTCAGAATGGGAAAATCCACAGAAACAGAAAGAATACTAATTACTGCTTAGGGCTGGTTGGGGTGGGGATGGGGGACAGAGGGAAAAGAAACAAAAATGGGAAGACATGGTCTCCAGTCAGTGGTATAAAGTCCTAAGGACAACTTAGCCAGATTTACTATAGAAATTTGTCTAAGAGGAAAATTTGACCTTGTTGTGGTTCTTCTATCTAAAATAGCTACCTAGAGGACCGATCAATGTGGCTCAGCTGTTAAATGGCAATCCAGGAAGTAGCTGGTTCAATTCCCAGTCAGGGCACATGCCCAGGTTGCTGGCTCAATCCCCAGTGTGGGGTGTGCAGGAGGCAGCCAATTGATTATTCTTTCTCATTGATGTTTCTATCTGTCTCTCCCTCTCCCTTTCCCTCTGAAATAAAAATATATATTTTTTAAAAAATTAGATTTTTAAGTCCCTTCTGATCTAGATGGAAAGAAAAGAATAAAAAGCAAGTTTCAGCCCTAGCCGATTTTGCTCAAAGGATAGAGTATTGACCCATGGACTAAAAGGTCCCAGGTTCACACAAATAGAGGGGTGAGGGCATAAGGGCATAATTGGGGTGTAATTGGAGGATGAGGACACACATGTAATACCTTAATAAATAAATTTTTAAAAATAGTTTTATGAGAAAAATATAAAGGGTCCAGGTTCAATTTTGGTCAAGAGCACTTACATTGGTTGCAGGCTTGATCCCCAGGACATATGCCTCTCTCACTTCAATGTTTCTCTCGCTCTGCATCTCCTTCTCTCTTCCACTCTCTCTAAAAAGAGAAAATCAATGGAAAAACATCCTTGAGTGAGGAATAATAACAATAAAAAAAGCAGGTTCCATACAAAGCAGTTGTATTCCAAGGGCAAAATGGGTGGTACTGTACAGTTCAGAAAAAGGGAAAGATTGCTATGTAATAAGATTTCAGGGCTAAGTTCTTGAATGATGAGTAAAATTTAGAGTCAAGAAGAAAAGGGGTGCAAGCAGAGTCCAAGCAAAAGTATAGATACACAGAATCGGTATGATGGGATATTGTGTAAACTAGTTTTAGGCGAAGTAGAGAAAGAGAGTAGTAAGAGATAAGGCTACAGAAGACATAAGCATACAAGGATGGTTTGACTTCTATGCCAAAGAGCTTGGACTTTATTCAGAAAGCAATGGCAACTGTTTGGTATTTACAGCCTCAATTTCACTTATTTCTATATTGTCCAGCTCCTCTACTGGACTCTAAGCTACTTTATTTTTATTTTATTTTATTTTTTTATTAACTTATTATCTGTGTACATATTAAAGCAAGACTGGTATCCTTCATTTTTATAACTCCAGAGTGCTAAAAGTGTAAATGAAATATGAAGGAGGAGATGGCAGTAGGTTTACAAACTGAATTCCTGATTTTGCTTGTGGCCATATGTTAAATTAGCTATGTGAGACAGAAAAGATCCCACTAGCCACTTGAAAATTCAGTGTAAGTGAAAAACAACTGAAAACGTGAGTTAAACTTGATAAAGAGACAGACAGATGGAGAGACAGACACGGAGAACGTTTCCTTGTTTTTGTATACAATCAAGGCCTTTTCAAGGAATGACAAGTGTCCTTGAGAAATTCAAGTTCTGCTCTCAAGGCCCTATCTGAAAGTGATGAGAGATCTTCTGACTTGAACATTAGTGAACTGCTATACGAAGTTTCTTGTAGATTAAAGAATGTTCCTGCAACCAGTAAACAACAATATAAACAGAGCCACTTTATTTAAAAAAAAATACATTTGTATTGACTTTTTACAGAGAGGAAGGGAGAGGGATAAAGAGTTAGACACATCAATGAGAGAGAAACATCAATCAGCTGCCTCCTGCACACCCCCTACTCAGGATCAAGCCTTCAACCAAGGTACATGCCCTTGACCAGAATTGAACCCGGAACCTTTCAGTCCACGGCCTTACGTTTTGTCCACTGAGCCAAACCAGTCAGGGCAACAGAGCCACTTGGAAATAAAGTTGAAGCTGCCCTTCCACAGGAACCGCCCTGCATGGTCTTAGGGTCAAAACTTTGGAATGCAGCACGCTTTCCCTCCAAGGAGCACGCCCATGGTTGGTGCTATTCCCTCCCCATCTCCTTCCCCAACAGGCACATATCCCTCAGCCTCTGAGGGACTCCATGAGACTGAGACGCAATGGGCAGTGGCAGCTTCTCCCAGGCTAACGCCCTGAGCCTGTCTCCACGTCCCCAATTTCTCGGACTTGTCGGTGAGCCAAAACAGCCCAGCTTCGGCTTTCCTGTTTGTTTGTGTTTTGTGTGTTTTTTTCTATGCACTTATTTTTTTTTCACTGTCCTAAGTATGTTTTTGCTGCCTTCATGGAACCAATATCCTTTGGTTCACTGCTCTGTGTAGCCCTTCCCTTTGTATAAACTCAACGCCCTGCCCCTTTTCTTTAAATAAATTCAATTTTTCTTTGCTGTCTGAGATGGTTATTTAGCCTGCCCATGCACTGCTGACTTTAACCTTTCAGAAATGTTTTAAACTGTCTTTAAAGCTCTATAGACTAAATACATTTTACCCTTACTGAAAAGCAGAGACTTATGCAAGTGAATAAAGCTTTTAAAAGTGACTAATCCAGGGAGGGGCAGTGCTGACAGTAGAGAAAATCCAGGACATTTACAAAGAAGAACCCCACATCCAAAAGACTTCCTATAGCATGGCTGTGCCCAGGAACGATCGTGGGTGGGTAGGCATAAAGTTTTCATGGAAAGAAGTTCCAGGTGGTTGTTTTCCGTTCCCTCTCATGTAAAATATCCACAAATATAATCTTTAAAAAAACAAAAAACTTTGGAATGCTAAAACAGGGCAGAGTAACCTTTGGACTTAGCCTAAGCATCCTGTGCCTTGCAGAAGAATGTTTTACAAGGACAATAAGAAAGTAGCTATTGTTAACTACTGAAATAAGATTAAAAACATTATTTAGAAATAATATCATTATGTTTTGTTATTTGCACTAATAGAAATGCTTTCCTTTTATTTTTTTAACTTTTTTAAATTTTTTTTATTTTTATTGATATTTTACAGAGAGGAAGGGAGAGAGATAGAGAGCTAGAAACGTTGATGAGAGAGAAACATCGACCAGCTGCCTCCTGCACACCCACCACCGAGGATGTGCCTGCAACCAAGGCACATGCCCCTGACCAGAATCGAACCCGGGACCCTTCAGTCCGCAGACCGACGCTCTACCACTGAGCCAAACCAGTTTCGGCCCTTCCATTTATTGATGTTGTTACTCCCCTTCCCTTTCTCATAAACACCCATTGCTTTTCTCTCTTAACTGGGCTTCTGCCTGAATCAATGCATCAGAATAGCTACACTTACTGACCCCAAGAAATGTCTGTTGCCTCTCACTTTGAAAGGCCCTTTTATTTTTTTGGTTAACAAATCTCTGATATTATATTTTTTATTTACAAATGCTTAATGCTTGATTCAAACATAATACTTATATGAAAACATCTACTGCCATCTCCGCCCTTCCTCTCCTTTAACTCTCCACCCTCTTTTCCAAGGCCCCTGATGCCACTGGCAGTTGGCTCATTAACAAGAAAATAAAATGAATTTGCAGAAAAATCTGTGGGCGGAAGGAGCATAACTATGATAAATAGGAACAACTTAGGAGACATGAAGAGGGTAGAATTAAGCTCCCAAATAGGTCTTGCCTGACCACATGGTGGTCCACTGTCCCCAAATAATATTTTAATTTGTTATTTTTAAAACATATTTTTATTGATTTCAGAGAAGAAGGGAGAGGAAAAGAGAGATAGAAACATCAATGCTGAGAGAGAAGCACTGATGAGCTGCCTCCTGCATGCTCCACACTGGGGACTGAGCCTGCAACTGGAGCATGTGCTCTGACTAGAAATTGAACCATGACTACCTGGTTCATAAGTTGATATTCAACCACTGAGCAACACTGGCTGGGCTGTTCTTTATTGATTTGAGAGGAGATAGATTCATCGTTCCACTTATTTATGCATTCATTGGTTGCTTCTTGTATATGACCTGACTGGGGACTAAACCCACAGCTGTGGCATATTGGAAAAACACTCTAACCAACTGAGCTCCCTGGCCAGGGCTGCCCCCAAATGATCTTTACCAAATGGCCTACATTGTTCTCATTAATTTGTCATACTGCCTGAAAACAAACTATATGGGAACACATTTAGATTAATTAGCACCTCTTTTCTATGTATACAATCACCTCTAGGAGGGCTGGAGAAGCTACCAGACCTTGACTTACTAGTGTTGATGTGCAAAACAAAGGCCAATTGCCTACAGGCTAATAATCACTTACTTTCCCCTATGACACATGATTATTAGGATCTCTGGGGCTGGTAGTTCGGGTTCTGGTAAAGAGGGCAGGCCACTCTGTGAAGCCTAGCAGGCTATAGTAGTATGGTAGGCAGAATTCCAAGATGGCCTCTAACATTCCTGGATCTCTGTTGTACATATTCCTTCTTCCATTATTCAGTCTAGCTACTGCAATTTGGATTGTGCAGATAAAATTAAGTTCCTGCCGAAAATGGTTTGGCTCAGTGGATAGAGCATTGGTCTGCGGACTGAAGGGTCCCAGGTTCGATTCCGGTCAAGGGCATGTACATTGGTTGCGGGCTCATCCCCAGTAAGGGGTGTGCAGGAGGCAGCTAGTTGATGTTTCTCTCTCATCGATGTTTCTAGCTCTCTATCCCTCTCCCTTCCTCTCTGTAAAAAATCAATAAAATATATATTTTTTAAAAATTAAGTTCCTAAAATACTTGACCATAAAATAGAGAGATTATCTGGATGGACCTCATCTAATCAATGAACTCTTTAAAAGTAGAAAGTTTTCTTCAACTAATGGCCAAACAGGTGATCAGAGGTTTGAAGTACTAGTGGGATTGATGACAGAGAAGTTTTTTTTTAAAAAAAAATATATATTTTATTGATATTTTACAGAGAGGAAGGGAGAGAGATAGAGAGCTAGAAACGTCGATGAGAGAGAAACATTGACCAGCTGCCTCCTGCACACCCCCCACTGGGGATGTGCCCGCAACCAACGCACATGCCCTTGGCTGGAATCGAACCCGGGAACCTTTCAGTCCGCAGACCAACGCTCTACCATAGAGCCAAACCAGCTTTGGCGGCAGAGAAGTTTTTTTGTTGTTGGTTTAAAAATGGAGAAGGATAAGTGGAAAGGAACATGAGCAGTCTCTTGGAGCTGAGAGTGGTTGACAGTTTGCAAGAAAATGGGGACCTCAGTCCTACATATGCAAGGCATTTAATTTTGTCAACAACCTGAGTGAGCCTGAAAGACCCTGAAGCCCAGGTGAGAACTGCAGTTCTAGGCAATGCTTTCATTTTAACCTGGAAAGACCTGAGCAGAGGATCCAACTTAACCTGTACCAGACTCCTGACCCATGGGAACTGTGAGCTAACAAATTGCTGTTATTTTAAACCACTAAGTTTGTGTTATTTTGTTATATAACAATAGAAACTAGTAGATATGTGATCTCTTAGGATAAGCATGAGGGTTTTGGCAATCAAGAGTCTGGAGAGAGGGGCTCTATAAAGCAAGAGGCTACAAAAACCAAACTTATTTGAATATTTTGCTGGTGGACTGGTTTTCTGCTCAAGAAATAGAAGATAACTATCTTCCTTTCTTCCTTTCCATCCCTTGAACAACAGAACCTTCTTTCTAATACCCAAAGCTGTGATTGTTACATTGTAATTAACTAGTTATTAATATTAATAGTAGGAAAGAAACAGATGGAAGGCTAGGTATTACAGGCATGACCATCTGGGCAGCTAGACCAGGAAGCTACTGTTATAAATGCTTAGAAACTTTCTTATAGTCTTTTTTGCCTCTCTGCTTCCTTAGCCCTACCCATTAGTTTAAATCAGTTAATCTCTAAGGCTTCAGCTATTTTAGAATCCAGGTATTTATAGTCTTGGAATAGTAGGGTCATCCTTAAACCTTTCTACCCAGAGATTCTCCAGTCTAAGATCAAGTTAGGATGTTCTTTTTAATCAAGGCCAAATCCTCTATACCACAAAAGAAGCCAAATATATTTGTGTGTGGACACCAAGGAAAGCAATTCTCATTTGTTCATCTGTTTGTTTTATATAGAAGAATATAAAGTTGAGGAGAGTTAACGTGGGTTTGAGTTTGAAAACTTCAGATTCGAATATATGCTTAGAGTCTAAATTCAAAGTGTGAAGGTGATCTAAATGAGAAACTTGACTTTTCAGTGAGGTTTTTATAAACTTAGAATTTTGCTTTTCACTCTTCAATCAAAGCTTTCAAAACTAATTCAGATTGTATATCATATTTGATACAAAGAAAATCACTGTGGTATTGCAAAAACAAATAGCCATTCTTGATACAGAAGGCAAAAGATAACTTAAAATTTTTATTAAAGAGGCTCTTTCTAAACATTTTATGAAATAAATGCAAATAAATCAGAAACATATTTTGGATTTCCCTGAAATTACCCAGTAATTTACCCAGAGAGCTTCAGTTCACATTTAAATAGACTGAGGCTTTTAAATTAGAAGTGATCAGTAATGCCATTTATTATCCTACTTGGCTAAAGCAAGAGGCTAGCAAAGAACTCTAGTATATCTCTAAAGAATATGTAGTTAACGTTTGGCTAACGACCTCCTCACTCATGCCTCCATCATTTTTTTAAAGTATTTATTGCACTTTTAGAAATATTCAGGAGAGCAGATTTTGAAGGATGAGAGAAAGGATAAAAAATACAGTGTTAGGACTATAGGGCAATACAATCCTTAATGGTCGTTTGCAAGCTTTCCACCACAGGAGAACAGTAGACCAGGACAAACTCACTGGACACCAGGACTTAGACCATTCAATGAATGAAAACTGACCTCAAGGCACCGATTGCATGCCTGCATTCCATCTGCATTCCAAGCTAATCAGCTCAGCCCCAAACCCGCTGACAAGTTTCCTGCCAGTGACTGCTTATAAGGATGAAACTACAGCTTCTGGGGGCTGCCATCATCGACCCAATGTCCCCTTGGCTCTGTGCTGTGCAGCCCTTTCCTTTGGATATCCCATCCCACATCCTCTTCCTTTAAATAAATCCAATTTTCTTAAATCACCCTGTGAGATGGCTATTTAGCCTACCTGCGCACCACCATGCTAATCCACCATGTTCACCTTTCATTTTGGTGGCTCATACAGGGATATCCAGAAGGAAAGCCCCCTTTTTTCCCTTCCCCTCACAGCCCTACCTCTAACTCCAAGAGACTTTTACTCTTGGGGCCCAACACCAGCCAAGGCCTTTAGGACTCCCGAGTGATGGCCGGAATGCCAGATCGTCTGACCTGATTTCCACTCATGGGTGAGTCACTTCATTTTCGGGAAGAGGGCACTAGGGACTGAGACTCTCAGCTCCCCCTGGAGCCACCACTTGTGGGCATGAGTCACTCATTTAAAATCCTCTAGGGTGGCCGAAACCAGTTTTCCTCAGTGGATAGAGCATAGGCCTGCGGACTGAAGCGTCCCGGGTTCCATTCCAGTCAAGGGCATGTACCTTGGTTGCGGGCACATCCCCAGTAGGGGGTATGCAGGAGGCAGCTGATGGATGATTCTCTCTCATTGATGTTTCTAACTCTCTATCCCCCTCTCTCTTCCTCTCTGTAAAATATCAATAAAATATATTTTTAAAAAATAAAAATAAAATCCTCTAGGGTGGCTGCAGCTAAAGGAGTCTTGTCACAAAATAAACCAGGTTTCAAATAGGCAAGAGGGTTCTCGGCAGCCTGTGGTCGCAAGCAAACACCCAAGCAATGGAGGCACACTATGAAAAAACACACACTAGCTCAAACCCTTAGCCCAAAATAACCTTGAGGATTTTCTTTTGGGGACTGTGAGTCTCAGCATTGTCAATTCCTTTGTTTCAGGGAGCAGATAGCTCAGTTGCAGACTGGTTGTATCACATTAGGCACAAGGCACAAGGAATCCCAGCGCTGGATCGGGTCAGCAGTTTACTAGGGTATAAATAGTGGGGATGCCCCTCTTTATCCCTAGCCACTGGGTGGACACTGAGTCCCAAACTGGGTCTTCTCTAGCCACTGAGGGACGCCTCCTAGAATAAGCCTCAGCACAAGGAAGGGCAGCCCAACCAGGCTAGTAATCTAGTCATCCCATTGGTTTCTCTCTTACTGGGAGACGCTCCCTCCTGCAAATACCCTTATTGCAGTCATAGCATGGGCAATTCAATCTGGACACCTCGCAAGGACTCACATCTGGCCTATCTTTTGGGGGGGAGGGGAAAATAAAATTTATTGAGCAGGGAACAAAACTATAACCACCTAAGTTCATCATTGTTTTCCTTTTTGTGCATTTGCAAATACAATATGTTAAGTCTTTGAAAAAATTCATAACAAGGACTCTGACTTACTTTAAATTACAGTTTTCTAAACAGGGCATCTCTTTTTTAAAAATACATTTTGCTGAAACCGGTTTGGCTCAGTGGTAGAGCGTCGGTCTGTGGACTGAAAGGTCCCAGGTTTGATCCCGGTCAAGGGCATGTACATTGGTTGCGGGCACATCCCCAGTGGGGGGTGTGCAAGAGGCAGCTGGTCGATGTTTCTCATTGACGTTTCTAGCTCTCTATCTCTCTCCCTTCCTCTCTGTAAGATATCAATAAAATATATTAAAAATAAATAAATAAAAAATACATTTTTATTGATTTCAGAGAGGAAGGAAGAGGGAGAGAGAGCAGCATCCACGATGAGAGAGAATCATGAATCAGCTACCTCCTGCAAGTCCCCCACTGGGGATGGAACCAACAACCCGGGCATGTGCCTTTGACCAGAATCGAACCAGGGACCTTTCAGTTTGTAGGTCAATGTTCCATCCATTGAGCTAAACCAGCTAGGGCTAAGCAGGTCATCTCTTTAAAGTAAAAATTTGTAGAACTGTAAAGAGCTAAAAACATAAAATACTAGCAAATAATCAGAACAAATAAAAGATAAGTTATATGGAAACCTTTTTGTCTTCCAGATATATGAATTGTTTTTATTTCCCTAAAACAAATTTGGTAAATTATACCTTCTCAAGCAATATGAAACCTTTTATATTTTTCTCCCTACCTTATTCCTCCAGAATTCGGCAATTCTTAATGAACGAGTCATAGCAATACATTTCTTTACATAAATTCAATAAGACCAGTCTCCAATTGTGGTTTTATTAATCAAGACTTTGATTGGAATGTCATATCTGAAAAGGATGTCCCTGGACTCTGAGCATCACTAGAAAGCATTCTCAAAACTGATTGAAGTCAACCAAAAGCTTCTTGCAAGAAATGGCATGGTACTTTGCTTAATCACGTGGTTCATGGCAGTCTTTCCAAGCAAGGAACAAAGTTTGCTTTCCTAAGAGATGGCAAGGAAGGAACCTCAAGACATTGGAGATCAAGAACTTAAGGAATTCACCTAAGTCTACAGGTATTGCAGGCAAACCTGATGGCAGCTAGGTGACTCAGCTACTTTGCCCTGAGGGGCTAATTAAGGTTCCACAGGAGATTCCAGCAAAGCTGGGGTTTTTTTATTATTTCTTTTTTTTCCAGTCCCCCACCCCCACCCCGGTTGCTCCCCGCGCCACGTGGACTCGGCCCACACAGCATGCCGCACCCACTCGCGCGTCCCTCGGCGCCCCCCCCTGCCCCCCCGCACGCGGAGGCTGTGGGCTGGCGGCGGCGCGGCGGGTCTCCATGCTGCCTCCCGCCTCCTCGGCGCTTGGCGGCCATAAGCGGACAAAGGCGCTTCCTGGCAGCCATGCTAACCGTCCCTTGGGGCTTTTGAATCCGGCTCCCGGGCTGACCTTTCCAGATGCCCGACCCAAAGCTTTGGCGCTCCCGCTTCCCCCAGCCCGTCCTTCCACTCGTTGTCTCCCTGGTATGCTGGGCTGCCCCCCACCCCGGATCCAACCTCACTCCAAGCCCCCAGGACCGGACAGGCTCCCCGGCCCCCAATGCCCTAGGGGACACAGCTCCTCGAGGAGAACAGGGGTGGTAGGACACTTGCGACACAACGCCGCGGGCGCCCCCAGGCCCCTGCGCGCCTTCGGGCAGGCGAAGACCACTCCTGGAGTATTCGGGGGGCGAGTCCCCTTTCTTTAGTCAATCCGCTTCAGCTTCTTTTCCCCCCCGGCAGCCTAACAACCACTCACCATGCTGCAAGCGCGACCGGTCTCCGAGAGGCAACTACACAACCAGTCAGCTCGCTCGCTTGCTCCACTCGGACTCAAAGCTGGTTTTGAAAAGGCTACTTAATCAGTTGCTATTCTTATTGTATTCATGCAAAACAATCAGGCCGTATCGATCTAAACAAAATACAGTAAATAAATTGGTCTTAATTTGGCTCTTTAATAAAAATAAGGGTGATCTTATTTTTCACCCATGAACTAAACTAAACTAAATCCTGATTTATTTCTAGTTTTCTTAAATATTTGGCAACAACCCTCCAAACTAGTGTCTTCTTTCCTTCCACCAGACCATTGTCATAATCCTTGTTGCTCTAGCTTTTGACCCAATAATATTAAAATTTATAACAGAGTTTGTCTCCACCAGGTTAAAAACCCTACTTTTACTCAGGAAATACCACCACTAGGCACCATCAAACCCTGCTTTTATGCCCACTCCTCATTATCCCTCTGACAGAGAGTAAGGATTTTTGGCTCGGAAGGAAAACACTTTGCCCCCTTTCAGCAGGAAACAGGGATAGAAGAGACCCGACACTTTTTTTCTCTGAAAGAACTCAGTGCCAAAAATTCTTGAGCGGGGAGGGGAGAATGTTAGACAGTTTCCTGCTGAAAGGGGGCAAAGTGTTTTCCTTCCGAGCCAAAAATCCTTACTCTCTGTCAGAGGGATAATGAGGAGTGGGCATAAAAGCAGGGTTTTTTTGTTTGTTTGTTTTTGTTTTTTAGGAGGGATAATAATTTTTTTTATTAAAAATTATCTGTGTGTTGCCGAAACCGGTTTGGCTCAGTGGTAGAGCGTCGGTCTGCGGACTGAGGGGTCCCGGGTTCGGTTCCGGTCAGGGGCATGTGCCTTGATTGCGGGCACATCCCTGTTAGGGGGTGTGCAGGAGGCAGCTGGTCGATGTTTCTCTCTCATCGACGTTTCTAGCTCTCTATCTCTCTCCCTTCCTCTCTGTAAAAAAATCAATAAAATATATTTTAAAAAATTATCTGTGCACATATCTTACCGTTGTCCCCCCCCCCCCCAACATGCCCTCCCTCCCCAGAGTTTTGTGTCCATTGAAAAGCAGGGTTTGATGGTGCCTAGTGGCGGTATTTCCTGAGTAAAAGTAGGGTTTTTAACCTGGTGGAGACAAACTCTGTTATAAATTTTAATATTATTGGGTCAAAAGCTAGAACAACAAGAATTATGACAGTGGTCTGGTGGAAGGAAAGAAGACACTAGTTTGGAGGGTTGTTGCCAAATATTTATGTTAGACCCCCAGAGCAAGGACGATGGGCCGGTACAGAAACTCACCAGGACAGAAACCCCCAGATGGACAAGGGGCAAAACTGGGAAAACAAGAACCTCACCTCAGGGTAACCTTTCCTCCCCTGGCATATCACAGATCAAGCAGTTTAGACCCCCTGGCCTTTTCCTCCCTTAAGGCAACATCTAGGCCTCAGTTGCATTTCAACTCCAGGCCCAGAAAAGCAGCAAAACCGGACAAGTGACACTATGGCTGCCTCAGGACCAGCTTTTACCTCCCAAGTCATTCAACAGGTTTCCTCAGCCTTGGGTGTCACACCCAAACTCCACCAGGCATCTTAATGAAACACTGGCTGTAATTAATGATTTGACATGTGCTAGGGACTTTTTTTCTACATTTCTTCTTAGTAGAAGATAGAGGTCTACTCAAAACATGGACAATCAAACAGGATAGGACCCTGGGACATGCTCCTCACCACTCCAACTGCTCTGAAGCTGGCAGGGGTCAAGCCCTGAATCCATCACACCAGCGTAAGAGAGTAAGAAGAGAAGGAATGGGTGACTGAACACAAAAAACACCTCAAGGAGGAACCTATGTAGAACAGATCTTTACATCTTGCCTAGTAGGAGTTGGGACACCTATTGCTAATATTCAGAATTATACTCTGAATAATTCTGTCCATTTTGGAAAGAAAGTCATATACAGGGACCTTTATGCTTTGGGACCTACTTTCCTGGTGAAGGATGAAGGAAGGTTTTCTCTAAAGGTTGCTGAAGTAGCTCCCTGTGGTGAATATCTGAGGTTTACCAGGTATTCTAGTTATTGTCTTCCGTATCTAATAATTGCAATATGAGCTCTTTTTGATAATTTCACTCTCCTTTATAGTAATGGATATACTAAGCTGCTGTCTGATTGGTTTCTGATATGTGGGGTAATTTTTTATCCATATATCTGTGACAACATCACCTTATCCTTAGGAGGACTGACAGAAGATAGAGAGCTTCACCCTGATTCCATTAAGAATAATTATTAACAAATAGAAAGAGGAGGAAAATGTTAGGACTCTAGGGCAATATAATCCTTAACAGTTATTTGGAAGTTTCTTGCCACAGGAGAACAAAAGACCAAGAAATACTCACTGAACAACAGGAGTCAGACCACTGACCTGAGGCACCAGGTTGCATGCCTGCATTCCATCTGCATTCCAAGCTAATCAGCTCAGCCCCAACCCCACTGACTAGTTTCCTGCCAGTGACTGCTTATAAGGATGAAACTACAGCTGCTGGGGGCTGCCATCATCGACCCAATGTCCCCTTGGCTCTGTGCTGTGAAGCCCTTCCCCTCGGATATCCCATCCCACATCCTCTTCTCTTAAATTCAATGTTCTTAAATCACCCTGTGAGATGGCTATTTAGCCTACCTGCGCACCACCATGCTAATCCCCCATGTTCACCTTGTTAACGTAAAAATATTGAAACCTGTAAAGAATTTGTGTGAGTTTATTTGATCCAAACTGTCAACAAATGCCAGGAAGCAGAACCTCAATGGATTGAAATAAAGCTTCAGAGAATAGGAGGTCTTCATCTATTTTTATATATTGCAATCAAAGGAGGGGATGTAAGTGGGTTACATAAAATTCAATGGTGATATATTAAAATGGTGGGTGAAAGCAAAGCGGGGAAAACCCCTGGGATTTGATAAAAAATAAAATGATAGACACAAACTTCAGTTGGTACAGGATAGTCAACAGTCAACAATTAACATAATAACAATAACAATGAAGGACCCCAAGTGGTCCGGAAAAAGGAAGTTACAAGTTAGCCAGACATTTCAAGGATACATTATCATAGAGGCATAAAGACAGATAGGCTCAGTTAAGGTAAAGGTTGACCTTGTCAGGGAAGACAGGGGCCTAGGATATCACTACCCACCATAACTGGGTTTAGTTAAAGTTTAATTTCAGACCATCCTTTGTGGTTTCTTTAGTTCTCTGAGTTTGCAAGACTCACATGCAGGCCTCCCCTGAGCTTGTCAGGTCAGCGTGTGGCCTCTTTCATCCACAACCTTTCATGTAGCTCATCCAGTTATACCTCTTATAGCTCGAGCCAAGGAGAATAGACAGGTCCCTGTGTGTGACAAATCGCAGTATGTAGTGAAAAGATGATGAAACCTGGATTTACTGCTAACTATCATTTAGCTTAACACCATTTTCAAAGCTCAATGAGTTGTTGTGAAGACTCAATGAGATATTGGTGAAAAGGTGCTTTGTAAACTAAACCACTGTTCATACCCAGTACTTTCCCTCCTCTGTGCACTATTTCATGCCTTCAGTACAAAACCAAGTCTTTAGCATATCTCAAATACCACATTGTAAAGTCAATGAAGGCATGGAAGCATGTCTGCCTTTTTCACTGCTATAACCCTGCACCTTGTGCAGAGCCTGACATAGAGTTTGCTTTTGTGGCACTCGATCTTTTTTATCTGGACTTTTCTCATCCTTAGTGCCTTTGGGTTTCAGAGCCCTAGTGTCCCATACTTTCCCCTGAAAAAATGTTCTGGGGAAAAGAACAAATAACTTCATTTACAAGATATCAATGGTGAACAATACTTACTGGGCCATTCTCTGCCCCTCTTCCTCTTGGGGAATTAGCATTCTAATAGGAATAAAAACCTAAGAAATAATCTTTATGATTAGCATTTCAGTAATCAATAGCCTGTGGGCAATACTTGACTTTATTCAAGAAGCTTTTGGAAGTCACTGATTCCCAGGACCAGGATTAGGGTCAAATATGGCACTTAACTTGGTTACAAAATTTAAGGGAGCATAAAAAAAATCAGTAATCGCAGAAACCAGTTTGGCTCAGTGGTAGAGTGTCGGTCTGCGGACTGAGGGGTCCCAGGTTTGGTTCCGGTCAAGGGCATGTACATTGGTTGCGGGCACATCCCCAGTGGGGACTGTGCAGCAGGCAGCTGGTCGATGTTTCTCTCTCGTTGATGATTCTAGCTATCTCTCTCCCTTCCTCTCTGTAAAATATCAATTATATATATATATATATATATATATATATATATATATATATAATCAGTAATCAAGAAAAGTAATATTTTAATGTAATTACTTATTTTACAGCTTTGTTGAGTTATAATCTACATGTCATAAAGCTCACTTATTTCGTACACAATACAATGGTTTTCATCTATTTACAGAATTGTGTGACCATCACCAAATCTATTTTTAGAACATTTTCATCACAGCATAAAGAAACATTGTATCTGTTAGTAGCCAGTCCCCATTCCCGTCAATCCCTCTCATCTCAGTTCTAGGCAACCACAAATCTATTTTCTGTCTCTATTTATTTGTCTATTCTAGACATTTCATGTAAGGGAAATTATACTATATGTGGTCTTTTTTTATTATGTTTTTTTAAATTTAGTGTAATGTTTTCTAGATTCATTCATTGTATGGATATACTACATTTTGTTCCATTCATCAGTTGATGATTGAGTAATTTCCACATTTTGGCTATTATAAATAATGTTGTTATGAACAAGTTTTTGTATGGACATTGAAATATGGTAGAAGTCATATTTTGATAAAGCCTGCTGTTTGAATTCTAACTCTGCTAAGTCTGATTAAAACACAGGGTGCTGCCGAAACCGGTTTGGCTTAGTGGTAGAGTGTCAGTCTGTGGACTGAAAGGTCCCGGGTTCGATTCCGGTCAAGGGCATGTACATTGGTTGCGGGCATATCCCCGGTAGGGGGTGTGCAAGAAGCAGCTGGTTGATATTTCTCTCTCATCAATGTTTCTAGCTCTCTCTCTCTCCCTTCCTCTCCGTAAAATATCAATAAAATATATTTTAAAAAAACAAAAACAAAACACAGGTTACTTACCTCAGCTTCCAGGTGGAGACCTGGAGGCTAAGGCAAATTATCCTGTGCCTGAGACCAGAACCAGGAAATTGATTCCCACTGACTCAGTAGTTCAGGGATAGAAATTGTAGATAACCTTTAGAGACTAACTGCTGAGCTCTGCTTTTGTTTTGTGTATGGGCTATCACAAGATAGGGCCACATTCCAATGTCCAGGCAGGATGTGACTGCGGGCTGTCCCCAGTCTTTAGAATTTAGCCTTTAAAATTCAAACGAAGGAAAATTCCTGTGGTTTGAGCCTTTAAAAAGACTTGCCTAGCCCTAGAACAGGGCAGTCCTATAGAGTCTACCTGCGGGTAGTGCTCTTGCGGCTGCCCTGGCCAGTTTTTATTTTTAATATTTTATTTTTTATTTCAATAAACCTTTGCCTGCTTTTTAAATTCATCATCAGCCTCCGGCGGTCTTATTTTGATCCCAGGTTTTGACCCCACAACAGACATGTTTTCAATTCCTATGAGCATATACTTAGGAGTGGAACTGTCATATTTAGCTTTTTGACCTACATTTAGCTTTTTGAGAGCCTGACAAACTATTCCTCATTTTACATTAATATCACCAGTATAAGAAGGTTCCAATTTCTCCACATTCTTGATAATGCTTTTATGTCTTTTTAATTACAGCCATTCTAATGGATATGAAATTGTAAATGCAATTTTAGAAAATTAACATATAGTCCTTCCCAGCATCCAGGCCCGGCCCCAACAGGGTTGCTCCCTAGCTCTCTCCTCTGGGACCCCCTAGCCCTTCCTCTCAGGGGTCCCGTTCCGTGCAGGGCCTGCAAGGAGGGAGGAAGAAAGAGGCTGACTCACCGCCCACCTTGAGGGGTTGGAGGAGCCTAGCTGAACTGGGATCCGGTTCTGAGGCTCCAGGAAGAAGAAAGCTCAGGCGACCAAGGCAGCTCCCAGCTGTGCTGACGACATGGTCAACACCCCCCAGAAACTACGGGCTCAAGCCAGACCTGCGCCGCAGAATGAGAAGGCCAACGTGGACTTTGGCTATGTGGGCATTGACTCCATCCTGGAGCAGAAGCAGGGCTTTGAGTTCAACATCATGGTGGTCATGAAGTATGGTAGCAACTATACTTGGGTAAAAATTGCTGTTTAATATTTTAACCTTGCTGTTTTGGGTTCTGTACTCATTTAAAAGTTATTTTGATTTTCTGAACTTATGTATCCTATCCCAATATTCCATTGATGATGGTTTGAATATCCCATTGATTGTGATCTCACTGGTCATCGAAGCACATTCTTCTGGGATCCAGGACAGATCACTTATCCTAAATTGCCTCAGTAGCTACTGATAGTGCATTCCTGTTGACTCAGTGATCCCAGAATCTGGACAGCACAATTATTCTAAATTGTCCAGGTGGTCCGTCCCAGATAATCTGTTTCTGTTGATTCAGTGATTCCTGTATAACTAAGTTGCTCAAATTCTGCTTCTGTAAAAATGCTTTTTCGCAAAAACAGGTTTCTCATTCCAGACCCAAAGATGTAATCAATACTTTTGTGATTTTCTGCCAACATAAGCCAGGCGTGGCAAGCCGTTTGGAGCTGTGAGGTCTGGTGCCCTTTTGCTCCCTCATATGCCGTTGGCTTTTAATAAATGACTCCATAATTTGACTTTTTTGAGGTGTCCTTTGTAAGATGGGGGTTACACTACAACAGTCGGGCAGAGCGGCTTGGGGAAGTCCACCTTGATCAACAATCTCTTCAAATTCAAAATCACTAGGAAGTCAGTGCAGCCGCCCAGCTCAGAGGAGCGAATCCCCAAGACCATCGAGATCAAGTCTATCACACAGGACATAGAGGGGAAGGACTTCAGTATAAAGTGGATGGTCATGGACAAGCCGGGCTTCGGGGACCACATCAACAATGAGAACTGCTGGCAGCCCATCATGAAGTTCATCAGCAACCAGTACAAGAAGTACCTGCAGGAGGAGGTGAACATCAACCAGAAGAAGCGCATCCCTGACACACGCATGCACTGCTGCCTGTACTTCATCCCAACCACCAGCCACTCCCTCAGGCCCCTGGACATCAAAGTTCATGAAGCACCTGAGCAAAGTAGTCAACATCGTTCTGGTCATCACCAAGGCCAACAGGCTGACCCTGGAGGAGAGGTTCTCCTTCAAACAGCGTATCACCGCCGACCGACCTGCTGTCCAATGGTATCTACGTGTACCCCCAGAAGGAGTTTGACAAGGACACGGAGGACGGGCTGGCGAGTGAGAAGTCCCGAGATCTTCCCGTTCCTGTGGTGGGCAGTGACCACAAGTACCAAGTGAATGGGAAGAGAATCCTCAGCAGGAAAACCAAATGGGGCACCTTCAGAACATCATGCACTGTGAGTTTGCTTACCTGAGGGACCTTCTCATCAGGACACACATGCAGAACATCAAGGACACCACCAGCAGCATCCACTTCAAGGCCTACAGCGTGAGGCGCCTGCACACGAGCAGCATGACCTGTAAGACCCCCGAAGGAGACCCTCACTCTGTCTCACGGACCGACAGTGACCCCAATCAACCGAGGAGACGTCCCTTGATGCAAATAGCAAGAGGCTTTATTCCAGCGCGCTGGGGCTCAACTCGTAACTCACGCAGGAGCAGAGGAGTGGAGCCCCGAGCAGAAAATCTTACAAGTATATATAGGAAAAAATCACACATGGGAGGGGTTACACATGGAGGGGGAGGAAGGGAACAAAGGAATTCCAAGAAGGGGAGCTGGGCTCGTTAATTACATGTTTTATGACAGGATCTAGCTTAGTCCTCAGTCCCATCTGGTTATCTTGCATCCTGTGTATCTAGAGAAAGGGTCTACGCTCAGTCAACAGTCCCGTCTGAGCCCTCTGGTAATCTCGAATCCTGTCTATCTTGACTGCCAGAGGGCTCTTTTTTCCATCTGCCCTTTGCTCTCGAAACAGCCTCATGAGTTTAGTTCCTGTCACTAGCAGGGGGGTTGCGTTTCTGGCAGGGAGGTTAAGATGGAGGTCATTCTCTCAGACCAACTGTGTGGAGGGCCAGGAATGGAGGACACTGGAGATATAGATGCCGCCAACCCTAGACACAGCTCCCACCCCCCTCCCCATTCATTTTATATCCTTCCCTCCATTTGGCATCGCTCTCCACCCCTCCCGCTGATGCCAGGACAGACAATGAGTGCCCCCTGAGTATAATTGTTACTAGCCCACCCATGGGGTGCCGGGGGTGGAGGCAACACTCTGGCTGTCCCTGAGGTCCTGCACTTGTTCTTGGTCTCCCCACTCCCATACCCCCTGCTTCAGCCCCTGGGACATGCTGGGGTATGCCCAGGAGGAATGGAGCCCCCTGGGGGACCTGGAGCCCCTTCCTGCCTCCACCCCCTTACATGGTGTGGGCCATAACTCAGACCACATAACTCAGAGAGCCCCAGCTAACCCCTGTACCCCCGACGGGGAGTCTAGTTAATTCCATGAGACACAAGTTGCCAATTGCTTAGACGTGGCAAGCCCATCAGCTGCCACCCACCCACCCACCTGCGAGCCCATCCTGGAGCAGGAAGTGGCTTTATCCAGCTGCCCACTTGAGCCCACACTCCTGCTGTCCCCTCAGATGGGAATGGAGACAGGTTGGAGAGGGAGGTATGTCCTCATCACCCTGTGGTACCTCTATCCCCTCCTGTGGCTGGGATTTTTTTTTTATTGATATTTTAGAGATGAAGGGAGAGAGATAGCTAGAAACGTCGATGAGAGAGAAACATCGACCAGCTGCCTTTTGCACACCCCCTTCTGGGGATGTGCCCGCAACCAATGTACATGCCCTTGACCGGAATCGAACCCGGGACCTTTCAGTCCACAGACCCACGCTCTACCACTGAGCCAAACTGGTTTCTGCATGGGATCACTTTTTCTTTTTAATGTTTGTATGTTTTTTTATTTGCTCCGGGTGGGGTTTTTAACTCTCACTTTCCCATGCTCTGGATTAGTTCTGATTCCACCACAAGGAGCCCTCAAATCGTCTAATGTGAGAAACTTGGAATGAAGACCTTTTATCCTGCCATCTTGCTGAGGGAGTCTCATTTTTTTTTTGGGGGGGGGGTGGGAAATCAAAAGGTTATTGCATGATCTTGGATGAATACTGCTCTCAGCAGTCCAAGGTCCTGATCACCTCATCTCACTGCTTTGTGGCAGGGAGAAGCAGGGAAGCGCGTTTCCCAAAGTGTCCTTCACCCTGTGGCACACCAAGGGGAAAAGCCACCTTGATGGTGATTGGACTTCTCCCTCTCTCCATCCTTGATTAAAACCCTTTGCACATAAGGCAACATGGAAGCTGATGTTTTTACTCATCTCGCTGTTTGAAAGCACCATTATGAAGTCAGGTTGTACAGTAGTTAACAGTACCTTTTATATAGAGAGCTCATATCTATCATATATATATATATATATATATATATATATATATATATATATATGTATATTCTAAACAAGAGATAACAGCAGCTTCTAGAAACTGGTTTTCTTCAAGGTTTTCTTCCTGTGTGGTAGGCACCTGAAATACTGTATAAAAGGGTCTTGTGGTGTCCTCGTCTCCCTGCTGCTTGTTGGGTTCTGCTTTGCATAACCAGGAATGGTGCTGGCAAGACAACTCAGTGGCTGGGAGGGGTTTTGGTCTCCTGAGTGTGTCTCTACTTTCCGTCCCCTGCTTGTGCTCCTATCTGATCAGGCTAGAGACAACAACAAAAAAATATATAGTTTAAAAAAATCCAATACCAATATATAGATTTCCATAGAATTTCCTTTTTCCTTCTCTCTTATATCTTTCCTCTCTGGAAGGTATTGTTACTATGTTTTGTTATTAATTTTTTTGTTTTGTTTTGTCATTAATCTTTGCTGCAATAAACCCTCTTGTTTCAGTCACAGCAAGAAACAAAAACCAAACAAACAGAAAATCCCTCTGAAAAGAGTTGAGAACAAAAGACTTGACCAACAAAAAGGGGCGGGGGGGTGAGGGATAGGGAGAACTTGATGTTGTTTTTAAATAGGACTAAAGATTAACATTAAAAAATCAGGAGATGATGTCCAACCCTTTTCACCAGGCCAAGCCCTTTGGTGTTTCTGCCTCTGATTTTTGTTTTAAATTCCCTTTTCTCTTCTGGGTGCTGATACTTCTCTCCATCCTCATGTTCTTTGTGTTTTGTTGTAGTTTTTTTTTTGTTTGTTTGTTGAACTTTGTGTCACTACCTCAGTTTACCCTCATGTCCCTTACATACAAGTAAAATATTCCTTCAGCAGAGCGAAGAGGTTCTGGATGACCAGCACACTCCACGACCGGCCCAGCAGTTTCTGCCTTGCCAAGCAGCTCATGTTGGAGATACCGATATAGTGGACAGGGAAACCAAACATCCTTTCCATTTCACTGCACCATAGGATGTCCTTTTATCATTCATGAAGTCAGGGAAATGCTGGTCTTTGCCTTGCTCTATGGAGTTTGACCTCATGGTAATGGTCCTCACTTTGCTGAACCTGGCTATTCTGCCACGCTCCGGACACTCCTGCAGCTCCAGCTTATCATTCAGAGTGGATGCCAACGGCCTGTTCATACCAGGAAGATTCCGCCAGAAGTAGCGGGCCCTGTGCGCAGCTGACACTTCTTTGGCATCAATCACCACAGTGTTGCACTTGAGAAATCGTGAGATGTTCCTCTTGTCACTAATGCCCATGGCCACCACATTCTCAAAGAGCCAGAAGAAGGGGCACTCATCTCCTTCTTTGGGCCGCGCATCATGCCGGAGGCGGTAGAACTCAAAGAAGAGTTGGCCAGTGCCCTCGTAGAGTCCCCTTGTAGGCGGGGTTGATGATGGAGAAGTCATTACACGGACTGCCCCCAATCACCAGGTCGATGGGGCCCCTCTCCTGGATATGCTTCTGTGTAACTCTGTGGAAGTCCCCATCGTATATGATCTTCTCCTGATGCCACACCATGCCTACCGTGATGGAGTCCTTGCACACCTCCGAGGCGATGTAGCGGTCCACCTGAATACCTTCAGCACCAAAAGCCCCGTAGCCCCACCCAGATGGCTCCGCTTTCCTCCTCCAGCCCAGAGTCTCAAAAGTCTCCCCTTTATTGGGATGCGTTCCACAGTGGCCTTTTGATGGGTTCCTCCTGAGAATCCATCTCTTTTTGTAGAAACAACAAAGTGTTGGAAATGTATTTCCTCAAATAAATGTTCCAAATGAAAAAAAAAAGAAAGAAAATTAACAGAAAAATCCATGATGAACAAATATTTTAAATATTGTTGTGCTGATCCATAATAGAGTCTGAGGCAAAAAAAAAAAAAAATGCGTTCCCATTGTCAATGTAAGATATATTCAAACATGTGAAGAATTTTTGTAAGTGTATTTGAGCCAAAGTGTGGACCATTGCTGGGAAACAAAATCTAAAGGGAATTTAAATTATGTTCCAGAGAATGGCAGTGTTTCACCTTATTTTATACATTACAGTGAGGAAGAATATAGGGGGCAACCAGTCACATCAGTGACCGGTGTCCTAGTGCACATTTTTGTTAGCTTACAGCAGTGGTCGGCAAACTCGTTAGTCAACAGAGCCAAATATCAACAGTACAACAATTGAAATTTCTTTTGAGAGCCAAATTTTTTTTTGCAGGTATCAAAGATATTTTTTAATGGTTGATAATTAACTACTACAAAATATGAAACAAAATACATTACTGGATTGTTTTTCTGAGTGCAGTGGCCCTGTGGCTCCCAAAATGAGGATTCCCCATAAATAAAAGTTACAAGGCAATTCATGTAGTGGTTATTTTAGGCCAATGCCTGCTTCCTCCCTCCCCCCACCTACTCCTATCCCATCAGTGGCACCTTATTATTAAAAACAACAGGTACCTGGGATTTGTACCCCAGATCAAGACATCATTTGGGCAATTTCAAATGATGTACAGCTCCTCATGTAAAAAAGATGTTCTGTGGTCACAATTACTTCAAAAAGTAATTATATCCAAATAATCTGGCAGATCATGTTTTAGCAATTACAGAACCATGATTCTGACACATGGCAATTTTACAAGTTAGACAAATGTGAAATGCTAAAAGATTTGAACAGCTTCTCTTCTGTTTAAGGTTAGAGTGCTGAAAAATTTCGGTAATCACTTTATTTTTCCAGTTAACATAACTGGCCCAAATACAGCAAATAGGTCATAAAGTACAAATCCACAGAAGGTAATATCTTCACTAAGTTACAAAACTTTGGCAAGTCAATACAGTAGTCTTTCATAGAATAAAGATGCAGTTTTATACTTAAGTGATAATTTTAACTCCAAAAATATCATTTAAGTACCAAATTAAAACAGTGGGTAATGGTGGTTTATAGCAAGCAGAGCACGGTATTTTAAACAACTTAATACTTTTTAAAACTATATAATTTCTCCTTTGAAAGTGAGATCCCTCTTGAAGTTTCCCACAGTAGAGCAATTGTGTCTATTCGGAGGTGGCTCTGCTTTGTCCTGGGGTTGGTCCAAAGTCAGGTAGAGTTCCAATGCATGAAAAGCTTTAAAATTCAACCTGAGGAGACTAAATATGCTAACACCAATTTCTAAGTACCTTTCAAAAATTAATAATTCTCACATAACTATGGAATCTTCAAAACCAGAGTCATTTCAAACAATACTAATAATTTCAGGTGCTTCCTTTTATTTAGAAACACCGTACCTCTTTGTTTTGATCAAGTCACATACCCTTTCTTCGGCTTATTAAAAAAAAATTCTACCCAAAATATAGTTTTTTTAATGTATTTTTAAAATAACAATAAATATAATGCCAATTAGTAGAGATCTGGGGACTGGATGTTGTATACGAACTTTCATCATTTCTCTACAAATGCTGCTGCCGCCATTGGCGTCCTTATGCTTCCTCTTGCTGAAGCCGTCAATTCTTCAATCTCAGCATTTAATTTATGTATTACCCATTCCATTGCTTCTCGCCCTTTACTAGCGTTTGAAGATATCGTGCTCGCCATCAGCCCTTCCAGGTAACTACTGAGGCTGACTCCTTTCACAGTGATGATGGCCTCTTGAGTCAAAACAGTTCTTTCTGGGTCCTGAGGATGTGGTTTATATATAAGTCTCTCATCTACTGAAACCATATTTGTAAGTGAAATATTAGTGGATTTAAGTTCCATTGTTTTCTCTATAGGATCAACTACAGAATGTTCTTGCACATATGTTTTGTTTCTTGCCGCACCAATCAGAGATTTCACAATGGAAGGCAGTCCCCACTCTGTGCTGAGCAGTCTATGGCTGTGCAGCTTTCCGGAAGGATCTACATGTCTGTCCAGTACATCGACTCCAACCACGCTTGGGTTCATAGGGTTTGGATATTTTTGCATTGCGGCTGTTGTAACAATTTCCCATGGGTGGTCAAAGACGTGCTCGGAAGTCCAAATCTTCATAGTGTCGGCGGCCTGCGTGCTGTCCCGGCGGCGCAAAGAGGCCTGAGAGCCAAATTTTTTAAACTTAAACTTCTACTAACACCAATTCTTCAAAATAGACTTGCCCATACCGTGGTATTTTGTGGAAGAGCCACACTCAAGGGGCCAAAGAGCTGCATGTGGCTCACGAGCCGCAGTTTGCCGTCCAGGGGCCTACAATATAATTCACTGCCCCTTCCTTAGGCAATAGTCTGTTTTCTTGGGTGCTCCCAGTTTTCAGGGGCCACAGGCAGGGAATTTGGCATAGGGGAGGTAGTCGGTAGCTGGTACCGCCCAGGCCAGGCATTTGGATACAATCTAACTTCCCCATTCTAATCGACTCTGGAGGGGCTGTGAAAGCTCACCACAAAAGCCCAGTAGGGTTCTGGGCTGCAGACATAGCCCAGCTCCTCCTTTGCCTGGAGGCAGGATGTCTTAGGACTGGGGGAGGTAGAGTAGGTCCCTGAACAATGGGTTGGTTGGAGTTTAGAGGGAGTTAGATGTTCAAGCTCCGGCCAAGTAAGTCCAGGTGTTGCACCGGTGCCCTGAATTCCTTGGAAACGGCTAAAATAACTTTTGTAACCTTTGGGTTGTCATTGTAAATGTCCTAACTCTCTCTTGTGGTTTCTGAGTATAAATTTGCTGTAACACCTGTAATCTGCACTGCCGTTGGGCCTTTACCCCAGTAGAGTACTGCAACTGCAGTCACTGGCCCGTTTATTAAAGGCTCATACATTTTGATCTCTGTCTCTGGTGGTCATCTCTTGAGGGTCACCCCATCACAGTAGTTAGGAAACAAAGAAACATGAATATATAAGGGGTGATCTCATTGTATTAGCTGTCCAGGCTTTGGATCTTTGAATCTCCTGAGCCAGAGGAGCTGCTTTAAATAAAGGGTTTTTCCTGAATCTCTGAGTACTCGTTGTGTATTTTCCGGTTGTCTGGTAAATTCTGCAACAACAATCAAAAGAGAAAACATAAGTGGGTTACATGAAGTTCATTGGTGATTGATTAAGAAAGCATGGAGAAAGCGAAGGGATGACCTTTGGGATTGGATAACAAATAAAATGATAGATATATACATATTTTGCATAGGTGGGTAAAGGAATGCTAATACTCAACAATTAACAGGATAAAAATAACAATGGGAGGATTTGTAGTCTCTGCTCTGTTGCATTGGTTGTGCCCTGAGGGGTCCAGAGAAAGGAATTTTACCCTGATTTTCCAAAGGTATGATATTTTAGATGCAAAAGAAAATAGACAGGATTAATTAGAGTGCACATTTACCTTTGTCAGAGGACATTCTAGCTGAGGACTTGACTACCACCATAAACTGCTTTTAGTTAAAAGGTTTTACTTTCAGACCATCGTTTGTGATTAGTTTAGGTGTCTGTTTGCGAGGCAGCCATGCAGGTCTTCCCTGAGCTTTTCAGGTTAGCATGTGGCCCCTTTTCATCCACACATCCCTTTTTTGGTCAATAATGCAAAGGATGTCTTTATAAAAACCTTTTGTTTGGATAAAGAGGTTCCATATGTAGGAAGGCTCATTCCTCGAAAGTCTCAGTGTTAGCTTTGTCTTGCTGAATAAGGGCCCATTGAAGATGGGGCAAGACCTTAACCTTGGATAGAAGTCAAGAGTAAATTTTTGTTTTTTCTTCAAAGTGAAAGGCAAGTGAGTGGGATTGGGGCAAGACTATATATGACTATATATATATATATATATATATATATATATATATGTAAAAGGCAGGTGAATGGGAGACAATCAGATCCTATATGTCCTTGTTAAAAAGTATTCTGGATCATTTCTAATTTTTGAGCCACCATGATCCGAGTCTTTTTTGCTTTTCTGCATCTAATATAACATTTACATATCATGAACAAAAGTAACAATACTAAACTAATAACACTGATAAGGAACAGAAAATGTTTAATACTAGACAAGAAAAAGTCTAGGGGGAACAAGCATCCCATCCAACTGAAAAACCCTTTACATGTATTATCATAATTTTTATTAAGCTAATTATATGTTTTCCTCCTTCATCCACTGTCATTTGTACCTTATGATATGTTTGGCCAGATGAGTTAAGATTCTCTAGTATTTCATTATCTAGAAGCTCTAATTTGCTTCTGGCCAGTTAGTTCACATAAAAATGGCTTCATGGAGAGGAGTTCAATTTCCCAATACATTGGTTTTTTAGTATCAATATTATCACAGGTTTTGTGAACATCAGGCAAAGTCATTCTGCCTATAATTTCAGTATTACACCATATTATAGTATTATTTAATGTAAACTTGGTGATATTACAGTAAAAATTGCTTTTAACCCTTCCCAGCAAAAATGCCCCTTTCCCATATACTATATTGTTATTTGTTGGGGTAGATAGAATAGGCCAAGACTGGGTGAATTCAGTATTACATATGGATTGGAGGCATAACCATCCACCTTCCCAATTTTCACAGACAGTGAGATGAGTTCACATTGTTTATTATTTTTAAATATGGCCCATCTACTTCCCATTGGAAGTATTCTACTATTATTGAGGCTGGTCCTTAGGACAGCCAGTTGAACTACTGGGAATTTTAAGCTTAAGATTTAACTGGAAACTAAGCTTTTAAAAACACAATGTTGTAGATTGCATTTCCCATTTAAAATTTTCCAAATTCCTGGGGAACCATATGAGTCACATAAGTGTCTGGCCTGGGATTATAGTTGGCCATTGTTTCATAGCCACTTCAGATTCCTTGCATTAGCATAGACAACAGGCCCAGTTGAGTTAGGGCACAGGCACATTCCCATTGCTAGGTTGGGCATGAATTTTTCTAGTCTGTCCAGCCTGTTCTATCTATGAAACTAAGGCTTTATTGTCTTTCCATGCTGCTTCCCACCCTTTTTCCTTCCTCCTGAAACAGCATTCCCTCTATATGACCTATTTGAGATAAAAATCATTTTCTAATGAATGACATTCTTCATTAGCTGCAAGTTCAGCTTGTCCCAGGATACCAAGGCCAGCCCTTCCTCCTCTAAGTATTCCTCTTTTGCTTCTTTTAGGGAGACCAATGTTGTTGGATCTACCAGAAATCTTATTGCCATTGGGTAGCTATGGCTTGGGAGCAGTTAGGATATACTGAGTGGAGTCAAAAATGTTGAGTTTAACATGCCATAGTTAAATGGGTGAAGGTGACTTCCAAATGATCTAGAGTTTGAGTATTCCATAGGGCTCCTCAAGCATCCAGGACAAAAGGAAGATGGGGTAATTATAAACATATCTACCCTCCAAGTGATGTAAATAATTTCTGAAATGGGGACCCATTGATTTCTTTCTCTTTTTAATATATATTTTTATTGATTTTTCACAGAGAAGAAGGGAGAGAGCTAGATAGCTAGAAACATCAATGAGAAAGATACATTGACTAGCTGCCTCCTGCACACCCCCCACCGGGGATGTGCCTGCAACCAATGTACATGCCCTTGACCGGAATAGAACCTGGGACCTTTCGGTCGCAGGCCGACGCTCTATCCACTGAGCCAAACCAGCTTCAGCTATTGATTTCTTTCTTATTTCACAGATATCCAGCCATAAGAGCATGGCTGGTGAGTCTGAGGACATGATATGCTATGACAGATAGGACAGGCTGATGCAAGCCTTTTGCCATCATATCCAGGTGTTTTTCTCAGCTATTCATCACCCATCTCTATAGCCATACAATATTCATCCAGATTAGATCCATATACAATTCTACCAGTGGAATTATCAGGGAGATATTCTTGAAGGTATTTGCCTATAATAGACAGAGCCAGAAAACAACAACAACCACAACCAAAACTTATATTGATAGTAGGAGAAGACCAATGTGTGGCTAACAAAACATTAATTTCACTATCATACCTGATAATCAGAACATCATTGTGTAGTAGGTAGGAAAGATTAGCAGGTATCCAAGTTAAATTTTTCATATCTAATAAAGGAAAAGGTCTAGGGAGGTAGATATTGTTTCCACTAGGGAACCACAAAGATAATAATAATATGAAAATCATTTTATGTACATTCAATCAATATCAATCAGATGATATAAAACAACCAATATCAGTTTGTGGGCATACAGGCCTTGTTGATGTCTTGGGATAGATGTCTGCCTCCCTGGTCAGCGACTTCTCCTCCTTGAAAAGTCTGTGATTTCTGCTGTAGATGGAGATGGTGTCAGAGATGGGAGTAGACATCCATTCACAGTCAGGTGCCTTTTTTTTTTTTTAATGAGAAATGTGAATCTATGAGTTAACTCCTTTAAGTCCAGCTGCACATGGATTAGTTAGTAATACCTGGTAAGGTCCCCTCCAATGAGGTTGGAGAGAGTCTTTTATTTGGTGTCTTTTCCAAAACACCACCCATTTTTTCCCTCCAGTCCCGCCTTAGCCTGGGTTCTGCCAACCCTTAACCTGGGGTTCTGTCAACCCAGGTTCCACCTCGAGTATTTTAAACAAAGCTCAAATAAAGTCAGACCCTCTATTAAAGCAAGGGAAGGTCCTGGATTCAAGAGACAACTTATTCACTTTCACTCAATGGGTGGAGAATCAGCGGGCTCAATGGGCCCTTCGCTGGATCCTAGCTCCGAGTCCAAGTCCAAGGGATGATCCTGGGTGAGTTTTCTTTGGAATCCTGCCATAACTATGCCAAGTAATGTTAACAAGAAAACACACACACACACACACACACACACACACACACACACACACACAACAACAACAACATTCAAACCAGTAAAGAAATTTAGTGAGTTTATTTGAGCCAAACTGTCGACATATGCTGGGAAGCAGAACCTCAATGAATTGAGATAATGCTCCCTAATCCATTTATTTTAATAGTCTACTCTTGATGCTTTCTGTTGAGTTCTTTACAACAGCGATGCCATTTTTCATTTTTTCTTGGTTCTTCATTTCCTCTTTGTCCTTTACACATATTGTCAAATTTGTCTTCCATTCTTTTCATCCTCCTTATGTTCATTTCTCTGAATTCTTTCTCTGACAGGTTGCTTGCCTCTATTTTGTTTACTTCCTTTTCTGGTGATGCCTGCATTTCTTTCATAAGCGGGCTATTTCTTTTTCTCCCCATGATCTCTCTTCTCAGGGTGTCTGGTTATATAGCTCTTTCTCTCCTTTTTTGGGGGGGAATATAGAGCTCCTCTGAATTCGTGTGCTTATGGCACTTGGGGACCAGTGTTCTCTGGTTCACAGCTGTCCAGTGGGTGCCATAGTTGTTGATTCCACAGGTTTCTCAGGTGTCTGATAACATCCACTTTCCCCTTCAAGATGGTGTGGTCTCTGCATCTGAGTGGGTCACTCTGGGAGGGAACCCAGCAGCAGTGGGGGCTGCCCGGTCAGGGGAGCCCTGGCCGACAGTCCCCCACAGTCTCCTGGAGTATAGCTGTCCCTCAACTCACCAACAAACACTCCCCGTGTGAGCACACACTCTCCCTTTGCTATCTCACTCACATACTGTCTTGTAGTCTGCCTTCCTGGCGGTAGCCATCTTAGAACTCCATCCCCCCCCCCCCCCCCTGCACACATCCCAAAACCTTGCACACATCCCAAAACCTGGGTATGTGCCCTGACCCCTAATTGAATCAGCAATCCTTCCATGCACGGGCACCACACTGATCAGGCTGCTGCTGCTGCTTCTTCTTCTTCTCCTTTTTTTTTGGGGGGGGGGGCTGGCATCTAGATAGTCTACTTCCGTTATGGAAAGAGACCCAAAAAGGTAAGCGTTTTTTTTTTCTTTTAATATTTTATTGATTTTTTTACAGAGAGGAAGAGAGGGATAGAGAGTTAGAAACATCAATGAGAGAGAATCACTGACCGCAGCTGGTCAGTGGCAAGAGGCAGCTCTCTTGCACACCTCCTACTGGGGATGTGCCCGCAACCAAGGTACATGCCCTTGACCGGAATCGAACCTGGGACTTTTCAGTCTGCAGGCCAACGCTCTATCCACTGAGCCAAACCGGTTTTGGCAGGTAAGCATTTTGATAAATATAGATGGCTCTTAGAAAAGTAAGGAACTGAACTGAGTCTAAAAGAACAGGAAGGGATTTTATGCTGGAGAACAGGATTCTAATACCTTTACAAAAATCTCTATTGCAGAATCAAACATGGAAGCAGTTTGTTTTGATTAAATTTTTGTCATTGACTTACAGTATGATTTAGGTTCAAACCTTCCATATTTCTCTCTTCAGTTTTCCCATCTTTTCAGTTAGTTTGGTTGAAGTAGACTGAAGTGAAAATAATTAGGTTCTTGTTTTTTCTTTTTATTTCTCAAAAAAAAGGTATGGAACGCTTCACAAATTTGCATGTCATACTTGCACAGGGGCCACACTAATCTCTGTATTATTCCAATTTTAGTATATGTGCTGTCAAAGTGAGCATATTATATTCTTGTTTACTCCATTGCTAGCTGTTGCAGTGCTTTTGGGAAATTGCTTCATCTCTCTGGACCTTAGTTTCAGAAGTAGACTTTTATCATCTATAAAACAGAGAAAATCAGTCCTCAGCTTACTTTATAACGTTGAAATACCTAGGTGAAATAACAGAAATACAGATTTATTATAAGATGTCACACGCTTGGAGGTAAATGAAAGTTGAGAACAAGAGATATCTAGAAATGTGGAAAGAAGAAAGAAGTCAGGGAGAAAGTAATAATATATTGGGGTTGGAAATAGAAAAAAAGAAATGAAGGGAAAGGAAATAAGGAAGAACAAAGGAATTACAATGGAGATAAAGGCTGCGAGAGGAAATGCAAGCAGTCAGGAAAACTGGGGGAGGGACCGCAGGGCTTCTGGATCGCGTTGCCAGCGGAGCCTTTTTGGTAGTGCACTGCGGTTGCGGGCGGGGCGTATTTAGCTGCAACCCCCACCACAGGCTTTTGTGATTCACTTACGGCTTATCTAAGACCTAAAATGGCGGGGCTCCCTCCGTACCTGGTGTTGAACGGCGGCCAAAGAACGAATTTACGAAGGAAATTGCTGAAACTGGACAGTTTCTGTGTTGTGGTGAGTGCTGAACCTCAAATAGGTAGGAAAGCTGTCGTTAGCAAGGCTACACATCTCCGGATCGTGTGGCCTATCTGAATGGGGAAGGGGGGGGGGGGTAGGACCCGGCCTGTATTTCATTTTTCTTGCAAGCATCTATTCAGAATATCAGACAATAATTTCTCTCTCCTTAATCACCATATCAGCACTAACGAGCCTAGGTGGTTGCAGACACTAGCTCTTAGGAGGCATTTTGGGATGCTTTCATCTCGTCTTTCCTTGTTTAGATGGTTTTTGTTGATACCTTGCTGCCCCCAAATGAAAGATTCCATCTTCCCAGAGCGCTTTCAGGAATAACCTAACCTGTTGAGCCTACCCGTCTTATTTCTTACTTCGTGTTCTTTATTGTGTGCAGTCACCGTTTTGATAAACTAGTCAGTTTGTAACATTATGTGCTAGATTAAATTTTTTCTTATGCCCTTTATGGATACTCTAGATGAGGATTTTTAAGCATATTGATACTTAACATTTGTTTTGGAAGCATCTCAGGTAGGCGTGTGTGTGTGTGTGTGTGTGTGTGTGTGTGTGTGTGTGTAAAGGTAATATTTGGCGGGGAATTGCTATATTATTTAGTGGATTGTTGATTACTTAGTTTCTTGTGTTCAGATTTCTTGGTGAAAATTATGTTACATATAACATGTTTATTGTATGGAGAAGACAGTAAAAAATTACATCTAATCTGATGTTAAATGCTTATGTGATTAAAATAAATTCCAGTTAAGAAGTGCCCATATCTCACTTTCGTTGCTGGACAGAGTATGACTTGCCTACAACCTTTTGAAAAAAGTAATCTGGCAGTGTTAAAGAGCTGGTCTGCATTTCATAAGCCAGATGTATGGGTTTGCATGCTTTGCTTCTTTAATAAAGAGGTATATACTTTAATTGCTTTAATAAATTGGCTTTAGCCAAAACCGGTTTGGCTCAGTGGTAGAGCGTCGGTCTGCGGACTGAAAGGTCCCAGGTTCGATTCCGGTCAGGGGCATGTACCTTGGTTGGGGGCACATCCCCGGTGGGGGGTGTGCAGGAGGCAGCTGGTCGATGTTTCTAGCTCTCTGTCTCTCTCCCTTCCTCTCTGTAAAATATCAATAAAAAATATTAAAAATAAATAAGTAAATTGGCTTTACACAACGCAATGAAGTCTCATATAAATTCATTTATATGAGAAGACAAGGTTTGAGGTTGGGGACAGCCCTTTCCCACTGACTCAGGGGCTGTCCAGGAACACCTGTCTGGTGTCAATGAGAGGTGCCTCTAACAAGCAATGTTTAGGGAAATAAAAAACTGGAACCAAATAGTCTGACTTTTAATAATCTGTCCTACTCGGCCCTGCCGGGGTACTCAGTGGATTAGAATATTGTTCTGATATGCCAAGATACACCCTGGTTTGGGGTTTGATCTCCACTCAGGGCCCACACAAGAAGCAATCAATGAATGCAGAAATAAGTGGAACAGCAAATGGATGTGTCTCTCCTTATCCCCCCCCCCCCTTCCTCAAATCAATAAATACAAATTTAAAACGAAAAGGAAAAAATAGAATCTATCCTATGGGGATTGAAGTACCAGTCAATTATTATTATAAAATTACAAAAATTATAATAGATAATTATTTATTATTGAGAGGTAGAGAAAGATAGAAACATCAGTGATAAGAGAGAATCATCTGTAGGCTGTCTCCTGCATGCCACATGCAGATGATCGAGCCTGAAACCGGGGCCTGTGTCTGGGCTGGGAATTGAACTGTAACCTCCTGGTTCATAGGTCGCTGCTCAGCCCCTGGGCCATGCCAGTCTGGCAAAAGTACCATTATATTAGAATATTAACAGGATGCCTTTGCAGCTTTGTTTTTGTGACAAGTAACTGGAAGTAACCCAGGTATTCATCAGTAGGAGAATGTTTTTTCTTTTTTAAAATTTAAATTCTTTATTGTTTAAAGCAGTGATCACCAACTGGTGGTGTTTAAGGTACAAAAGCTTGGCAACCACTAGTTTAAAGTACTACAGGGCTCCTTCCCCCCCCCCCCCCCCATTGACCTCTCCTCAGCTAATCCCATCCCCCAGCACATGCCCTCACTCCCCTCTACTGTCTGTGGCCATTGGTTATGCTTTTATGCACGCATACAAGTTCTTTGGTTGAGCTCTTTACCCCCTCCAATCTCCCATGCCTTCCCTCTGAGGTTTAATGGTCTGTTTGATGCTTCTGTGTCTCTGGATCTACTTTTGTTCATCAGTTTATGCTCATTATATTCCAGAAATGAATGTGATCATGCGATATTTATCTTTCTCTGGCTGGCTTATTTTGCTTAGCATAATGCCCTCCAGGTCCATCCATGCTGTTGCAAATAGTAAGAGTTCTTTTTCATAGCAGCATAGTATTCCATTGTGTAGATTACCACAGGTTTTTAATCCACTCATCTGCTGATGGGCACTTAGACTGTTTCCAAATCTTAGCTATTGTAAATTGTGCTGCTATGAACATAGGGGTGTATATATTCTTTCTGATTGGTGTTTCTGGTTTCTTGGGATATATTCCTAGAAGTGGGGTTACTGGGTCAAATGGAAGTTTTATTTTTCATTTTTTAGGAAACTCCATACTGTTTTCCACTGTGGCTGCAGTAGGAGAATGTTTTAATAAATTGTCAGACATTTTTATTATGACATATTTTGCTACTGTGGAAACATTTGCCTCTTTATACTCTTGAGCTGGCTAATGCTATAATGGATTGTTATGTGAGAAAAGTAAGTTGAATAATAATCCATCTAGTGTGATCTTGTGCTTTTGGTTGTGGTAGTGGAGGTGATGAATGTAAAATTAGCTTTCTTTTCTTTGCATTTGAGGTGGCTTTCTGTATGTGTTATGAAATACTTACGGAATATACAGACACCAAACAGACATGAAAAATAAAACATTACCATTATAGTTGAAGTTCTGATATGTGGACTTTTTCTAGCATGTGTTTTTTTTTGTTGTTTGTTTGTTTGTTTTGCTTGTTCGTTTGTTTAGGAGTTTATTGATTTTTTTTTTTTAGAGAGAGGATAATACCTATTTATTGTTCCACTTATTTATGCATTGGCTGGTTGATTCTTATATGTGCCCTGACTAGTGAATGATCTGACCTGAACCCTGGTATATCGGGATGATGCTCCAACCAACTAAGCTACCTGGCCAGGGCCTAGCATGTGTTATTTTTATATACTAGTATATTTTGAAGGGAAAATTTTTTTAAAGTTAATCACAAAAGAGTTTTTAAAGTATCTGTTACCTAAATTACAGTAACAGGGTCAATTGAAGGTTCTTATTGAGGGTAGAATCTAGTTTTTTTTTTTTTTTAAGGAAATAAGTCTTGGAAAGAAGTAGAGATATTGGAACCTTTGTACATTGCTGCTGAGATACATAATTGTATAACAACTGTGGGAAATAGTTTGGTCTTTTTTTTCTTTAAGTTAAGCTTAGGGTTACCATACTTCCTTGCCAACACTTGTTATTTCCTGTTTTTGATTTTTAGAAGAATTACAACCATACTACTATGATTTAAGTGTTCTATCATTGTGGTTTAGATTTGCATTTTCTGAATGACTAATTATTTTGGGTATCTTTTCAAGTACTTATTGGCCATTTGTGTATTTTCTTCCCAGAAATGTCTATTCAAGTACTTTGTCCATTTTAAAAACTTGGTTCTTACCTTTTTGTTGTTTTTGAGTTGTTAGAAGTCTTTATATAATTTTTGGATAGTAAACTTATCATATATATGTGATTTGCAATACACCCCCGCTCCCCATTCTGTAGGATTTTTTTTTTTACACTTTTTGATAATGTCCTTTGGTGTATAAATTTGAAGCCTAATGTATGTATTTTTTTCTTTTGTGGCTTGTGCTTTTGGTGTCATATATAAGAATTATTGTTCCAAATCGAAGCTCTTGAAGATTTATCACCATGTATTCCTCATAAGTGTCATATGATCTTAGCTGTTACATTTATGTCATTGATCTGTTTTGAGTAATTTCCTATATATTTATTGTGTGGTCTAACTTCATTATTTTACATATGCATAGACAGTTGACCCAGAACCATTAAAAAATGTTTTTATTGATTTATTTTTGAGAGAGAGGAAGGGAGAGGGATAGAGAGACAGAAACATCAAAGAAAAAGAGAAACATCAAAGATCATCTGCCTTCTGCACATCCCCTACTGGAGATGAAACTGGTAACTGGGGCAAGTGTCCTGACTGGGAATCGAATTGGTGTCCTCCTGGTTCATGGGTCCACACTTGACCACTGAGCCAAACTCGCCAGGCACCATTTATTGAAGAGCCTTTATTTCTCATTGAATGGCCTTGGCAGCCTTTTTGAAATCAATTGGCCAAAGATAGATGAATTTATTTCTGGTCTTTGAAATCCACTTCATTTGTCCCTGTGTCTATCCTTAAATGACTGATAGACCAACTCCGGTTTTTCATATTTGGGTTTTAGGCATACATTTACTTCTAAATGAGTAAAGTGAGCTTTTCCTGTCAAACAAAACAACTGATGGTATTTGTTGCCCATTTAAAATGTGAAATTTCATACAAAATTTAGAACTTATGTAAAGTTGTATCCACTGGTGTAAGCTTCATAGCTTCCTAATACATAAGACTTCTCTGAAGGCATGGAAGGAGATTTTAATAATGTGATTTAAAAAATATTATTTAAATATGCCAACATTTTGAAGATCTGCTTTACTCAATTAACTGATATTTTCCAAAAGAGCATATTCCAAAATCATGCAGGAGTCAAATATCCATTAAATGTGCAAGACATACCAATGGATTTTAATAAACAGGGTTTATGTTTTCAGATTCCTACATTTCAACTAATCTTTGAGAGATTACCACTCGTTGAGTTTTGGTATAGTATCAATGAAGAAAATCCATAATTTTCTGAAGGAATATTAATATATTTCTGTATTTTTCAGTTGCATATCTTTAGGTAAGACTTCATATATTTCAAACCAAACATACATTTCATAATGGTTTGAATGCAGAAGCAGATATGTGATCTCAGTTATTAAACCAGACATTAAGGAGATTTGCCAAAATATATAAATTATATGTTAAAACAATGTTACTCATCACTGAGATTATTTAATTTTGAAAATAGTCATTTTCAGAAAACTATGTTATATTTAATATTTAAAATGAATATTAAATTTTATAATTATTTCAATTGACCAATCATTAATTATTAAATTAACAATCAAATTACATTTTAATTAATAACTATTTATGGCTTACATTCTAATATAGTAAATGAGTCAACTAAAATGCTTTAGGTCCGTGGTCGGCAAACTACGGCTTGTGAGCCACATGCAGCTCTTTGGCCCCTTGAGTGTGGCTCTTCTACAAAATACCATGGCCTGGGCGAGTCTATTTTGAAGAAGTGGCATTAGAAGAAGTTTAAGATTTCAGAAGTACATCAGAAAGATCATACACCATGACCAAATAGGATTTATCCTGGCATGTAAAGATTGTACAATGTCCCCAAATCAATAAATCTGATATAGCACATAAACAAATTGAGAGATAACAATCACATAGTCATATCAATTGCTGCAGAAAAAGCATTTGACAAAATCCAACACCCTTTTTTAAATAAAAACTCTCAGCAAGGTGGGAATAGAAGGATCATACCTCAACGTAATGAAAGCCATATATTAAAATAAACCTACATCTGCTGGGACCGGTTTGGCTCAGTGGATAGAACGCCGGCCTATGGATTGAAAGGTCCTGGGTTCGATTCCGGTCAAGGGCATGTACCTTGGTTGCGGGTACATCCCCAGTGGGGGGTGTGCTGATCGATGATTCTCTCTCATCAATGTTTCTAACTCTCTATCCCTCACTCTTCCTCTCTGTGAAAAATCAATAAAATATATTTCAAAAAATAAATAAATTTAAAAACAAACAAACAAAAAAACCCTACATCCAATATCTTACTCAATAAGCAAAAACTAAAACCATTTTTCCTAAGAACAGGAGCAAGACAGTGAAACCCACTCTCACCACTCCTGGTTGACATAGTACTGGAAGTATTAGCCATTGCAATTAGACAAGAAGAAGAAATAAAAGGCATCCAAATTGGAAAAGAAGAAGTAAAGCTGTGCTTTTTTGCAGATGACATGATATTGTATAGTATTGTATGAATATTGTAGACTTAATAAATGGGTTTGGCAATGTAGCAGGATACAAAATTAATGCCAAGAAATCTATGGCTTTTCTATACACCAATAGTCAACTTAAGAAAGAGAGACTAAAATAGCAATCCCATTTACCATCACACCAAAAAAAAAAAAAATTAAGATGCCTAGGAATAAACTTAACTAAGGAGGAAAAAAACCTATATGCAGAAAACTAAAGGACACTGAAAAAGGAGCTAGAGGAATGGTAGAACAACATCATTGAAATGTCCATACTACCCAAAGCAATGTATAGATTCATTGCACTCCCCATAACATACCAACAGTGTATTTCAGAGACCTAGAAAGAACTCTCCAAAAATTCATTTGGAATAAAAATAAATAAATAAAGGACCAGAATAGCCACAGCAATCCTGAGAAAAAAGAACAAAGTAGGTGGGATCTCAATACCAGATTTAAAGCTGTATTACAAAGCCACTGTTCTCAAAACAGCCTGGTACTGGCACAAATTATTGGTATTCTAGACCAATGGAATAGAATAGAGAACCCAGATATTGACCCAAACCACTGTGCTCAATTAATATTTGACAAAGGAGGCATGAACATACAATGGAGTCAAGACAGTCTCTTTAATAAATGGTGGTGGGAATATTGGACAGATACATGCAAAAAAAATGAAAGTAGATCACCAACTTACACCATACAAAAAAAAAAAAACTCAAAATGGATAAAGGACTTAATCATAAGATTGGAAACCATAAAAATACTAGAGGAATCCACAGGCAGAGAAATCTCAGACATATGCTGAAGCAATTTCTTCACCAGTACTGCTCCTAGGGCAATGGAAGCTAAAGAGAAAATAAACAAATCGGACTGCATCAAAATAGAAAGCCTTTGCACAGCAAAAGAAACCATCAACAAAACAACAAGAAAGCCCACTGAAAGGGAGGACACATTTGTAAAGATTGAATCTCTCACATCTACAGTGAACTGATACAACTCAATAAAAGGAAGTTAAATGATCCAATAAAAAAATGGACAACAGATACAGTAAAATAAGATTGTTTTAGAGTAATAAATTTGACAGTAAAATAGTAGACAAGTTTTCAGGCTAATTTAAGTTGGCTAAATTGAAATAAGCGAATATTCTAGAAAAATTAATTGCACTTGCCAAAAAGCTATTCCTATAGTGTTAACTACAATTTTTATTGGTAGTTCATCTCAGGATAAAATCTCACAACAGGAAATGAACCTAAAGCAGTCATATTATAGTGCAAAAAATTAAAATTTAAAAGCTATCAAGAAAACATCACGTATAATACCTTAATAAAAATTTTAAAAAAAAAAGACTACATTATAAAATTTTCAAAAGCCTAATATTTAAGTCAAAAGAGGGGGAAAGTGCTTTTCCTGGTCCAGTGGAGAGAGAGGAGGAAGCAGGGATCGGGGCGGTTGGGGAGGACCCACCGAGGCAACAGCCGCTGCAGCCACCACCACCACCACCTCCACCACCTCCTCTGTGCTCCCCACATGTGGAAGGAGGCTGGAGTACTAGGCGCCACTGCAGAAGGCTGGGCGGGTGTGAAGGCGATGGCGGATAGAGATAAAATCAACGTGGACAGCATCATCCAATGGATGCTGGAAGAAAGAGGGTCCAAGCCTGGTAAGAATGTCCAGCTTCAGGAGAATGAAATCAGAGAACTGTGCTTAAAATCGCGAGAGATCTTTCTCAGTTAGCCTATCCTACTAGAACTTGAAGCACCACTCAAAATATGTGGTGATATCCATGGGCAATAATTACTATGATTTGCTTCGACTCTTTGAGTATGGTGGTTTCCCGCCAGAAAGCAACTACCCTGTTTCCCCGAAAATAAGACAGTGCCTTATATTAATTTTTGCTCCCAAAGATGCGCTAGGTCTTATTTTCAGGGGATGTCTTATTTTTCCATGAAGAAGAATACGGTACACATTTATTGTTAAATGAAAATATAGGAAATTTATTACCTGTATACAGTACGGTACTTGTCAACACAAACCAGACAAACTGTGAATCCTACAGTATCAAGAATTTACTCATTTATTCAATGACAATCCTGTCATCATCTTCTGGAACATCATCATAACAATCCAATTCCTGAATTTCCTGGTGAATTTCTTGGGACTCTATTTCTTTCAGAATCAGTGGACCAAATCTCTCATGTTTAGCAATAGCACTGTCTTTAAATGAGTACTTGTTGTTAAGGTAGCCTGCTCGCAGTGCATTTGCAATGCAACTGTCAGTGATTTTCTCCCATGAATTCTTCACCCAAGTCACAACTTCTTGCAGTTTAGGTTTCACAAAGTTTCCACGCTGATTTGTCTCCATTCACACAGCAGTGACATCAGGACTCCGAGTAATGTCACTGGTTGCTAGCCGCCAGTCGGGGCGGCCCTAGCGACCAGTTTACGGTAAATTAATTTTCATTCTGAGACAGAGCCTGGGGGCCTTATGTTCGGGGGATACCTTATATTTCACTCAGAAGGAAACCTGTAAGTAGGTCTTATTTTCGGGGAAAGACAGTACCTGTTTCTTGGGGACCATGTGGACAGGGGGAAGCAGTCATTGGAGACTATCTGCCTCTCACTGGCATTCAAAATCAAATGTCCCAAGAATTTTTTTCTTCTCAGAGGAAACCACAAATCTGCCAGCATCAATAGAATTTACAGATTTTATGATGAATGTAAACAAAGATATAACATTAAACTGTGGAAAACTTTCACAGACTGCTTTAACTGTTTACCAATAGAAGCCATCGTGGATGAGAAAATATTTTGCTGTCATGGAGGTATATCAGCAGATCTTCAATCTATGGAGCAGATTCGGCGAATTATGTGACCAACTGATGTATCAGATCAAGGTCCTCTTTGTGATCTTTTGTGGTCTGACCCCGATAAAGATATCTTAGGCTGGGGTGAAAATGACAGAGGAGTGTCTTTCACATTTGGTGCAGAATTGGTTGCAACATTTCTCCATAAGCATGATTTGGATCTTATATGTAGAGCCCATCAGGTGGTTGAAGATGGATATGAATTTTTTGCAAAGAGGCAATTGGTCACTGTTTTCTGCACCCTATTACTGTGGAGCGTTTGACAATGCAGGTGCCATGATGAGTGTGGACGAAACACTAATGTGCTCTTTTCAGATTTTAAAGCTTGCAGAGAAAAAGAAGCTGAGTGCTATGAGACCCCTAATACCTCCAAGGGGTATGATCACAAAGCAAGCAAAGAAATAGATATCATTTTGACACTGCCTAGTTGGGACTTGTAACATATAGTATATAACCTTCATTTTTAAAACTGTATTGTGTATTGGTCAGCTTGCTCAAATAGTGTTGTGGGGCTCTCCCTTTCATTTTTTTCAGTTAATGAATGGCATTTGCTGGTTATAACAGCAAATGAAAGCCTTCACTCTCAAGAAAAAATGTTTTGTTTTTTAGTTCTCTCTTCCTTTTGCAAACAAGTTTAATGATGGTGTTACAGCTGTATACCCCCAGACAGTTTATCCTGTCTAAGGGATAAGTGTACAATTGACTTTCTTTTTTCAGTTCAGTAAAACCATGGATAATGTAAATGCTTGGTTTCTTTAGGATATAAAGAGAGCACTAGGGTGCTCAGTCTCTATGTTATTGTCATAAAATGCATACTGTTGATACAAATCACTGAACATTATTATTATCATTTTTTTAGGAATTTGTTTCAAATGGATTGCTTATTTCTCTCATTGTCTTGTCATGTACAAACTGGTTTTTATAGCCATCAATATTAGGAGTAATTTAAAACCTTGCCAGCATCACTGGTATAATGTATATTTAATTAAAGCACACTGTCCTCTACCTTATACTTATAATGACAAAGCCATTATTTTCAATGTTTGTGACTCTTTTCTAAAGCCAAAGTTTCAGTTGAAATATGTACTGACACACCCCCAAGTATAAGGAGGTATGGTTTGTGTATCCATACCACCTTCTTGAGGATTCAAAACCAGGTTTTTGAGTTTGAATAGCAATTAATAACATAGGCTGTTTAAGCTATTAATGATTACAGTTAATAACATTTTGTACAATTTTCATACAGTCTATTCATTAAGTAATCTTTTTACAGTTGCATCAGGCCTAAACCGGTCCATTCAGAAAGCTCCAAGTTATGGAAACAATATTGTTCTGTAGGAATGAGCGATTATGCTTTCTTTGGCCTATAGTCTTTATTCTGCTGTGAAGTGAAGGCTTATAATTCAAAACAAAAGAACTAACTTACCTATCCATCATTTTATACAGAATTTACATTATCTATGACTTTTTTTAAAACCCAAGATCTGTTCAAAAGAAATCTGTTTCATCAGATGACCGTGTACAATACCATGTGATGAAAGTGAATTTAAACTTATTAAATGACGAACTTGTTAAATCTTCTCAGTGTCAATTTATCAGCACAATACACACAGGAGAACTATTGATAGCATATTGATTAGATATTACTGAACAAATTGCTCTGGAAACCACACACAGAAAAAGGGGGGAGGGCGCGGGAAAGTAGAAGAATAACATGTAAGGAAAAATATCCTGAAAGTAAATTACATCTAGAAAATTTGTACTTTAGGAAATTAATTGTAATGCTATCAGCAAGACACCCATTAAAAACACACATGGTGTCAAAACCAGCCAGAGGAAATCATTTAGGCAAAAAATGAAAAAGGATCCCAAGTCAAATTTATAGAAAATATTCCTTTATTAACTATTGGTCGAGAATATGTTTAACCATGAAGACAGAAGAGAAGCAGTCCAGAGATGGAAGACATTGACGATGCCTTGCCATTGTAGCAGTCAGCAGCTGTGTATCACTGCAGGTTGCCCAGGACCAAACCAGAGAGAGCTGGACCTGCATTACCACCAATTGCCCACCATCCAGAACTGAAATATCATTGCTGATATGTACACATAAGGAACTGTTTGACATTGAATTTGGGTCTCAAAAGAACTGATGGCCCAGAAAGTAACTCACTACAGACTGATTCACTACAGACTGATTCATATGCCTTTCAGCATAATGATTATTGCTAGTCTCATTTTTTATTCTTATATTTCCAGTAGGACATGATCTTACTCATCTAGGGGAAATGGTGAATAACATAGACTGATGAAAAACAACAGACCTCCCCCCCCCAAAAAAAAAAGAGAGAAAGGGGGGGGGGGCAATGGTAAGCTATGTACACATATAATACCCTAATAAATTTAAAGAAAAGAGAGAGAAAACAGAAAGAAAAATTTTAAAAAAAAGAAAGAAAAAGAACACACCCAGAGATAAGGAGCCATGGGTCAGACTGTTGGACCTCAAAGGGAGGGTGGGGATAAAAAGGAGCGATCAACCAAAGGACTTATGTGCACACATATGAGCCTAATCAGTGGTTAAAGACAATAGGGGGCTGGGGGCATGAGTCAGGGGGGTGCGGGATTCTAATAGGGGGTTGAGGACAAATATGTGATACCTTAATCAATAAAGAAATTAATTTTTTAAAAATGGTCAACAGATCTAAATAGAATCTTTTCAAAGAAGACAGAAGAAAAGCCAAGAACATATGAAAACATGCTCAGAGTCACTAATTGTCAGAGAGATGCAAATCATAACAACAATGCAGTACCATCTCAGAATGGTAATCATCACCAAATCAACAAACGACAAGTTATGGCAAAGGATTCGGAGAAAAAGGAACCCTCCTGCACCACTGGTGGGAATGCAGACTGGTACATCCACTGGGGAGAACAGTATGGAGTCTCCTCAAAAAACTAACAGGGAACTCCCATTTGACCCAGTAATCCCACTTCCAGGAATATAATCCAAGAAACTAGAAACACCTATCACAAAGGATATATACACCCCTATGTTTATAGCAGCACAATTCACCATAGCTAAGATTTGGAAACAGCCTAAGTGCCCATCAGCAGATGAGTGGATTAAAAAACCCTGGTACATCTACACAATGGAATACTACTCTGTTGTAAAAAAGAAGTAACTCCTACCATTTGCAACAGTATGATGGGCCTGGAGAGCATTATGCTGAGTGAAATAAGTTAGCTGGAGAAAGATAAATATTGAGTATTATCTTAAGTGAAATAAGTCAGGCAATGAAAGAAAAATACTGCATGATCTCATTCATTTATGGAAAATAAAGGACATTATAACCTGATTAAAAAATGATAGATACATAGGCAGTAAAGCACTCAACAGACTGTCAAATTATAGCGGGAAGGCTGGATAGTGATGGGGACGACGGCAAGAGACCAACCAAAGGACTTGTATGCATGCATCTAAGCACACCAATGGACAGAAGATACTGGAGGGTTGGGATGAGGGTATGCGATAGGGGGTAGTGGATGCTATCCGAAGGTCAATGGAGGGAAAAGGATATATGTACACTACTATATATAATATTTTAAATAATAAGAAAAAATAGCCGGAACCGGTTTGGTTCAGTGGAAAAGCGTAGGCCTGCGGACTGAATGTCCCAGGTTCGATTCTGGTCAAGGGCATGTACCTTGGTTGCGGGCACATCTGTGACCCCTCGGACATCCCTCTCACAATCTGGGACTGCTGGCTCCTAACCACTTGCCTGCCTGCCTGTTTGCCCCTTGCCCCTTATCGCTTCTGCCTGCCAGGCTGATCACCTCCTAAGTGCCCTCTTCTGCTGGCCCAATTGCCCCCAACTGCCCTTCCCTGCCAGTCATCTTGTGACAACATGGGGGTGGCCACATTGTGGTGGCCATCTTGTGATGTCGTTGGGATGGACATCTTGTGATGACAAGAGGGTGCAAGGACAACATAGGCTTTTAATTGTATAGATGCTGCTATGAAGATTGATATAAATGTGCTTATATGTTTTCTTTTCTCTTATTTACATTATTTGAACTAATGTAACTGGGTTTTAGGGTATTTATTTACCTTTTTTTTTCTTCCTGTTGTGTGGTGCGGTGTTTCTCCTTTTTCTTCGTCCTGCATGGAAAGGGAGAAATACCAGTTCCTGAGTGCAGGAGCTGGGGATTAAGAAATTAGAGAAAGAAAGAGACAAGAGGCAGAAATAGATTCAAGATGGGTGCCGGGTGGCTTCCTGTCCTCTGATAGACAGTCACACTCACCCCAGATAACACAGCATATTTATTGGTTTCCAAAAGGGATTTTAAGGTCAAAAGGAGTTTCTGGTGTGCCCAGATCCTATTCATCAAGATCTGGGTAGCCAAAACCCGTCTGGCTCAGTGGTAGAGTGTTGGTCTGTGGACTGAAAGGTCCCCGGTTCGGTTCCGGTCAAGGGCATGTACCTTGGTTGCGAGCACATCCCTGGTAGGGGGTGTGCAAGAGGTAGCTGGTCGTTGTTTCTCTCTCATCGACGTTTCTAGCTCTCTATCTCTCTCCCTTCTTCTCTGTGAAATATCAATAAAATGTAAAAAAAAAAAAAAGATCTGGGTAAGCTCCTCAGTTTTTGGTATAAGATTTAGCATATCAAGAACTGGGTGGATCAAGGTCCATTTTGTTCCTCATTCCAAGCACCTGGATAAAGATAAGAAATCTGGAGACCGGACCAAGATGGTGGCCTAGGCAGTCTCCTAAGCTTCCGCCTCATCAACAATTTAATTAAAAAAACAACTAAAATCAAAAAGGACTTCACCAAAATCTCAGGAAAGCTGGCGGAGTGGAATAGCTACAACTAGAAAGAAAGAGAGAGGCTCACAGATCGGACTGGGAGCCTAAAAGCCCTGAGGTAGGGAGACGTTCTCGCGCGGAGAGGAAGTACGGCCGCCGAATACCTGCCTGGCGGGAGGGGAGGAATTCCTGATGGCACGGAACCCTTTCTGACTGTTCTGAACCCCAACCCCGGCTGAAATTCCGTGGTCCCAGGCTCATGCGGGTGGAGTCTGGACTGTAGAGAAAGGCACCCAGAGACTCAGAGACTGGGAGACTGGGACTGGGAGCCGCAGCTGGCTGAGTCTACAGTCGCACTTGTGCAAATGAGAACGCGGTGAGGTCTGACCTCCGCCCCTCCTTCGCGGAAGGAGTCAGAAGCTCGAGGTCTGACCTCGGAGGCTACCGCTGCCTCTCTGTACAAGGTGGCGGACTCTCTGTAGCGGAAGTAGCTTGAAGCTCCAGACTACAGAGACCAGCCCAAGTCAGGGCGAGTCCCTGGGGCACCCACGCTCTTGGGACGGTCAGGCGGAAACTCAAGGAATCCCGGAAGGCAGAGGTCAGGAGGAAACTCAGGCTAGTGCACAAGGGCAGGGTGGAGGCCAAGACTGTCAGTTCAGCCCTGAGACTCCGCCCCATCCAAGCTGAGCAGAGGCTTCTGCAGTTTTTCAAGTCTGATCCTATAAGACTGTCTCCAATACAGAATTTATCCCAGAGTAGACACAGCTGATACCCACATCCAATTGGCCTGAAGGTCAATTCACAACAATAAAGACCTAGCTACAACAAGGCTGTGCACGCAGTCCACAAAGGGGAGCACCAAGAGTGTCTACCTCAGGTAACTGAGGAGGCTGACCCACTGTGCTATATAGAACACCAAACACACAAAGCCATCCTACCAACTCTGAAAAATAGTGATAATGCCGAGACAAGGAAATAGATCTCAAACAAAAGAGATGGAGGATATAGAGTTCAGAACTACAGTTCTAAGTTTATGCAAAAAGATCCTAGAAATGCTTGATAAACTTCATGAGACCCAACTAAAAAGTATACATAAACTGACTAAATTGGAAAATATTATGCAGAGATCCAACAGGAGAAGGGAGGAACACAAGAATCAGGTGAAAGAGCCAAAAGACACTCCTTTGGAGAAGGAAGAAGCAAAGAGGATCCAGAAAGTTGAAGATAGTGTAAGGAGCCTCTGGGACAACTTCAAGCGCACTAACATCAGAGTTATGGCGGTGTCAGAAGAAGAGGGACTGCAAAATACTGAAAACATATTTGAAGAAATAATATCAGGCAGATGGGCTTCTCCACAACAAGATGGCGGCAGAGGTAAAAGCCTAACTGCAGCCACACTCAACAATTTCAAAAAATACAACTAAAATATAGAGTGAACACTATGCAGAACTACAGGAAAGTTGACTGACTGGAAATTCTACAACTAGAAGGAAAGAGAAAACCAGAAGGAAAACCAGAGGAGCTGTAAAAACCTAAGTATACTGAGAGACACAGTGCGCGTGTGGGGAGAGGACGGAGCCGGAGAGGAGGGGTGGCTGAGTGCCTGGCTGGCGTTCCCTAGTGGGAAGGAGATAAAAGCTCCGGACCATGTTGAACCCCAACTCCGACTGCACTGAACCCCAGTTCTGGGCGAGACCCTGGGGTCCAGGCTCATGCAGGGGGAATCTGGGCTGTAAGGCGGAAGCTCAGCGGAGCGGCGAAAAGCAGAGCCCCTGAGTCCCGCACACTGCACGCAGAGGAGGGACTGTTCACTGAGCTGCTGAATTGCCCCAGCAGGAAAAACTCAAAAGTTCAGGAATGTACTGAGCCCCAGTTCTGACTGCACTGAACCCCAGTCCTGGGCAAGACCCTCGGGCCCCAGCCTCATACAGAGGGAATCTGGGCTGTAAGACAGAAGTTCAGGGGAGCGGCAAAAAGCAGAGCCCCTGAGTCGCGCACATTGCTCGCACAGAGGACAGACTGTTGTTTGGGCCTCGAGATTGCCCTAGCGGGAAGGAGACATAAGCTCCGGAATGTTCTTAACCCCACTTCCAACTGCTCTGAACCCCAGTTGTTGGCTTGTTGGGGGAGAGACTACACTGTCTGGTAGCGGGCAAAGCTCTAGGGCGCCTTTCTCTCAGAGGTGCTTGCAGCGAGTACCAAAGGACACAGGTACACTGAGACTCAGGAGCCTCAGAGGGCGGGGCTAACTGGAAGCCAACGCTGTAGCTCCACCCTGAAACTCTGCCCCATCCAAGATGAACTCAGAGAGGCTTTTGCTTGTTTCCAAGTCTAGTGAAATAAGGTTGTCTCCTGGCATAAACACAGCTGATCCTCCCAACCTACCAACTCAGGGAAGCGGCGAAAATGCCGAAATGAGGAAACAGATCACAAACGAACGAAATGGAGGACAAAAAGCGACTGGATATAGAGTTCAAAGCCACGCTTATAAGGTTGTTCAACAATCTCTTAGAAAAGCCCAATAAAATAAATGAGACCTATGAGGATATGATAAGGGATCAACAAGAAATAACGAAGGATCAACTAGAAATAAAGAATACAATCTCTGAAATAAATAATATTATACAGAGTCCTAAAAACAGACTGGAAGATTGCAAAAATCAAGTCCAAGATTTGGAACACAAAGAGCCAGAAGACACTCCTCCGCAGAAGCAAGAAGACAAGAGAATCCAGAAAGTTGAAGATGGTGTAAGAAACCTCTGGGACAACTTCAAGCGAACCAACATCAGAATTATGGGCATCCCAGAAGATGACAGAGAGCAAGATACCGAAAACATATTGAAAGAAATAGTGACAGAAAACTTCCCCCACATGGTGAAAGAAATAGACTTACAAGTCCAGGAAGCACACAGAACCCCAAACAAAAGGAATCCAAAGAGGACCACACCAAGACACATCATAATTAAAATTCCAACAGCCAAAGACAAAAAGAGAATTTTAAAAGCAGCAAGACAAAAGCAGGTAGTTACGTATAAAGGGGCTCCCATACGACTGTCAGCTGATTTCTCAACAGAAACCATGCAGGCCAGACGGGAATGGCAAGAAATATTCAAGGTGATGAATAACAAGAACCTACAGCCAAAAATACTCTACCCAGCAAAGCTATCACTCAGAATTGAAGGCCAGATAAAGAGCTTCACAAATAAAAAGAAGCTAAAGGAGTTCATTACCACCAAGCCATAATTATATGAATTGCTAAAAGGGGTTCTTTAGGAAGAGGAAGAAAATAAAGATAAAAATTATGAACAAACACGTAACTATCAACAAATGAGTCTAAAAACCAAGGAAAGTAAAAATCATGATGAACAATATTAACTGGTGAATATAATAGAATCAGAGGTATGGAAGGGGAGTGGACTGATGATTCTCGGGGAAATGGGGAGTGGAGCGGGGCGGGAAGAGACTGAACATAAACTGCACCTATGGATGAGGACAATGGGGGATGGGGAAAGGGCAGAGAATTGAATGGAAACTTGGTGTAGGGGAGCAATTGGGGGGGGATGAGGAACATTTGTAATAATATGAACAATAAAGATTTGTTTTTTAAAAAAAGAAATAATATCAGAAAACTTCCCTCACCTGGTGAAAGAAATAGACTTACAAGTACAGGAAGCCTACAGAATCCCAAACAAGAGGAATCCAAAAAGAAATACTCCGAGGCACATCATATTCAATATGCCAAGGGTAAAAGACAAAAAGAAGATATTACAAGCAGCAAGAGAAAAGCAGTTGGTTACCTATAAGGGAGCACCCATAGGACTATCGGCTGATTTCTCAACAGAAACCATGCAGGCCAGAAGGGCGTGGCAAGAAATATTCAAAGTGATGAATAGGGAGAACCTACAACCAAGATTACTGTATCCAGCAAAGTTATCATTCAGAATTGAAGGGCAGATAAAGAGCTTCACTGATTAAAAAAAAGCTAAAGGAGTTCATCACCACCAAACCAGCATTATATGAAATGCTGAAAGGTATTACTTAAGAAGAGGAAGAAGGTCAAGTGAATTAAAAATCTGAGGAATAGAATAAACTGGTGAATATAATAGAATTAGGGGCAAAGAAAGGGAGTGGATAGATAATTATCAGGGTGAAGGGGTGTGGGGTGTAGAAAGAGACTGGATTAAAATTGTATAACCTGCCGAAACTGGTTTGGCTCAGTGGATAGAGCGTCGGCCTGCGGACTGAAAGGTCCCGGGTTCGATTCCGGTGAAGGGCATGTACCTTGGTTGTGGGCACATCCCCAGTGGGGGATGTGCAGGAGGCAGCTGGTCGATGTTTCTCTCTCATCGATGTTTCTAACTCTCTATCCCTCTCTCTTCCTCTCTGTGTAAAATCAATAAAATATATTTAAAAATAAATAAATAAAAAAAAATAAAATAAAATTGTATAACCTATGGATGAGGACAATAGTGGGGGGAGGGCGTAAGGGCAGAGGGTGGGGTGGTAATCAGGTGTAAGGGAGCTATGGCGGAGAAAAAGGAGAAACAATTGTAATAATCTGAGCAATAAAGATTTATTTAAAAAAATTTTTTAATGCATTTTATTGATATTTTACAGAGAGAAAGGGAGAGAGATAGAGACCTAGAAACCTTGATGAGAGAGAAACATCGACCAGCTGCCTCTTGCACACCCCCTACCGGGGATGTGCCCACAACCAATGTACATGCCCTTGACCGGAATCGAACCCGGGACCTTTTAGTCCGCAGACCGATGCTCTACCACTGAGCCAAACCAGTTTCGGCTATTTTAAAAAATTTAAAAAAAAAAGAAATCAGTACTGGTTACAGGATTCTGCCTGTGCTCTCAGGCTCAGCTTGATAAGAATTAAAAGAATGTCCACGTGCCTTCCCACGCGCTCTCTACACTGTTGCAAATTTTTATATATATATTTGTTTTTATTTTTTAAAATTTATTAAGGTGTTATATATGTGCATAGCTTACCATTGCCCCCCCTCCCATTCATGCCCTCCCTCCCCAGAGTTTTGTGTCCATTGGTTGTACTTATATGCATGCCTAGCAATCCTTCCATTGATCTCTTATCTCTTCCAGATCTCTCTACTCCACCCCCATTGTCATTTGACAGTCTGCTTGTTGTTTTACTGTCTCTATATCTATCTTTCTGTTCATTAGTTTATAATGTTCTTTAATATCCATAAATGAGTGAGGTCATGTGGTGTTTCTCTTTCATTGACTGGCTTATTTCACTCAGCATGATGTTCTCTAATTCCATCCAGGTTACTGCAAATGATGAGAATTCCTTCTTTTTTATGGCAGCATAGTATTCCATTGTGTAGATGTACCATAGTTTTCTTATCCATTCATCTGCTGATGGGCACCTAGGCTGTTTCCAAATCCTAGCTATTGTAAATTGTGCTGCTATGAACATAGGGGTGCATATATCCTTTCTGATTGGTGTTTCTAGTTTCTTGGGGTATATTCCTAGGAGTGGGATTGCTGGGTCAAATGGGAGTTTTATATTCAGTTTTTTGAGGAAGCTCCATACTGTTCTCCTCAGTGGTTGCCCCAACCTGCAATCCCACCAGCAGTGCACAAGGGTTCGTTTTTCTCTGCAACCTCGCCAACATTAGTCGTTTGTTGTTTTGTTGATATTGGCCATTCTGACAGGTGTGAGATGGTACCGCATTGTTGTTTTGATTTGCATCTCTCGGATAATTAGTGACTTTGAGCATGTTTTCATGTGCCTCTTGGCCTTCCTTCTGTCTTTTGAGAGGATTCTATTTAGGTCCATTTCCTATTTTTTAATTGGCTCAGTTATTTTCTTTTTATTGAGTTGTATAAGCTGTCTGTAGATGTTGGAGATTAAACCTTTATCAGTGATATCATTTGCAAATATGTTCTCCCATATCGTGGGACTTCTTGTTGTTTTGTTGAAGGTTTCTTGTGCTATAACAAAGCTTTTTATTTTGATGTAGTCCCATTTCTTCATTTTCTCTTTAGCTTCCATTGACCTAGGGTTAGTATCAGTGAAGAAGTTCTTTAGGCATATGTCTGAGATTTTGCTGCCAGTGGATGACTCTAGTATTTTTATGGTTTCCCGTTTTATGTTTAAGTCATGTATCCATTTTGAGTTTATTTTTGTGTATGGTGTAAGTTGGTGATCTAGTTTCATTCTTTTGCAAGTATCTGTCCAATTTTCCCAACACCATTTATTGAAGAGACTGTCTTGACTCCATTGTATGCTCGTGCCTCCTTTGTCAAATATTAATTGAGCATATTGATTTGGGTTGATATCTGGATTCTCTAATCTGTTCCATTGATCTATATGTCTGTTCTTGTGCCAGTACCAGGCTGTTTTGAGAACAGTGGCTTTGTAATGCAGCTTGAAATCTGGTATTGAGATCCCTCCTACTTTACTCTTCTTTCTCAAAATTGCTGAGGCTATTCGGGGTCTTTTATTGTTGCAAATGAACTTTTGAAGAGTTCTTTCTAGGTCTGTGAAGTATGTCGTTGGTATTTTAATAGGGACTGCATTGAACATATAAATTGCTTTGGGAAATATGGACATTTTGATGATGATGATTCTACTAATCCATGAACATGGTGTGTTCTTCCGTCTGTGTACATCTTCCTCTATCTCTTTTTTCAGTGTCATGTAGTTTTCAGCATATAGCATTTGCTCAAGAAATTGCTTGAGACACCATTGTCTTGACTAAACAATCGGTGCATAGCTTTGGCCCTTGCCAGAGCTCAAGGTCCACCAGCCTCTATGTTCCTTGTTTACACTCTTGATAGTGAAGAGAATGGGTAGCTTCCAACAAGGGTTTTCAATGTCAACAGTGTCATGAACTGCCTAGCAGAAACCTCTAGATCCTCTTCAGATTTATGATGTAGATGCCATCACTTTTACATTTATAGATATACTATACTGTTCCACTTGGAAGTCAAGGTTGGTGCCAATTAAGTGGGTTCCTGTTGCAAGGAATTTGAGGACATCCTCTTCCTTCATTTGCTGGACATCAGGGGCTTCAGATATTATGAAAGTTTCCCTTTAAGATATGTGGAAATCCAGAGCAACACTGAATGGTCCCTTCTCTGGGTAGCGCCTATGCATTTCTTAAACTTCTGTGATATGTGGACTTTTTCTAGCATGTGTTTTTTTTTGTTGTTGTTCGTTCGTTTGTTTAGGAGTTTATTGATTTTTTTTTTCAGAGAGAGGATAATACCTATTTATTGTTCCACTTATTTATGCATTGACTGGTTGATTCTTATATGTGCCCTGACTAGTGAGTGATCTGACCTGCAACGCTGGTATATCGGGATGATGCACCAACCAACTAAGCTACCTGGCCAGGGCCTAGCATGTGTTATTTTTATATACTAGTATATTTTGAAGAGAAAAATTTTAAAAGTTAATTACAAAAGAGTTTTTAAAGTATCTGTTACCTAATTACAGTAACAGGGTCAATTGAAGTTTCTTATTGAGGGTAGAATCTAATTTTTTTTAAAGGAAATAAGTCTTGGAAAGAAGTAGAGATATTGGAACCTTTGTACATTGCTGCTGAGATACATAATTGTATAACAACTGTGGGAAATAGTTTGGTGTTTTCTCTTCACGTTAAGCTTAGAGTTACCATACTTCCTTGCCAACACTTGTTATTTCCTGTTTTTGATTTTTAGAAGAATTACAACAATCCTAGTGTGATTTAAGTGTTCTATCATTGTGGTTTAGATTTGCATTTTCTGAACGACTAATTATTTTGGGCATCTTTTCAAGTACTTATTGGCCATTTGTGTATTTTCTTCCCAGAAATGTCTATTCAAGTACTTTGTCCAACAACTTGGTTCTTACCTTTTTGTTGTTTTTGAGTTGTTAGAAGTCTTTATATAATTTTTGGATAGTAAACTTATCATATATATGTGATTTGCAATCCACCCCCCCTCCCCATTCTGTAGGATTATTTTTACACTTTTTGATAATATCCTTTGGTGTACAAATTTGAAGCCTAATGTATGTATTTTTTTCTTTTGTGGCTTGTGCTTTTGGTGTCATATATAAGAATTACTTTTCCAAATCGAAGCTCTTGAAGATTTATCACCATGTATTCCTCATAAGTGTCATATGATCTTAGCTGTTACATTTATGTCATTGATCTGTTTTGAGTAATTTCCTATATATTGTGTGGTCCAACTTCATTATTTTACATATGCATAGACAGTTGACCCAGAACCATTAAGAATGTTTTTATTGATTTATTTTAGAGAGAGAGGAAGGGAGAGGGATAGAGAGACAGAAACATCAAAGAAAGAGAGAAACATCAAAGATCAGCTGCCTTCTGCACATCCCCTACTGGAGATGAAACTGGTAACTGGGGCATGTGTCCTGACTGGGAATCGAATTGGTGTCCTCCTGGTTCATGGGTCCACACTTGACCACTGAGCCAAACTCGCCAGGCACCATTTTTTGAAGAGGCTTTATTTCTCATTGAATGGCCTTGGCAGCCTTTTTGAAATCAATTGGCCAAAGATATATGAATTTATTTCTGGTCTTTGAAATCCACTTCATTTGTCCCTGTGTCTATCCTTAAATGACTGATAGACCAACTCCGGTTTTTCATATTTGGGTTTTAGGCTTACATTTAATTCTAAATGAGTAAAGTGAGCTTTTCCTGTCAAACAAAACAACGGATGGTATTCGTTGCCCATTTAAAATGTGCTGTTTCATACAGAATTTAGAACTTATGTAAAGTTGTATCCACTGGTGTAAGCTTCATAGCTTCCTAATACATAAGACTTCTCTGAAGGCATGGAAGGAGATTTTAATAATGTGATTTAAAAAATATTATTTAAATATGCCAACATTTTGAAGATCTGCTTTACTCAATTAACTGACATTTTCCAAAAGAGCATATTCCAAAATCATGCACGAGTCAAATATCCATTAAATGTGCAAGACATACCAATGGATTTTAATAAACAGGGTTTATGTTTTCACATTCCTACATTTCAACTAATCTTTGAGAGATTACCACTCGTTGAGCTTTGGTATAGTATCAATGAAGAAAATCCATAATTTTCTGAAGGAATATTAATATATTTCTATATTTTTCAGTTGCATATCTTTAGGTAAGACTTCATATATTTCAAACCAAACATACATTTCATAATGGTTTGAATGCAAAAGCAGATATGTGATCTCAGTAATTAAACCAGACATTAAGGAGATTTGCCAAAATATATAAATTATATGTTAAAACAATGTAACTCATCACTGAGATTATTTGATTTTGAAAATAGTCATTTTTCAGAAAACTATGTTATATGTAATATTTAAAAATGAATATTAAATTTTATAATTATTTCAATTGACCAATCATTAATTATTAAATTAACAATCAAATTACATTTTAATTAATAACTATTTTTGGCTTACTTTCTAATATAGTAAATGAGTCAACTAAAATGCTTTAGGTCCGTGGTTGGCAAACTGCAGTTTGTGAGCCACATGCAGCTCTTTGGCCCCTTGAGTGTGGCTCTTCCACAAAATACCATGGCCTGGGCGAGTCTATTTTGAAGAAGTGGCATTAGAAGAAGTTTAAATTTTCAGAAGTACATCATAAAGATCATACATCATGACCAAGTAGGATTTATCCTGGCATGTAAAGATTGTACAATGTCCCCAAATCAATAAAACTGATATAGCACATAAACAAATTGAGAGATAACAATCACATAGTCATATCAGTTGCTACAGAAAAAGCATTTGAGAAAATCCAACACCCTTTTTTAAATAAAAACTCTCATCAAGGTGGGAATAGAAGGATCATACCTCAATGTAATGAAAGCCATATATTAAAAAAACCTACATCTGCTGGGACCGATTTGGCTCAATGGATAGAGTGCCGGCCTGTGGACTGAAAGGTCCTGGGTTCGATTCCAGTCAAGGGCATGTGCCTTGGTTTCGGGTACATCCCCAGTGGGGGGTGTGCAGGAGGCTGCTGATAGATGATTCTCTCTCATCAATGTTTCTAACTCTCTATCCCTCACTCTTGCTCTCTGTGAAAAATCAATAAAATATATTTCAAAAAATAAATGAATTTAAAAACAAACAAAAAAAACCCCCTACATCCAATATCTTACTCAATGAGCAAAAACTAAAACCATTTTTCCTAAGAACCGGAGCAAGACAGTGAAACTCACTCTCACCACTCCTGTTTTACATAGTACTGGAAATATTAGCTATTGCAATTAGGCAAGAAGAAGAATTAAATGGCATCCAAATTGGAAAAGAAGAAGTAAAGCTGTGCGTTTTTTCAGATGACATGATATTGTATAGTATTGTATGAATATTGTAGACTTAATAAATGGATTTGGCAATGTAGCAGGATACAAAATTAATGCCAAGAAATCTATGGCTTTTCTATACACCAATAGTCAACTTAAGAAAGAGAGACTAAAATAGCGATCCCATTTACCATCACACCAAAATAATTAAGATACCTAGGAATAAACTTAAGAAAGGAGGAAAAAAACCTATATGCAGAAAACTAAAGGACACTGAAAAAGGAGATAGAGGAATGGTAGAATAACATCATTGAAATGTCGATACTACCCAAAGCAATGTATAGATTCATTGGACTCCCCATTAATATACCAACAGTGTATTTCAGAGACCTAGAAAGAACTCTCCAAAATTTCATCTGGAATAAAATAAATAAGTAAAGAACCCGAATAGCCACAGCAATCCTGAGAAAAAAGAACAAAGTAGGTGGGATCTCAATACCAGATTTAAAGCTGTATTACAAAGCCACTGTTCTCAAAACAGCCTGGTACTGGCACAAATTATTGGTATTCTAGACCAATGGAATAGAATAGAGAACCCAGATATTGACCCAAACCACTATGCTCAATTAATATTTGACAAAGGAGGCATGAGCTTACAATGGAGTGTAGACAGTCTCTTTACTAAATGGTGGTGGGAATATTGGACAGATACATGCAAAAAAAATGAAAGTAGATCACCAACTTACACCATACACAAAAATCCACTCAGAATGGATAAAGGACTTAATCATAAGATGGGAAACCATAAAAATACTGGAGGAATCTACAGGCAGAGAAATATCAGACATATTCTGAAGCAATTTCTTCACTGGTACTGCTCCAAGGGCAATGGAAGCTAAAGAGAAAATAAACAAATGGGACTGCATCAAAATAAAAAGCTTTTGCACAGCAAAATAAACCATCAACAAAACAACAAGAAAGCCCACTGAAAGGGAGGACACATTTGCAAAGATTTAATCTCTACCGTCTACAGTGAACTTATACAACTCAATAAAAGGAAGTTAAATGATCCAATAAAAAAATGGTCAACAGGTATTGTAAAATAAGATTGTTTTAGAGTAATAAATTTGATAGTAGACAAGTTTTCAGGCTAATTTAAAATGACTAAATGGAAATAAGCAAATATTCTAGAAAAATTAATTGCACTTGACAAAAAGCTATTCCTGTAGTGTTAACTAAAATTTTTATTGGTAGTTCATCTCAGGATAAAATCTCACAACCGGAAATGAACCTAAAGCAGTCATATTATAGTGCAAAAAATTAAAATTTAAAAGATATCAAGACTACATTATAAAATTTTCAAAAGCCTAATATTTAAATCAAAAGAGGGGGGAAGTGCTTTTACTGGTCCAGTGGAGAGAGAGGAGGAAGCAGGGATCGGGGTAGTTGGGGGGGACCTGCCGAGGCAACAACCGACGCCACCACCATCTCCTCTTTGCTCCCCGCATGTGGAAGGAGGCTGGAGTACTAGGCGCCACTGCAGAAGGCTGGGCGGGTGTGAAGGCGATGGCGGATAGAGATAAACTCATGTCGATGGCATTGTAAGATGCAGGAAGTAAGAGGGTCGCAGCCTGGTAAGAATGTCCAGCTACAGGAGAATGAAATCAGAGGACTGTGCTTAAAATCGCGAGAGATCTTTCTTAGTCAGCCTATCCTACTAGAACTTGAAGCACCACTCAAAATATGTGGTGATATCCATGGGCAATAATTACTATGATTTGCTTCGACTCTTTGAGTATGGTGGTTTCCCGCCAGAAAGCAACTACCCTGTTTCCCCGAAAATAAGACAGTGCCTTATATTAATTTTTGCTCCCAAAGATGCGCTAGGTCTTATTTTCAGGGGATGTCTTATTTTTCCATGAAGAAGAATATGGTACACATTTATTGTTAAATGAAAATATAGGAAATTTATTACCTGTATACAGTACGGTAGTACGGTAGTTGTCAACACAAACCAGACAAACTGTGAATCCTACAGTATCAAGAATTTACTCATTTATTCAGTGACAATCATGTCATCATCTTCTGGAACATCATCATAACAATCCAATTCCTGAATTTCCTGGTGAATTTCTTGGGACTCCATTTCTTTCAAAATCAGTGGACCAAATCTCTCATGTTTAGCAATAGCACTGTCTTTAAATGAGTACTTGTTGTCAAGGTAGCCTGCTCGCAGTACATTTGCAATGCAACTGTCAGTGATTTTCTCCCATGAATTCTTCACCCAAGTCACAACTTCTTGCAGTTTAGGTTTCACAAAGTTTCCACGCTGATTTGTCTCCATTCACACAGCAGTGACGTCAGGACTCAAGGTAAGGTCACTGGTTGCTAGCCGCCAGTCGGGGCGGCCCTAGCGACCAGTTTACGGTAAATTAATTTTCATTCTGAGACAGAGCCTGGGGGCCTTATTTTTGGGGGATACCTTATATTTAACTCAAAGGAACCTGTAATTAGGTCTTATTTTCGGAGGATGTCTTATTTTCGGGGAAAGACGGTACCTGTTTCTTGGGGACCATGTGGACAGGGGGAAGCAGTCATTGGAGACTATCTGCCTCTTACTGGCATTCAAAATCAAATGTCCCAAGAATTTTTTTCTTCTCAGAGGAAACCACAAATCTGCCAGCATCAATAGAATTTACAGATTTTATGATGAATGTAAACAAAGATATAACATTAAACTGTGGAAAACTTTCACAGACTGCTTTAACTGTTTACCAATAGAAGCCATCGTGGATGAGAAAATATTTTTCTGTCATGGAGGTATATCAGCAGATCTTCAATCTATGGAGCAGATTCGGCGAATTATATGACCAACTGATGTACCGGATCAAAGTCTTCTTTGTGATCTTTTGTGGTCTGACCCCTTTAAAAATGTTTTAGGCTGGGGTGAAAATGACAGAGGAGTGTCTTTCACATTTAGTGCAGAAATGGTTACAAAATTTTTCCATAAGCATGATTTGGATCTTAAATGTAGAGCCCATCAGGTGGTTGAAGATGGATATGAATTTTTTGCAAAGAGGCAATTGGTCACTCTGTTTTCTGCACCCTATTACTATGCAGAGTTTGACAATGCAGGTGCCATGATGAGTGTGGACGAAACACTAATGTGCTCTTTTCAGATTTTAAAGCTTGCAGAGAAAAAGAAGCTGAGTGCCATGAGAAGAAATAGATATCATTTTGACACTGCCTAGTTGGGACTTGTAACATATAGTATATAACCTTCATTTTTAAAACTGTATTGTGTATTGGTCAGCTTGCTCAAATAGTGTTGTGGGGCTCTCCCTTTCATTTTTTTCAGTTAATGAATGGCATTTGCTGGTTATAACAGCAAATGAAAGCCTTCACTCTCAAGAAAAAATGTTTTGTATTTTAGTTCTCTCTTCCTTTTGCAAACAAGTTTAATGATGGTGTTAAAGCTGTATACCCCCAGACAGTTTATCCTGTCTAAGGGGTAAGTGTACAATTGACTTTCTTTTTTCAGTTCAGTAAAACCATGGATAATGTAAATGCTTGGTTTCTTTAGGATATAAAGAGAGCACTAGGGTGCTCAGTCTCTATATGTTATTGTCATAAAATGCATACTATTGATACAAATGACTGTGAACATTATTATTATCATTTTTTTTAGGAATTTGTTTAAAAAGGATTGCTTATTTCTCTCATTGTCTCGTCATGTACAAACTGGTTTTTATAGCCATCAACAATAGGAGTAACTTTCAACCTTGCCAGCATCACTGGTATAATGTATATTTAATTAAAGCACACTTTCCTCTACCTTATACTTATAATGACAAAGCCATTATTTTCAATGTTTGTGACTCTTTTCTAAAGCCAAAGTTTCTGTTGAAATATGTACTGACTTACCCCCAAGTATAAGGAGGTATGGTTTGTGTATCCATACCACCTTCTTGAGGATTCAAAACCAGGTTTTTGAGTTTGAATAGCAATTAGTCACATAGGCTGTTTAAGCTATTAGTGATTACAGTTAATAACATTTTGTACAATTTCCATATAGTCTATTCATTAAGTAATCTTTTTACAGTTGCATCAGGCCTAATCCCTCCCATTCAGAAAGCTCCAAATAATAGAAACAATACTGTTCTGTACGCCTGAGCGGTTATGCTTTCTTTGGCCTATAGTCTTTATTCTGCTGTGAAGTTGAGGCTTATAAGTCAAAAACAAAAGAACTAACTTACCTACCCATCATTTTATACAGAACTTATATTATCTATGACTTTTTAAAACCCAAGATCTGTTCAAAAGTAATCTGTTTCAACAGATGACCATGTATAGTACCATGTAATGAAAGTGAATTTAGACTTATTAAATGATGAACTTGTTAAATCTTCTCAGTGTCAATTTATCAGCACAATACACACAGGAGAACTATTGATAGCATATTGATTAGATATTACTGAACAAATTGCTCTGGAAACCACACACAGAAAAAGGGGGGGGGGGCGGGAAAGTAGAAGAATAACATGTAAGGAAAAATATCCTGAAAGTAAATTACATCTAGAAAATTTGTACTTTAGGAAATTAATTGTAATGCTATCAGCAAGACACCTATGAAAAACACACATGGTGTAAAAACAAGCCAGAGGAAAATCATTTAGGCAAAAAATGAAAAAGGATCCCAAGTCAAATTTATAGAAAATATTCCTTTATTACCTATTGGTCGAGAATATGTTTATATATTTTCATAAAACAATTCCGAGGCCATGTGGATTCTAGCAACAGAGAGGAATTTACAGGACTACTCCAACCATGAAGACAGAAGAGAAGCAGTCCAGAGGTGGAAGACACTGACGATGCCTTGCCATTGTAGCAGTCAGCAGCTGTGTATCACTGCAGGTTGCCCAGGACCACACCAGAGAGAGCTGGACCTGCAATACCACCAATTGACCACCATCCAGAACTGAAATATCATTGCTGATATGTACACATAAGGAACTGTATGACATTGAATTTGGGTCTCAAAAGAACTGATGGCCCAGAAAGTAACTCACTACAGACTGATTCACTATAGACTTATTCATATGCCTTTCAGCATAATGATTATTACTTGTCTCATTTTTTTATTCTTATAAGTATATTTCCAGTAGGACATGACCTCACTCATCTAGGGGAATTTTGAATAACATAGACTGATGAAAAAGAACAGACTCCCCGCCCCCCCAAAAAAAAAGAGAAAAAGGGGGGGGGGGCAATGGTAAGCTATGTACACATATAATACCTTAATAAATTTTTTTTTAAAAAAAGAGAGAGAGAGAAAAATTAAAAAAGAAAGAAGGAAAAAGAACAGACCCAGAGATAAGGAACCATGGGTCATACTGTTGGACCTCAAAGGGAGGTTGGGGAAAAAAGGGAGAGATCAACCAAAGGACTTATGTGCACACATATGAGCCTAATCAGTGGTTAAAGACAATAGGGGTCTGGGGGCATGAGTTAGGTGGGTGGGGGATTGTAATAGGGGGTTGAGGACAAATATGTGATACCTTAATCAATAAAGAAATTAATTTTTTAAAAATGGACAACAGATCTAAATAGAATCTTTTCGAAAGAAGACAGAAGGAAAGCCAGGAACATATGAAAACATGCTCAGAGTCACTAATTGTCAGAGAGATGCAAATCAAAACAACAATGCGGTACCATCTCACACTTTTCAGAATGGTAATCATCACCAAATCAACAAACCACAAGTTATGCGAAGGATTTGGAGAAAAAGGAACCCTCGTGCACCTCTGGTGGGAATGCAGACTGGTACAGCCACTGGGGAGAACAGTATGGAGTCTCCTCAAAAAACTAACAGGGAACTCCCATTTGACCCAGTAATCCCACTTCCAGGAATATAATCCAAAAAACTAGAAACACCTATCACAAAGGATATATACACCCCTATGTTTATAGCAGCACAATTCACCATAGCTAAGATTTGGAAACAGCCTAAGTGCCCATCAGCAGATGAGTGGATTAAAAAACCCTGGTACATCTACACAATGGAATACTACTCTGTTGAAAAAAGAAGGAACTCCTACCATTTGCAACAGTATGATGGGCCTGGAGAGCATTATGCTAAGTGAAATAAGTTAGCTGCAGAAAGATAAATATTAAGCATTATCTTAAGTGAAATAAGTCAGGCAATGGAAGAAAAATACCGCGTGATCTCATTCATTTATGGAAAATAAAGGACATTATAACCTGATAACAAAATGATAGATACATAGGCAGTAAAGCACTCAACAGACTGTCAAATTACAGCCGTAAGGCTGGATAATGATGGGGAAGAGGACAAGAGCTCAATCAAAGGACTTGTATGCATGCATCTAAGTATATCAATGGACAGAAGATACTGGAGGGTTGGGATGAGGGTATGCGACAGGGGGTAGTGGATGCTATCGGAAGGTCAATGGGGGAGGGGGAAGGATATATGTGTACTACTATATATAATATTTTAAATAATAAGAAAAAATATATGTAAAAGAAATACAAATATCAGTGGAACAGTCTAAGGAGTCCGAGAATAGACCCACAAAAATCTACTTATTTTCAACACATATTCAAAAGACCAGTGGGGCTAATCTATTTAACAAAAAGTGCTAAAACAATTGGAGGACCATATATGAAAAAAGTCTGAACATATACCTTACTTATGTAAACTGGAGGCCTGGTGCATGAAACTTAGTGCACTGGATGGGGAGTGGTCTCAGCCCGCCCTGCCCTACTCATAGGCTGGGAGCCCTCAGAGGTGGGAGTTGACTTGGTGGACAGGGGAATGTGACTTCTCTACTGCTGCAACTACTGGCAGCACCAGCTTTGGCCAGCCCTGAGAGTCTGAATATTTTAGAATATTTTATTATTCATAAAAATTTTCTCAAGGCAGTTTATAGTCAGTCCTGTTCCCATTCCCAGTACCGGTGTACACTGATCTCTGTCTAAAGGTTAGCCTTTTTGGACTGTTTCATGTAATTGAAACATGCAATATTTATTATAGTCAATTTGGCCTCCTTCACTTACTAAAATCTTTTTGTGGTTTATCCTTGTGGTAGCATATATAAGTATTTTGTTCCCTTTTTAGAGCTGAACATTATTCTGTTTTATAGATCTACCACATTTTGTTTTTCTGTACAGCATTCAACGGAAAGTTGAATTCTTGCCCTTTTCCTCTACTTCACTGTTATTAATAAACTATAACCCCATTGCCTGAAATTCATGCACTGAGGGAGGAGGTGCCCCTCAGCCCAGCCTGCACCCTCTCCAATCTGTGACCCCTCGGACACTCCTCTCACAATCTGGGACTGCTGGCTCCTAACCACTTGCCTGCCTGCCTGTTTGCCCCTTGCCCCTTATCGCTTCTGCCTGCCAGGCTGATCACCTCCTAAGTGCCCTCTTCTGCTGGCCCAATTGCCCCCAACTGCCCTTCCCTGCCAGTCATCTTGTGACAACATGGAGGTGGCCACATTGTGGTGGCCATCTTGTGATGTCGTTGGGATGGACATCTTGTGATGACAAGAGGGTGCAAGGACAACATAGGCTTTTAATTGTATAGATGCTGCTATGAAGATTGATATAAATGTGCTTATATGTTTTCTTTTCTCTTATTTACATTATTTGAACTAATGTAACTGGGTTTTAGGGTATTTATTTACCTTTTTTTTTCTTCCTGTTGTGTGGTGCGGTGTTTCTCCTTTTTCTTCGTCCTGCATGGAAAGGGAGAAATACCAGTTCCTGAGTGCAGGAGCTGGGGATTAAGAAATTAGAGAAAGAAAGAGAAAAGAGGGCAGAAATAGATTCAAGCTGGGTGCTAGGTGGGCGCTGTCTCTCTGATGGAGAGACAGTTACACCCACCTTAGACAGCACAGCATATTTATTGGTTTCCAAAAGGGATTTTAAGGTAAAAAGGAGTTTCGGGTGTGCCCAGATCCTATTCATCAAGATCTGGGTAAGCTCCTCATTTTTTGGTATAAGATTTAGCATATCAAGAACTGGGTGGAAGGATTACCAACAAGATGGTGGCTGAGGTAAATGCCTAACTGCAGCCGCTCTCAACAATTTCAAAAAATACAACTAAAATATAAAGTGGTCACTATCCAGAAGTACAGGAAAGTTGACTGACTGGGAATTCTACAACTAGAAGGAAATAGAAAACCAGAGGAGCTGTAAAAGCTTAAGGTACGGAGACAAGGTGTGCGCCTGGGGATAGGACAGAGCCGGAGAGGAGGGACGGCTGAGTGCCTGGCTAGCGTTCCCTAGCGGGAAGGAGATAAAAGCTCCGGACCGTGCTGAACCCCAACTCCGACTGCACTGAACCCCAGTTCTGGGCGATACCCTAGAGTCCCAGGCTCATACAGAGGGAATCTGGCTGTAAGGCGGAAGCTCAGGGGAGGGTGAAGGGCAGAACCATGGAGGTGCGCACATTTGCACGCAGAGGAGGGACTGTTCACTGAGCTGCTGGATTGCCCTAGCTGGAAGGAATCAAAAGCTAAGGAATGTGCTGAGCCCCAGTTCGGACTGCACTGAACCCCAGTCCTGGGCAAGAAGCTCGGGCCCAACCCTCATACAGAGGGAATCTGGCTGTAAGACCGAAGCTCAGGGGAGCAGCAAAAAGCAGATCCCCTGAGTCGCGCACATTGTGCGCACAGAGGACAGACTGTTGATTGGGCCGTGAGATTGCCCTAGCAGGAAGGAGACATAAGCTCCGGACTGTTCTTAACCCCACTTCCAACTGCTCTGAACCCCAGTTGTTGGCTTGTAGGGGGAGAGACTACATTGTCTGGTAGCGGGCGAAGCTCTAGGCTGCCTTTCTCTCAGATGCTTGCATCGAGTACCAAAGACACTGAGGTACACTGAGACTCAGGAACCTCAGAGGGCAGGGCTAACCGGAAGCCAACGCTGTAGGCTCCACCGTGAAACTCTGCCCCATCCAAGCTGAACTCAGAGAGGCTTTTGCAGGTTTCCAAGTCTAGTGGAATAAGGTTGTCTCCTGGCATAGACACAGCTGATCCTCCCAACCTACCAACTCAGGGAAGCAGCGAAAATGCCGAAATGAGGAAACAGATCACAAACGAAAGAAATGGAGGACAAAAAGCGACTGGATATAGAGTTCAAAGCCACGCTTATAAGGTTGTTCAACAATGTCTTAGAAAAGCCCAATAAAATAAATGAGACCTATGAGGATATGATAAGGGATCAACAAGAAATTATAAAGGGTCAACTAGAAATAAAGAATACAATCTCTGAAATAAATAATATTATACAGAATCGTAAAAACAGATTGGAAGATTGCAAGAATCAAGTCCAAGATTTGGAACACAAAGAGCCAGAAGACACTCCTCTGCAGAAGCAAGAAGACAAGAGAATCCAGAAAGTTGAAGATGGTGTAAGAAACCTCTGGGACAACTTTAAGCGAAGCAACATCACAATTTTTGTGTCCCAGAAGATGACAGAGAGCAAGATACCGAAAACATACTGAAAGAAATAGTGACAGAAAACTTCCCCCACCTGGGGAAAGAAATGGACTTACACGTCCAGGAAGCACACAGAACCCCAAACAAAAGGAATCCAAAGAGGACCACACCAAGACACATCATAATTAAAATTCCAAGAGCTAAAGACAAAGAGAGAATATTAAAAGCAGCAAGACAAAAGCAGGTAGTTACCTAAAAGGGGCTCCCATACGACTGTCAGCTGATTTCTCAACAGAAACCATGCAGGCCAGACGGGAATGGCAAGAAATATTCAAGGTGATGAATAACAAGAACCTACAGCCAAAAATACTCTAACCAGCAAAGCTATCACTCAGAATCGAAGGCCAGATAAAGAGCTTCACAAATAAATTTAAGCTAAAGGAATTCATCACTACCAAGCCAGAATTATATGAATTGCTAAAAGGGGTTCTTTAGGAAGAGGAAGAAAATAAAGTTAAAAGTTATGAACAAACACGTAACTATCAACAAATGAGTCTAAAAACCAAGGGAAGTAAAAATCATGATGAACAATATTAACTGGTGAATGAATATAATAGAATCAAAGGTATGGAAGGGGAGTGGACTGATGATTCTCTGGGAAATAGGGAAGGGGGGCAGGAAGAGACTGAACATAAACGGCACCTATGGATGAGGACAATGGGGGATGGGGAAAGGGCAGAGAATTGAATGGATTCTTGGTGTAGGAGAGCAATGGAGTGGGGGGAATGAGAAACATTAGTAATAATATGAACAATAAAGATTTATTTAAAAAAAATAAAAATACCATGAGATGACAAAAAAAAAAGAACTGCGTGGATCAAGGTCCATTTTGTTCCTCATTCCAAGCACCTGGATAAAGATAAGAAATCAGTACTGATTACAGGATTCTGCCAGTGCTCTCAGGCTCAGCTTGATAAGAATTAAAAGAATGTCCACGTGCCTTCCCACGTGCTCTCTACACTGTTGCAAATTTTTATATATATATTTGTTTTTATTTTTTTAAATTTATTAAGGTGTTATATGTGTGCATAGCTTACCATTGCTACCCCTCCCATTCATGCCCTCCCTCCCCAGAGTTTTGTGTCCATTGGTTGTACTTATATGCATGCATACCAATCCTTCCTTTGATCTCTTATCTCCCCCAGATCTCCCTACCCCCCCTGTCATTTGACAGTCTGCTTGTTGTTTTACGGTCTCTATATGTACCTTTCTGTTCATTAGTTTATTATGTTCTTTAATATCCATAAATGAGTGAAGTCATGTGGTGTTTCTCTTTCATTGACTGGCTTATTTCACTCAACATGATGCTCTCAAATTCCATCCAGGTTACTGCAAATGATGAGAATTCCGGTCTCCAAGGCCCTTTTTTCTCTGACTTTACATTGAGCTAAAGCAGCCCAGCCTTTGTCTCTCAATTGGAATGTATGTAGCCCAGTCTTTGTCTCTCTCTCTTTCTCTCCCTCTTGTCTGGCCTGCTCCTCATTTGTTTTTGTTGTTGCTTTATTTGTTTTAAAAGTATGTGTATAAAAGACTCCTTGTATACAAATAAAAAATAATCACATGAACAAAATGAAATGACCAAGAAAATAAGATCTGAAGCAGGAAGTCGTTGAACAGACTGACATATCTCAATGTGGGGCAGAAGCGGGAGATGGGGGGCCTGGGAGGGGAGAACAAGAAGAGCTAAACTAATATATATATCCCATGCACATGGGCAATGGAGTAATGAAGACCTGGGAGTGGGTAGGGGCTGGGAAAAGAGAGAAAAGAGGGGCAGGGGGAGGAAATGGGAGATAGCTATAATACTATTAACATAAAAATAGGTTTGTGTCCAATCTCTTCCCGCACCTCCCATAACCCCTTCCCCTTGAGAATTGTCAGTCCATGCCCTTTCTATGCCCCGATTCTATTATATTCACCAGTTTATTCTGTTCAGATTTTTTATTCACTTGTTGATAGATATGTATTTGTGGTCACTTTGTTGTTCATAATTTTTATCTTTACCTTTTTCTTTTCTTAGAGAATGCCCTTTAGTATTTCATATAATACTGGTTTGGTGGTGATGAACTCCTTTACCTTTTTCTAATCTGTGAAGCTCCTTATCTGCCCTTCAATTCTTAATGATAGTTTTGCTGGGTAGAATAATCTTGGTTGTAGGTTCTTGCTATTCATCACTTTGAATATTTCTTGCCAATCCCGTCTGGCCTGCATAGTTTCTGTTGAGAAATCAGCTGACAATTGTATGGGTGCTCATTTGGAATGTATCTTACATAAACCCATTCCGTTTTACTTTCATTTTCATTGACCTTAAAATCTTTTCTACTAAGACAAAAAGAACCAAGGTCATGTTAACATAAAAACATTCAAACCTATAAAGAATTTTTGTGAGTTCATTTGTGCGAAACTTTCAACAAATGTCTGGAAGTAGAACCTCAACAGATTGAGATAATGCTCTGGAGCAGTGGTCAGCAAACTCATTAGTCAACAGAGGCAAATATCAACAGTACAATTGAAATTTCTTTTGAGAGCCAAATTTTTTAAATTTAAACTATATAGGTAGGTACATTATTATTAACTTAATTAGGGCCTAAGCTGGCCTTTGCTAAAAACATCCTCAATCTGATTGAGGTATGTTCGCTAAGGTCGACCTCTTCCAACTCTCCCATCCACACTGGTCTTGTATACTTGTTTCCTCTATCTCCTTTCATTCATCCTCTTTTTATGTCCAAACCATCTCAACATATCTTTCTTAATTCTCGATATTACATTTTATTTCACTCCACAATGTTCCCTAAAATTTAACTTAATAAACTTTACTTAAAATTTTGTCTTAGTTAAACTGTAGGCACCTTGAATAAAACTTGATATTATACTTAATAAGGATATTATTTATTGATACAATTAAATGTCTTACAATTTACCTTATAGTATCCATAAAATTAAATCATGACAATGATTAACCATCACTAATGTGAACAATGGCCTTGCATCTCCTGGAAAGTTTGGCTAAGTCATGTCTGTATGTTGTTGTTTTTAATTTTAGACACTATTCCAGTTCTCATCAATAAGATGAGAACTTCTCAATTTACTCTTGATAAGGTTCATGCTTGAAAATGATTGTTCGCATAAATATGTAGACCCAAATAAGGAAAGAACAGCAAATGCTAGTTTTTTCAGTTGATTACATGATTCAGGAATACTATTCCAGGTGTTAAAAATCAATATATCTTCCTTCTCCAGGTCTTTCAAAGCAGACCACTTGTTCTGTGAACTAAGTTCACATTTGTTTTTCTCCAATATTTCTATATCAGCACAAAGACGTTTAAATTTCGAGCTCCACACTTATTTGTTTTTTATTTTTATTTTTAAATATATTTTTATTGATATTTTACAGAGAGGAAGGGAGAGAGATAGAGAGCTAGAAACGTCAATGAGAAACATCAACCAGCTGCCTCTTGCACACCCCCCCCCCCTACTGAGGATGTGCCCGCAACCAATGTACATGCCCTTGACCGGAATCGAACCCGGGACCTTTCAGTCCGCAGTCTGACGCTCTATTTGTTTTTTAAATCCAGCAATTGGATTTCAAAGTTGCCAATGTCAATATTAAAGGGAGAAAAATTTAATTCTGTTACAGAAGCATTAAGAGGTTTTTTAACAAAGGCTAATGCAGGAGTGGGCAAACTTTTTGACTTGAGGGCCACAATCGGTTCTTAAACTGGACCGGAGGGCCGGAACAAAAGCAACCTGACCATGCTGGCACTCTCATCTTGGGCTGCTGGTGAAGGAGCGGAGGGGAGAGCAAGAGAACTCTCTGCTCTTTCGCCTCCGCCGGCCGGATAGAACAGCCAAAGGGGCCCGGATCCGGCTCTTGGGCTGTAGTTTGCCCACGGCTGGGCCAATGTCACTTTGCTGATTCTGAATTTCTGAAACATGTTGAGAAAAGCTTCCCTCGTATTTGAAAGTGTGGTTTTGAAATAGCAGATGTCAACATCAGAATTATTTTCTTGCAGATGTTTCAACAGGCTTGGAATGTAAATCAAAGTTTCTCTTTCAAAATCTTGAGCAAAAGAAGATAATTTGTTTTTGAATGAGATAACTTCTTCTAACATTGAAAAAATCGTGTTTCCTGTCCCCTGTAGTTTACAATTAAGCTGATTTAGATGAGACATAACGTCTACCATGAAATAAAATTTTTGGATTCACTGATCATTAGTTCTGGATAGTGAACTCCATCTTAAGGAGAAATTCTTTAATTTCTGTTAATAAGGAAGCAAAACATTTCAAAAAGTTTCCTCTTGATAACCAACGTATCTTGTTATGCAGCAGAAGATCTGCGTACTCACTCTGCATTTCAACTAAAAATTCTTTAAATTGGTGATGATTAAGAGCTTTAGCCGAAACCGGTTTGGTTCAGTGGTAGAGCGTCGGTCTGTGGACTGAAGGGTCCCGGGTTCGATTCCAGTCAAGGGCATGTACATTGGTTGTGGCCACAAGAGGCGGCTTGTCGATGTTTCTCTCTCATCGACATTTCTAGCTCTCTATCTCTCTCCCTTCCTCGCTGTGAAATATCAATAAAATATATATATTTTTAAAAAAGATCTTTAGCTATAATGGAATTGATGTTAATCACCAATTCCATAACTTTGCAAATTTCTTCTGGAAATGTCTGCGCACAAAGCGCTTCTTGATGAATGATTTATAGATGGTAAGTATCTCGTGATTAATTTTTTTCTTTCAAAATAGCAACAAACCTGTTTCTTACGCCAGTCATACTTTTTGCCCCATTTGTTGAAATTGAGACAATTTTATCGAGTGGAATACGATGTTTTTCAATGCACTCAATTATAGCATTTGCTATATATATCCTCTTCACATGTTTGATCTTTGGCAATAATCCTAGTTCTTCTTTAGGTCCTGTAGATGAAATAAATCGTACAAAAGGTGAATCTTGCACTGTATCATTTATGTCACAAGACTGGTCAACTGCTATTGATAAAGCTGAAACCAATTTAAGATCTTCGACTTGCTGGTCGGTTATATTCCGAAACATTTGACTGCTATATCTTGCACTGTTTTAGCAAACAATGGTAACTTTAATGTTTTTTAGAATATACTGCTTTTTTCTTAAAATCCCGAAATAGCTCTTCAGATGCATTTATAAAACAACTTTTTATGTATTCACCATCTGTATATGGTTTTCATCTCTTAGCAATCTCTTGACTAGCCACAAAACTTGCAATATTAACATTGTTGGAAGATTGTATCCAGTAATTAAATACAGAAGTTGATTTTTCTTTACTCTTCTGAAGTTCCTCAACTGCTTTCTTCCTTGCATCACCGAGGATATTTAGTACTAAATGACACGTGTTTAGTTGTAAAGTGTCTCTCCAAATTTGATTTCTTGTTATGCATCAATTTTTCCTGATAAATAAGAGGTTGGAAGGCCATTTAAGTTTTGAAAAATGCGAAAGTTTCGGTCCATTCAACTTTGAAATCACGGTTTTCGTTTTCCGTTGCTTCTTCTTTGTAACAATGTCAAACAGGGCACCTAAAAAAAGTTTCATTTTATAATAATAAAGCCACCAACACAAAATAATTACAATTCTTAAATTGATGACAAAAATACCTTTAGGTTTTGGTTGGAAAAATACAGGTAACTTTATGCTTTGAGTAGGTACTTTTATCACCTGTGCGTGATTTGTGGAAGCGACTAGCACTAACCACTGCACAATGAGACTGCTGACTTACTGGCTTACTCAACCTGTGCATGAATCTCGCTCCCCTCTCCTGTGCTGCATGTCTCACAGCCCGCCTGCACTGCATCTCCTGTCGCCCCACCAACCAACACCCCCACTTCTTCTTTTTTTTAAAACATTTTAAAATAATGTTTTATTGATATTTTACAGAGAGAAAGAGAGAGAGAGATAGAGAGCTAGAAATGCCGATGAGAGAGAAACATAGACCAGTTGCCTCTTGCACACCCCCTACCGGGGACGTGCCCGCAACCAAGGTACATGCCCTTGACTGGAATCGAACCTGGGACCTTTCAGTCTGCAGACCCACGCTCTACCACTGAGCCAAACTGGTTTTGGCACCCCCACTTCTTCTAATGCCACTTCTTCAAAATCATCCCCAAAACTGACTTCTGCACATGGGCCATGAAGTTTCAATCGCAATGTATGTGCGTGCTCGCACATGATATTTTGTGGAAGAGCCGCACTCACGGGGCCGCATGTGGCGTGAGAGCCATGGTTTGCGGATCACTGTCCTAACTATTGAAGATGAGGCCATGATTTGACTCATGTACATAAAACCAGTGGGGAATGAAGCATGGTAGCAACCTTGCTTGGGTAAAAATTCCTTTTTAATATTTTAACCCTGCTGCTTGGCTTCTGTAATTATTTCCTTGCTAAAACAGTAGAAAAGTTATTTTGATTTTCTGAACTTATGTATGCTATCCCAATCAATTGAATACTCCATGGATAGTGATTTGAATATCCCATTGATTGTGATCTCACTGGTTATTGAAGCACACTCTTCTGGGAACCAGGACAGCTCAGTTACCCTAAATTGTCTCAGTAGCTACAGATAGTGCATCCCGGTTGATTCAGTGGTCCCAGAATCTGGACAGCACAATTATTCTAAATTGCCTTGGTGGCCCCAGATAATGTATTTCTGTTGATTCAGTGATCTGCAGACCCAAAACTATAGATAACTAACTTGCTCAATTTCGCTTCTGTAACTGCTTTGTGCAAACCAGATTACTCACTCCAAACCCAAAGATGTAATTGATACCTTTGAGCTATACTGCCAATATAAACGAGATGTGGCAAGCTTTTAGGGGCTTCAAGATCTGGAGCACTTTTGCCCCTACTATGCCGCTGGCCTTTAATAAATGACTCCACAATTTGACTTCTTGAGGCATCCTTTGTGAGATTTGGGTACAATACAACACAGATTGCAATGGTTTTATGTTAACAGGAGTTATGATAATAGTTGGATGTTGCATTATCCCATGTATGAGAGGCCTTATCCAAAGGTTAATTAAGACTGCATTGCTGAAACTGGTTTGGCTCACTGGATAGACCATTGGCCTGCAGACTGAAGGGTCCCGGGTTCGATTCCGGTCAGGGGTACGTGCTCTGGATGTGGGCACAACCCTAGTGGGGGGGGGTGTGGGAGGCAGATGATCGATGTTTCTCTCTCATTGATGTTTCTAGCTCCCCATCTCTCTCCTTCCCTCTCTGTTAAAAATCAATAAAATATATTTTTAAAAATGCATTAACCAGACAAATCCCAGTGGCATACCAGCAGAACAATTTCCTTCTTATAGATACTGGAGAACATGAAAGCCAAAGCCAATTAATTGAACTTGAAGAAAATAACAAAATTGTATCATAAAAGAGGAAAATTGTAAAAATTAGGAAGTCTTTTCTATCAAAGCTATAGTTTAGATATTAGCTCCATTTCCTTTTCTATGTAACCCTGAACTTTGTACTCCAATACACCCAGGCCCCCCTTCCTGGAAAAGACGAAGGTATAGCTCTTCCCATTTCCAGGAAGGCAGTAGTTTAACAGATAGTTAAAACCACAGGCATTCCAGTAGGAGATAAGATGTAATTTTACACCACTTCCAGACCGGCATTTGAAATAGCTCCCACCCATGTTGCCCTGCCCTCCTCAGGTAAGATATTGGGCCAGATTGTGAAATCACACCCTTAAGCTAATCAGGGTATGGTGCAGTAACTCTTCTGGGGTACAAAGGAGAATGGACTTCCCATTCTTTGTGCTTGCCAGCCAAGTTGCTGGTGCATTGCATCCTTCTGCAGAAGTCAAGTGCTCTGTCGATCCATTTTTTGAGCATGTGTTTTATCCCTGCGACATTGGTTAAGAGCATTTCTAACAGGTGGGAGGTAACCAACCAAGGACCTTGTATGCATATATGCATGACATGGATATAGACATTGGGGTGGTAAGGGCCTGGGGTATTGAGGTAAGGGTGGGCTGGAGGGGGCCAATTGGGGAGGGGGACATATTAGTATGCAATACTTTCCACAATAAAGAATAGTTTTTTAAAAATAATAATAATAATAAATAAATAAAGTAATAAGCACCAATTGACACATCATGTAAACACTATGCAAAATGCACAGAAACTTCCCAGTTTTATTTTTTTCTTCCAGGTTCTCTAGTTTCGGTTATACTTTGACCCAGGCTAGAAAAAATGACAAGCCAACATTTACATGAGCCTTACCCCTATCTGATCTGATTTTCTGTTGTTTCAGTTTTAGAGACCAAAAAGGTTAAAACAAGTCTGAAGGATTTGTTTGTAAGGATGCTAGGTAAATGGAAATTTAAGGGAGAGCAAAGCACATGACTGGCCAGTTCAAAACCTGTTTGAAAATTAGTCTAACTTTTTGACTGTGGGATAGTTGTTTGATCATTCTAAGCTTTATTCTTACTATTAATGGAGTGAGAAAGTGGGACTAAAGGATCTCTAAGGTTCCTTCCACCTCATTCTAATTGCCATTGTAAAGATAAATCAGGACATTTCTACCCTGTCAAGAACAGAGGTTCAGAATAGAAAAGGGGGCAATGATTGAGTCTCACAATTCAGATCAGGTACTACTAGGTGAGGTCAACATTAGTTGGATATCATGGTTCTGGTGCATGCACTTGGTAAGTCACTTTCCTTTTCAGGGCTGATTATCTTATCTTTAAAGTAGAGATAATAGTCCCTTATTTATCTATATAACAGATTTTTAAATTATTTTTATTGTTACAGTATTACAGATGTTCTCCAATCCCCCCCCCCAACCTCCCTCCTCCCAGCCCACCCAGGCCTTCACAAAACCATTGTCTGTATCCATTAATTATGGATATATGCATATAAGTTATTTTATTAAGAGTTAATGAGAAAAGAGTGAAAGCTGTGAAAGTGTGAGAAGTCCTTCAGATATGTAAAATAATGGTTAAATATGCAAAGTCCTGGTTAGAAGAATTTATTAAAGGGAACAGAGTACAAGCAAATGGGATTACAAAAAATGTTCACAATGTATTATTGCATGCAGTGTCCACATAAGAAATGTCCAGTCCTGTAGAGAATTTTTTATGAGTTTATTTGAGCTAAACTAATGATAGTTGACAGGAAGGAATCTCAACACATTGAGAAAAAGCTCCAGAGAATGGCAGTTTTGCAGTGTAGTTTATACATTACTATCAATGCAGAAGGCATAAAGAGCGTTTACTGAAATCGAGTGGTGGTAGATTTGGGAGAAAGCAAATCAGAGAAATCTCTGAAACTGGATAAGGAGTAAAATGGGTAGACTCCTACATTTTTTTTATTTTTGGGGGGGTTATAGGTTAATTACCATTTATAGCATATAGAGATAGTATTTGGGCAACAAAATAACAACGAGGGGCGGGGGAAGATAAGACATCAACCAGATTGCAACAAGATGGCGGCAGAGGTAAATGCCTAACTGCAGCCTCACGCAATAATTTCAAAAAATACAACTAAAATATAAATTGGACATTATCCAGAACTACAGGAGAGGTGACTGACTGGAAATTCTACAACTAGAAGGAAAGAGAAAACCAGAAGGAAAACCAGAGGAGCTGCAAAAGCCTAAGGTACAAAGACACGGTGCGCGCCTGGGGAGAGGACTGGGCCAGAGAGGAGGACAGCTGAGTGCCTGGCTGGCCTTCCCTAGCGGGAAGGAGATAAAAGCTCCGGACTGTGCTGAACCCCAACTCCGACTGCACTGAACCACAGTTCTGGGCGAGACACAGGGGTCCCAGGCTCATACAGAGGGAACCTGGGTGTTAGGCGGAGGCTCAGGGGAGCAGCGAAAAGCAGAGCCCCGGAGTCGCGCACATTGCATGCAGAGGACCATCTGTTCACTGAGCTGCTGTATTGCCCCAGTGGAAAGGAGACAAAAGCTCAGGACTGTGCTAAGCCCCAGTTCTGACTGTACTGAACCCCAGTTCTGGGCAAGACCCTCGGGCCCTAGCCTCATACAGGGGGAATCTGGGCTGTAAGGCGGAAGCTCAGGGGAGTGGCATAAGACAGAGCCCCCACGTTGCACACATGGCGCACAGAGGACAGACGGTTGATTGCGCCACAGGATTGCCCTAGCGGGAAGGAAACATAACCTCCGGACTGTTCTTAACCCCACTTCCAACTGCACTGAACCCCAGTTGTGGGCTCGTTGGGGGTGAGACTAGACTGTCTGGTAACAGGCGAAACTCTAGGGTGCCTTTCTCTCAGAGCTGCTTGCAGCAAATACGAAAGGACACTCAGGAACACTGAGACTCAGGAACCTCAGAGGGCAGGGCTAACCAGAAGCCAAGGCTGTAGGCTCCACCCTGAAACTCCTTCCCATCCAAGCTGAACACAGAGGCTTTTGCAGGTTTCCAAGTCTAGTGGAATAAGGCTGTCTCCTGGCATAGACACAGCTTATCCTCCCAACCTACCAACTTAGGGAAGCAGCAAAAATGCCGAGGCGAGGAAACAGATCACAAACAAAAGAAATGGAGGACAAAAAGCGACTGGATATAGAGTTCAAAACCACACTTATAAGGTTGTTCAAGAATCTCCTAGAAAAGGCTGATAAAATAAATGATACCTATGAGGATATGAAAAGGGATCAACTAGAAATAATAAAGGATCAACAAGAAATAATAAAGGGTCAACTAGAAATAAAGAATACATTCTCTGAAATAAAAAATATTATACAGAGTCCTAAAAACAGAATGGAAGATTGCAAGAATCAAGTCAAAGATTTGGAATACAAAGAGCCAGAGGACACTCCTCCACAGAAGCAAGAAGACAAGAGAATTCAGAAAGTTGAAGATAGTGTAAGAAACCTCTGGGACAACTTCAAGAGAACCAACATCAGAATTATGGGGGTCCCAGAAAAAGAGAGAGAGCAAGATACCGAAAACATATTGAAAGAAATATTGACAGAAAACTTCCCCCACCTGGGGAAAGAAATAGACTTACACATCCAGGAAGCGCACAGAACCCCAAACAAAAGGAATCCAAAGAGGACTACACCAAGACACATCATAATTAAAATTCCAAGAGCAAAAGACAAAGAGAGAATAATAAAAGCAGCAAGACAAAAGCAGGTAGTTACCTATAAAGGAGCACCCATACGACTGTCAGCTGATTTCTCAACAGAAACCATGCAGGCCAGACAGGAATGGCAAGAAATATTCAAGGTGATGAATAACAAGAACCTACAGCCAAAAATACTCTACCCAGCAAAGCTATCACTCAGAATCGAAGGCCAGATAAAGAGCTTCAGAAATAAATTTAAGCTAAAGGAGTTCATCACCACCAAACCAGAATTATATGAATTGTTAAAAGGGGTTCTTTAGGAAGAGGGAGAAAATAAAGATAAAAATGATGGACAACAAATACGTAACTATCAACAAGTGAGTCTAAAAACCAAGGGCAGTAAAAATCATGATGAACAATATTAACTGGTAGTTATAACAGAATTAGAAGTATGGAAGGAGAGTGGACTGATGATTCTCGGGGAAATGGGGAGTGTGGGCAGGGCGGGAAGAGACTGCACATAAAGTGCACCTATGGATGAGGGCAATGGGTGATGGGGAAAGGGCAGAGACTTGAATGGGAAACTAGGTGGAGGGGAGCAAAGGAGGGGGTGGGGAATGAGGAACATTTGTAATAATATAACAATAAAGATTTATTTAAATTTAAAAAAATAAATAAAAATATAGTAAAAACTTTATGTACAACAACCTTAGAAATCCTAAATTTTAGTTTCTGAATAAAGATGAGAGAAAAAATAAAAATAAAAAAGATAACATATGCCAGGTGTCTGGCATAGTGTTTGCTTGACCTGGATTGATGCCTACTATATGTCATTTTTTCCTCATCTCCCTCCATTCTCTTCCAGTGTTAAAATTCCAAGTTGTCTTAATAATAATGGAAATCATGCAGCTTTATGTTCTTTATAACTTGCAACATGCTTTTATGTGTGCTATTTTCTGCAGCCCTCATGATAACCTTATATTTATATAGAGGCGTTTGGTTACATTGTATAACTTATGAAATAAACTCAGACCTAGTTCTGAAAAAAAAAAAGGACATCAACCAAAGGACTTGTATGCGTGCATATAAGCATAACCAATGGACACAAAACACTAGGGGTGGGGAGTGAGCACATATATGGGAATGAGGTGAGGGAGGGCAATTGTAAGATATGTACATATATAATATCTTTAAAAAAACTGAGAAAAAAAATCCCGAAGGATTCCAAATTTGCTTTGGTGGGAGAGTATCCTATCAAATAAAAGAGAAATGTGCAAATTAATATTCATTCCACTATACTCACAAGTCACACTCATCATCCAATCAGGAGCGAGTATGCAAAATAACCCCAACCAAGATGGCAGCGGACACTGAGCGACCAGGAAGGAGGCTTGGGTTTCCCCAGCAATGAAGTAAGCCAAGCTTTTAGCACACCTGGTGGGCCCAGGCCTCCAACCCAGGCTACAAACTTTCAATTATAGAAGATGAATTAATCCCAACAGAAATTGCAGCAGCAACAGAGCTGGAGAGAGCAGGAGACTAGGGTTGCTCTATGGAGGAAGCCAAGTTTTCCACACACCCTGCCTGGCCCAAGACTCACCTTAAGTCTACAAAGTTTCAATTGTAGAAGTTAAATAAATTCCAAAAGAAATGGCTGCCACCACAGCAAGCAAGACCAGGCCTGCAAGGAAGGGCAGTTGGGGGTGATCAAGCCTGCAGAGAAGGGCACTTAGGGGTGCCCGGAACTCAAGTGCATACATGAGCCTAATCAATGGACATAGATAACAGTGGGGTGGGGAACGAATGGAGTATAGCGGGTAAAGGGGTTATAAGGACACATATGTAAAATAATAAGAAGAAAAATAAAATCAAAAAGAAAAAAAGAAAGTGTGAGGTAACCGGAACCCCAAGAACACCTGAGTACGTCTTTCCAGCTATGCTACCAGTCATCAGCTGTATGGTAATATTACCTGGGGCTAATAGGTAAGTATTTTGGACTTATGATCCTAATCCTTCATCAATGGGAACCCTTACATGGGCTGATCCCACTGCCTAATGTAGTCACCAATGATTCCAAACACCTTGTTATCCAGACGACCATGGGTGGGTTAAAGAAGTGTAATTACATAGGGGTCACCACCCAGCTTACCTTCTCTATAACGCAAAATCAAACCACTGCTCCTTTCTGTATAAAATTAAAGAAAGGTTTCTGTCTTGCATGGATACCAAAGGAAGGGACTATCACTACTTGCTCCTGGAAGAGGTGCAGAAAATGTAACTAAAGAAATTGACAACCAATTTGAAATGGAAGTGCCATGGCCTAGCAGTGTTTCCCAAACTTTTGACATGTATACTCCTTCTATAATTTTCGTAACGCTGAATGCCCCTTGTCAAAATAAAAAAAATGGATATATTTTAATAACAATCAAAATATATTTATTTTTTATTTTTTTGGTGCATACGCAAATAATAATAAACGAAAAATAAAATTCATGCCGAAACCGGTTTGGCTCAGTGGTAGTGCGTTGGTCTGCGGACTGAAGGGTCCCGGGTTCGATTCCAGTCAAGGGCATGTACATTGGTTGCGGGCACATCCCTGTGAGGGGGTGTGCAAGAGGCAGCTGGTCAATGTTTCTCTCTCATTGACGTTTCTAGCTCTCTATCTTTCTCCCTTTCTCTCTGTAAAAAAATCAATAAAATATATATTTTTAAAATAAAAATAAAAATAAAAATCATAATAATATATAAATAAAAGTTATATTATAAATAACATTTATTTGCACACCGGACCATCTCACGCCTCAAAAGACTATCTTGACTGGAACTAGGATGGTGGCCTAGGTAGTCTCCTAAGCTGCCCCCCTCATCAACAATTTCATTAAAATAACAACTAAAATCAAAAAGGACTTCACCAAAACCTCAGGAAAGCTGGCGGAGTGGAATATCTACAACTAGAAAGAATGAGAGAGGCTCACGGATCGGACTGGGAGCCGAAAAGCCCTGAGGTAGGGAGACGCTCGCACGCGGAGAGGAAGTGCGGCCGCCGAATGCCTGCCTGGCCGGAGGAGAGGAATTCCGATTGCACGGAACCCTTTCCACTGTAATGAACCCAAACCCCAGCTGAAATTCAATGGTCCCAGGCTAAATACGGGTAGAGTCTGGACTGTAGAGAAAGGCACCCAGAGACTGGGAGACCAGAGACCCGGGAACCGCAGCCGGCAGGGTCTACAGTCGCGCATGCCAGTGAATATGCGCTGATGTCTGACCGCCGCCCCTCCATAGCGGAAGGAGTCAGAAGCTCCAGGTCTGCCCACGGAGGCTGCCGCCTCTCTGTACAAAGTGGCGGCCTCTCTGTAGCAGAAGGAGTCAGAAGCTCCAGACTATATGGACCAGCCCACGTCCGGGCGAGCCCCTGCGTCACCCACACTCTTGCACCGGGAACCTGGGACGGAAAGGAGGAAACTCAGGGAAGCCGCGGAAGGCAGAGGTCAGGAGGAAACTCAGGCGAGTGCACAAGGGCAAGGCAGAAGCCAAGACTGTCAGTTCAGCCCTGAGACTCCACCCCATCCAAGCTGAGCAGAGGCTTCTGCACTTTTTCAAGTTTGATCCTATAAGACTGTCTCTAATACAGAATTTATCCCAGAGTAGACACAGCTGATACCCACATCCAATTGGCCTGCAGGTCAATTCACAACAATAAAGACTTAGCCACAACAAGGCTGTGCACGCAGTCCACAAAGGGGAGCACCAAGAGTGTCTACTTCAGGTAACTGAGGAGGCTGACCCACTGGACCATATAGGCCAGCAAACACACAAAGCCATCCTACCAACTCTGAAAAATAGTGATAATGCCAAGACAAGGAAATAGATCTCAAACAAAAGAGATGGAGGATATAGAGTTCAGAACTACGGTTCTAAGGTTATGCAAGAATATCCTAGAAAAGCTCGATAAACTTTATGAGACCCAACTAAAAAGAATACATAAACTGACTAAATTGGAAAATATTATGCAGAGATCCAACAGCAGAATGGATGAACACAAGAATCAAAGAGCCAAAAGACACTCCTCTGGAGAAGAAAGAAGAAAAGAGAATCCAGAAAGTTGAAGATAGTGTAAGGAGCCTCTGGGACAACTGCAAGTGCACCAAAGTCAGAATTATTGGGGTGCCAGAAGAAGAGGGAGTGCAAAATACTGAAAACATTTGAGGAAATAATATCAGAAAACTTCCCTCACCTGGTCAAAGAAATAGACTTAGATATACAGGAAGCCTACAGAACCCCAAACAAGAGGAATCCAAAGAAAAATACTGCGAGACACATCATCATCAATATGCCAAGGGTAAAAGACAAAAAGAAGATCTGCAAGCAGCAAGATTAAAGCAGTTGGTTACCTATAAGGGAGCACCCATAAGACTATCAGCTGATTTCTCAACAGAAACCATGCAGGCCAGAAGGGAGTGGCAAGATATATTCAAAGTGATGAATAGCGAGAACCTACAACCAAGATTACTGTATCCAGCAAAGTTATCATTCAGAATTGATGGGCACATAAAGAGCTTCATAGATAAGAAAAAGCTAAAGGAGTTCATCACCACCAAACCAGTATTATATGAAATGCTAAAAGGTATTACTTAAGAAGAGAAAGAAGATCAAGTGAATTAAAAATCTGAGAAATAGAATAAACTGGTGAATATAATAGAATTAGGGGCAAAGAAAGGGAGTGGATTGATAATTATCAGGGTGAAGGGTGTGGGGTGCAGAAAGAGACTAGATTAAAATTGTATAACCTATGGATGAGGACAATAGTGGGGGGAGGGGATAAGGGAAGAGGGTGGCGTGGGAATTGGTGCAAGGGAGCTATGGGGGAGAAAAAGGAGAAACAATTGTAATAATCTGAGCAATAAAGATTTATGGGGAAAAAAAGGCTTCTTGACTTGACTCATGGGAACGTAGAAATAGGAGCAGCTAAGCACGGTGTAGTGCATATCCCCACCAAACTCATGTGCAACGAGTACCCCCACCAAACTTCTCATACCCCTGGGGGTACGCGTACCACACTTTGGGAAACACTAGCATAGAATAAAGAATATCCTTACATGATATTATTCTACAATGTCATAATTTTCCCCATATTCGAGTTACCCCCATGACGTATAATAATACCTCACACCCTTGGGAATCAATAAAAAAAATCATCTCTTTGGTGCTTGGAGACAAAGGTAACACATCTCTTGATATTTTAGAATTACAGCAGCATAATGTATACAATTATCCCAAACAAACTTACAAATCAATTCTTTGAATGTGTGGCACCAATTTAAAAATGAAATGAAATCTAGAACCTGTTTGGCTCAGTTAATAGAGTGTTGGCCTGCACACTGTAAGGTCCCAGCTTCGATTCCAGTGAAGGCCATGTACCTTGGTTGCGGGCACATCCCCAGTAGGGCGTGTGCAAGAAGCAGCTGATTGATGTTTCTCTCTCATTGATGTTTCTAACTCTCTATTCCTCTCTCTTCCTCTCTGTAAAAAATCATTAAAATATATATATATTTTTAAATGACATGAAAGAATTTCATCCTTTCCACTTTGTAGAAGGCCCCCGGGAAAGGCACCTGATCAGGCTACATTGGCCGCTCTGACCCTTTTGGCCAAAAGGGACCCTCCTCTCATGGTCCAGTTGCACACAGCTGTTGCCTGACTTTTCAGTTCATACTGAGGTTAAATCATTATGGTGTCTGGTACCATGGATATGTCTCTTGCCCAATGAGGTGAGCTGGGCCATTCCTGGATAAGAAACCTGGGTTCCCCAAGAAATGTGATCAGTGCCAGGGCCTCGCCAGTAGGCAAGGGGATCCCAAGGCAGATGCTGAGCATGGAGGCCACAGGGGCGTAGGTTACCAGGGAGACAGAAATGAACGTCACATCACTCTGCTTGGCACCAGAGGATTGCTGGTTAGCCAGAGACCTGTAAGATTCTTCAGGGAAGGAACAGCCTAAGAAAAGCACAGTTGCAGAGTGGGCATCAGGAGAGAACTTGGGGGTCAACTGAGGTGGTGCACAGACCCTTAGATCCTCCAGTAGTGCAGGGGCCTGAACATTTACCCCTTCTGACGAAGGTCCCATGGCTACTTCGCTTCCCATGCACAGCTCAAATCGAGACCCAGGTAACAGACAGAGAATTACCCAGCAACAGGTGTCCTCTCACCGGAACAAGACTTGTTTGAGATGTCTTGTACCCAGGGTGATAGGAAGCACATTTTCGATATCCAAATCCAGCCTAGTATCAGGAATGCTCAGGGCCTACTCAAGAAGGCAAGTAATCCTTTCCACTAATATACACAGGGTAGGTGAGAACCAGAGGAGGAGCGGACTCTATTCGTGTGGTTCTGAGATAGTCACCATAAAACAAGCAAACTGCCAAATGAGGAGCGGATTCTATTCATGTGATCCTGAGATAATCACCATAAAACAAGCAGATTGTCAAATGACAGCAGGGAGGGGAAGGAGACCTGGGGAGAGATAAGAGAACAACCGAAGGACTGGTATGCATGCATATAAGTACAATCAACAAACACAGAACTCTGGGGAGGGAGGGCATGTATGGGGGGGGGGGGCAATGGTAAGTTATGTACACATATAATACCTTAATTTTAAAAAATTGAACAAAAATAAAAGTAAAAACCATTATAAAAAATAATATACACAAGGTAAAATTAGATTGTTGGTAAGAGTGTTGAGTTTGACAGTAGAATAGTGGTTAAGTTTTCAGAGTAATTTAAATTGGCTAATGGAAATAAGCTAATATCCTAGAAAAATTGATTGTAATGTACAAAAAGCTGCTCCTAAAGTATTAACCAAAATCTTTATTGGCAGTTAATCATGGTAAAATTGCATAACATGTAATGAACCTAAAGCAGTCATATTTTAGAGTGGAAACTATCAAGACTACATTATAATGTTTCCAAAAACCTCCTAATATTTAAATTACAAAATGACTTTATTTATCCTAGTAGAATATCATGTGAGGAAAAATATCCTGGAAGTAAATTACATCTAGAAAAGTTGTACTTTAGATAATTTTCAATTGTAATGCTAATAGCAAGATACCCATGAAAAACACACATGGTTTTAAAACAAGCCACAGGAAAATCATTTGGGCAAAAAATGAAAAAGGATACCAAGTCAAATTTATAGAAAAGATCCCTTTATTACCTTTTGGTCGAGAATATGTATATTTTCAGAAAACAACTCCAAGACCATGTGGATTCCTGCAACAGAGAGGAATTGACAGGACAGCGTCAGCCATGAAGATTGAAAAGACTGTCCAGAGAAGGAAGACACTGAAGACACCTTGCCATACTACCAGTCAGTAGCTGTGCGTCACTAAAGGATGCCCAAGGCCAAACCATAGACTGTCGGGCCTGTATCTCCACCATTTGTCCACCATCTAGAACTGAAATATTGCTGACTTCTACACATAAGGAACAGTTTGACATTGAAATTGGGTCTCAAAAGAACTGTTGGCCCAGAAAGAAACTGGTTACTGATTGATTCATTTACCTCTCAGCATAACCATTATGGCTGGTCTCATTCTTGATTCTTACAAGTATATTTCTTGTAGCACATGATCTCACACATCTAGGGGAAATAATGAGCAACATAAACTGATGAACAAAATCAGACCCAGAGACAGGGAAGCATCGATCAGACTCTCAAACCTTAGAGGGATGTTAGGGGGGGTGTGGAAAAGGGAGAGAGATCAACCAAAGGACTTTTATACAAGCATATATGCCTAACCAGTGGTCACGGATAACAGGAAGGTGGGGGCATACATGGGGAGGGGTTTAGGATGGAATGGGGATATGAGGACATTAGTGTGATAACATAATCAATTAAAAAATAACAGAAAACAGCATGGTATTGGCAGCAAAACAGACACACAGACCAATGGAACAGAATTGAGAACCCATAAATAAACCCACAGCAATATGGTCAAATAAGTTTTTACATAGGAGCCCCAAACACAATGGAGAGAAAAGAAAAAAAATTTTTTCAAAAAATGATGCTGTGTCCTCACTGGTGTTTCTCAGTGGTTAGAATGTCAGCACCCTATATGGTCATGGTTTTGATTTCTGAATGGAGGCACATATCTGGGTTGGGTGTTTGATTCTTGGCATCAGTTGTGACTATTACACAAGACAACCAATCAATATATGTCTCTCTCACATTGAAGTTTCTCTCACCCTCATTCCCTCCCTTTCAACTCTACAAAAATCAATGAGAAAATATCCTCAGCTGAGGAGTAAGTAACAAAAATTAAAAATAAATGGTACTTAGTACATTGGAGAGCCAATTGTAAAAGAATGAAACTAGACTTAATTGTTCCCATATGGAAACATTATCTCAAAATAGATCAAATACCTAAGTATAAGACCTGAAAAAGTAAATTACGTAGAAGGAAATATGGGCAAGAAACTTAGGAACCTGGTTTTAGAGCAGATTGATCCTAAAGACAAGGGAAGTAAGGCAAAAACATGAATGGGGCTATTTCATACTGAAAAGCTATACACAGCGTAAGAAACTGCAAGCAATGGACAAAATGCAACCAACCAAATGGTTGAAGACATGTGCAAACACCAGCCTTGACAGGTTTTAATATCCAAAATATATACAGAACTCATACAGCCGAAACCGGTTTGGCTCAATGGATAGAGCGTTAGCCTGAGGACTGAAAGGTCCCAGGTTCCATTCTGGTCAAGGGCATGTACCTTGGTTGCGTGCATATCGCTAGTAGGGGGTGTGCAAGAGGCAGCTGATGGCTGATTCTCACTGATGTTTCTGACTCTATTCCTGTATCTTCCTTTCTATAAAAAATCAATAAAGAATATATTAAAAAAAAAAAAAAAACTCATACAGCTCGCCGAAACCAGATTGGCTCAGTGGATGGAGCATCGGCTTGTGGACTTAAGGGTCCCAGGTTCGATTCCAGTCAAGGGCATGTACGCTGGCTGCAGGCACGTCCCAAGTGGGTGCTGTGCTAGAGGCGGCTGATTTGTGTTTCTAACTCTCTATCCCTCTCTCTTCCTCTCTATAAAAAATCAATAAAATATATATTTTAATGAACTCATACAGTTCAACACCAAACAAAAAATCCAATTAAAACATGGGCAGAGGCTGGCTTGTTTGGCTCAGTGGATAGAGTGTTGGTCTGTGGACTAAAGGGTCCCAGGTTTGATTTCAGTCAGGAGCACATGCCCTGCTTACGGGATCCATCCACAGTAGGGGGCGTGCAGGAGGCGGCTAATTAATGATTCTCTCTCATCATTGATGGTTCTAGCTCTCCCCTGACTTCCTCTCTGAAATCAATAAAAATGTAAAAAATTAAAAATAATTTTGCCGAAGTCATTGCAACAAGATGGCGGCAGTGGTAAAAGCCTAACTGCAGCCACACTCAACAATTTCGAAAAAATACAACTAAAATATAAAGTGGACACTATCCAGAACTACAGGAAAGTTGACTGACTGGAAATTCTACAACTAGAAGGAAAGAAAACCTGAAGGAAAATCAGAGGAGCTGTAAAAGCCTAAGGTACTGAGCCTAAGGTGTGAGCGTGGGGAGAGGACGGAGCCGGAGAGGAGGGGCGGCTGAGTGGCTGGCGTTCCCTAGCGGGAAGGAGATGAAAGCTCCGGAACGTGCTGAACCCCAACTCCGACTGCACTGAACCCCAGTTCTGGGCGAGACCCTGGGGTCCAGGCTTATACAGAGGGAAACTGGGCTGTAAGGCGGAAGCTCAGCGGAGCAAAGCTCCGCAAAAGGCAGAGCCCTGGAGTCGCGCACATTGCGCACAGAGGAGGGACTGTTCACTGAGCTGCTGGATTGCCCCAGCGGGAAGGACTCAAAAGCTCAGGAATGTACTGAGTCCCAGTTCTAACTGCACTGAACCCCAGTCCTGGGCAAAACCCTCTGGCTCCAGCCTCATACAGAGGGAATCTGGGCTGTAAGAAGCATAGAGGAGCAGCGAAAAGCAGAGCCCCTGAGTCGCGCACATTACGCGCACAGAGGACAGACTGTTGTTTGGGCCTCGAGATTGCCCTAGCGGGAAGGAGACATAAGCTCCGGACTGTTCTTAACCCCTCTTCCAACTGCTCTGGACCCCAGTTGTGGGCTTGTTGGGGGAGAGACTACACTGTCTGGTAGCAGGCGAAGCTCTAGGGTGTCTTTCTCTCAGAGGTGCTTGCAGCGAGTACCAAAGTCCAATATTTGGAACACAAATAGCCAGAGGACACTCCTCCTCAGAAGCAAGAAGACAAGAGAATCCAGAAAGTTGAAGATGGTGTGAGAAACCTCTGGGACAACTTCAAGCGAACCAACATCAGAATTATGGGCATCCCAGAAGATGACAGAGAGCAAGATACTGAATACATATTGAAAGAAATAGTGACAGAAAACTTCCCCCACCTGGGGAAAGATAGACTTACACGTCCAGGAAGCACACAGAACCCCAAACAAAAGGAATCCAAAGAGGACCACACCAAGACACATCATAATTAAAATTCCAAGACCTAAAGACAAAGAGAATATTAAAAGCAGCAAGTCAAAAGCAGGTAGTTACCTATAAAGGGGCACCCTTATGATTGTCAGTTAATTTCTCAATAGAAACCATGCAGGCCAGACGGGAATGGCAAGAAATATTCAAGGTGATGAATAACAAGAACCTACAGCCAAAAATACTCTTCCCAGCAAAGCTATCACTCAGAATCGAAGGCCAGATAAAGAGCTTCACAAATAAATTTAAGTTAAAGGAATTAATCACTGCCAAGCCAGAATTATATGAATTGCTAAAAGCGGTTCTTTAGGAAGAGGAAGAAAATAAAGTTAAAAATATGAACAAACTTGTAACTATCAACAAGTGAGTCTCAAAACCAAGGGAAGTAAAAATCATGATGAACAATATTAACTGGTGAATATAATAGAATCAGAGGTATGGAAGGGGAGTGGACTGATGATTCTCGGGGAAATGGGGAGTGGAGCGGGGCGGGAAGTGACTGAACATAACTGCACCTATGGATGAGGACAATGGGGGATGGGGAAAGGGCAGAGAATTGAATGGGAACTTGGTGTAGGGGAGCAATTGGGGGTGGGGAATGAGGAACATTTGTAATAATATGAACAATAAAGATTTAGTTTTTTTTAAAAAAAAGAAATAATAATGGGTCAACTAGAAATAAAGGATACATTCTCTGAAATAAAAAATATACAGAGTCCTAAAAGCAGATTGGAAGATTGCAAGAATCAAGTCCAAGATTTGGAACACAAAGAGCCAGAGGACACACCTCCGCAGAAGCAAGAAAACAAGAGAATCCAGAAAGTTGAAGATGGTGTGAGAAACCTCTGGGACAATTTCAAGCGAACCAACATCAGAATTATGGGCATTCCAGAAGATGACAGAGAGCAAGATACCGAAAACATATTGAAAGAAATAGTGACAGAAAACTTCCCCCACCTGGGGAAAGAAATAGACTTACACGTCCAGGAAGCACACAGAACCCCAAACAAAAGGAATCCAAAGAGGACCACAGTAAGACACATCATAATCAAAATCCCAAGAGCAAAAACAAAGAGAAAATATTAAAAGCATCAAGATAAAAGCAGGTAGTTACCTATAAAGGTGCACCCATATGATTGTCAGCTAATTTAACAGAAACCATGCAGGCCAGACGGGAATGGCAAGAAATATTCAAGGTGATGAATAACAAGAACCTACAGCCAAAAATGCTCTATCCAGCAAAGCTATCACTCAGAATCGAAGGCCAGATAAAGAGCTTCACAAATTTACGCTAAAGGAGTTCATCACTTCCAAGCCAGAATTATATGAATTGCTGAAAGGGGTTCTTTAGGAAGAGGAAGAAAATAAAGATAAAAACTATGAACAGACATGTAACTATCAACAAATGAGTCTAAAAACCAAGGAAAGTAAAAATGATGAACAATATTAACTGGTGAATATAATAGAATCAGAGGTATGGAAGGGGAGTGGACTGATGATTCTTGGGGAAATGGGGAGTAGTGGGGTGGGGCGGGAACAGACTGAATATAAAATGCACCTATGGATGAGGACAATGGGGGATGGGGAAAGGGCAGAGAGTTGAATAGGAACTTGGTGGAGGGGAGCAATGGAGGGGGGGAATGAGGAACATTTGTAATAATATGAACAATAAAGATTTATTTAAAAAAAAATTATCCCAAAACCGTTTTGGCTCAGAGGTAGAGCGTCAGTCTGTGGACTGAAAGGTCCTGAGTTCAATTCCAGTCAAGGGCATGTACCTTGGTTGCGGGCATATTCCCCAGTAGGGGGTATGCAAGAGGCAGCTGGTCTATGTTTCTCTCTCATCGACATTTCTGGCTCTCTATCTCTCTCCCTTCCTATTTGTAAAATATCAATAAAATATATTTTAAAAAATAATAAAACATGGGCAGAGGAGCTGAACCGACACTTCTCCCAATAAGACAAAAATAGCCAACCACTATATTAAATGATGCTCAACTTCACTACCTATTCTCGAAATGCAAATAAAGACTATAATGTCCTCAAGCCAATTGCTCAGTTGTTAGAGCTTCAGCCTTCGGACTAGGAGTTTAATACCAGTCAAGTGCATGTACCTCAGTTGCAGGCTTGATCTACCAGTCAATGTGTCTCACATCAATGTTTCACTCTTTCTGTCTCTCCTCCTCCCTTCCATTCCCTGAAAATTTGATGGAAAAAAACTATAATGAGATGCCACCTCACACCAGTAAGAATAGCTATTATCAACAAGAGAAGTAATAAGTGTTGGAGAGGTTGTGAAGAAAAAGGAACCCTCATACATGACTGGGAGTGTAAAATGGTACAGCTACGGGAAAGCAGTCTTCAGGTTCCTCAAAAAATTAAGTATAGAGTTGCAATATGACCCAGAAACCCTTTTGGATATCTACCTCAAATATTTGAAAACATTACCCTATTTTCTTTGCAGCATTATACAACGTGGCCAAGACATGGAGACAACCAAGTGTTCTTGCACTGACGATTGGTGAAAGAAGATGTGAATGACCTAAGTTGGTTGGGCTCAGTGGATGGAGTGTTGGCCTGAGGACTGAAGGTTCTGGGGTTCAATTTCAGTCAAGGTCATCTACTTCAGTTGCAAGCTCAATCCCTAGCACTGGCCAATGTGTGTGCAAGAAGCAACCAATGTGTCTCTAATCAGCTCTCTGTCTCTCCTCCCTTCCAGTAACTTTAAAAATCAATTGTAAAATATCCTTGGGAGAGGATTGACAACACAAAATGAAACAAACAAATTAATCCTTTTTTTTCCAAGATGTGCATATACATAATACAATACTACTTGGCTATAAGAAAAGATGAAATAGTATAACCAATCAAGTGCTGTGTGCACCCTGTCACTACTTGAGCCAATTAAGCAGCGACAGGGTTCAATCCTATGAGTGCTTATTCCAATAATGCCAACAGTATCGGAGAGCAACAGATCATCCACAAAATTCTGCTCTGCAGTTCACCATAACCCAGCTACTTATATTGGGTAGGAGGCAAAGATTAGGTGGGAGAGTAGGAACTACAGACATGGGAAATAAGGTAAAGTATAATGGTGACAGGTTATAGGCTATGTGGAGGCGGTGTGGGGGGGACAGAGAACAGGTGCTGTGAGGTACCTCCAAGCCCAGATTATAGGGGATTGGGTTTGCAAAGGGTGAGTGCTTCCAGGCCTAGGTTGTTTCAGACAGGAGGTTGTAAATCTTTCCATAAAGTGGGCAGTTCTTAGAAAAGGTTGATGGACCCAATGTCAATGTTAGCTCCCATGTCCCAGTGTTACTGGGAAACCACCAAGGAGGGTCAGGGAGCCTGTCACAATATCCAATAATGAAGGCAGGGTTGAATCATATAAGGCATTTATTGAGAAAGCCAGCCAACCAAGAAGACAGGGATCTAACAAGTCTCCAAAACCTCTCTAATAGCAAGGTGTAGGAGACAGGATTATAGGGAAATGGTCCGGGGTGAGGCTGGGAGCAGAGCCCTGGAGGTCCTCAGAATTCAGCCATTGTTCTTGGTTATCAGGAGATGAGATGATGCCTTGACTCCTGTTGGGATTATTGGCCTGACCATGTTTAATGGTTCTGTTTGCTTGCTGGGTACAATGTACATTGTCCACAGTTGAATCACACCCTCAATCACTTTGCTTGGGATCAAAGGGAGTATGCAGATGCACCAACCTGAGTAATGAAACTTAAAAAAAGAATGATTTAACCCTCTATTCACATATAAGAAACTTAGCCCTCTGTTCACAGAAGTGTATATATTCTAGGATTTCAAAATAATATGATTGTTTTTCATATTAATTCAGGTTCTCTATCTGATCCTAAGTCTCCCCTATGACCAAGTCATACAACTCTCAGCCACGGTAGAATATGCTTTCTCGCCGAGACTGGTTTGGCTCAGCGGTAGAGCGTCGGCCTGCGGACTGAAAGGTCCCGGGTTCGATTCCGGTCAAGGGCATGTACCTTGGTTGCGGGCGCATCCCCGGTGGGGAGTGTGCAAGAGGCAGCTGGTTGATGTATCTCTCTCATCGATGTTTCTAACTCTCTATCCCTCTCACTTACGCTCTGTGTAAAATCAATAAAATATATATTTAAAAAAAAGAATATGCTTTCTTTAATCAGAACACTCACAGTTAACAGAGAATGAGTAATATTTCTTATATTTGTAGCTAGCCCCAATATTCTATTTCTGCTCCTAAAAATAATACCACTTGCAACATGAATGGACCTTGAGAATATGCTAAGCAAAATAAACCAGTCAGAAAAAACCAAGAACCATCAGATAACACTGATATGTGGTACATAATACTGAATCTTTTAAACACGGACAGCAAAAAAAAAAAAAAAAAAATGAATGAATAAATAAACACGGACAGCAATACTGTGGTTATCAGTGGGTAATTGTGTGGGGAAGTATTAAAGGTTAAAGGGGATGAAATATACGGTAATGGCCGAAACCAGTTTGGCTCAGTGGATAGAGCATCAGCCTGCGGACTGAACGGTCCCGGGTTTGATTCTGGTCAAGGGCAGGTACCTGCTTGCAGGCACATCCCCAGTAGGATGTGTGCAAGAGGAAGCTAATTGATGATTCTCATTGATGTTTCTAACTCTATCCTTTCCTCTCTGTATAAAAATCAATAAAATAGCCGGAACCGGTTTGGCTTAGTGCTAGATTGTCGGTCTGCTGACTGAAAGGTCCCGGGTTCGACTCCGGTCAAGGGCATGTACCTTGGTTGCGGGCACATCCCTGGAAGTGGGTGTGCAGGAGGCAGCTGGTCGATGTTTCTCTCTCATCGAAATTTCTAGCTCTCTATCTCTCTCCCTTCCTCTCTTTAAAATATCAATAAAATATATATATTTTTAAATCAATAAAAAATATTTTTAAGAAAAGAAATATATGATAATGGAAGATAACTTGACTTTGCTTGGTGGGCACACAATGCAATATAAACATCATGTATCATAGAAATGGCCATTTGAAATATCTTATTAACCAATGTCATCCCAATAACTTGAATTTTAAAAACTCACTGTTGGCCGAAACTGGTTTGGCTCAATGGATAGGCATCGGCCTGCGGACTGAAACGTCCCAGGTTCGATTCCGGTCAAGGGCAAGTACCTTAGTTGTAGGGGGTGTGCAGAAGGTAGTTGATCAGTGTTTCTCATCAATGTTTCTAACTTTTCATCCATCTCCCTTCCTCTCTGTAAAAAAATCAACAAAATATATTTTTAAAATAATTATAAAAATAAAAACATTACATTTGAAGGAAAACTCGTGCACTCTGAGCCCCATTTTTCATATCTCTAACATCAATCTGATACTCTTTAAGGGCTTAATGAGTATTCAACTATAACATGTTATAAAAACTTTTTCTTGGCACTTTCCATCCAGAGAGCACTCACATGCCTTTCTCTTGTCCTTCCCTTTACACCTTCCCCAGACACTTTTGCATTAGCTTCCTCAGTGCCAAGCTCCAAGGGCCCTTCCTTTACATCTAGAACTTGTTTGCTAAGCCCATTTCTTCTGGAATTACATTTTCTACATCTGTAATTTACTCAACAAAGTTCTCAAACAGTTAAAAAATAAAACACAATCTTGTCTTTCTGCTTAGCTTTTATCTCTCAACTGTGGCTTTTAGTCATCTTTCTTTTTAAAAAAAAATATATTTTATTGATACTTTACAGAGAGGAAGGGAGAGAGATAGAGAGCTAGAAACGTCTATGAGAGAGAAACACCGACCAGCTGCCTCTTGCACACCCCCTACCGGTGATGTGCCCGCAACCAAGGTACATGCCCTTGGCCGGAATCGAACCCGGGACGTTTCAGTCCGCAGGCCGACGCTCTAACACTGAGCCAAACCGACCTCGGCTCATCTTTCTTTTTTAAAATAAATCTTTATTTTTCAAATTATAACAGTTGTTCTTATTTCCCCTTCCTATTGCTACCCTCTGCCCTTAACGCCACCCCCACACTCCCCATCCATAGGTGTACGATTTTTGTCCAGTCTCTTCCCGCACCCCCACATCCCTTTGACCCCGAGAATTGTCAGACCAATTCCCTTTCTATGCCCCTGATTCTATTATATTCACCAGTTTATTCTGTTCATTAGATTTTTTATTCACTTGATTTTTAGCCAAAAGTGGCTGGGGTTGGGCCTAACTTGGGGTTCCAACAGGGGTCAGACCAACATCGCCTTTAGACCAGAAGGCAGGTTTGGAATCAATAATTTTTGGAGCAAGCTCAGCGGAAAACAAAGGAAAATGACTTGACCTCTATGTAACCGCACTAGGGCCCTGGACTAATTATAATAGAATTTGCATTGTGATTTTGACCACCATCCCTTAGGTTTTTCTGTATGCATTATGGGGAAGGGTATGTGTATAAGAAACATAGTCATATAACTTTTTTTTCTGTTAATTATCCCTGAATGCATATGAAAGTCTCCACCCAGAAAATTTCTCATTTAAAACGTTTGAGGCCATTATCTCCCTGGACTGACCTGCTCCTCACTTGGAATGTGTCTTTAATAGATCCCACTTGGCTTTACTTTCATTTTTTTGTTGTTGTTGTTTACCTTAAAGTCCTTTCTGCATCAATAAGAAGTACCAAAGCCCCAGCCAGGAACTCCAATCGGTAACAGTATAATAAAGAAAACAACAGAACTGTGTATTTTTTTAAAGGTTGGATTCTAGTTATTTTTCATTTACTAACTATGAGATCTCAGGTAACATGGGCTTCAGTTTCTCTGCTGTCAAATGAGAAGCTTAGTAGTGATTTTTCTAGTTCTAAAATCTTAGTATAAAATAATATGCCAATCTTATTTTATAATGTGTACATTGTAGTAGGACCAACTTATACATCTTTGCAAGTTCTTCATGTGAAACTTTTGTTAGTGGCAGGAATAGAATACCGGGGATTTGCTATAATTATAAATAATAGTAATCATGTTCTGTTTATCATGATTGTTTTGTTCTGATAAAAGGAGGTACATTCTAACCCGGTTGGGAGTTTTACATGGGACCTGAGAGCTCACCTAGAAATGCAACCCAATCTCATCTGGCAGCTGTTTTCCATTATCATGGAAAGATGAACAACCTTGTGGAAATCAAAGGCTCCAGCCTTTTGCAAACACTCAGCCCTTTGCAAAACCCCAGCACTCTGCAAAACCCCAGCCTGCATCCCCTGTAATCTGTAACCATTACACCATTCCTATTCCTTTTGCCTACTTCCGCATGTAATCTTTGTCCTTGTACTCCATATATGCAGCTGGCTTATGGGGAAAGGAAGGACAGAGGAGAATTTTATGAATGACCTGCTGCTCTCCCATACTGCTGGCAGTATTGGAAAAATGCTCATATAGGATTCAACCCTGTCTCTGCTTAATTGGCTCAAGTAGTGACAGGCAGCCCAGATCTATTGGTTGTCCAGTTTCACTTTTATTTACCTTATCATGAATAAATTCACTATTTTATGTAGAAAATTCTCCTGGCTCTCTCTTTATAGAACCCGGAATCTTTAAAAAATATATATATTTTATTGATTTTTTACAGAGAGGAAGAGAGAGGGATAGAGAGTTGAAACATCGATGAGAGAGAATCATCGATCAGCTGCCTCCTGCACGCCCCCTACCGGGGATGTGCCCGCCACCAAGGTATATGCCCTTGACCGGAATCAAACCCAGGACCTTTCAGTCCGCAGACCGATGCTCTACCACTGAGCCAAACCGGTTTGGGCGATAAACTCCATTCTTTTCAAACTCCCTTCTTATCTGTGATGCCTGATCTGCCTTGCAGAAAATGTTTCCCGGAGTCCTCCCATTTTACAGAGGTCATAAACCGTGAACCATATACAACCCCAGTGCTGGCAGGCCTCTGGGTGTGGTCTCACTTCTCCCATCCCAACTCGTGGACGGGGCGCGGGGGGTGGGGGCTGCAAAGCCCATGAAGGGTCTGGAAGCCTGACCCAAATTTGGGAAACAAAGGAACTAAGAGTATAAGGGAAAGCTTTGTCCATATTCATCACTCAGGATTTAGAGACTGACTCCCCTGAGTCATGGCACTACTGCAATCTGCAACAAAGGCTGCTTTTCTGAAAATATTCTCTTGAGTGCCTGGCTTATTAATTCTCCCATGCTGCCTAGCAGCTTATCTGCAACACAAGTCAGGTAAATAAGGCTCAAATAGGTTAATTTGTTGCCCAGGTAACATGGAGTGAGATTAAAACTTTGTTACTTAGGGCACCAGAAAACTTTTTTTAAATTGTGACACCAACACCGAATTCCCTCCAATATGGACCAATTTGCTATTCTGACAACCACTACATTCATGTTTAGAATGCCTTTGCCATCCTTTCCAGATGCTTGTCCATCTTCCCTCTGCAATGAAGACTTTCCTGGTCACCCCAGATCAAAGAAATTTTCCCTATGAAACTGATAGCAAATTAAGTGAAATTTTCCCTGTGAAACTAATAGAAACTGATAGCAAACCGAGTAGAGTATATGGGGTGTTATCCAAGGCGTTTCTTGAGATAAACTTAACTGTGCAGGGAATTCAGACATTAAGTAGTTGCTAACCAGGAGACATTAGTAGTCTCTTGGCTACTTGCAGGCAGGGAGGTCGCACTCACGGGCTTCTCGTCCGTGGGTAGGAATTATGCCACAAAAACATCCTGTTGGAAATCACACAGCACACTTTATTACTCACAAGGTTCCTGGTGCCCTGGGCTCAGGCTTAATGAGGTCCCTGCAGAAGAGTGGCGTCCTCTGCGGGCGGAGCCAGATCCATCTTTGGGTGGCTGGCCATCTGGTTGGGTCAAGTCAGCAGGAGGAGGGCGACCAAAGTCTCACGATCAGAAGTTTGCCCGTACTTCTGCTGTCTGCTGTGGAGCAAGGCAGTGTGGAGTGTTGATCAAGAGAATGATCGAGAGAGACCGAAGCAAGATGGCGGCCTAGGAAGTCTCCTGGGCCGCCATCTCCTCAACAATTTGGAAAAAAACAACAGATCAAATCGAAAGGGATCTCACCAGACCCACAGGAAAGCTGGCGTAAAGGGAAGGCTACAACTAGACACAAAGCAGGATGCCGCTGCTGCCATGTGGAGTTTAAAACTACAGCGAAACTGGACCTGCCAGAGCCGCTGCCGCAGGGAATGAGGAAAGCCAGACCTCGCTCCGCCCCAGGCGCAGCCATCTCAGCCCGCCCACAACCTTCCCAGCACACCCGCCTTGCAGGTGGGGAGCTGGCACGGCACCTTCCGTTAGCGGCCCCGGCGAGTCCTCCCTCAGCTGCCCCATGGCCGGGCCAAAGCTCCTGCCACTTCCGCCATGTGAACTTTAAAACTACAGTGGAAATTGAACCACAGGAGTGACCGTAGCTGCCACACCAGCCACCGCCATCTGCCACCACTGCTGCAAATAAAGGAAATCCACCGAGAACAGAGCTCACTACGCCCTGGACTCAGAGAGTGGGCAGCCTCAGAACTTAGCCTCGGCATCCGCAGCTGCTCCAATTACACACTGAACGAGACACATTTGAGGGTGGTCTACCTGCCTGCAGCCATCTCAGCCCGCCTGCAACCATACCAGCCTGCCTGCCATGCTTGCAAGAAGCTAGCGCGGCCCCCCCAATGAGAGACCCCAGCACCCGAGAGGGATCATGTGCCCCTGGTGAGCCGTGTGTCCCAGGGGGCCCTGTGCCCCGGGTGAGCCGTGTGTCCCAGGGGGCCGTGTGCCCCAGGTGAGCCGTGTGTCCCAGGGGGCCCTGTGCCCTGGGTGAGCTGTGTCTCCCAGGGGGCCCTGTGCCCCGGGTGAGCCGTGTGTCCCTAGGGAAGCAGTGGGACACAGGGGGAGGGGCGGTGAGAACCAGAGGAGAAGCGGACTCTATTCGGGAGGGTCCTGAGATAGCCACCATAAAACAAGCAGACTGCCAAACGAGGAGCGGATTCTATTCATGAGACCCTGAGTTAGTCACCATAAAACAAGCAGATTGTCAAGTGACAGCAGGGAGGGGAAGGAGACCTGGGGGGAGAGAAGAGAACAACCGAAGGACTGGTATGCGTGAATACAACCAACGAACACAGAACTCTGGGGAGGGAGGGCATGAATGGGAGGTGGGGGGGGCGGGGCAATGGTAAGATTTGTACATATATAATACCTTAATAAAATTCATGTGAGAAAAAAAAAAAGAGAGAATGATCGATGCTGAAACCGATTTGGCTCAGTGGTAGAGCGTTGGCCTGCGGACTGAAAGGTCCCGGGTTCGATTCCGGTCAAGGGCATGTACATTGGTTGCGGGCACATCCCCGGTAGGGGGTGTGCAAGAGGCGGCTGGTCGATGTTTCTCTCTCATCGATGTTTCTAGCTCTCTATCTCTCTCCCTTCCTCTCTGTAAAATATCAATAAAATATTTTTTTTTTAAAAGAGAGAATGATCGATGTCTGAAGTTGGGGACCCGTTTTTAAGCCTGTTCTGGCCTATGGCAGCCCAGGTGGCTATCAGTATCATATGTCATCACACAAGTGTTAATCAGAGTACAAGCTGGTTATCAATCACAGTGCATCAATCAGAAGGTGTCTATCAGGTTTACATATGTCATTCCTATGGGTAGCATTCAGCGATGGTCTTATCTATATGGTGCAACTAGGGCTTGGCTAGAGTGGTCATTCCCTGTACTCTTTAATATTACTCTTTAATATCTCAAGTATTTTACAAAAAACAATTTTTCCATAAATTAATTTATTACATGAGACACATCATAACAGAATAGGTATACCAGAATTTAACTTTTAGTTAAGATTATTGCATTAGCTTTTTGGAGATTCATAATTGTACTCAAATATAGTTATGTCCTGGGGCCTGGAAAATTGGCTGTAAAGCAAGTTTCAGGGAAGTATATAAAGCCTACTTTGCTTAAGAAAATAGAAGAATGTAGCCTATAAAGTACAAAATGTCTAGCTTTTTTCCTGGGTTTAAGATAATATCACTATCTATTCATGTGATCCTGAGATAGTCACCATAAAACAAGCAGATTGTCAAAAGACAGCGGGGAGGGGAAGGCGACCTGGGGGGAGATAAGAGAGCAACCAAAGGACTGGTATGCATGAATATAAGTACAACCAACGAACACAGAACTCTGGGGAGGGAGGGCATGAATGGGAGGGGGGGGGGGGACAGCAATGGTAAGCTATGTACACATATAATACCTTAAAAAACTAAAACAAAATAAAAAAATTAAAAAAACATTAAAAGCAAAGAAAGGTTTAGAACAGTTGAGTTTCTTGTCTAAAGTCTCACATATGATAAAGTGACAGAACTCAGGCAGAACATAAGGCATACACTTGTGATCCTTAGGATATTTTGGTACAAGTGCCTTCATTCTGGGTAGCCTGGAAATATGGAGAGGTTCAGTATTGTTGAGGATGTCTGATTATTATGGTTTTAGTTAGAATAATTTGTCTAAAATTTGTTTTTAGAAACTCACTATGCTAAGAGGGGCTATATGTATAAATGCATGAGCATGTATAATTATTATAAATGAGTATTAATATTCCAATGATTATATAAATCTGTCCCAATAGCAATCTATATTTGAGTGTAAATCTATGTGAAATCTTTCTACACTAACTTTTTATTGAATATCTTATTATGAGTTATTAAATAATTGAGTTTAAAAAAAAAAGATAATATCACTAGCCCTAACCAGTTTGGCTCAGTGGATAGAGCATAGGCCTGCAGATTCAAGAGTCCCAGGTTCAATTCCCGTCAAGGCCATGTACCTTGACTGCAGGCACATGCCCAGTAGGGGATGTGCAGGAGACAGCTGGTCTATGTTCCTCTCTCATCAATGATTCTAGCTCTCTCTCCCTCTCCCTTCCTATCTGTAAAAAAATCAATAAAACAGTTTTTTTTAAAAAAAAGATAACAGGGCGCTCGCCTCCCTGCCCTTGCGGCTGCGTACTACGGCTCCTATCGGGAAGTGTCAAGCGGGGGCTGGGTTCCCCCACCTGCGCTCCTGCCACCGCCGATCCCGGACCCCCTAGCCAGGCCCGGGCTCAGCCGCCATGACGAACGTGTACTCCTTGGACGGGATTCTGGTGTTTGGTTTGCTCTTTGTCTGCACCTGTGCCTAATTCAAGAAGGTTCCTCGGCTCAAAAAGTGGCTGCTGTCAGAGAAGAAGGGCGTGTGGGGTGTGTTTTACAAAGCTGCGGTGATTGGAACCTGGCCGCATGCTGCCGTGGCAGCCACCTGCGTCATCATGGCCTTTTACGTTCTGTTTATAAAATGAATTCCAAAGCACCCATCTCATCAACTGCCAACCCAGGGGACCAGGGTGAAGAGCCTGTCTGCGCCGGGACCCAGCCTAGGGGAGGTCAGCGCAAATCATCGGCACCAGGATGACACCGCAGCACCCGCCCCTCCCACGAGTGGGGCAAACTCATGGCTGCAAACATTAGTCACGCTCCAGGGGACTCCAGAAAGTCATTGTCCTTACATCCGTCCTCGGCAGACAGCACATAACGTCCAGATCAGTCGCACCCTGCGTGATACCATTACATACCTCCTGCCTACAACCTGTCACCTGTTCTGTTCCTCAGTCCTTGTCAAGATCTTTTTAAGTGGAGGCTCATTAGGGAAGGAATAAGATCTCTTGGAAGGAGATATTTTTCAAGACTTGACGTCTTTTTTTATTTTATTTTATTTTTTTACAGTTTTGATTTAGATTTGGCAAGTTAGAGGAAGGTGGAGAGGCCGGGTGGGAAACAGGAGTTGTGCAATGCTAAGAAATGTTTCGGCTTCTGAAATTTATCTTTCATAGATCCATCTGGCATAACGGTCCTCATTGCCAAAAGAGAACAGATGAACGCACTGTGCTTTGTGCTGGAGAGGGTTGCCAAGATCATCGGGGCCTACGTAAGACTTGGGAGTTACCTGTCTGTGCTGAGACCAGAAAGTAGGAACTCACAAGAAATAAGGTTTTGTTCACCAGTATCCCCAAAAGGAGACTTCACCCCAACAAATGGCATATGAAAATGAATCCACTGTCTCTGTTTTCCTAAAGCCTTTTTATATTTCCTAAATTACTGACTGCTACATGCTGTTACTCAGTTTTAAATGCCACCACTAGGGAAAAGAGAAACGATCGAAGAAATAATTATTTAATATATTTGCAGCCAGGGTAGAAGAAATATATCTAGTATATTAGTTCATATTACTAGTAAAGTTGTCTAGTGTAAATTGATTGTGATGCTAAATGGAAGTTTTATCATGTGACCCAAGATACAAGCTTACTCTTTGCTTAAATCTGGTTTATTATGGCAGTTTTGAGACAATTGCTTGTTTTTCTTGGCCAACTCTTAATTTTATTCATATTAAAACCCTCTTTAGCTGCCCCTTGTACATTCTGTATTATATGAACACGAGAAATTCAGATGAAGAAGAGAAGTTGCTGATATTCATAGGCATATTTGAACAATTCCTAGAATCCGTGAATAAAATGAGGGTGACATTTGAAGGGAAGATTTCTCCATTCCCTCCTCGTATCAGCAAAAGGATCCAGGGCGTTTTATTTTTGAAGCCTAGAACTTCTTTATTTAAAAAAAAAAAAAGTTGACCTAAAATTGTTAAAAGCTGGCATGGACATAGGTCTACCAGTTGAATGGTCCATGAGAGCAAAACTTGACCTTGGACAAGTAACTGTGTTTGCCCCAGTGTGACAGACAGCAATTTGTCTTCTGTCTTTCTCCAAAAAGACAGAAGCTGCTAGGCAGTTTAGGTTCTAAAACAGGCAGTTTAGTCTTTGAGGATTTCTCAAAATGCAGGAATCATCGCATATACACTACATGTCGAATCATCTCAGAGTTGTGGCTGTTCTCTCTTCAGGAATTTGTCCACATGGTAAAATTTCAGTGACCCATATGCTTTCAATGGTTATTTCTGAGGATCTCACATTCAAGAATGGAAAAGGGAAAGAAGAGCGAAGAGCTATATCTCGCAGGCGTGAGTTTGGGACCCGTTGGCCAACAGCGGTGTCCCTCCCTGGAAGTACAAGCTCAGCATGTTTGCACTTGTTACTGTGTAGCTTTAAGGACTTTGTTTTCTAATAGGGCTAATGTCTCTAAGCTTAGTGCTTAGAGCTGTTTCATATGTTACACTAGTTCCATTTCACCGTTCTACTTATTCATACCATTTTCTTACAGCCTCCTGGGTGGGTCATGTTAACTCTTGAATTGTAATATTTTGAGATGTTTTCATTCCAGAATGTACCAAAAAGTGCACAAAGTGAAGGCAATTTACAGCAAAAAAAACAAAAATACATAGCTTATTTCATTTGACTTTATATACACAGATAAGCAGGAACCTGTTTAACTCATTACTTTGCTTGATGTGTCATATTTTTTGACTGAAAATTAATAGAAGTTGTTCCTCTAAGAGGGTCTTTCAGAGGATAGCAGTATCGCCCCAGAGTCATACTGGCCTCATCATAAATTCTGTATGCCAGGGTGGCGTGAAGTCAGCTTGCTATAGTTGAAATACAATTTTTTATTCACCACTGTCTGCATAAATTCTTGTAAATAAAATGTCTTTCCCTAAAAATAAACAAACAAACAAATAAATAAATAATAAATAAATAAATAAAGATAACATCACTGAGTTGCGGCAGAGAGCGCAGTGAGAAGTGTAGCTCGGCCCCTCCAGACCCCCTGGCCCGGGCGGGCGCGTGAACTGGGCGGCCCGGGGACGGCAGCAGGCTCTGTCTTGCAGACTCAGAGCCCTCCCTGTGGGTGCCCACTGCCCAGGTCCAAGCTCGGAAGCAGCAGCGAGCCTCTCTCTCCACCCCCACCTCCATCTCCACGGCCTGATGGCGGTGCCCTCCCCCAGGCGCATCCTGTGGACCAGGGTTTCCAGGCCTAACCCTCCGGGACCTAAGCAGAGCCCCCGCCAAGCCACCGTGAGCAGACCCTGGACGAGACCAGCCCCGGAGGCCGCGCTGCCTTGAGCGAAGGGCGTGGCGGGGCGAGAAGGATGGCGGCCGCTGGAATGCGCAGAGCTAGGCCGAGAGGCGGGTCTGTGTGGACACCGCTCGCTTACCCTCAGGCCTGGGCACTTGGGTGGGTGCCTGGGGTGACTTCTCCGTCCCAGTTGGAGGAGAGACCTCACCTCATCCTGACCACGATGGACAAAGGCCTTAAGGACCGAAGGTGAGCGGACCCCCACGCGAGGCGCGTGGAGCGGTTAGCGGGCCTTCGTGCGGTTGGTCTTCGTTATATAAACCTTGATTTCGGGAGTGAAATGGCGGAAGAACCTGCACATTTGGCTACTTGGAAGTGCCCACCACCCTTTGCGAAGATTTACTGGCCCTTTATAGGCGCTTGTGTATATAATATGAAAAAGCTGCTGAAACCGGTTTGGCTCTGGTAGAGCTTCGGTCTGCTGACTGAAAGGTCCCGGGTTTGATTCCGGTCAAGGGCATGTACCTTAGCTGTGGGCACATCGCTGGTAGGGGGTGTGCAAGAGGCAGCTGGTCGATGTTTCTCTCTCATCGTTTCTAGCTATCTCCCTCCCTTCCTCTCTGTAAAATATCAATAAAAAATATATTTTAAATAAATAAATAAATAAATAAATAAATAAATAAATAAAAGGGATAGCAAGGCCAGAGTGGGGTAGAGTCCTTCCCCTTGAATTGGGCTCCTGCCTGGCCCCAATATTTTAAAATAAATAAATAAATAAATAAATAAAAGCTGCTCTCAACTTTCCCCCTAACCTTTCAAAAGAGAACTTTGCTACATCTAGCCCTTCTAGATGTAAAGAGGTTGACAACGTATGATAAAGTAGAGTTAGAAAATCACACGTCTTGCTAACGCCCATTTTAAAAAATATATCAAAAGAAATGTCTTCTGGAAATGAATTTGAGATGGAATTGTCAGACTACCTCTAGAAACGGCGTGTGGCATCAGGAGCTACACGCATCCACGTTTGCCCGGTGGCTTAGATGACCTGGAGAGAAGACCTTGAGGAGGAAGAAACGAAGGTTCTGTGCCAGACTGGTCATATTTAGAAGACATTTTCATATTATAACCATTGTTTTATGTGTGCATTTTATTCCTCACTATTGTATAATAGTTGACAATGCCAAGTACTTTTTTGAAATACCTTTCTATATTTTCTTAAGTGCCTGATAAAAGTAAAGGTAGTAGAAAAAAAACACCACACACACACACACACACACACACACACAGACACACACACACAAAACAAAACATTTTAGTTCATATCTCGTTAAAATTCATATCAAATACTCTTTATTTTGGGAAATGACCAAACCAGCTCTTGGACAGGACACATTTGTGCCGGGAGCTATAAAAACAGAGTTGGGTCTCACTTCCTGGTCAGCCTTACTTCCCGATTGAGCAAGAACATAGAAAGCCCGCGCGCCAAAGGCCAGAAGAACCTCCCACATCAGAATAACCAATTAGCTAAGGACAGATACCCAGTCCCCAACCAATCACTCTGTGGCAACTCCTTATCCTACCCCTCCCCTCCTGAGCTCTTAAATACCGCAACGCTTCAATAAAGAAACGAGGCGTGATCAGAACTTTGTATTGCCTCCATTCTTCGCGTTCCTTGTTTGTTCCATTCTCTTAGGTGGTTCCTGCATGCCCTCGTTGTTGCCCCGCAGGCCGGGGCAAATTGGCGCCGGTCATAAGCCAAGGACGCCACGACAGCCCTGCAATGGACTCCTTATTACCTTCACAGATAAAGGCAAAACTTATTCAGGCTGGACTTCCGGAGTAGATTTTGGAGTTCTACAGTATCTTCACTGGCCAGACTATGGGGGTGTCCTCACTATTAAACTACGAGCCACACCATCCACACCCCCGGTCAGAATCGGCCCTAACGTAGCTGTCCCCCTAGCTGACTAAAATAAGCCTTCTCTGAAACCACTACCTACCAAAAGAAACTCCAATACTCCCCCCACAACTCAGACTCCCATACTGCCTGCCTCCCATTGGACCTCCATCCACCAAGAACTCTATGTTATCCTTACTCTCTGCTACATTCCACACCCTAAACAAATCTAACCCCAATATCACCCAGTCCTGTTGGTTGTGCCTCTCCGCCATCCCTCCCTTTTATGAAGGCATAGCAACATCCAACGGATACTCCATTGTTCAAAACATCACTCAATGCCTTTGGCAACACAGTAGACAGGGAAAAATAACACTCCAGGCTGTCTCTGAATCCGGACTCTGCCTAGGGCCCGTGCCTACTTCACACCGGCACTTCTGTAATCAAATAATTACCCCTCAGAATAATCAAGAATATTTAATTCCTAACAATAACACATGGTGGGCCTGCAGTGATGGCCTGACACCGTGCATCTATGCCGCACTCCTCGATAACTCCTTTGGGTACAAGTTTCCTTAATTCCTAAAGTATCCTATCTTAGTGATGAACAGTTTTCCCATTCATTATTCCGTGACAATACCTCCCCTGATCATTCCCTCAGACAGAAAAGGGAACTTATTACAACCCTCATGGTGGCCACCCTCTTAGGCCTCAGCGCCACGGGTACAGGGGTCCGAATAACCTCTCTTGTTCTTTCCAATCACTATTAGAACCAATTACAAGAAGCTATCGATGAAGACATCAAAAGTCTAGAAGGCGCCATTTCTCATTTACAAGAATCCATGACTTCTCTAGCTGAGGTGGTCCTCCAAAACCGACGAGGCCTAGATCTACTTCTTCTACAACAGGGAGGCCTCTGCGCCGCCCTAGAGGAGCAATGCTGCTTTTATGTTAACCATTCTGGGGTTATTAAAGACTCACTGACAAAAGTTGGAGATAGATTAGAAAAAAGGCGAAAGCTAAGAGAATAAAATCAAGATTGGATAGTACGATGGTTTAACACCCCCCGCCCCCAGCTTTCAACCATATTGCCCTCGATCGTAGGCCCTCTAGTCGGTCTACTCCTACTCCTTGCTTTTGGACCGTGGGCCTTTAGAAGGCTCACACAGCCCAAACCGGTATGGCTCAGTGGTAGAGCATCGTCTGCGAACTGAAAGGTCCCAGGTTCGATTCCGGTCAAGGGCATGTACATTGGTTGCAGGCACATCCCTGGTAGGGGGTGTGCAAGAGGCAGCTGGTCGATGTTTCTCTCTCATCGACGTTTCTAGCTCTCTCTCTCCCTTCCTCTCTGCAAAATATCAATAAAGCATATTTTATAAATAGAAGGCTCACACATTTTATCAAACAACAAATAGATTCCCTCATAGCCAAACCCATACAAGTACATGACCACCGCTTAGCTGAGGCTGATGGTGAACAGGACTATGACCTCTATCAGCGCTCCCTCCCTACGGGGACAGCATGATGACCAGAGGAATGCTTGCCTACTCCCCACCAGGAGAAAGGCATGGGCACCGAGCTGAGTGCAGAGCAAAGCACTGCAAGGGAAGGTCCCATAATCTTTCGACCCCCTCTTCCCAAGGGTTGGTCTAAGAAAGATTCGACCCCCTCTGGTTTTCCCTGAGAGTATACCTGGCTTACATAGAGGTTGGTATCTATCAAAAATTTTTTTTCTCTTCGATGGCCAACAGAGATGCCCATACAGCCCTGGTGAGCTTGGCTGGCAGCCAATGACGGGTAAGAGGAGACGGCATACGCTGAGGGTCTCTTCTATAGACCCTACCTGCAACCTAAGACAGGCACTGGATCAGAGCGATTCAGTTAGGCCGATGACGGGTAATGCAGGCTTAAACCAGGTATCCCGAGTCTCCCAACCTAAGACAGGCGCAGCCGCCGCAGGGAAGGCTCTCTGGCCTTAATTCCAGGCTCTGCCTCTCCTCCCCAAAAGATACCGAGAGCCGTTGCTAGTGGGCTTGGGAACCCCACGGGAGGAGCCAGGTCACTACTCCCTCGCTCGGTTAAAGCCCACTCCCGCTTAAAAACAGAAAGGGAGGAGATGCCGGGAGCCATAAAAACTTATTACCACACTCACGGTGGCCACCCTCTTAGGCCCCAGCGCCATGGGTACAGGGGTCCGAATAACCTCTCTTGTTCTTTCCAACCAATATTATGACCAATTACAAGAAGCTATCGATGAAGACATCAAAAGTCTAGAAGGCGCCATTTCTCATCTACAAGAATCCAAGACGTCTCAAGCCGAGGTGGTACTCCAACACCGACGAGGCCTGGATCTACTTCTACAACAGGGAGGACTCGGCGCCGCCCTAGAGGAGCAATGCTGCTTTTATGTTAACCATTCTGGGGTTAGTAAAGACTCACTGACAAAAGTTAGAGATAGATTAGAAAAAAGGCAAAAGCTAAGAGAACAAAATCAAGATTGGATAGTACGATGGTTTAACACCCCTCCCCCCCCCCACCCCCCCCGGCTTTCAACCCTATTGCCCTCCATCGTAGGCCCTCTAGTCGGTCTACTCCTACTCCTTGCTTTTGGACCGTGGGCCTTTAGAAGGCTCACACATTTTATCAAACAACAAATAGATTCTCTCATAGCCAAACCCATACAAGTACATTACCACCACTTAGCTGAGGCTGACGGTGAACAGCACTATGACCTCTATCAGCGCTCCCTCCCTACGGGGACAGCATGATGACCAGAGGAATGCTTGCCTACTCCCCACCAGGAGAAAGGCATGGGCACCGAGCTGAGTGCAGAGCAAAGCACTGCAAGGGAAGGTCCCATAATCTTTCGACCCCCCTCTTCCCAAGGGTTGGTCTAAGAAAGATTCGACCCCCTCTGGTTTTCCCTGAGAGTATACCTGGCTTACATAGAGGTTGGTATCTATCAAAAAATTTTTTTCTCTTCGATGGCCAACAGAGATGCCCATACCGCCCTGGTGAGCTTGGCTGGCAGCCAATGACGGGTAAGAGGAGACGGCATACGCTGAGGGTCTCTTCTATAGACCCTACCTGCAACCTAAGACAGGCACTGGATCAGAGCGATTCAGTTAGGCCGATGACGGGTAATGCAGGCTTAAACCAGGTATCCCGAGTCTCCCAACCTAAGACAGGCGCAGCCGCCGCAGGGAAGGCTCTCTGGCCTTAATTCCAGGCTCTGCCTCTCCTCCCCAAAAGATACCGAGAGCCGTTGCTAGTGGGCTTGGGAACCCCACGGGAGGAGCCAGGTCACTACTCCCTCGCTCGGTTAAAGCCCACTCCCGCTTAAAAACAGAAAGGGAGGAGATGCCGAGAGCCATAAAAACTAATTACCACCCTCACGGTGGCCACCCTCTTAGGCCCCAGCACCACGGGTACAGGGGTCGGAATAACCTCTCTTGTTCTTTCCAACCAATTACAAGAAGCTATCGATGAAGACAGCAAAAGTCTAGAAGGCTCCATTTCTCATTTACAAGAATCCATGACGTCTCTAGCCGAGGTGGTCCTCCAAAACCGACGAGGCCTGGATCTACTTCTTCTACAACAGGGAGGCCTCTGAGCCGCCCTAGAGGAGCAATGCTGCTTTTATGTTAACCATTCTGGGGTTATTAAAGACTCACTGACAAAAGTTAGAGATAGATTAGAAAAAAGGCGAAAGCTAAGAGAACAAAATCAAGATTGGATAGAACAATGGTTTAACACCCCTCCCCCCCCCCCCCGGCTTTCAACCATATTGCCCTTGATCGTAGGCCCTCTAGCCGGTCTACTCCTACTCCTTGCTTTTGGACCGTGGGCCATTAGAAGGCTCATATAGCCAAAACCGGTTTGGCTCAGTGGTAGAGCGTCGGTCTGGGAACTGAAAGGTCCCGGGTTCGATTCCGGTCAAGGGCATGTACTTTGGTTGTGGGCACATCCCTGGTAGGGGGTGTGCAAGAGGCAGCTGGTCGATGTTTCTCTCTCATCGACGTTTCTAGCTCTCTCTCTCCCTTCCTCTCTGCAAAATATCAATAAAGCATATTTTATAAATAGAAGGCTCACACATTTTATCAAACAACAAATAGATTCTCTCATAGCCAAACCCATACAAGTACATGACCACCGCTTAGCTGAGGCTGATGGTGAACAGGACTATGACCTCTATCAGCGCTCCCTCCCTACGGGGACAGCATGATGACCAGAGGAATGCTTGCCTACTCCCCACCAGGAGAAAGGCATGGGCACCGAGCTGAGTGCAGAGCAAAGCACTGCAAGGGAAGGTCCCATAATCTTTCGACCCCCCTCTTCCCAAGGGTTGGTCTAAGAAAGATTCGACCCTCTCTGGTTTTCCCTGAGAGTATACCTGGCTTACATAGAGGTTGGTATCTATCAAAAAATTTTTTTCTCTTCGATGGCCAACAGAGATGCCCATACAGCCCTGGTGAGCTTGGCTGGCAGCCAATGACGGGTAAGAGGAGACGGCATACGCTGAGGGTCTCTTCTATAGACCCTACCTGCAACCTAAGACAGGCACTGGATCAGAGCGATTCAGTTAGGCCGATGACGGGTAATGCAGGCTTAAACCAGGTATCCCGAGTCTCCCAACCTAAGACAGGCGCAGCCGCCGCAGGGAAGGCTCTCTGGCCTTAATTCCAGGCTCTGCCTCTCCTCCCCAAAAGATACCGAGAGCCGTTGCTAGTGGGCTTGGGAACCCCACGGGAGGAGCCAGATCACTACTCCCTCGCTCGGTTAAAGCCCACTCCCGCTTAAAAACAGAAAGGGAGGAGATGCCGAGAGCCATAAAAACTAATTACCACCCTCACGGTGGCCACCCTCTTAGGCCCCAGCGCCATGGGTACAGGGGTCCGAATAACCTCTCTTGTTCTTTCCAACCAATATTACAACCAATTACAAGAAGCTATCAATGAAGACATCAAAAGTCTAGAAGGCGCCATTTCTCATCTACAAGAATCCAAGACGTCTCTAGCCGAGGTGGTCCTCCAAAACCGACGAGGCTGGGATCTACTTCTTCTACAACAGGGAGGCCTCTGCACCGCCCTAGAGGAGCAATGCTGCTTTTATGTTAACCATTCTGGGGTTAGTAAAGACTCACTGACAGAAGTTAGAGATAGATTAGAAAAAAGGTGAAAGCTAAGAGAACAAATCAAGATTGGATAGTACGATGGTTTAACACCCCCCCCCTGGCTTTCAACCATATTGCCCTCCATCGTAGGCCCTCTAGCCGGTCTACTCCTACTCCTTGCTTTTGGACCGTGGGCCATTAGAAGGCTCATATAGCCAAAACCGGTTTGGCTCAGTGGTAGAGCGTCGGTCTGGAAACTGAAAGGTCCCGGGTTCGATTCCGGTCAAGGGCATGTACTTTGGTTGTGGGCACATCCCTGGTAGGGGGTGTGCAAGAGGCAGCTGGTCGATGTTTCTCTCTCATCGACGTTTCTAGCTCTCTCTCTCCCTTCCTCTCTGTAAAATATCAATAAAGCATATTTTATAAATAGAAGGCTCACACATTTTACCAAACAACAAATATATTCCCTCATAGCCAAACCCATACAAGTACATTACCACCGCTTAGCTGAGGCTGACGGTGAACAGCACTATGACCTCTCTGAATAGTGTAGTCTATGTACTTTGTTCACTACGAGGTTGAGAGAGGTGAGAGGGAAGACATTGCAAAAGGATGTTTTGCTAGTGTGTGATAGAAAATTTTAGCTCATCCTTTTCCACCCTATATGTTACATGCATTTCATTTAACTTTACTGTATATATTGTGAATATAGGGACAAATAGGTCCTAATTTTATAATATCTAGTCTCTAGATATTAAAGAGATTGCCAATGTATGACAAAAGTAGAGTTCGTAAACTACCACATTTTGTATACTTTGTGTTAAAATTTATCAAAAGGCTGTCTTCTGAAAAGGACTTTAGAAATTAAATTTTGAAATCTACCTATACGTGATACACATGCCTACTCAACCCATTGAGTTGATGGAGGTCAAGAGGAAATGAAGGGTTTTAGTCTAGAATGTTCTTTTATGGAAGACACTTTCAGATATAACCGTTGTTACATGTGTGTAGTTTATTCAACACTACTGTGTATATAGTGGACAAACTTAAGTCCTTATTTGAAACATCTAGTCTTTCTAGATGTTTAGAAGTGCATAAAGTAGAGGTAGTAAAATAACACATTTTGTTCATATCCTTTTGTTAAAATTCATTTCAAATACTATATTTTGGAAATGGGATGATCAAACCACGTCTCTGAGTAGTACACTTTATTATATTTGTACTGGTTCAGGGAGGAAGGAGAAGAAACTGCAAACGGCTTTATACCAGTAAGTTTATAGTTAGGCCAGATTAACCATCTTCTATTGTGCCTGTGCATTGTATTTTACTTATCTGTGTATATATTGTACATGAAGGACAAAGTGTTCTAATTTACAACATCTAGCCTTTCTAGATGTTACAGAGGTTCCCAGTGCATGACAGAAGTAGTAAATAAATACATGGTGTGCAGTTTATGTTAGATTTCTAAGAACTGTTCTGAAAACATGAGAAGTAAAATTGTTAAAATCCTCTCTAAGCATTACAGATGGTTATTGTACTGTCCACTGCGATGGTAGAGATGAAAAGGGGAAGGGTTTAGGTCAGAAAGTTCCTTCCTATTCAGAAGACACTTTCAGATTACAGCCTCTATGTGCAGTTTAATCAAATCCCTATTTGAGATGGCTAGTCTTTCTAGATGTTTGAAAGTCCACAACATATGTTAAAAGAGTTAAAATGATACCCCTTAAATATTTTTTCTGTTAATTTATAGGAATGGTGATATTTGAGGAATGGAATTGTTAAGTTGGATGTCTTGGAGAATATGCTGACTGTTCACAAGGGAAGGGGGAGGGAAGGAAGTATAGAAAAAAGGGATATGTGCCCATGAGTCTTCAGAGAAATTAAAATTATCTAACCATTGTTATATTTGTGCATATTAGTTATTGCTGTGTATTCAAGGATAATGCCCGAAGTATATTAACAGTAGAGGTAGTAAAACAATCCCCTTATAAAAGCCCTCGTTAGTTTTTAGAAAGGACTGTCGTCTGGGAATGTCTTTGTTAAGCCATCTCTTGTATCCAGGTGTTCTGTATTTAGTCACTGACGTGGTGGAGGAGGGAGAAGAGGAAGGGTGAAGGGAAGGGCTCTTTGCTAATATCTCCATACCTAGAAGAAAGTTTTAGGTTATAACAATAGGTCTATATGCATTTTTGTAAAGTTCCTGTGTTTATTGTGAACAAGGTTCTTTGTTTTGCAACATTGGAGCTTTTTAGATGTCCCGAGGTGACAATGTCTGATAAAAAGTAGAGCTAGTGATTTAACCGATTTGTAAATACCTTTTTGTTATAATTGTTAGAAAAGAGGCATCTTGGACATGGAGTTGTTGAACCATCTAAGAAATGGACATCAGGACTTGTTCATGTGAGGGGTGTGTGTGGATGTGTTCATATTCACATTGTGGTGATACCACTGATGTGTGTGCATCTCTTTAGACTGTGCTATAGGAATATGTTAAGTACTTCAGTCAAAATTTGCCACCTTGATAATATTTTAAAGTATAAATCATAATTCTCTTAGAAGCATTATACTTTGTGTACTCTTGCTTTGGGTCTCATTTTTTTTTTTAATATATTTTATTGATATTTTACAGAGAGGAAGGGAGAGAGATAGAGAGCTAGAAACGCCGATGAGAGAGAAACACCGACCAGCTGCCTCTTGCACACCCCCTACCGGGGATGTGCCCGCAACCAAGGTACATGCCCTTGACCGGAATCGAACCCGGGACCTTTCAGTCCGCAGACCGACGCTCTACCACTGAGCCAAACCGGTTTCGGCTGGGTCTCATTTTTAATGGAACTTAAAGGGCACACAGTATTTTAATTGTAACTTTGTGAATATCTTTTATCTTGACATCTGTTGCTATTTTTGTCCTTTATGAAATTTTTGTCACCAAGTAAGGCAGGATTAAATTTTCTTCCAGATTGAGTTGATGTAGGGTATTCTTGGTTATCAAAATACTCATAGCTTTGGTACTTTGAAATGGTAAATATTCATGATGTGTGAGAAAGCATGATACATAACTGTACCATCTTAATTACATAAAAATGGAAGCCTGGTTGTGTAGATACAGAGGACTTAGAAGAACACATCAGACTGTAAACTGTGATTATGGATGGTTTTGTTCTTTGCTTGTGTTTTTCAGTTTCCTACATCTGCAGGTTAACTGTAAAAAAAATAAATGTTACTTTAAAAGCCTTAAAAAAAAAAAAAAAAGATAACATCACTGACTCACAATCCCAAGATGTCTTGTAGAATTCTGTAAGCGGGAATGGCCAGTCACAAAGATCCTGAGAGTATATTGCCAAGAACTCAATAAATCTGATGAAGTTGCAGAAGCTTGCACAATAAGTGCCCAATCAACACAGCCCAGGACCCTGAATCCCTTGCTTGTGATTACCCAAGGCTTTTTGCCATTAAAACCATTGGAGAGGGGGGCTTTTAAGTGACAGGTTCCCCATACTGCTTGTGTGGTGCCCTGCCATAAAGTGACTAATTCCTCTGCTGCAGCTCTCAGTGGTCAGTGTTTGGCAGACACTCTTTTTCTGTTCAGTTATACCTGGTGCAGCACTCTGTCTGTCCCACTCCTCAGACACTTAATGAACAATTGCTTATGTGCCTGTTAATGCGGATACATTGTGAGAAATGCATCTTTAGGCAATGTTGTTGTTGTGAACATCATAGAGTGCACTTACACAAATCTAGATGGTGCATAGCCTACTACACACATGGACACTAAGGGAGGAAAATAATTTTTCTCTCTCCCTCTGTTCTTGACTTTTAGCACTAAAGGACAGATTCAGAGAACAAATATTTAATAACATGTATACTCGGTATACGTGAGAGAAGCCCAAGAAAACGGAGTAACTCTCAGAAATGACCTCAAATGCTATCACCTTAGACACCATTTCCAGCTGAAAAGAAGTTGTTGGGGGGTCAAGTAGTCGGTTATGGGAAGTTATAGTTAACAAGGATAAGGTAGTTATGCAGATTTAAATCCCTTGTCTTCTACATTGATAAGAGTTTCTGGAGATTAGGTCATCCTGCTCTTCTTAAGGCAAGGAGGAAGATGACTTTACAAATGGGTATGTATTTTTTTTTACAAATGTAAACATCTCTTACAAAGGGTAACTTCTACTTAATTTTTAGAGCTTCTCCCAAGTCTGCTGTTTCTTCAAATTAACAAGCCTAAAATAATCCTTATTTCAAACAGACATATTTTGGGGTGACAAATTGTATTCCCTGACAGCTCCTAGGCTACAAACCTGTACAATATGTTATTGTATGTATTTGTGTAATGTGTTGCACTACAATTTAACTAGATGATTGGAATTTTTCACCTCCATTATTATAATCTCGGGACCATGATTGGATACGCAATCCATCCTTGAGAGTGAAGTTTTGTGCAGCTCATGACTGTAGTATATGCTATTTCTTCATGTGTCTGTATTTCCTATTATAATCAAAACCTGATTTTTTTAAAAGTATGGTACAGATTTCAATGTTGTTCAAATGTCTCCATAGAATGTCACATGTTCTTGTCAGACCACAAATCCCAAACTCTGATTAGGAAAATTGGAATACTATCTTGCCCCCGTCCTTAAAGCATGCTGTCATCAAAAGGAGGGGACCGGCATTTGGACAACAAGATGGCGGCAGAGGTAAAAGCCTAACTGAAGCCGCACTCAACAATTTAAAAAAATACAACTAAAATATAAAGTGGACACTATCCAGAAATACAGGAAAGTTGAGTGACTGGAAATTCTACAACTAGAAGGAAAGAGAAAACCAGAAGGAAAACCAGAGGAGCTGTAAAAGCCTAAGGTACAGAGGCGCAGTGCGCACGCAGGGAGAGGACGGAGCAGGAGAGGAGGGGTGGCTGAGTGCCTGGCTGGCGTTCCCTAGCGGGAAGGAGATAAAAGCTCCGGACTGTGCTGAACCCCAACTCCGACTGCACTGAACCCCAGTTCTGGGCGAGACCCCGGGGGTCCCAGGCTCATACAGATGGAATCTGGGCTGTAAGGCAGAAGCTCAGCGGAGCGGCGAGAAAGGCAGAGCACCGGAGTCGCGCACATTGCGTGTAGAGGAGGGACTGTTAGCTGAGCTGCTGAATTGCCCCAGCGGGAAGGACTCAAAAGCTCAGGACTGTGCTGAGCCCCAGTTCTGACTGCACTGAACCCCAGTCCTGGGCAAAACCCTCGGGCTCCAGCCTCATACAGGGGGAATCTGGGCTGTAAGGCTGAAGCTCAGGAGAGCGAAAAGCAGAGCCCTTGAGTCGCGCACATTGCGCGCACAGAGGACAGACTGTTGTTTGGGCCGCGAGATCGCCCTAGCGGGAAGGAGACATAAGCTCCGGACTGTGCTTAACCCCACTTCCAACTGCTCTGAACCCCAGTTGTGGGCTTGTTGGGGGAGAGACTACACTGTCTGGTAGTGGGCAAAACTCTAGGGTGCCTTTCTCTCAGAGGTGCTTGCAGCGAGTACCAAAGGACACTGAGGTACACTGAGACTCAGGAACCTCAGACAGCAGGGCTAGCTGGAAGCCAAGGCTGTAGGCTCCACCCTGAAACTGCCCCTTCCAAGCTGAGCACAGAGAGGCTTTTGAAGGTTTCCAAGTCTAGTGGAATAAGGTTGTCTCCTGGCATAAACACAGCTGATCCTCCCAACCTACCAACTCAGGGAAGCAGCGAAAATGTCGAAACTAGGAAACAGATCACAAACGAAAGAAATGGAGGACAAAAAGCGACTGGATATAGAGTTCAAAGCCACGCTTATAAGGTTGTTCAAGAATCTCCTAGAAAAGGCCGATAAAATAAATGAGACCTATGAGGATATGAAAAAGGATCAACAAGAAATAATAAAGGTTCAACAAGAAATGATAAAGGATCAACAAGAAATAATAAAAGGTCAACTAGAAATAAAGAATACAATCTCTGAAATAAATAATATTATACAGAGTCCTAAAAACAGATTGGAAGATTTCAAGAATCAAGTCCAAGATTTGCAACACAAAGAGCCAGAGGACACTCCTCCACAGAAGCAAGAAGATAAGAGAATCCAGAAAGTTGAAGATAATGTAAGAAACCTCTGGGACAACTTCAAGTGAACCAACATCAGAATTATGGGCATCCCAGAAGATGACAGAGAGCAAGATACCGAAAACATATTGAAAGAAATAGTGACAGAAAACTTCCCCCACCTGGTGAAAGAAATAGACTTACACGTCCAGGAAGCACACAGAACCCCAAACAAAAGGAATCCAAAAAGAACCACACCAAGACACATCATAATTAAAATTCCAAGAGCTAAAGACAAAGAGAGAATATTAAAAGCAGCAAGACAAAAGCAGGTAGTTACCTATAAAGGGGCACCCATACGACTGTCAGCTGATTTCTCAACAGAAACCATGCAGGCCAGACGGGAATGGCAAGAAATATTCAAGGTGATGAATAACAAGAACCTACAGCCAAAAATACTCCACCCAGCAAAGCTATCACTCAGAATCGAAGGCCAGATAAAGAGCTTCACAAATAAATTTAAGCTAAAGGAGTTCATCACTGCCAAGCCAGAATTATATGAATTGTTAAAAGGGGTTCTTTAGGAAGAGGAAGAAAATAAAAATAAAAATTATGAACAAACATGTAACTATCAACAAGTGAGTCTAAAAACCAAGGGAAGTAAAAATCATGATGAACAATATTAACTGGTGAATATAATAGAATCAGAGGTATGGGAAGGGAGTGGACTGATGATTCTTGGGGAAATGGGGAGGGGAGCGGGGCGGGAAGAGACTGAACATAAACTGCACCTATGGATGAGGACAATGGGGGATGGGGAAAGGGCAGAGAATTGAATGGAAACTTGGTGTAGGGGATCAATGGGGGGGGAGGGGATGAGGAACATTTGTAATAATATGAACAATAAAGATTTATTTAAAAAAAAAAAAAGGAGGGGACCATGCTTTACATTTTTCTTTCCCGCTGAAGGTTTTTCTAGTACAGGATTGGGAACACAGTAGGCACTGTTACAGAATAGTGAGAAGCTAGGAACATTCTAGGACAAGTGGAACAGGGAAACTAAGACAGTTAAACAGCAGTTTGCAGTCGCCTAGGAAATCTTGAAAGGTGAACGTGGTGGATGTTGCACACAGGTAGGCTAAATAGCTCCCTCAGCGGGGATTGGGGGCAGGGAGATCTGAGGGAGATAAGCGATCAACCGAAGGACTGGTATGCATGCATATAAGAACAACCAATGGACACAAAACTCTGGGGAGGGAGGGCATCTATGGGGGGGGGGGGCAATGGTAAGCTATGTACACAGATAATACTTTAATAAATTTTTTTAAAAAAGAAAGAAATGATAGAGGGGCAAGGTAGTCCAGTGCAAATAAAGAACAGAACTTGGAAAAAAATAAAAAATAAAATATCATTGCCATGAAAAATAAATAAATAAATAAATAATCTACCCCCCCCCCAAAAAAAAATATAGCTACCTCAGATGGTGATTTAAGTAAAACTGAATCTATTTAAAGAAAGGGGGTAGGGATAGAATATCCAAAGGGAAGGGCTGCACAACACAGAGCCAAGAGGACATTGGGTTGATGATGGCAGCCCCCAGCAGCTGTAGTTTCATCCTATAAGCAGTCACTGGCAGGAAACTTTTCAGTGGGTTTGGGGCTGAGCTGGTGGGCTTGGAATGCAGATGTGCAATCAGATACCTTCAGGTCAGTTTTCATTCCTTGTGTGGTCTAAGTCCTGGTGTCCAGCAAGCTTTTTACTGGTCTTTTGTTCTCCTGTGGAGGGAAGCTTACAAATGGCCCTTAAGGCCAAAACCGGTTTGGCTCAGTGGTAGAGCGTCGGTCTTCGGACTGAAAGGTCCCGGGTTCGATTCTGGGCAAGGGCATGTACATTGGTTGCGGGCGCATCCCCGGTAGGGGGTGTGCAAGAGGCAGCTGGTCGATGTTTCTCTCTCATCGACGTTTCTAGCTCTCTATCTCTCTCCCTTCCTCTCTGTAAAATATCAATAAAATATATTTAAAAAACAAAAACAAAAACAAATGGCCCTTAAGGATTGTATTGCCTTATAGGCCTAACAAATCCTATCTTCTCTACACCAAAGACACTTAAGGGTAAATGGTTTGGAAGTTTCCTCAGCAATCAGATGTAAATAGCTTAAATCACTGGATTCTGGGAGGTAGATAACAAATCTAGTTAAGTACTATTTGCTAATCACACCCTAGAACAGACACATTAAGAGTATAAATCTCCATTTGGTACATCTGCATAAAGCTGAATAATATTCCAATAATCTGTCCCTAACCCCTTCATTTCCCCCCCAAAAAACCAACAACAACAAAAAATGCCCCGCCTAAAACGGCCAGGAACTCCAGGGCTGCGAGCTCGACGGGTGGTGGCAACAAGGCACAGAGAGCATCATAACAGAGCAGGTTAACCTGAGCCAGACACAGGTGTGCGGGATCCTGTGGGAAGAGCTGTACCAAGGTGATGCCTTCCATCAGTCCGAAACACATGTCTTCATCATCTTGGGGGCATTGGGTGACCTGGCCAAAAAGATCTACCCCACCATCTGGTGGCTGTTCCGGGATGGCCTTCTGCCAAAACACCTTCATTGTGGGCTATGCCCGCTTCCCCCTCACGGAAGCTGATGTCCGTAAGCAGAGCGAGCCCTTCTTCAAAGCCACTCCCGAGGAGAAGGCCAAGCTAGAGGAGTTCTTTGCCGGCAACTCCTCCGTGTCTGGCCAGTACGATCAAGCAGCCTCCTATGAGCACCTCAATGATCACATAAATGCCCTCTGCCAGGGGTCACAGGCCAACGGCCTCTTCTACCTGGCCTTGCCCCCCACCATCTATGAGGGCGTTACCAAGAACATCCGAGAGACCTGCAGGAGCGAGACGGGCTGGATCCGCATCATTGTGGAGAAGCCCTTTGGGAAGGACCTGCAGAGCTCCAACCGCCTGTCCAACCACATCTCCTCCCTGTTCTGCTATCTACCGCATCGACCAGTACCTGGGCAAGGAGATGGTCCAGAACCTGATGGTGCTGAGGTTTGCCAATAGGATCTCTGGCCCCATCTGGAACCCGGACAATGTCGCCTGCGTCATCCTCACCTTCAAGGAGCCCTCTGGTACTGAGGGCCACGGGGGCTACTTCGATGAATTTGGGATCATCCAGGACATAATGCAGAACCACCTGCTGCAGATGCTGTGTCTGGTTGCCATAGAGAAACCGGCCTCCACGGACTCCGACATCCGCAATGAGGTCAAGGTGTTGAAATGCACCTCAGAGGCACAGGTGAAAAATGTGGAGTTAGGCCAGTACGTAGGCAATCCCAAGGGAGAGGGCGAGGCTACCAAAGAGTATCTGGATGACCCCACGGTGCCCTGGGGATCCACCACTGCCACCTTCGCAGCTGTTGTCCTCTATGTAGAGAACGAGCAGTGGGACGCGGTGCCCTTCATCCTGCGCTTCTGCAAAGCCCTGAACGAGCGCAAGGCCGAGGTGTGCCTGCAGTTTTGCGACTTGGATGGTGACATCTTCCAGCGGCAGTGCAAGCGCAATGAGCTGGTGATACCTGTGCAGCCCAATGAGGCCGTGTACACCAAGATGATGACCAAGAAGCCTGGCATGTTCTTCAACCCCGAGGAGTCCGAGCTGGACCTCACCTACGGCAACAGATACAAGAACGTGAAGCTCCCCATGCTTATGATCGCCTCATCCTGGACGTGTTCTGTGGGAGCCAGATGCACTTTGTGAGCAGTGACGAGCTGCGGGAGGCCTGGGGGATCCTCACGCCGCTGCTGCACCAGATTGAGAGTGAGAAGCCACAGCCCATCCCCTACGTTTACGGCAGCCGAGGTCCAGCGGAAGCAGATGAGCTGATGAAGAGAGTGGGCTTCCAGTATGAGGGCACTTACAAGTGGGTGAACCCCCACAAGCTCTGAGCCCTGGGCCCCTCCCCACCCCCTGTTGGTTTCTGCCCTTCCCACCTCCCTCCCGCCTGACCCCTCATCGGAAGGACTTCGGGACCATAGGCCTCAGCCTCACATTCCCAGCCTCGGGCCCAGCTACATTCCTGAACCACCGACACTTGCGCTGTGACCATCCCTGGCCACCCCTAGCCCCGCCTGAGCTAGCCTCTGCCTACTGGACTGAGCCTAAATGGAAGGAAGAAGAGTGGCCTTTCCATTTGTCCCAGGCTCCTCCTAGGACAGGAGTCAGGGATGAGGGGGAGGATCAGTAGGTGGGTGTCACTGGGCCTGTGGTCGGCCTACCCCTCCGCTGGCTGTGGGCAGGTTCATCAGAGCCCAGGGAAGGCGCCGGCCTCAGGGCCACTCTACATTCCTCATCACCTGCTGGAGGAGACTTCATGCTGCCTAGCAGTCCCCCATGTTTGGGCCCCCTGAATGTCCCTGTGCCCTTCCAGGCCAACTCTGCACTCGTCCACCCCCCCTTCATAGGTGCCCCTCTTGCTACTAGAAAAGCAGAAGCAACAGATGGGATGCCCCACCTCCGCCCTTCCCATTAAATCCACACACACACACACAAAGAAAAAGTCCCACCTTTAAAACCCCTGAAACTAAAGGTCTCAGTGTGCTCTCCCTCCAAGGAGCATGCCCATGCCATTCCCTTCCTTCTCTCCTCACCCCACTCCCAACCCCATCATGTATTCCCTGACCTCTAAGGGACCCCATGATTCTTGCAATGAGGGGAGTAATGGGCAGCAGCTCATTCAACTCACCCCTAAACCTGTCTCCAAGATCCCCTATCCTCTAACTTCCAAAGCAGTCCAGCCTAGGCTCTCCTATTGCTGCTTCTTCTTCTTCTTCTTCTTCTTCTTCTTCTTCTTCTTCTCCTTTTTAAAAACATTTTATTGATTTTTAACAGAGAGCAAGGGAGAGAGATAGAGAGCTAGAAATGACAGAGAAACATCGACCAGTGACCTCCTGCACACCCCCCACCGGGGATGTGCCCGCACCATGTACATGCCCTTTGACCGGAATCCAACCTGGGACCTTCCAGTCCTCAGACTGAAGCTCTACCACTGAGCCAAACCCATTTCGGCTCCTATTGCTTCTTCTATGGCCTTCCTTGTTTCACTCTCCTCTAAGTATATTTTTGCTGCGGTCAATAAATTCTTGTTTGCTTTCCTACACGTTTTCTTGATTGAAATCTTTACCTCAGGAAGACAAGAACCAAGGGCTCCTCCTCTCCCTGGCAACAGGCACTAAGTAATGCATGTTGATCAGCAGTTGGTTCAACGTGGGCCAAAAGTGCAGATTTTCTTGAAAGAAGTACATAGTATTCCCAGGGGTGGGTGTGGTAAAGCTTTAAGTCCATAAATGCTACCCTACAAATGACTTGTATACAGCATGCAAATAGTTGTAGATGAAAAGGGGCCACATGTTAACCTGACAAGCTTAGGGAAGTCCTGCATGGAAGCCTTGCAAATTCATAGATCTAAAATAACCGCAAAGGATGATCTGAAATTAAAATTTTTTAACTAAAAGCAGTTTATGCCAGGTAGTCATGTCCTGGGCTAGAACCTTTCTGGACAAAAGTCTATCTTTACCTTAACTAAACCTGTCTATTGTCTTTTGCTTATACATTTAGGATGTCAGGGTAACTTCCATTTCTCCAGACCCCTCAGGGCACAGTCAATGCAGCAGAGCAGAGACTACAGATCGTCTCATTGTTATTTTTATCCTGTTAATTGTTGACTGTTAACTACCCTGTAGTCACCTATATTAGAGATGTAAATGTCTATCATTTTACTTTTTACCCAGTCCCATAGGTTTTCTTGCTTTGTTCTCCCTATCTCCCTAAACTGTCACCAATGAATTATAATGTATAAAATAAGGTGAAAAACTGCCATCTTCCTTGATCATAATCTCAATTCCTTTATATTTTGCTTCCAAGCAAAGGTCCACAGTTTGTCTCAAATAAACTCACAAAATTCTTCATAGGTTTGAATGCTTATGTTGTACATAGTGTTGTGGGCAAAAATGGGGCCATGTGCTAAACCCCACAAGGTCAGGGAGGTCTGAATGGCAGGCCTTACAAACTCAGTAACCATATAATGAGACACAAGTATGAGCTGTTGGATTCATTGTCTGGAGAGGTTGACAAGTGAAGTTCATTGTAATGAAAGTAGAGCTCTGGGCACGTGAGAGTGGTCCCAAAAAGGGTTGCTGCTCACTGCTCTAGGAGTTCGTTTCCTGTACTTGCCTTCCATTGGCTCTTTCAAGGAAACACCAGCCCAATCTCCTTATGCCCTCACCTCCTGGCTTTTAGTTCCCACTTTTAGGTTCAGGGGGAAGAGCAGCTCATTCCATCTTTCTTGCTCACATCCTGCCCATCTGGCTCATTCCCACCTTATCCAACATCTTCTCTCCCCATAGCCATTACCCTGAAGTACCTAATTCCATCTAATCTATATAAATAAAAAATATAAATGTTCTTTTGTTCGAAATCTTGAATCTCCAAAAGTTCTTCACGGATTGCTTTGAAATTTTGACAACGTTGCATTCGAATACTCAAGTGTTTTTATGTACCTTATACCTACTATTCTATAGATGTCACACCTGTGACATGTAAAAACACACTTTTTTTTTGAAAATCAACACCATCTGTTGGACATAAAAGCAACATACGCTATACTAAATATTTTAAGATTCCATTTCAATGTTTCCGATTTATGATCCATTTATGATTTCCAAATTCCCAATTTTATGATTCCATTTCAATGCTGATAATGATTGAAGATTTGTGCTTCATGAACAAAGTTCTCAATCAATTGGAAATGCCATCACCAAATTCATCTGTTGCTGTTTCATTCCATGTAGAATTGTGTCCTGAAAAAAATTACAACAGGGGTGATCTTTTTTTTTTTTTTTTATAATATATTTTATTGAGTTTCCACCCAGAGGATGAGAGCGGGATAGAGAGCCAGAAACATTGATAAGAGAGAAACATCGATCAGCCGCCCCTTGCACACCCCACTCTGGGGATGTACCCTCAACCAAGATACATGCCCTTGACCGGAATTGAACCCGGGACACTTCAGTCCCCAGATCGACGCTTTATCCACTGAGCCAAACCGGTTTCGGCAGGGGTTAATCTTTTGTCGTGTGTGCAATCAAATATTCGTAAGTTAAAGCTTGAGCCAAAATCATTTATGATCAAATAATGCAAACTGTCAATAATGGGGTTGGAGAAATCTTCTTAGAAGCGCCAGGAGGAAATGGTAAAACGTTCCTAATTAGATTGATTCTGGCAGCAATTCGATCCCAAAATGACAGCTTGAGCTCTTGCATCATCCAGAATAGCTGAGACATTGCTACCAGGTGGAAGAACTGCACATTCCGCTTTGAAATTGCCATTGAGCCGAGACCGGTTTGGCTCAGTGGAGAGAGTGTCGGCCTGAAATTGCCATTGAACATGCAATTCATTGATACCCCCACCTGCAACATTTCCAAAGCATCCAGCAAGGCAAAAGTATAGCAGAAATGCAAAATTTATTGTTTGGGATGAGTGCACATTGGCGCACAAAAAATTGCTCGAGGCTCTTGATCGATCATTGCAAGGTTTGCGTGGAAACATCAGACCATTTGGGAACGCATTAATATTTAAAAAAAATTTTTTTAAATATATTTTATTGATATTTCACAGAGAGGAAGGGAGAGAGATAGAGAGCTAGAAACATCGATGAAAGAGATACATCGACCAGCTGCCTCCTGCACACCCCCCCACCGGGGATGTGCCCGCAACCAATGTACATGCCCTTGATCGGAATCGAACCTGGGACCCTTCAGTCCACAGAACGACGCTCTACCACTGAGCCAAACCGGTTTCGGCGGGAATGCATTAATATTGCTTGCAGGAGACTGCAGGCAAACATTACCTGTAATTCCTCCCTCCACACCAGTGGACTAAATAAATGCTTGCCTGAAATACTCTACTTTGTGGCGACACGTAAAGACCTTAAAATTAGCTACAAAAATGCGTGTCCAGCTGCAAAACGATTGATCAGCTGAAATATTCTCTCATCAATTGCTGGAAATTGGGAACGGAAAGATGCCGGTTGATCTGACCACAGGACGAATTTCATTGCCTCATAACTTCTGCAATTTAGTGACGTCAAAAGAATTGGTTGAAAAAGTATTTCCCAATATTCAAACCAATTATATGAATCACGATTGGCTGAGTAAACGAGCTATTCTTGCGGCCAAGAACAAAGACGTCTACAAACTTAACAATATTATTCAGTCCAACATTCAAAGCGTGGCAGTCACATACAAGTCCATTGACACTGTTGCGGAAGAAGATGAAGCGGTTACTTATCCAACAGAATGTTTGAATTCACTCGATCTACCAGGGATGCCACTGCAAGTACTGCAATTGAAAATCGGCGTGCCAATTATCATGTTGCAAAATATCAACCAGCCAAGCTTTACAATAGCACGCGGCTTGCAGTAAAAAAAATTAATGGGCAACGTCGTAGAAACAACAATCTTAACAGGACCTTTCAAAGGTGAAGGTGTCCTCATTCCTCACATTACCTATGATTCCAACGAATAGAATTGTGCGGTTTAGATCTATACACGATTGCTGCTTATATGTGGCGTGTTCTAGAGTTGGTTAACCAGAAAACCTCTATATCTGCACAGACAATGGAACAACAAAAAATATTGTATACCCAAAAGGATTGTGAAATTAAACATATTAGAAACGTGCGCTTTCTCTTTTCTTTCTTTTCCATTTAAGCAGACTGAGCCAGAGCAACCCGTGGTGGGGTACAGCTAAGTCTATAAAAAAATTTTTTTTTAAAGAGTAATATGTTAATTAGAATGCACAGCAGAACGACCTTAGGGACGTCCTTCCAGATGTCATTCTGGACAATCTTCCAGAGGACCACGCTGTGACTCCCCCTGGTACCAGGCCAGCCCAGGTGGGTGCAATGCCATTGGTCAGGGCCCAGCCATCGCCCCATGATTGCCCTGCAGAGGGAAGCCCAGGCCAATGGCTGGCGGGCAATCGATCAATTCAGGGGACAGGGGGTCGCTCCACCATCGCCCCAAAGAGGGAGACCTGGGCAGCACCAACAAGCGGCTGTGGTGAATGGGCAGGGCCTCCCTCTGTGGGGGCGTCATCAATTGCCCCAAAGAGGGAGACCCAGGCTACCCTGCAAGGGTACTGAGGCAGGTGGGTGAGGCCTCCCTCTATGGGGTGACCCATCCAAGAGCCCCAACCAGGTGAGTGGGGCCTATCTCTTTGGGGCAATAGATGGGTGGATCCATCAAGGGGCGGGCTGTGAGAGGGCACTGGCCATGCTGAGGGACCCCTCCACCTCAGTGCAGGCTTTTGTGCACTGGGCCTCTAGTTTAAATAGAAAAAGTAAACTGAGGCAAAATTACATTAGGTACCAATGGACACAGGCAACAGGGGTGAGGGCATGAGTGGGGGTGGTGGAGGGGTGCAATGGGGTGATAAGGACACATATGTAATACCTCAAGCTTTCAAGAAAGAAAAAAAAGTTTTAAAAATTAGATTAGGTTCTCTCTCTCTCTCTTTCTCTCTCTCTCTCTCTCTCTCTCTCTCTCTCTCTCTCTCTCTCTCTCTGCCATAAAGAACAATTGGTCTACCACTACTGCTGTGAGAAGGTTTCTGCCTAGAAATAAAAGACAGTTTTATCACAGTAAGTTTGTGTGTTTCATGCTGTCTTAATCACATCCTCCATTGCTTAACAAACAACACCAACAAACACACCAAATCTCCTCAATATCAAGAAATCAGTGTTGCTAACAATTACGTAAACTTCTGTATTTGTCTTTGAAATCTTTTATTGTCACCCTGGCTACGTGCACAATTAAATATTGCTTCATAATGATGCACTGTTCACTTTAGTGAGTTTGACAGACTTTCCAAAATTTAAATTATAAATAGAGTCTTGATCTCAGATTCAGTTTGGGATACTCCAGAGGGATTGTTGGAACACCTAAAAAGTTTTGTTTTCTCTCTCTACCTAAGATAAACATTAAAGTTGTTAGGCTCATTTTGGTGGTTGAAATTATGTGGGAAGCACTGACAAACAAGAAATAACAGCTAGGCCAGTGTGACTTCGTGGCTGAGTCTTGTTCCATGAACCAAAAGGTCACTGGTTGATTTCCATGTCAGGGTGTATGCCAAGGGTGTGGGTTCAACCCCCAGTAGGGGGCATGAAGGAGGCAGCTGACTGATTATGTTTCCCTCTGATCAATGTCTTTATCTCTCTCTCCCTTCCTCTCTCTCTAAAAATCAATAAAAACAGATTTTAAAATAGAGATAACATTGAGCCTTCTTCATGTTGTATTTGTATATGTTATAAGTGTTCCAGAAATTATGTAAAACTGCTGGAAACCTAAGATGTCCTGACATCAGGCTTCTATCACCAAAACTGAGGAACACACTAAAGTGAATGAAGCTGTAGTTATCAGATTGTGGCACAAGAGTCTCATGCCCTCACAGTGGCAAGGAAATTGTTTTCCACTTGGGGTACACCTTCCACAATCTCTAGTGATCCACACACTTATATCAAAGTGAGCAAATCATGTGAGCCTTGATGGACAGTCCTGCAAACTTCTTGGAATCATCACCAACCCAGTCACCACAAATATCAGGCAAGGTCAAGAGAACTAAAGAGAAAAACACCTGGACTCAAGCAGAACAAGTCTAATTGCACAGGCAGAATAAGCTGGAAAATGGCTGCCATTTAAAACAATTATTATTTTATTGATTTCAAAGAGGAATGAAGAGGGAAAGGTGGAAGGGGGGGAAGGATATAGAGACAAAGAGAAAGAGAGAGAGAGGGAGAGAGAGAGAGAGAGAGAGAGAGAGAGAGAGAGAGAGAGAGAATTAATGATGAGAGAGAATTAATGATGAGAGAGAATCATTGATTGGCTGCCTCCTGCATGCTCCTCACTGGGGATTGAGCCAGCAACCTGGGCATGTGCCCTTGACCTAAATTGAACCCTGGACTCTTCAGTCCACAGGCCGATGCTCTATTGGCAGAGCCAAACCAGCTAGGGCAAAATGGTTACAATTTTATGACTTTTTTTTCTGGTTTAAAATAATTTTTTTTCAGATGAGAGGAAACTTGTTTCTCTTAAACTTGTTTCTACCTATGACTTAGCAATTTGGCAAATGATGCCGTTGTAAGCAGGACTGAAACATGTATTTTCTTCTCTCTACCTGACTCCTCCAGAATTTGGAACCTCTCAGTGACTGAGCATTATTATCTCCATGGCAATATGTTTGTTTGTGTAAGTTCGATATGAATGTGATATAACGTCTCCTTATAACAGGACAGAATTGGAAACTGGTTTTATTAGCAAAGCTTTGACTGGAATGTCATGCAGAGACATGCAGAGACTCAGCTGACAACCAGCCGACTTTAAGGCATGAAGAGTGACTTGGGGAAGCCAATAGCAAGTCTCACAAATATTGGCCGGGTAGCTTACTCACCTGGCTTTCTCTCTTTACATGAGCGACTTTACCATGTATGTGGGTAAAGAATGCCAATACTTGGCGGTTGCAGACCTCCAGCAGAGAGGAATCCACCCAAGTCTATAGGTATTGAGGACAATGTCGGCTGGCAAGTCTTTGCCTTCACTTTTCAGGCCTCAGGAGGCCTTCTCAGGTGCAGACTGAAGATTTGTGGTGACAAACTTCCTGATTTCAAAGAGCCTGTGTGGTTAATCACAATTATTGCTGGCTTTATACAAATGACCACACCAAGTTTATTTAAATTAGACCTCTTTCACTAGCAAATTAGCCCTAATTTAGCCATCTTTTATAAAAAGCAAAATGAGGGTGATTTTTGAGAGAAAAATTCTTTCAGTACAAACTATAATATACCATTGTAGATATTTGATTCTAATGCTCTTCATTGTCTTTTGAGTTAATATGTGTTTTTTTTTAAAGATTTCTACCAATAAACATGAGTGGATTTCAAAGTTTTCAAGTTTTTTGTTTTTGTTTTTAAATATTTGGCTGAAAAACCTCCAAACTAAGTTTTTGTTTGTTTGTGTTTTAGTTTTCCATCCTTGACTTGAAGTCATTGAGAACTAAAACTGCCCTTATCACAAAGGCCACACAAGCTAAATGGGGACTAGTTGGGTGGGAAAAGATTATCCAAAGAGCTTTTATACATACACATATAAACCAGAGCTCATCCAGGAACACGGCCAATAGTATCATGAAGGCCTCATGGGCGTGGGGGCGGGGGAAGGGTTGGCGGAGAGGGTTTTGGGGGCTAGAAGGGATCAAAGGGGAAAAAAGAGGGCATCTGTAATACTTTCAACAATAAAGATAAATTTTTCAAATGAAGAGTGACAAATTGATGTAAGACATTAGAGAAATCACCACAAGGGTAAGGTGACCAGGTTTTAACATTGGTAAAGCAGGACACCATTGACCTAGGAGGTGAGGGAGGGGTTCTTAATTAAAAATTTGGTTTAGCCGAAACCGGTTCGGCTCAGTGGATAGAGCGTAAGTCTGCGGACTGAAAGGTCCCAGGTTCAATTCCAGGCAAGGCATGTACCTTGGTTGCGGGCACATCCCCGGTGGGGATGTGTGAAGGAGGCAGCTGATCAATGATTCTTTTTCATGGATGTTTCTAGCTCTCTATCTCTCTCTTCTTCTGTAAAAAATCAATAAAATATATATTTTTTAAAAATTGGTCTATATGGAGCAACAAAAATTTTCATAGAATGCAAAAATAGTATTGCAATATATTTTTTTATATTTGGACATAAGTACAATTTACAAATATAATAAATAAAAAATTATGCATAGTATTATTTTATTCTTTGGCATATTTCTCATTTGAGTGAATTTTTTTAGTAGATAGCTGTTATTTAAAAGGTCATGAAATTTTTCACAAAAATTTGTTAAATTATATTTCACACATAAAATGGCTCTCAAAATCTCAACACTTAATTATGATTTTCTGATGTCTACACTTTATTTACCATATAAAAAACGAGTTCAGTCACAGCATTAGTTCTGGTAAGTACAGCTCGTATTCCACAATTCTAACAACTGATCAACAATGAGAACTTTGGCCTAAACCGGTTTGTCTCAGTGGATAAAGCATCGGGCTGAGGACTCAAGGGTCCCGGTTCTATTCTAGTCAAGGACATATACCTTGGTTGCGGGCACATCTCCAGTGGGGGGTGTACATCTCCAGTGGGGGGCATCTGATTGATGTTCCTTTCTCATCGATGTTTCTAACTTTCTATCCCTCTCCCTTCCTCTTTGTAAGATATCAATAAAATATATATTTTAAAAAAACAATGCACCGAAACCTGTTTGCCTCAGTGGTAGAGCGTCGGTCTGTGGACTGGGGGGTCTGGGGTTCGATTCCGGTCAAGGGCATGTACATTGGTTGCGGGCACTTCCCCGGTAGGGGGTGTGCAAGAGGCACCTGGTTGACGTTTCTAGCTCTCTATCTCTCTCCCTTCCTCCCTGTAAAATATCAATAAAGTATATTTTAAAATAATAATAATAATAATAATAATAATAAAACAATGTGAACTTTAATAAGCAGTTCTCAATAATCAGTTCTCAAAAATTATTTGTTATTATTAAATATTAACATTATAAAATTAACAAAAATAATATAAAACTCATATCCTGGCTAATTAGCCACATGGCTGCTGAAAACCCTATATTCCGTTCCAGTTCTCCTGCCATTCCCTAGCTTGTCCTGCATTTTTCAAAAAATCAGGACTTTTTTAAAACGCACGGGACAAATTATTAAAAATCGGGACTGTCCCGCCAAAAGCGGGATGCCTGGTCACCTTACACAAGGGGTCATCTATGGAGAACCACCATGCTCTTTGCAGAAAACTCATTAGTACCAGAGTCATTCAAAGGACAGGCCAGGAGAATCTGTCAGACTCTCTGCCTGCTTTCACTCCAGGTGAAGGTGAATCGAGGTGCACTTCTAGAAACTGTCAAGTGCCTGCTTTCAGAACTCAGAAACTGGGATTATAGTTCTGCTCTGATCATCAGTCTTTGTTTTTCTCTTGTTCCACGGAGATGCCTCTCACTATACACCTGATTGCTTACATCAAAGGTGAGTATCACCGCTTCCCAAGGTGAGACACGCTTTAAGGGAACTGAAGAACTTTTCTCAGGCCTGAGACCGAATTGATGATAAAATGGTCTATCAGTTCAGCTTCTGGAGTGTGAAACTTCCAGGGAATTTCAGAGGATGGAACTCTGGGGCTCAAGCCAAGTCACCCAGGATGTGTCTCTGGTATGTGGATTGTTTTGAGCTAAAGGAAACTTTGGCCTTGGGCTCCAGAGAGTCTTCTGTTCCTCCCTTTCACTAGCTAGAACTTGAATAGGGCGCCTGGCTCCTAAGAAGACACCATCAGCCACAATGTCTTTTTGACCCACCTGTATGGCAGGGCAATCTCTCATTTCCTAAACAGCTGCTCTTATTACCATACTGCAATGACCCTGTCAAGACCCCAAAGGTGCATGACCTCATTGTCCCTAACTTGGGACGTCTAATGTGCCTGGATCCCTCTATCCATCTCTGAAGCTCTCATGCACGTGGGGTCTGTGACCTTACGTGTACACGGGGTTCCCACACACGTGTGTGTATTAAATTTGGTTATGTTCTCCTGCTGATCTGTCTCTTGTCATTTTAATGATTGGGACCTTGAGTGTAGAGGAAAGTTTCTTTGTCCCCACACACCGTTAACTAGAGTCATTGTGGTGGTCATTTAGCAATGTGTGCAAATATTTAACCATGATGTTGTACTCCTGAAATTAATGAGAGTTTATTTCAAGTATACCTCAATGAATAAACGGTCTTTGAGAAAATAACAGTAAGTCAGCTAGACATTGGTTTGATGAACAAAACAAGAAAATTAAAATAAGCCCTCCATCTGCCCCTTCCCACGTGACTTGACACCATGGTCTATGGAAAAACAAATAAACAAGAGAGAGGGGGAAAAAACTGTCTGCCCAAAAGTATACAACTTGGCTGCTAATGAAGGACATTAGATCTTTTTGCAAAATTGAGTGGTTGGATCCTATCCCTGCAAAGCTAACCCACTTCTTCCTTTTTTTTTTTTTTAATACTTCTACCTCTGGAGCTTTTCACATTTCTCTAAGCTCTTCTAGCTAAATACTTAAGCCCGGTTCTTCCTTACAATCTATCTTTGGTGTTTTTTTCTTTTTTTTTTTCTCTCTGTCTCCTTCAACTCAGCAACATGAGTGTGGATTTGGCATATCCCCAGAGCCTGCCCTGCTCCGAATCATCTGATTCTATGGATCCTTCACCAGTGCTTGAGATTTATGAGCCTGAAGAAAACTATGCTTCCTTACAAATGTCATCTGCTGAGACACTCCACAGGGAGACTCTCCTCTTCCTTCATCCACGGACCTGCTTATTCAGAACAGCCCTGTTTCTTCCACAGTCCCAGTAGTCCCAGTGTAACACTCCCCACCTCTGCAGAGAACGGGGCAGGGAAGGAGGAGAAAGCCCAGGCCAAGAAACAGAAGATCCGAACTGTCTTCTTACAGACCCAGCTCTGCGTGCTCAATGAGAGATTTTATTTTATTTTTAAAAAAATATATCTTATTGATATTTTACAGAGAGAAAGAGAGCTAGAAACGTCGATGAGAGAGAAACATCCACCAGCTGCCTCTTGCACACCCCCCACTGGGGATGTGCCTGCAACCAAAGTACATGCCCTTGACTGGAATCGAACCCGGGACCTTTCAGTCCGCAGACCGACGCTCTACCACTGAGCCAAACTGGTTTCGGCTCAATGAGAGATTTTAAAGGCAGAAATATCTCAACCTCCAGCAGATGCAAGAACTTTCCAGCATCCTGAACCTCAGCTACAAACAAACAGATTGAGTCCTGGTTCCAGAACCAGAGAATGAAATGTAAGAGGTGGCAGAAATACAACTGGTCAAAGAATAGCCACTGTATTGTGGGGAGCTGCCCTGAATGCAGGGGTCCTATGTGCCTGAATGCAGGCATGGATGTAGGACACAGCTCTCATGTGCCCCCCTTTCCACCTAAGTGGAAAATTATTACCCCTAGGAATGCTGCTAACTGCAGATGTCTTTGCTTTAGGAGCTGCGAGATAAGAGGAAGATAGGTGGTTGTAAAGGTCAGGTGGTCGTAAAGGCCAGGTGGTTGTAATAGGTCAGGTGCTGAAGAACTTATCTGTCCAGGAAGTCATCAGGTTAGGAGAAATGGTCACCTGCATGATTGCCTGAAATAAACGGCCACCTGCATGATTGCTTGAAATAAATATTTCCTCCTTCAGAATTGTATTTGAAGGTTGGAAAAATAAAATTCGTGGCTGCAGACCTCGGGTCTGAGCCCTCCCGACGCCCTTCTGTTCTTGTCTGTCTTTTTCTTAGCCTCACCCCCTCAAATCAGGTACTGTTCGTTGCCAGCAGGTTCTGGCACCTTGTGACCCAGTTGAGCTCAGCAACTACAGAGTACCTGGGCCTGTCCTCCTGTCACCAGGGATGCCTGGTGAACATGAATGCTTCTGGAAACCTTTCCATATGGAGCAACCATTCCTGGACCAGCCCGTCTTGGAACTACCCTACCTGGAATAGTCAGACCTGGTGTCCCCAAGCCTGGAATAACCAGGCCCGGAACAACCAATTCTGTAGTTATGGAGAGGAATCCCTGCAGCCCCAGATCCAATTCCAGCAAAATCCTGTCAGTGATTTGGAGACCTCCTTGGAAATTGCTGGGGAAGCCTATGATGCAATATTGCAAGCCCTTAAATATTATGGTACCCAGCAATCCACGGATATATTCTCAGATTTTTCCACGAACATAGTGTGATGATGGGTATATTACTCAATCTCAGTTTGGGTAGTTGGTTGTATTACCTCTCATAGGATTTTTCTAGGTATCTCTGCCTTGATATGTTGCTTCTCATTATGCCTGCTGTGCCAATTCGGAGGGTGGGGGGTCGGGTATGATTGGAGTCTTAAATTAAAGAGGCTCCTATAGTCTTGCTGCTGTTAGGCAAATGATAAAAGATGCTTCTGGCTATAGATAATTAGATATAATACTAGATCTAGTATTTGGATAATGCTAGATCTAGAATATTAACCTCAAAAATAGAAGGTAAAAGAACAAAGCTGTGTGATGAAGGATTCTTCATGTTTTCTGGGGTTGGTAGGCTTGTTAAAAGCCTCAATTCAGGGGAATGGCTAAACTATAATATGCTTCACTGATTTCCCTTTTGCTGTTTTACTTTAATTTATTTATTACTCAAGTATTTGTAAAATATCTTTTTTTGTATTTTGCTGACATGACAATAGTACCAGTTTGGCTGGTTGGTTTACAATATACATTCAAATAAAGAAAATGTCTATTTTATCATTAGAAAAAGAAAAGAAAAAGAAAGACATTAAAGAAAAGAGTGGAAGCTAAGCTGACTCCTAACAGACCAGCCTTACCGTACAGGTAATTTGCGTTTTGAAAAGGGGAGTGGGGGTGTGGGATGAAACTGAACATAAACTGTGCACCTATGGATGAGGACAATGGGGGATGGGGAAAGGGCAGAGGGTGGGGTGGGAATGGCCGAGTTCATAAGTCATGCTACTGGCCTACTACTAGTGCGATGACTTATAAACTCAGAAAAATTTTATGAGAGTTTACATGAGCCAAAATTCGGACGCATGCCTGGGAACAAGTATTCAAATGCTCTGGAGAATAACAGTTTTGCAGCTTCTTTCATGATGCATTTGAGAATAAGAAATTTAGGGAAGATTACACGGAGGTAGGAGAAAGCAAGGTGGGGATTGCATTACAAGGTAGTTAATAAGATGAGGTACATTCTGGAGAGTGGTGGTTGTGGCTTATTTCCAAGGTGTGTTAACCTAGAGAGGCACAGAAACAATGCACAGGGCTTGCATCAGGCAAAAATAAACCTTTCACTCCATAAAGTATATGCCTGGAGAGTGACCTGCCCAGTTAGGAATTTAGGGTCAGATCACACTGTGAGATGACGCTCCACAGGATCCCTGCTTTCACCCATGTATTCTGTGCAGGATGATCTTGATAATGCATAATAAGATGAAACTCTTTCTTATTTAAAGAGTTTCATCAATTAAATATATATATTTTTATTCAATTGATTTCAGAGAGAGAGAGATAACAGTGATGGGAGAGAATCACTGATAGAATGTCTCCTGCAGGCCTCCCACTGGGGATTGAGCATGAAACCCTTGGTTGTGCCCTTACTGGCAATGGAACCCTAATTTCCGGCTTCATAAGGCCATGCTCAACCACTGACCCAAGATGGCCAGGCAACATGAAACTCTTTCAAATGTTGCTTGAGAAAATACTACATAAAAATGCTACCTGTTGCCGAAACCGGTTTGGCTCAGTGGTAGAGCGTCGGCCTGTGGACTGAAAGGTCCGGGGTTCAATTCCGGTCAAGGGCATGTACATTGGTTGCGGGCACATCCCTGGTATGGGATGTGCAGGAGGCAGCTGGTCGATGTTTCTTTAGCTCTCTATCTCTCTCCCTTTCTCTCTGTAAAATATCAATAAAATACTTTAAAAAAAAATGCTACCTGTTATACAAGGCCATACATAAATATATTTAGGGTTATTTCTGTCTGGGTAGTGAAGTGGGGGTGATATTTAACTTCTTACCTATGTTTTCTGAGTTCTCAACACTTACACACTTGGCATCTTTACTTTCCTGTGATGAACAACACAAGAAAGTTCTTATAAATGGGAGCTATGCTGACTCCTAACTGACTTGCTTCAGCAGGCTGATACCGGTAATTGCGTTTTGAGTCTGAGGGCCGCGTTTTTTCTGAACGCGGAGGGCGGGGGAGAGAAGGCAGTCGGGCATGGACGGAGTGTTGCTGCCATCTAGCGGCCACAAGTTCTCCGAGCCGGGAGCAGCTTCCGGGAGGGCCTGTCCCTTAGGCCCAGCCAGTCCGCGCGCGGGCGGGCGCCCAAGGAGACAGTGGAAAGGGGAGCTTTGGGCCGGGAGCCGGAGCCCAGCCCGCGGACAGTGCGGCGGCAGGGAGCTGGGGGAGGGGGTGCCGGGTTTCGGTTTGCAACTCAGACTCCGAGGGGCCTCCTCCTCAAGGCCAGCCCCCTCCCCCCCCCCCCAACACCCCCACACCGGAAGCCACAGCAAGAGCCACAGGAAGTTCCCGCCATTCCAGCCGGGCCCTTCCGGGAGGCCGCCGCCCTGGCTGATGGGAAGTGTGGCCTTTTGTCTCTGGCTGTGAGGAGCTGGGCCTCCTCCACAGTACCCCCCAGGGCCTCAGCTTATCCTGTGGACAGTTTCTGAAATCCTCGTGGTGGAAACACAGACTAAAGAAGGGTGGTTACCAGAGAGAAAGGGAGGAGGGGAATGAAAAGGGTCAAGTATATGATGTCAGAGGGAGACTAGATTTTGGGGTGGTGAGTGCACAGCTCACTATACAGATGATGTGGTAATAGACTTGCTCTCTGGAAACATATAATGTTATTAAGCAATGTCAGCCCAATAAATTAGAAAGAAAGCAAGAATGAATGAGTACTGGTGTGACAGACAGTTCACTATTGCTTATTTCTGTGTTTTCACTAGAAATTTAATCTTTTAAACATTAAGAATTTTAATATGTGTAATTAAAACAACATAAATGAAAAGTAATAGGAAAAACAACTGGGTATACAATAAAAGTAGAATATGTTTTGGTTAAGAACAACAACAAGGAGAAACCAAGGTGGCGGAATAGGGTAGACACCCAAATGCAGCCTATCACAACAATTTTGAATTTAGAACTGGAAAACAGAGAAATCATTGCCCTGAAACACCAACGGCTGGCTGAGCGGAGGCTCTACCATCTGGGAAGGAGAGAAAAGGCACGTGGAGCCTCAGAAACTGTGAAGGTGCGGAGAACTGTGTGAGCGAAAAGGTGGCCGCAGAGTTCACTGCTGGCTTACTCCCAGCGCCAGAAAGGGTGGGCCGGGTTTGCTACTGGCCTACAACCAGGGCGCTGAGAGAGTGGCCGAGTTCGCTGCTGCCTTACTCCAGGCGCACAGAGAGGGTGGGCAGCTAACATGCGGCTGGCTTTCTTGTTCAGGAGGAAAATAGAACCACCCTATCCCTCTGATAGACAGCTCCAGTAAGGGAGAGGCCGAACTGCCAGGCAGTGGGCAGAGATCTCTCGGAGTTGTGTGAAGCCAGTGGTCATTACTGTGGGACTCAGGGAGAGGCCAACAGGATACCAAAGCTTGTCTGTACCACCCTGAGACAATGCACCATCCAAGCTGAGCACAGAGGGTCTCCCAGAAGCTGGCTTTCTCTAAGGAGGGACTGACAGGAATCCAAAGCTTATCTGCACCTTTACCAAAGAGGTATGCGTGTCTGCAACCAATCTTGCAGGACTCACCACGAATAGGACTTTCCTAAGGAGATACTAAAAGGGAACCAAAGCTGGTCTGCACCACCCTGAGCCTCTGCCCCATCCAAGTGGAGTACAGAAGTCCTCCTAGCTGACATACTGCTGATCCTCACAGCCAATTGGCTTGGAGATCAACGCTTCCCATTGATACCAATAATAAGCAAGGCTTAACAACAAGACTGCACACATAGCCCACAAAGGGCTACACCAAGACTGTCCACCACAGGTAAGTGGGAAGGCTGTGCTACTGGGCTCTACCAGAACACCTAGCACACAAAACTATTCCATCAAATCAGGGAAACAACTAAAATGCAGAGAAGAGGCAGGGCACAAAGGAAGGAGATGGAGGAAAAGAAAATAATGGACATTGAGTTCAAATCTACAGTCACAAGGTTTTTCAAGAATTTCCTTAAAAAGGCCAATAAAATAAATGAGACCTATGAGGATATGAAAAGGGATCAAATAGAAATAAAAAGGGATCAATGAGAAATAAAGAAAACATTGTCTGAAATAAATAAATATTACACAGGGTCCTAAAAACGGACTGCAAGATTGCAAGAATCAAGACAAAGATTTAGAACATAAAGAGCCAGAGGACACTCCTCCACAGAAGCAAGAAGATAAGAGAATCCAGAAAGTTGAAGATAGTGTAAGAAACCTCTGGGACAATTTCAAGCGAACCAACATCAGAATTATGGGCATCCCAGAAGATGACAGAGAGCAAGATACCGAAAACATATTGAAAGAAATAGTGACAGGAATAGACTTACAAGTCCAGGAAGTGTACAGAACTCCAAACAAAAGGAATCCAAAGAGGACCACACCAAGACACATCATAATTAAAATTCCAAGAGCAAAAGACAAAGAGAGAATATGAAAAGCAGCAAGACAAAAGCAGGTAGTTAGTTACCTATAAAGGAGCACCCATACGATTGTCAGCTGATTTCTCAACAGAAACCATGCAGGCCAGACAGGAATGGCAAGAAATATTCAAGGTGATGAATAACAAGAACCTATAGCCAAAAATACTCTACCCAGCAAAGCTATCACTCAGAATCAAAGGCCAGATAAAGAGCTTCATAAATAAAAAAAAAGTTAAAGGAGTTCATCACCACCAAACCAGAATTATATGAATTGCTGAAGGGGGTTCTTTAGGAAGAGGAAGAAAACAAAGATAAAAACTATGAACAACAAATAGGTAACTATCAACAAGTGAAACTATAAACCAAGGGAATTAAAAATTCTGATAACAATATTAACTGGTGAATATAATAGAATCAGAGGTATGGAAGGGGAGTGGACTGATGATTCTCGGGGAAAAGGGGAGTGGGGGTGTGGGATGAAACTGAACATAAACTGTGCACCTATGGATGAGGACAATGGGGGATGGGGAAAGGGCAGAGGGTGGGGTGGGAATGGCCGAGTTCATAAGTCATGCTACTGGCCTACTACTAGTGCGATGACTTATAAACTCAGAAAAATTTTATGAGAGTTTACATGAGCCAAAATTCGGACGCATGCCTGGGAACAAGTATTCAAATGCTCTGGAGAATAACAGTTTTGCAGCTTCTTTCATGATGCATTTGAGAATAAGAAATTTAGGGAAGATTACACGGAGGTAGGAGAAAGCAAGGTGGGGATTGCATTACAAGGTAGTTAATAAGATGAGGTACATTCTGGAGAGTGGTGGTTGTGGCTTATTTCCAAGGTGTGTTAACCTAGAGAGGCACAGAAACAATGCACAGGGCTTGCATCAGGCAAAAATAAACCTTTCACTCCATAAAGTATATGCCTGGAGAGTGACCTGCCCAGTTAGGAATTTAGGGTCAGATCACACTGTGAGATGACGCTCCACAGGATCCCTGCTTTCACCCATGTATTCTGTGCAGGATGATCTTGATAATGCATAATAAGATGAAACTCTTTCTTATTTAAAGAGTTTCATCAATTAAATATATATATTTTTATTCAATTGATTTCAGAGAGAGAGAGATAACAGTGATGGGAGAGAATCACTGATAGAATGTCTCCTGCAGGCCTCCCACTGGGGATTGAGCATGAAACCCTTGGTTGTGCCCTTACTGGCAATGGAACCCTAATTTCCGGCTTCATAAGGCCATGCTCAACCACTGACCCAAGATGGCCAGGCAACATGAAACTCTTTCAAATGTTGCTTGAGAAAATACTACATAAAAATGCTACCTGTTGCCGAAACCGGTTTGGCTCAGTGGTAGAGCGTCGGCCTGTGGACTGAAAGGTCCGGGGTTCAATTCCGGTCAAGGGCATGTACATTGGTTGCGGGCACATCCCTGGTATGGGATGTGCAGGAGGCAGCTGGTCGATGTTTCTTTAGCTCTCTATCTCTCTCCCTTTCTCTCTGTAAAATATCAATAAAATACTTTAAAAAAAATGCTACCTGTTATACAAGGCCATACATAAATATATTTAGGGTTATTTCTGTCTGGGTAGTGAAGTGGGGGTGATATTTAACTTCTTACCTATGTTTTCTGAGTTCTCAACACTTACACACTTGGCATCTTTACTTTCCTGTGATGAACAACACAAGAAAGTTCTTATAAATGGGAGCTATGCTGACTCCTAACTGACTTGCTTCAGCAGGCTGATACCGGTAATTGCGTTTTGAGTCTGAGGGCCACTTTTTTTCTGAACGCGAAGGGCGGGGGAGAGAGGGCAGTCGGGCATGGACGGAGTGTTGCTGCCATCTAGCGGCCACAAGTTCTCCGAGCCGGGAGCAGCTTCCGGGAGGGCCTGTCCCTTAGGCCCAGCCAGTCCGCGCGCGGGCGGGCGCCCAAGGAGACAGTGGAAAGGGGAGCTTTGGGCCGGGAGCCGGAGCCCAGCCCGCGGACAGTGCGGCGGCAGGGAGCTGGGGGAGGGGGTGCCGGGTTTGGGTTTGCAACTCAGACTCCGAGGGGCCTCCTCCTCAAGGCCAGTGTCGTCGTGTCCCCCCCCCCCGCCCCCACACACCCCCACACCGGAAGCCACAGCAAGAGCAGCAGGAAGTTCCCGCCATTCCAGCCGGGCCCTTCCGGGAGGCCGCCGCCCTGGCTGATGGGAAGTGTGGCCTTTTGTCTCTGGCTGTGAGGAGCTGGGCCCTGCTCCACAGTCCCCAAGGCCTCAGCTTATCCTGTGGAGAGTTCCTGAAATCCTCGTGGTGGAAACACAGACTAAAGAAGGGTGGTTACCAGAGAGAAAGGGAGGAAGGGAATGAAAAGGGTCAAGTATATGGTGTGTAGGCCAGCCTGAAAATCACCCCCAAATGCCCCTCAGCCCCTGGCCCAGGCCCACCCTGCCCCCAGCAGGAGCCCTCACCCTGATAGGAGCGTGGCCAGCCTGCAAAGGGCCATCAGCGTCCCCAGTGGGGACCCCTAACCGTGAAGGGGGTGTGGCCAGGCTGAAAACTGTCCTCAACCTCTCACCCAGGCCAGCCACATCCCCCAGGTCCCCCCCACCCCAAAATGTGTGTTGCCAGCCTGAAAATGTCCCTCATCAGCCCCTTGCCCAGGCTAGTAATGCCCCCCAGCGGGGACCCCCACCCCATGGGTGCCTGGCCAGCCTGCAAACTACCCCAACCCCTGCTCAGGCTGGCACCACCCTCAGTGGAATCCCCCATCCCAATGGGGGCTTGAAGACCTGCTAACAGCCTCAGTCCCATCACCCAGGCCCACCACATCCCCTAAGTGGACCCCTTACCCTTATCTGGAATCTCCTTCAGTGCACACCAGCCAGCCCCCCACCTGTGTACTTGGCCTCTAACTATACTAATAAAAGGGTAATAAGCTAATTAGACTGGGAGACCTTCCCGGACATCCTTCAGGACAAAGCCAGGGTGGTGGGGCCAAGGCAGAGGTAGTTACAGGCAATCAGGCCAGAAGGGTATGGCACTGGGCGTGCCATTGGGGGCAAGCAGGTGGGCAGGGGGGATAGTTGGGGAGAATAGACCGGCAGGGAGGAAGTTGGGGACAATCAGGTTGGCAGGGGGGCAGTTGGGGGTAATCAGGCCTGCAGGCAGTGTCGTTAGGGGCAATCAAGCAGGCAGGCAGGCAGGCAGGCAAGTGGTTAGCAGCCAGCAGTCCCACGTTTTGAGAGAGATGTTCTGACTGGGCCTAAACCAGCAGTCTGACATCCCCTGAGGTGTCTCAGATTGAAGAGAGTGCAGGCCGGCCTGATTGATAGCCTTGCTGACTACAGTATTATTGGATTCAGACCCTTCCTTTGCATCACTTTGTATATTTCATTCAATTCCCTTCTGGTCTGATTTGTTTCTGTTGAGAAATCAGTCACTAGTCTAATGGGGGATCCTTTGTAGGTAACTTTCTGTCTCTCTCTGGCAGCTTTTAAGGTTCTTACCGTCATTATTGTTTGCCAATTTCATTATAATGTGCCTTGGTGTCAGGCTTTTAGGACTCATTTTATTTGGGACTTTGTGAGCTGCTTGAATCTGTCAGTTTTTCTTCCCTACATCAGGGAAGTTTTCTGTCATTTTTTCAAACAGGTTTTCTGTCTTATTCAGTTTCTTCGACTTCTGGCACCTATATTATGCAGATGTCATTTCATATCCTGTTTTCCCAAATCTCCCTTAGGCTCAGCTCCTATTTAAAAAAAATTTTTTTAAATGATGCTCTGCTTGGGTATTTTTTCCTACCTTGTCTTCCAGCTCACTGATGTACTCTGCTTCTCATAATCTACTGTTGATGCTTTCTACTGGGTTCTTCATAGCAGCGATGTCATTTTTCATTTCTTCTTGGTTCTTCTTCATTTCCTCTTGGCTCTTACATATATTGTTGAATTTGTCTTCCATTCTTTAAAGGGACCTTATGACTCTTTCTCTTAATTCCTTCTCTGACAGGTTGCTTGCCTCCATTTTGTTTACTTCCTTTTCTGGTGATGCCTCCTTTTCTTTCATATGTGGCTATTTCTTTGTCTCCCCATGATCTCTTCTCTGGGTTTCTGGTTACTTAGTGCTCACTCTCCTTTCCTTAGGTAAAATTTGACCTTTTTGTGAGAATGTGCAGGGATCATCTGAGTCCAGGTATTTGCATTGCTTGAGATTTGGTGTTCCTGGGTTTGCAGCTGGTCCCTGGGTATTGTGGTTGTAGAGTCCCAGGATGTATAGTCTTCTGATAACAGCCACTTTCCTTTCAAGATGGTGCGGTCTCCATGGCAGAGCCATGTAGAAATTTCAGCAGCCATGGAGGCTGCCTGGTCAGGGGAGCCTGGTCCTTCAGTCCTCAATAGTCCCTTTGATTATAGCTGTCCCTCACCCACAAATATTCCTCATGTTTTCTGGGGTTGGTAGGCTTGTTAAAAACCTCAATTCAGGGGAATGGTTAAACTATAATATGCTTCACTGATTTCCCTTTTGCTGTTTTACTTTAATTTGTTAATTACTCAAGTATTTGTAAAATATCTTTTTTGTATTTTGCTGACATGACAATAGTACCAGTTTGGCTGCTTGGTTTACAATATACATTCAAATAAAGAAAATGTCTATTTTATCATTAAAAAAAGAAAAGAAAAAGAAAGACATTAGAGAAAAGAGTGGGAGTTATGCTGACTCCTAACACAGACCAGCCTTACCCTATAGGTAATTTGCATTTTGACTCTGAGGGCCGCTTTTTTTCTGAACGCGGAGGGCGGGGGAGAGAAGGCAGTCGGGCATGGACGGAGTGTTGCTGCCATCTAGCGGCCACAAGTTCTCCGAGCCGGGAGCAGCTTCCGGGAGGGCCTGTCCCTGCGGCCCAGCCAGTCCGCGGGCGGGCGGGCGCCTGGGGAGACAGTGGAAAGGGGGAGCTTTGGGCCGGGAGCCGGAGCCCAGCCCGCGGACAGTGCTGTGGCAGGGAGCTGGGGGAGGGGGTGCTGGGTTTCGGTTTGCAACTCAGACTCCGAGGGGCCTCCTCCTCAAGGCCAGTCCCCCCCCCCAACCCCCACACCGGAAGCCACAGCAAGAGCCACAGGAAGTTCCCGCCATTCCAGTCGGGCCCTTCCGGGAGGCCACCGCCCTGGCTGATGGGAAGTGTGGCCTTTTGTCTCTGGGCTGCGAGGAGCTGGGCCTCTCCACAGTCCCCAGGGCCTCAGCTTATCCTGTGGACAGTTCCTGAAATCCTCGTGGTGGAAACACAGACTAAGGAAGGGTGGTTACCAGAGAGAAAGGGAGGAGGGGAATGAAAAGGGTCGAGTATATGGTGTGCAGGCCAGCCTGAAAATCACCCCCAAATGTCCCTCAGCCCCTGGCCCAGGCCCACCCTGCCCCCAGCAGGAGCCCTCACCCTGATAGGAGCGTGGCCAGCCTGCAAAGGACCATCAGCGTCCCCAGTGGGGACCCCTAACCCTGAAGGGGGTGTGGCCAGCCTGAAAACTGCCAGGCCAGCCACATCCCCCAAGTCCCCCTCCCCACTCCAAAATGTGTGTTGCCAGCCTGAAAATGTCCCTCAGCCCATTGCTCAGGCTGGCAATGCCCCCCAACGGGGTTCCCCACTCCATGGGTGCCTGGCCAGCCTGCAAACTGCCCCAAACCTTGCGCTCAGCCTGGCACCACCCTCAGTGGGAACCACCACCCCAATGGAGGCGTGACGACCTGCTAACCGCCCCAGTCCCATCACCCAGGCCCACCACATCCCCACCCTTATCTGGGATCTCATTCAGTGCAGACCAGCCAGCTCCCACCTGTGTACCTGGCCTCTATCTATACTAATAAAAGGTAATAAGCTAATTAGACTGGAAGACCTTCTTGGACATCCTTCAGGACAAAGCCAGGGTGGTGGGGCCAAGGCAGAGGTAGTTACAGGCAATCAGGCCAGGAGGGTATGGCACTGGGCGTGCCATTGGGAGCAAGCAGGTGGGCAGGGGGGATAGTTGGGGAGAATAGACCGGCAGGGAGGAAGTTGGGGACAATCAGGTTGGCAGGGGGGCAGTTGGGGGTAATCAGGCTGGCAGGCAGAGTCGTTAGGGGCAATCAAGCAGGCAGGCAGGCAGGCAGGCAGGCAAGTGGTTAGCAGCCAGTGGTCCCACATTTTGAGAGGGATGTTCTGACTGGGCCTAAACCAGCAGTCTGACATCCCCTGAGGGGTCCCAGATTGAAGAGAGTTCAGGCCCGGCTGAGGGACACCCCCCCACACACACACCCCTCATGCATGAATTTTGTGTACCAGGCCACTATTTTTTTCATAATCATTTGTATTTCTTTAAGATTAGTTGCTATTTTATCTCTTTCATTTGTGATTTTGTTTATTTGGGTCATCTCTCTTTGCTTATTGGTGAGTCTGGCTAGAGGTTCATCAATCTTATTTATCCTTTCAAAGAACCAGCTCTTGGTTTTGTTGATCTTTTGAATTGTTTTTTGTTTCTACTTTGTTGATCTCCGCTCTGATCTTTATTATCTCCTTCCTTTTGCTTAAGCTCTTTCTAGTTCTTTGAGTTGTAGGGTTAGATAATTTATTACCATTTTTTCTTGTTTTTGTGGTAGGCTTGTAGAGCTATGAACTTCCCTCTCAAGAGTGCTTTCACTGTGTCCCATAGATTTTGGATTGTTGTGTTTTCATTGTTGTTTGTTGCCTTGATGCTTTTTATATCTTCTTTGATCTCTGATAACCCAGTCATTGTTTAATAACATACTGTTTAGTGTCCATGTGTTTGATTTTTTAAATTGGTTTTATTGTAGTTGATTTCCAGTTTTATGCCACTGTGATCTGAGAAGATGCTTGATATGATTTCTATCTTCTTGAATTTGAAGAAACTTTGCCTATATGGTCTATCTTTGAAAATGACCCATGTGCACTTGAAAAGAATGCATATTCTGTGGCTTTGGGGTGAAATATTCTGAAGATGTTAATTCCATCTGGTCTAGTGAGTCATTTAGGATTGATGTTTCTTTGCTGATTTTTTGTTTACAGGATTTGTTCAATGGTGATAGTGGGATATTAAAATCCCCAACTATAACTATATTGCTGTCAATTTCTCCCTTGATATTCTCCATAAGATTTATTATGTATTTGTGTGCTCTTGTATTGGGTGTATATATATTTACCAGAGTTATTATTTCTTGTTGGGTTGCTCCCTTGAATATTATGAAGTGTCCTTCCTTATCTCGTGATGTCCTTCACTTTGAGATCTAATTTGTCAGATATAAGTATTGCTACCCCTGATTTTTTTTCATTTATATTCACCTGGAAAAACTTTTCCCATTCCTTCACTTTCAGTCTGTGGGAATCTTTTTTTCCGAGGTGGGTTTCCTATAAATAGCAGATATATCAGTCATGTTTTCTTATCCACTCAGCTACCTTATGTCTTTTGATTGGGGCATTTAATCCATTTACATTTAAAGTTATTCTTGATAGGTACTTGTTTGTCACTATTTTTATTCTTTACACCTGTGTACCTTCTTCACTTTCCATTATACTTATTTTTACAGTAAACCCTTTAACATTTCTTGCATTGCTCGTTTGGTGGTAATAAACTCCCTTAGTCCTTTTTTGTCTGTGAAGCTCCTGATTTCACCCTCATTTTTTTTCACCCTCATTTTTGATAGATAGCCTTGCTGTGTACAGTATTATTGGATCCATACCCTTCCTTTGCATCACTTTTATTTCATTCCATTCCCTTCTGGCCTGTTGTGTTTCTGTTGAGAAATCAGTCGCTATCTGATGTAGGTAAAGTTACCTTTGTAGGTAACTTTCTGTCTCTCTCTGGCCGCTTTTAAGATTCTTACAGTCGTTATTTGCCAATTTAATTATAATGTGCCTTGGCATCAGTCTTTTGGGGCTCATTTTATTTGGGATTCTGCGAGCTTTTTGGATTTCTGTGAGAATTTCTTCCTATATCAGGGAAGTTTTCTGTCATTATTTCTTCAAACAGGTTTTCTTTCCTTGCTCAGTTTCCTCTACTTCTGGCAACCATATTATGCAGATGTTGTTTCATTTCACATTGTCCCAAAGTTCCCTTAGACTCTCCTTCTATTTAAAAAAGATTTTTTTTTTCTAGATGCTGCTCTGCTTGGGTATTTTTCCCTACCTTGTCTTCCAGCTCACTGATGTGGTACTTTGCTTCTCCAAGTCTACTGTTGATGCTTTCTATTGAGTTCTTCATAGCAGCGATGTCATTTTTCATTTCTTCTTGGTTCTTACACATATTGTTGAATTTGTCTTCCATTCTTTTCAGTGACCTTATGACTCTTTCTCTTAATTCCTTCTCTGACAGGTTGCTTGCCTCCATTTTGTTTACTTCCTTTTCTGGTGATGCCTCCTTTTCTTTCATATGTGGCTATTTTTTGTCTCCCCATGATCTCTTCTCTGGGTTTCTGGATACTTAGTGCTCTCTCTCCTTTCCCTAAGTGAAATCTGACCTTTCCATGAGAATGTGCAGAGCTCACCTGAGCCCAGGTATTTGCACTGCTTGAGATTTGGTGTTCCTGGGTTCACAGCTGGTCCGTGGGTGTTGTGGTTGTAGAGTTCCAGGATGTATCGTCTTCTGATTATAGCCCCTTTCCTTTCAAGATGTTGCGGTCTCAATGGCAGAGCCAGTTGCTCAGTAGAGATTCCAGCAGCCTTGGAGGCTGCCTGGTCAGGGGGGTCTGGTCCTTCAGTCCCCAACAGTCCCTTTGATTCTCTCATTTGCACACTATCTTGCAATCTGCCTTCGGATTGGCAGCCATCTTCCAATTCTCCTTTTTTTTTTTTAGTTTTTTTTTTAGGTTTTTTCTCCATTGACTTGAAATCATTGAGAACTAAAACTGCCCTTTTTTTATTAAAGATTTTTTTTTAATTTTTTTATTTTATTTTATTGATTTTTTTACAGAGAGGAAGAGAGAAGGGATAGAGAGCTAGAAACATCCATGAGAGAGAATCATCGATCAGCTGTCTCTTGCACATCCCCTACTGGGGATGTGCCTGCAACCAATGTACATGCCCTTGTCAGGAATCAAACCCGGGACCTTTCAGTCTGCAGGCTGACGCTCTATCCACTGAACCAAAAACGGTTTCGGCTAAAACTGCCCTTTTTACTAAGGCCATGTAAGCTAAAGTGGGACAAGTTAGGTAGGAAATGATTAACCAAAGAACTTGCATGCATGCATGCATAAACCAGGGATAGCCCAGGAATGTAGGCAATAGTGGCATAAAGGCCTTGTGGAGATGAGGGTGAAAGGGAGCGTGGGCTAGAAGGGATTAAATAGGGAAAAAAAGAACACCTGTAATACTTTAAAAAATGAAGATAAATTTTTTAAAAACTGTGGCAAGTTGACAGAGGACATTAGAAAAATCACCAAAAGGGTCACCTGTGGGCAGTAGTCATGTCTGTTGCAGAAAGATTGCCAGAGTCATTCAAGGGGCAAGCAGAAGAATCTATTAGACTCTCTCCTCCTACCTTAAGTCCATGTGAAGGTGAATCAAGGTGGACTTCTACAAACTGTCAAGTGCCTGCTTTCAAGAACTCAGAAACTGGAATTATAGTCTGCTCTGATCATTAACCTTTGTTTTTCTTTTGTTCCATAGAGGTGCCTCTTTCTATATACCCGATTGCTTACATCAGAGGCTTAACTTTGTATAACCACCTTCCAAGATGAGACATAACTTTAACTGAACTGAAGAACTTTTCTCAGGAGTGAGACTTTTATGTTTAATGATTGCCTGATCTATCAGCCCAGCTTCTGGAGTGTGAAACTTCTAGGGAAGGTTCAGAGGATGGAACTGTGCAGACTTAAGACAAGTCATCCAGGATGTGTCTCTGATATGTGGATTGTTTTGAGCTAAAGGAAACTTTGTCCTTGGGTTCCAGAGAGTCTTCTGTTCCTCCCTTTCACTACCTACAAGAATTTGAATAAGGGGCCTGGCTCCTAAGAAGACACCATCCAGCCACATTTATATGGCAGGGCAATTGTTTATGTACTGAATGTCTCTTCTTATCCTGTAATGACTCCTTCAAGATCCCCAAAGTGCATGACCTCATCTTTTCTAGCTCATGATGTCTTATATACCTGGGTCCCTCTATCCATCTCTAGACCTCTTGTGCATGTGGAGTCTGTGAGACTTTCATGTATGCAGTTCCCACTCACGTGTGTGTATTAAATTTGATTATGTTCTCCTGCTGATCTGTCTCATCTCATTTTGATGATTGGGACCTTCAGTGTAGAGGAAAGTTTCTTTGTCCCCCACAGCATTAACTAGACTCATTGTGGTGGTCATTTAACAATGTATGCAAATATTAAATCATGACGTTGTACACCTGAAATTCATGAGATAGTTTATTTCAATTATATCTCAATGAATAAATGATCTTTGAGGGGGGAAAAAAAGGAATCAGCTAGACATTAATTTGGTGAACAAAACAAGAAAATTAAAATAAGCCCCTCCCCGGGTGACTTGACACCATGGTCTATGGAAAAACAAACAAACAAACAAATGAGAGGGGAAAAAATTGTCTGCCAAAAAGTATACAACCAGGCTGCTAATCAAAGACACAAATTTAAGGAAAGGAGTTGGAGCTATGCTGCCTCCTAACAGACTTGCCTGAGCAGGCGGATAATTTGCGTTTTGACTCTGAGGGCGGCTTTTTTTCGGAACGCGAAGGGCGGGGGAGAGAAGGCAGTCGGGCACGGACGGAGTGTTGCTGCCATCTAGCGGCCACAAGTTCTCCGAGCCGGGAGCAGCTTCCGGGAGGGCCTGTCCCTGTGGCCCAGCCAGTCCGCGGGCGGGCGGGCGCCTGGGGAGACAGTGGAAAGGGGAGCTTTGGGCCGGGAGCCGGAGCCCAGCCCGCGGACAGTGCGGCGGCAGGGAGCTGGGGGAGGGGGTGCCGGGTTTGGGTTTGCAACTCAGACTCCGAGGGGCCTCCTCCTCAAGGCCAGCCCCCTCCCCACCCCCCCAACCCCCACACCGGAAGCCACAGCAAGAGCAGCAGGAAGTTCCCGCCATTCCAGCCGGGCCCTTCCGGGAGGCCGCCGCCCTGGCTGATGGGAAGTGTGGTCTTTTGTCTCTGGCTGTGAGGAGCTGGGCCTCTCCACAGTCCCCAAGGCCTCAGCTTATCCTGTGGGTAGTTCCTGAAATCCTCCTTATGGAAACACAGACTAAAGAAGGGTGGTTACGCCATATGTAATACCTTAATTAATAAAGAAAAAAAAAGTTTAACTACTAAATGGAATTGCCATGGCCTAGAACAAAGAATAACCTTACATGATATTATTCTACAATGACATTAATATTTTTCCCAGATCCGTGTTACACCAATTACTTATAATAGTACCTTGAACCCTTGGGTATCAATTTTAAAAATCATCTTTTGGGGGCTTGGAGACAAAGGTAACACATCTCTTGTTATTCTAGAATTCAAACAGCATAATATACAATTATCCCAAGCAAACTTACGAATTAACTCTTTGAATGTCTGGCAGAAATTTTATTTTATTTTTTCCACCACCATTTTTTTAATTAACGTATTATATGTGTACATTGCTTACCATTGCCCCCCTACCCCACCTCCCATACATGCCCTCCCTCCCCAGAGTTTTGTGTCCATTGGTTGTACTTATATGCCTGCATACCAGTCCTTCGGTTGATCTCTTATCTCCCCCAGATCTCCCTCCCCTCCCCGCTGTCATTTGATAGTCTGCTTGTTGCTTTAATGTCACTATGTCTATCTTTCTGTTGATTAGTTTATAATATTCTTTATTATCCATAAATGAGTGAGGTCATGTGGTGTTTCTCTTTCATTGACTGGCTTATTTCATTCAGTATGATGTTTTCCAATTCCATCCAGGTTGCTGCTAATGATGAGAATTCCTTCTTTTTTATGGCAGCATAGTATTCCATTGTGTCAACATACCATAGTTTTCTGCTCCAATCATCTGCTGACGGGCACCTAGCCTGTTTCCAAATCCTAGCTATTGTAAATTGTGCTTCTATGAACATAGGGGCTCCCCCGGGTCACACGGCTCCCCCAGGTCCCATCGCTCCCACGAGGCCCACAGCTCTCCCGGGGAACACGGCTGCCCTGGGTCGTCTCTTCCCCCCCCCCCCCCCCCCCCCAGGTCTCACAGCTCACTCTGGCAGAAATTTTTAAAAGACATGAAAGGATTTAACCCCTTCTATTGTGTGTAGAGCCTCCTGGGAAGGCACCTGAGCATTCTATATTGGCCCCTCTTGCTCTTTTGGCCAAGAGGGACCCTCTTCTCACAATCCAATTGCCCACAGCTGTCGCCTGAGCTTTCTGTTCATGTGGAGGTTGAAGCCTCATGATGACTGTTACCATGGATCTGTCTCTGACCCACTGGGGTGAGCTGGGCCCTCCCTGGAGAAGAAACCTGGGTTCCCCAAGATATGTGATCAGTGCTGGGACTCTGCCAGCAGGCAAGGGGATCCTAAGACAGAAGTTGGACATGGAGGCCATGAGGGCATAGGATACCAAGGAGACAGAACCTCACCTCACATCATCCTGCTTGGCACCAGAGGATGGCTGATTAGCCAGAGACAGGTAAGTTTCCTCAGGGAAGGAACAACCTAAGACAGGCATAGTCAAAGAGGGCCCATCAGGAGAGAACTTGGGGGCCAACTACGGTGGGGCACAGACCCTCACCCCCCCCCCCCAACTTTGCAGGGGCCCGAAACCTCACCCCTGCTGGGGGAGGTCTCCTGCCCTCATGGTTGCTTAATTTCCCATGCTCAGCTCAAATCAGGACCCAGGTAAAAGACAGAGTCTTGGTTGACAGCAGCTGCCCTCTCACTACAACAAGACTTGTTTGTTGTTTTTTTTTTTGTTTGTTTTGTTTTTTAGCATGTTAAGCCATTTTATTTGATTCTAGCAGATTATAGTCTGAGAAAAGATTTGGACAGTAGGGTAGAGTAAGGGTAGCAGCAGGATCAGTAGAAAAAATTATATAAAAAGAGGGAGGATAGACTCGGCTGTCATGGCCCAGGGGTCTATCTATGAACCAAGAGGTCATGGCTCAATTCCCAGTCTGGGCAGTACTGGGTTGCAGGCTCACTCCCCAGTAGGGGGCAGTTAACAGGCAGCCGAACGATGATTCTCTGTTATTATTGAAGTTTCTATCTCTCCCTTTCCCTTCCTCTCTGAAATCAATAAAAAATATTTTTTTTTAAAAAAAGAAGAGGGAGCCAAAACTGATTTGGCTCAGTGGTAGAGCATCGGTCTGCAGACTGAAAGATCCCGGGTTCGATTCCGGTCAAGGGCATGTACCTTGGTTGCGGGCACATCCCCAGTGGTGGGGGGGGGGGGTTGGTGCAGGAGGCAGCTGGTCGATGTCTCTCTCATCGACGTTTCCAGCTCTCTGTCTCTCTCCCTTCCTCTCTGTAAAAGATCAACAAAATATATTTTTTTAAAAAAAGAAGAGGGAGGATAAGTATTGAGTTTTTTCAAACAGAGAATTATTAGAGAACTAGGAGTAATTACCTAAGCCAGAAGCTGATCATATGGGTTATAATCATTTTCATTCCAAACAATATGGAATTCTCTTAAAGGATTTTTCTTTTTTTCTTTTTATTTTTTTAAATAAATCTTTATTGTTCATATTATTACAAATGTTCCTCATCCCCCCTCCATTGCTCCCCTCCACCAAGTTTCCATTCAACTCTCTGCCCTTTCCCCATCCCCCATTGTCCTCATCCATATGTGCAGTTTATATTCAGTCTCTTCCCGCCCCGCTCCATTCCCCATTTCCCCGAGAATCATCAATCCACTCCCTTCCATACCTCTGATTCTATTATATTCACCAGTTAATATTGTTCATCATGATTTTTACTTCCCTTGGTTTTTAGACTCACTTGTTGATAGTTACGTGTTTGTTTATAATTTTTATCTTTATTTTCTTCCTCCTCCTAAAGAACCCCTTTTAGCAATTCATATAATTCTGGCTTGGCAGTGATGAACTCCTTTAGCTTAAATTTATTTGTGAAGCTCTTTATCTGGCCTTCGATTCTGAGTGATAGCTTTGCTGGGTAGAGTATTTTTGGCTATAGGTTCTTGTTGTTCATCACCTTGAATATTTCTTGCCATTCCCGTCTGGCCTGCATGGTTTCTGTTGAGAAATCAGCTGACAGTCGTATGGGTGCCCCTTTATAGGTAACTACCTGCTTTTGTCTTGCTGCTTTTAATATTCTCTCTTTGTCTTTAGCTCTTGGAATTTTAATTATGATGTGTCTTGGTGTGGTTCTTTTTGGATTCCTTTTGTTTGGGGTTCTGTGTGCTTCCTGTACGTGTAAGTCTATTTCTTTCACCAGGTGGGGGAAGTTTTCTGTCACTATTTCTTTCAATATGTTTTCGGTATCTTGCTCTCTGTCATCTTCTGGGATGCCCATAATTCTGATGTTGGTTCGCTTGAAGTTGTCCCAGAGGTTTCTTACACCATCTTCAACTTTCTGGATTCTCTTGTCTTCTTGCTTCTGTGGAGGAGTGTCCTCTGGCTCTTTGTGTCCCAAATCTTGGACTTGATCCTTGCAATCTTCCAATCTGTTTTTAGGACTCTGTATAATATTACTTATTTCAGAGATTGTATTCTTTATTTCTAGTTGACCCTTCATTATTTCTTGTTGATCCCTTATCATATCCTCATAGGTCTCATTTATTTTATCGGCCTTTTCTAAGAGATTGTTGAACAACCTCATAAGCGTGGCTTTGAATTCTATATCCAGTCGCGTTTTGTCCTCCATTTCTTTCGTTTGTGATGTGTTTTCTCGTTTTGGCATTTTCGCTGCTTCCCTGAGTTGGTAGGTTGGGAGGATCAGCTGTGTCTATGCCAGGAGACAACCTTATTCCACTAGACTTGGAAACCTGCAAAAGCCACTCTGAGTTCAGCTTGGATGGGGCAGAGTTTCAGGGTGGAGCCTACAGCCTTGGCTTCTGGTTAGCCCCGCCCTCTGAGGTTCCTGAGTCTCAGTGTTCCTCAGTGTCCTTTGGTACTCGCTGCAAGCACCTCTGAGAGAAAGGCACCCTAGAGCTTCGCCCGCTACCAGACAGTGTAGTCTCTCCCCCAACAAGCCCACAACTGGGGTTCAGAGCAGTTGGAAGTGGGGTTAAGCACAGTCCGGAGCTTATGTCTCCTTCCTGCCAGGGCAATCTCGGCCCAAACAACAGTCTGTCCTCTGTGCACGCAATGTGCATGACTCAGGGGCTCTGCTTTTCGTCGTTCCCCCTGAGCTTCTGTCTTACAGCCCAGATTCCCTCTGTATGAGGCTGGAGCCCGAGGGTCTTGCCCAGGACGGGGGTTCAGTGCAGTCAGAACTGGGGCTCAGTACATTCCTGAGTTTTTGAGTCCTTCCTGCTAGAGCAATCCAGCAGCTCAGCGAACAGTCCCTCCTCTGCGCGCAATGTGCGCGACTCAGGGGCTCTGCCTTTTTGCCTCTCAGCTGAGCTTCTGCCTTACAGCCCAGTTTCCCTCTGTATGAGCCTGGGACCCCCGGGGTCTCGCCCAGAACTGGGGTTCAGTGCAGTCGGAGTTGGGGTTCAGCACAGTCCAGAGCTTTTATCTCCTTCCCGCTGGGGAACGCCAGCCAGGCACTCAGCCACCCCTCTTCTCCGCCTCCGTCCTCTCCCGGCGCCGCTGCGCACCATGCCTCCGTACCTTAGGCTTTTACAGCTCCTCTGGTTTTCCTTCTGGTTTTCTCTTTCCTTCTAGTTGTAGAATTTCCAGTCAGTCAACTTTCCTGTAGTTCTGGATAGTGTCCACTCTATATTTTAGTTGTATTTTTTGAAATTGTTGAGTGCAGCTGCAGTTAGGCTTTTACCTCTGCCGCCATCTTGTTGTCGACTATCATTTCTTGTTGAACCTTTATTATTTCTTATTGATCCCTTTTCATATCCTCATAGGTCTCATTTATTTTATCGGCCTTTTCTAAGAGATTGTTGAACATCCTTATAAGTGTGGTTTTGAACTCTATATCCCGTCGCTTTTTGTCCTCCATTTCTTTCGTTTGTCATCTGTTTCCTCGTTTCGTTATTTTCGCTGCTTCCCTGAGTTGGTAGGTTGGGAGGATCAGCAGTGTCTATGCCAGGAGACAACCTTATTCCACTAGACTTGTAAACCTGCAAAAGCCTCTCTGATTTCAGCTTGGAAGGGGCAGAGTTTCAGGGTGGAGCCTACAGCCTTGGCTTCCGGTTAGCCCCGCCCTCTGAGGTTCCTGAGTCTCAGTGTGCCTCAGTGTCCTTTGGTACTCGCTGCAAGCCCCTCTGAGAGAAAGGCGCCCTAGAGCTTCGCCCGCTACCAGACAGTGTAGTCTCTCCCCCAACAAGCCCACAACTGGGGTTCAGAGCAGTTGGAAGTGGGGTTAAGCACAGTCCGGAGCTTATGTCTCCTTCCGGCCAGGGCAATCTCGTGGCCCAAACAACAGTCTGTCCTCTGTGCGCGCAATGTGCGCGACTCAGGGGCTCTGCTTTTTGCCGCTCTCCCTGAGCTTCTGCCTTACAGCCCAGATTCCCTCTGTATGAGGCTGGAGCCTGAGGGTCTTGCCCAGGACTGGGGTTCAGTGCAGTAAGAACTGGGGCTCAGTACATTCCTGAGCTTTTGAGTCCTTCCCGCTGGGGCAATTCAGCAGCTCAGCGAACAGTCCCTCCTCTGCGCGCAATGTGCAGGACTCAGGGGCTCTGCCTTTTCGCTGCTCCGCTGAGCTTCCGCCTTACAGCCCAGATTCCCTCTGTATGAGCTTGGACCTCAGGGTCTCGCCCAGAACTGGGGTTCAGTGCAGTCGGAGTTGGGGTTCAGCACAGTCCGGAGCTTTTATCTCCTTCCCGCTAGGGAACGCCAGCCAGGCACTCTGCCGCCCCTCCTCTCCGGCTCCGTCCTCTCCCCGCGCGCACACCGCGCCTCCGTACCTTAGGCTCTTACAGCTCCTCTGATTGTCCTTCAGGTTTTCTCTTTCCTTCTGGTTGTAGAATTTCCAGTCAGTCAACTTTCTTGTAGTTCAGGATAGTGTCCACTCTATATTTTAGTTGTATTTTTTGAAATTGTTGAGTGCGGCTGCAGCTAGGCATTTACCTCTGCCGCCATCTTGTTGCAATCGCAACAAGACTTGTTTGAGTTGTCTTATACCCACGGTGTGGGGAAGTGGGTTTTTGATATCTAAATCCAGCCTACCACCAGGATTGCTCAGGACCTACTCAAGAAGTAAATAATCCTTTTCACTAATATTTACACGGTAAAATAAGATTGTTTTTAGAGTAATAAATTTGACAGTAAAATAGTAGACAAATTTTCAGGCTAATTGAAATAAGCGAATATTCTAGAAAAATTAATTGCACTGGACAAAAAGCTGTGCCTAAAGTGTTAACTAAAATTTTTATTGGTAGTTCATCTCATGATAAAATCTCACAATAGGAAATGAACCTAAAGCAGTCATATTATAGTGCAAAAATTAAAATTTAAAAGCTATCACGACTACATTGTAAAATTTTCAAAAGCCTCCTAATATTTAAATCAAAAAAGGAAGAAAGTAGAAGAATAGCATGTAAAGAAAAATATCCTGTAAGTAAATTGCATCTAGAAAATTTGTAATTTAAAAAATTAATTGTAATGCTAAGAGCAAGACACCCATAAAAAACATACATGATGTCAAAACAAGCCAGAGGAAAATCATTTAGGCAAAAAATTAAAAAGGATCCCAAGTCAAATTTATAGAAAATATTCCTTTATTAACTTTTGGTCAAGAATATGTTTGTATATTTTCAGAAAACAACTCTGGACCATGTGGATTCTGGCAACAGAAAGGAATTTACAGGACTACTCCAACCATGAAGAGAGAAGAGAAGCAGTCCAGAGATGGACGTCGCTGACAATGCCTTGCCATAGTAGCAGTCAGCAGCTATGTGTCGCTGCAGGTTGCCCAGGACCAAACCAGAGAGAGCTGGACCTGCATTACCACCAATTGCCCACCATCCAGAACTGAAATATCATTGCTGATATGTACACATAAGGAACTGTTTGACATTGAATTTGGGTCTCAAAAGAACTGATGGCCCAGAAAGTAACTCACTACAGACTGATTCATATGCCTTTCAGCATAATGATTATTGCTTGTCTCATTTTTTATTCTTATAAGTATATTTCCAGTAGGACATGATCTCACTCATCTAGGGGAAATGGTGAACAACACAGACTGATGAACAAGAGCAGACCCAGAGATAAGGAGCCATGGGTCAGACTGTTGGTCCTCAAAGGGAGGGTGGGGATAAAAGGGAGAGAGCAACCATAGGACTTGTGTGCATACATATGAGCCTAACCAGTGGTCAAGGACAAGGGGGGGGGGGCATGAGTGGGGAGGGGCAGGTATTGGAATGGGGGATTGAGGACAAATATGTGATACCTTAATCAATAATTTTTTTAAAAAATCTTAAAAAATTAGATTAGGTTCTCTCTCTCTCTCTCTCTCTCTCTCTCTCTCTCTCTCTGCCATAAAGAACAATTGGTCTACCACTACTGCTGTGAGAAGGTTTCTGCCTAGAAATAAAAGACAGTTTTATCACAGTAAGTTTGTGTGTTTCATGCTGTCTTAATCACATCCTCCATTGCTTAACAAACAACACCAACAAACACACCAAATCTCCTCAATATCAAGAAATCAGTGTTGCTAACAATTACGTAAACTTCTGTATTTGTCTTTGAAATCTTTTATTGTCACTCTGGCTATGTGCACAATTAAATATTGCTTCATAATGATGCACCATTCACTTTAGTAAGTTTGACAGACTTTCCAAAATTTAAATTATAAATAGAGTCTTGATCTCAGATTCAGTTTGGGATACTCCAGAGGGATTGTTGGAACACCTAAAAAGTTTTGTTTTCTCTCTCTACATAAGATAAACATTAAAGTTGTTAGGCTCATTTTGGTGGTTGAAATTATGTGGGAAGCACTGACAAACAAGAAATAACAGCTAGGCCAGTGTGACTTAGTGGTTGAGTCTTGTTCCATGAACCAAGAGGTCACTGGTTGATTTCCATGTCAGGGTATATGCCAAGGGTGTGGGTTCAACCCCCAGTAGGGGGCATGAAGGAAGCAGCTGACTGATTATGTTTCCTTCTGATCAATGTCTTTATCTCTCTCTCCCTTCCTCTCTCTCTAAAAATCAATAAAAACAGATTTTAAAATAGAGATAACATTGAGCCTTCTTCATGTTGTATTTGTATATGTTATAAGTGTTCCAGAAATTATGTAAAACTGCTGGAAACCTATGATGTCCTGACATCAGGCTTCTATCACCAAAACTGAGGGACACACTAACATGAATGAAGCTGTAGTTATCAGATTCTGGCACAAGAGTCTCATGCCCTCACAGTGGCAAGGAAATTGTTTTCCACTTGGGGTATACCTTCCACAATCTCTAGTGATCCACACACTTATATCAAAGTGAGCAAATCATGTGAGCCTTGATGGACAGTCCTGCAAATTTCTTGGAATCATCACCAACCCAGTCACCACAAATATCAGGCAAGGTCAAGAGAACTAAGGAGAAAAACACCTGGACTCAAGCAGAACAAGTCTAATTGCACAGGCAGAATAAACTGGAAAATGGCTGCCATTTAAAAAAATTTTTTAAATTGATTTCAGAGAGTAATGAAGAGGAAAGGAGGGAGGAAAGAAGGGAGGGAGGAAATTAATGACGAGAGAGAATCATTTATTGGCTGCCTCCTGCATGCTCCCCACTGGGGATTGAGCCAGCAACCTGGGCATGTGCCCTTGACCTAAATTGAACCCTAGACCCTTCAGTCCACAGGCCGATGCTCTATTGGCAGAACCAAACCAGCTAGGGCAAAATGGTTACAATTTTATGACTTTTTTTTTCTGGTTTAAAATAATTTTTTTTTCAGATGAGAGGAAACTTGTTTCTCTTAAACTACCTATGACTTAGCAATTCGGCAAATTATGCCGTTGTAAGCAGGACTGAAACATGTATTTTCTTCTCTCTACCTGACTCTTCCAGAATTTGGAACCTCTCAGTGACTGAGCATTATTATCTCCATGGCAATATGTTTGTTTGTGTAAGTTCGATATGAATGTGGTATAACGTCTCCTTATAACAGGACAGAATTGAAACTGGTTTTACTAGCAAAGTTTTAACTGGAATGTCATGCAGAGACATGCAGAGACTCAGATGACAACCAGCCAACTTTAAGGCATGAAGAGTGACTTGGGGAAGCCAATAACAAGTCTCACAAATATTGGCCGGGTAGCTTACTCACCTGGCTTTCTCTCTTTACATGAGCAACTTTACCATGTATGTGGGTAAAGAATGCCAATACTTGGCAGTTGCCGACCTCCAGCAGAGAGGAATCCACCCAAGTCTATAGGTATTGAGGACAATGTCGGCTGGCAAGTCTTTGCCTTCACTTTTCAGGCCTCAGGAGGCCTTCTCAGGTGCAGTCTGAAGATTCCTGGTTACACCACACCAGCAGACAGCAGCTGCGTGTTGCTGAAGGATGCCCAGGACCAAACCAGAAATGGTCGGACCTACATTACCACCATTTGTCCACCAGCCAGATCTGAAATATCATGGCTGACATGTACACATAAGGAACTATTTGACATTGAAATTGGGACTCAAAAGAACTGGTGGCCCAGAAAGGAACTCACTACAGACTGATTGATTCATTTGCCTCTCAGCATAACCATTAAGGCTTGTCGCAGTTTAGGTTCTTACAAGCGCATTTGTTGGATCACATGACCTCACACATCTAGAGGAAATAATGAACAACATACGCTGGGTGAACAAAAACAGACCCAGAGAAATAGAAGCAGCGACCAGACTCTCAAACCTCAGAGGGAAAGTAGGGAGGGTGGGGGTAAGGGGGAGAGATCAACCAAAGGACTTGTGTGTATGCACATGGGCCTAGCCAGTGGCCATGAACAACAGGGGTTGGGGGAATATGTAGGGAGGGGTTTGGGATCGGAATGGGGGGATAAGGACAATTATGTGATACCATAACTAATAAAAATAAATTTTTAAAAAAGAATATTGAAAGTAAAAAAAAAAAAAAAAAGATTCCTGGTGACAAACTTCCTGATTTCAAAGAGCCTGTGTGGTTAGTCACGATTATTGCTGGCTTTATACAAATGACTACATCAAGTTTATTGAAATTAGACCTATTCTGTTAGTAAATTATCCCTAATTTAGCCATCTTTGATAAAAAGCAAATGAGGGTGATTTTTGAGAGTAAAATTCTTTCAGTACAAACTCTAATATACCATTGTAGATATTTGATTCTAATACTCTTCATTGTCTTTTGAGTTTGTATGTTTGTTGTTTTTAAGATTTCTACCTTGCCACTGTGAGGACATTAGACTCTTGTGCCACAATCTGATAACTACAGCTTCATTCATTTTAGTGTGTTTATTGGTAGAAATTGGTAGATTTATTTCTACCAATAAATCTTCATTGTATTTTGACTTTGTATGTTTGTTGTTTTTAAGATTTCTACCAACGACTGCATTTTGAAGTTTTCCAGTTTTTTGTTTTGTTTTTAAATGTTTGGCTGAAAAACCTCCAAACTAAGTTTTTGTTTGTTTGTCTTTTAGTTTTCCATCCTTGACTTGAAGTCATTGAGAACTAAAACTGCCCTTCTCACAAAGGCCACACAAGCTAACATGGGACAAGTTGGGTGGGAAAAGATTACCCAAAGAGCTTGTATGCATACATATATAAACCAGAGCTCACCTAGGGACACAGACAATAGTGTCATGAAGGCCTCGTGGGCATGGGGGCGTGGGGCGGGGCGGTGGAGGGGTTTTGGGGGCTAGAAGGGATCAAAGGGGAAAAAAGAGGGCATCTGTAATACTTTCAACAATGAAGATAAACTTTTCAAATGAAGAGTGACAAGGTGATGTAAGACATTAGAGAAGTCACCACAAGGGTCATCTATGGACAACCACCATGCCTTTTGCAGAAAGCTCACTAGTACCAGAATCATTCAAGGGACAGGCCAGGAGAATCTGTCAGACTCTCTGCCTGCTTTCACTCCAGGTGAAGGTGAATCGAGGTGCACTTCTAGAAACTGTCAAGTGCCTGCTTTCAGAACTCAGAAACTGGGATTAGAGTTCTGCTCTGATCATCAGCCTTTGTTTTTCTCTTGTTCCACGGAGATGCCTCTCACTATACACCTGATTGCTTACATCAAAGGTGAGTATCACCGCCTCCCAAGGTGAGACACACTTTAAGGGAACTGAAGAACTTTTCTCAGGACTGAGACTGAATTGATGATAGAATGGTCTATCAGTTCATCTTCTGGAGTATGAAACTTCCAGGGAAGTTTCAGAGGATGGAACTCTGGGGCTCAAGCCAAGTCACCCAGGATGTGTCTCTGGTATGTGGATTGTTTTGAGCTAAAGGAAACTTTTGCCTTGGGCTCCAGAGAGTCTTCCGTTCCTCCCTTTCACTAGCTAGAAGAACTTGAATAGGGCGCCTGGCTCATAAGAAGACACCATCAGCCACAATGTCTTTTTGACCCACCTGTATGGCAGGGCAATCTCTCATTTCCTAAACAGCTGCTCTTATTACCATACTGCAATGACCCTGTCAAGACCCCAAAGGTGCATGACCCCATTGTCCCTAACTTGGGACGTCTTATGTGCCTGGATCCCTCTATCCATCTCTGAAGCTCTCATGCACGTGGGGTCTGTGACCTTACGTGTACACGGGGTTCCCACACACGTGTGTGTATTAAATTTGGTTATGTTCTCCTGCTGATCTGTCTCTTGTCATTTTGATGATTGGGACCTTGAGTGTAGAGGAAAGTTTCTTTGTCCCCACACACCGTTAACTAGAGTCATTGTGGTGGTCATTTAGCAATGTGTGCAAATATTTAACCATGATGTTGTACTCCTGAAATTAATGAGAGTTTATTTCAAGTATACCTCAATGAATATACGGTCTTTGAAAAAAATAAAAATATCTTATTATTTGCAGCAACCTGGATGGAATTGGAGAACATTATGCTGAGTGAAATAAGCCAGTAAATGAAAGAAAAACACCACATGATCTCACTCATTTATGGATAATAAAGAACATTATAAACTGATGAACAAAAAGATAGATACAGAGACAGTGAAGCAACAAACAGACTGTCAAATTACAGTGGGGAGGGGAGGGAGATATGGGGAAAATAAGAGATCAACCAAAGGACTTGTATGCAAGCATATAAGCATAACCAATGGACGCAAAACTCTGGGGAGGGAGGGCATGTATGGGTGTGTGTGTGTGTGGGGGGGGAATTGGTAAGATATGTACACATATAATACCTTAATTAAAAAATAAAAAAATAAAAAATAAAAATAAGTCAGCTAAACATTCATTTGATGAACAAAACAAGAAAATTAAAATACCCCCCTCCCCTAACTTGGACCATTGTCTATGGAAAAACAAACTATAGAGAGGAGGACAAAATTGCCTGCCAAAAAGTATACAATCAGGCTGCTTAATCAAAGACACAAAATTTTTAAAAAATACATATTTCATTGATTTTTTAAAGAGAGGAAAGGAGAAGGATAGAGTTAGAAACATTGATGAGAGAGAATCACCAATCAGCTGCCTCCTGCACACCTCCTACTGGGGATGTGCCGCAACCCAGATACAAGCCCTTGACCGGAATCGAACCCTGGACCTTTCAGTCCACAGGCTGATGCTCTAATCCACTGAGCCAAACAGGTTTAGGCCTAAAACACAAATTTAAGGAAACGAGTGGGAGCTATGCTGCCTCCTAACAGACATGCCTGAGCAGGCGGATCATTTGCATTTTGACTCTGAGGGCCACTTTTTTTCTGAACGCGAAGGGCGGGGGAGAGATGGCAGTCGGGCTTGGACGGAGTGTTGCTGCCATCTAGCGGCCACAAGTTCTCCGAGCCGGGAGCAGCTTCCGGGAGGGCCTTCCCTGCGGCCCCGCGCAGGCGGGCGCCTGAGGAGGCAGTGGAGAGGGGAAGCTTTGGGCCGGGTTTCGGTTTGCAACAGAGACTCCGAAGGGCCTATTCCCGAAGGCCAGTGTCCCCCCTCCCCCTCCCCACACACCCCAACCCCCATACCGGAAGCCCCAGCAAGAGCAGCAGGAAGTTCCCGCCTTTCCAGCCGGGCCCTTCCGGGAGGCCGCCGCCCTGGCTGATGGGAAGTGTGGTCTTTTGTCTCTGGCTGTGAGGAGCTGGGCCTCTCCACAGTCCCCAGGGCCTCAGCTTATCCTGTGGAGAGTTCCTGAAATCCTCGGGGTTGAAATACAGACTAAAGAAGGGTGGTTACACCGAAACCGGTTTGGCTCAGTGGTAGAGCGTCGGTCTGTGGACTGAAAGGTGCCGGGTTCGATTCCGGGCAAGGGCTCTTTATGTCTTTCCTTTCCATTCATTAAAATATCAATAAAATATATTATTTTTTTTTTAAAAAAAGGGTGGTTACCAGAGAGAAAAGGAGGAGGGGAATGAAAAGGGTCAAATACCATGTCAGAGGGAGGCTAGATTTTGGGGTTGTGGGTGCACAACCTACTATACAGATGATGTGGTAATAGAATTGCTCTGTGGAAACTTGTGTAATGTTATTAAGCAATGCCAGCTCAATAAATTGGAAAGAAAGGAAGAATGAATGAGTACTGGTGTGAAGGACAGTTCACTACTGCTTATTTCTTTGTTTTCACTGTAAAAGGAATGTCTTATCATACATGAAACAAAACAAAACAAAAAACAACAACAACAGCAACAAAAAACGGTAACCAATAAGGCTCATTCAAAGAACTGAAAGCCTGGCCAGCCAGGCTTGCCCCATCGCTTATGTACATAATCAGAGCCATAATAAATTCTATGTATTAATAAAAAGTATGTTTAAAAAAAAAGAATCAGTGCAGAGTACTAAAGGTAAGCAGAACTCTATCGTTAGATACATCAAAATTTCATGTCATGCTTTTATTTTTAAATATAAAATCCCAAGTCAATTGTTTTTCATTATTTACTCTGAAATTTGGTGTCTGATTTAAAGTACATGCAAATACATAAAAAATGTTAAGGTGGTTGTTTAATAACAGACTGATGAATCTCACAAGGAAGGAGGGAGGGGGGAGGACAGGAAGAGATTAACCAAAGATCTTATATATATATACTAGAGGCCCAGTGCTTAGATTCATGCATCGGTGGGGTCCCTTGGCCTGGCCTGAGGAGACCAGGCCAAAACTGGCATTTGGAAGTCCCCTGAGGGGTCCGGAATTGTAAGAGGATACAGGCCAGGCTGAGGGACCCCATACACGAATCCATGCACTGGGCCTGTAGTAGTATATAAAAGCATAGCTTCTATAAATTGAGCAGCTCTCCTAAGTTGGTTCTGTTTCACCCTAGATAATTACTTTCAGAATAACTGCAAGTTAGGTACTTTACCTCCTATTTAATGGGAGGGGGGGGGGGAGAGGGAGAGAGAGACCTTGTGGAAAGAAGAAGGAATTAAGACTTGAATTCAAGGTCTAAATTTATCATTTATCATTATCTGGTATTATGGTTATTAAATGGTGTTTCTTTATATTTCCTACCTGAGAAGCAGATCTGTTCATCAATTACAAAAGAGCTGTAGCTAGAGTTCATGGCAGGTAAGATAGTTTTTAACATTGCACCCTTTGGAACACTAAACCTGGATAGAGGTAGGAGTATGGACATGGCACAAAGCTGAGAGGGACTTAAGGAGATTATTGAATGGATGTATCTTTCAGTAAAGTAGAAGTATTGGTGGCACCAGTCTCATGATGTCACCCCCTGCTGCACCCCATGATAGAACAAGATTGTGGAGTATTTACAAGTCCCTGTGTCAAAAGGGAGCACGTTGCATCAATTCCTATAACAACTTTGTCAGGTTGGCCAGGATGGCATCCTAGGGGACTGTTGCAGTTCCTCCTGACTACAAAACAGTCCTGGTATATGATTACTACCAACTCCAGCAAGATGGCACAGGCCATCTCTTTTACCTGTTACACTTTGTGCATCAGGTATTTTCCTTTCACAGATTACTCTCTCACACGATTTCTGATGAGAGTGCCAGTTTTATTTTTTTCTTTCAACTTTTGGTTTCAAGTTTCAAGGCCAACCAAGTATATTTTCCTGTCTATAATCCAATAGCCAAATAGTTGATAAGAATCACATCCCCGAACACTCTCCGCCTATTTTGCTATTCACTTCATGTTTAATATCTATCTCAGTGACCTCATTGCCCAAAGACATACTATTTTATGTCAGGTATGGCTTCTAGCCCATCACAAATTATATTTATTGTACATCTTGAATGGATGCTTGACAATAATGTGTATTTGGATTCAGGGTTCAAGATTTATTCATTAAGTCATTTTTCATATGTTGCTTAAAACTTCTACATTGAGTCCATCTGAAATAAGAGGTGCGGGTGTGAAAGCCAATACTCATTCTAATACATCTGCCTGAGCGGGTCCCCTTGCATGGCAAAGTGAAAGGCTGTGGGCAACAATTTTATTTCCTGCTATTTGGTGGTGCAGTAGTTGGCTTTTTCAATCTTGTGAGGACACAATTTCTGGTCTCTGCAAACATCCCTCTATCTCCTTGTTAAATTGTTTTCCCATCTTCTCCAAGCTGCTATGCAGAACTTCTCAAGAGAAGACTAACATTCCTTCTTGCTCTTAGGTGCCCTTTTAAGCTTTATAGAGAAAACAAAAAACATCTGGAGGGAACACCTCAATTTCTCTGATATACTGTACACCTTCCAGAACAGTCTTTTTGTGTAATGCCAATTCCCCAGTACACTTAAATTTCTCTAAACTTAAAATAATAATTTAAAAAGCCCCTTAAGTTCTTTTAAAATTAATTTCTGGATATAAATCCAAAAGAATTGAAAACAGGGTCTCAAAGTGATATTTGAATGCCCATATTCAAAATTGTCAAAAGGTGGAAGCAATCCAAATCTTCCTCAATAGATGAATGGATAAGCAAAATGTAGTATATCCATATAATGGAATATTATTCAGCCTTAAAAAGAAAGGAAATACACCTGTCAGAATGGCCAACATCAACAAAACAACAAACGACAAATGTTTGCGAGTTTGTGGAAAAAAAGGTGCACTGCTGGTGGGATTGCAGGTTGGTGTAACCACTGTGGAGAACAGTATGGAGCTTCCTCAGAGAACTGAAAATGGAACTCCCATTTGACCCAGTAACCCCACTACTAGGAATATACCCCAAGAAGCTAGAAACCCCAATCAGAAAGGATATATGCACCCCTATGTTCATAGCAGCACAATTTACAATAGCTAAGATTTGGAAACAGGCTAGGTGCCCATCAGCGGGTGATTGGATCAGAAAACTATGGTACATCTACACAATGGAATACTATACTGTCATAAAAAGAAGGAATTCTCATCATTTGCAGGAACCTGGATGGAATTGGAGAACATCATGCTGAGTGAAATAAGCCAGTCAATGAAAGAGAAACACCACATGACCTCACTCATTTATGGATAATAAAGTACATTATAAACTAATGAACAGAAAGATAGATATAGTGACATTAAAGCAACAAGCAGACTGTCAAATGACAGCGGGAAGGGTAGGGTGATCTGGGGGAGATAAGAGATCAACCTAAGGACTGATATGAATGCATATAAGTACAACCAATGGACACAAAACTCTGGGGAGGGAGGGCATGTATGGGAGGTCGCGGGGGGGGGGGGCAATGGTAAGCTATGTACACATATAATACCTTAATAAATAAAAAAAAGAAATGAAATACTGTCACCTGGCAGCAACATGGGTATCTATCTCTCAAAAAATATATACAGTTTATCAGGTGATAGCTCAATTTTGAAAATGAAATGTATTTTAATAAATATTGCCTTTATAATTACTCAAAGTGTGTATATATATCCTTGAGGACCTTATATTAAGTGAAATAATCTAGTTACAGAAAGACAAAAGTCATTTATTTGAGGTATTTAAAGTAGTTAAGTTATAGGAAAAAGTAATATGGAGGCTGCCAGGGGCTGGGGGAAGGGAAAAATGGCGAGTTGTTTATTGGGTGTAGAGTTTCAGTTTTTAAGACCAAAAAGTTCTGAATGTCTATGTGGAGGTTATTAACACTATTGAACAGTACACTTAAAATGGTTAAGATGGTAAGTTTTTATTTTGTGTGTTTTGCCACAATTGAAAAAAGTACGTGGATATCATGTTTCTTTTTATTTTGCAAGAACATTCTATGGTCATTGTCATCTGTCCTTTAACTCTCACTTCCTTTTGAAACCACTGTCATCTGACTTCTGTCCTCACTGTTCCACCAAAACTAATTTTTTGTTTGTTTGTTAATCCTCATATGAGGATATTTTTTTCCATTGAGTTTGTTTTAGAGAAAGTGGAAGGGGAGGGGGGAAGAGAGAGAGAGAAATGTGATATGAAACATATTTCGCTCGTGCTCCACCAGGATGGGGATCAAACCTGTAACCCAGGTACCACCCTTGGCCTAGAATCGAACCAGAGACCTTTCCAAGCACAGGCCGACACTCTAACCAATGAACCATACTGTCTAGGGCCCAAAACTGTTCTTGCTAAAGTTGTCAATAACCTCTTAATATTTCTGGACTTAGTGTACTCAACCCAGAGTATTAGAGACTGTTCACCACTTCTTGGAAATTCTCTTATTCTTTGGCTTCTGTGAGACTCTCCCTTGGTTCTTTGCTGACGTCTCTCTGACAAGTCTTTTTGCAGCCGTTTTATCCTCTGCCCTTTTTCCTTCATAAATAGTTCTGTCCTTGGCCTGAGGCTCTGTGTCTTTAGAGTTCGGCAGTCTCCTTGAGACAGCTGAATTAAACCTGAAGTATCAGCTGTCAGATTTATATCTCTGATCAGATTTCCCTCTGACTAGTCAACTCTATGTAAGTGTCCCAGATTCTCCAAACACACCTCCTCAAACTAAACTCATCATCCCTGTTGTGTTTTCTAGCTCAATGACATTCATGCCCGAATTCTATTCTGAAACCTGGAAGTAATACTGGAATCCCAATTCTTTATTATCCTCCATATCCAATAAATCAAAAAGTCCTATTGATTGCGTTTCCCTTATTAATTCTCAAAATTCATCTTAGCTGCCAGCACTTTGGCTTGGGTTTGCATTACCCAGTGCCTTTAAGTTGGCCTTTCTGCCTTCAATTTTGCCTTCTGCAATTTTGTCATGCACAGTGATCTTGTTAGAACTTGTTTGATAGTGAGGTTTGTCTACTTAAAAGACCTTCAGTAGCTTGCCATTGCTTTTAGAGTGAAGTCTTTAAAAATTTTTTTTTAAATTTCAGAGAGGAAGGGAGGAAGGGAGGGAGGGAGGGAGGGAGGGAGGGAGAGAGAGAGAGAGAGAGAGAGAGAGAGAGAGAGAGAGATAGATTTCAATGATGAGAGAGAATTATTGATTGGCTGCCTCCTGCACACCCCACTGGGGGTCAACTCCTAGCTGGGTATGTACCCTTAGGGAATTGAACCCGGGACCCTTCAGTCTGCAGGCAGAAACTCTATCCACCGAGCCAATCCAGCTAGGGCAGGGTAAAGTCTTAACTTCTTAATATTTATCATACAAATCCCCTCTGCCCCTCCAAGTTATATATTACTACAATCTTAAAAAATTATATTTATATTTATATTTATATTTCAGAAAGGAAGGGAGAGGGAGACAGAAACATCAATATCAATGATGAGAGAGAGGGGATTGGTCTGCAATCTGGGCAAGTGACCTGACTGGGAATCCAACCTGACTTGCTGATTCATAAGTTGATGCTCTGCCACTGAAACACACTGACCAGGCTTACTACACTCTTTCTCCAGCTGTGCGCCAGTGTGTGTTTGTGTCTGCCTTCACAAATAGTGTGAATTCGATTCGCTGCTAGCAGTGCAATGGGACTGAAAGCTGCATTATTTTAACTCAGGTTTTTCCCATGATCACAGATTTACTGAGTATTTAAGTGCCTCAGATCCCTCTAACTGCCCAGCCTTTCAACAATGCAGCACTTTTGAGTGCGTAGGGTAGTAGAGGAGGGGCCAGGGAGTACCTCCTCCCGGTGAGGGAGGGTTCGGGGAGGCGCAGGCGCAGGAAAGCCATTCTAGTCCGGCCCTCCCTTCACCGCCGACCGAGGAAAGAGCTCACGTAAAGTCATTTCCTGGAAGTGGATCGGCGCTTTGTAAGCCGCAACATGGAGGCGACTGGTGGAACTGAAGAGCCGGTGAGGCACCGCTCTGGGGTCGCGTGAATGGGGAAGTCGATCTGACTCTAGCCTTGAACTCTCGCTCTCCTCCAACTTTTTTCTTTCCAGGTTTCCGGGGAACTGGTATCAGTGGCACATGCTCTTTCTCTCCCAGCTGAGTCTTATGGCAACGACGTGAGTATGACACGCACGGCTCCAGTTCACCAAGTCTGTGATGTCTGCAGGGCCTGCCACGAAATTGTAAACCCCTACCCTGATATCTTATGTAAACAAGATTGCTACAAATTCGCCCAGCTAGTCCACGCGGAGGCCTTTCAGCTCATTCTAATCCGTTTGATCCACAAACGCAGGACTAATACCAATTGGAGTAGTTCCCAAACTTTGCTGCACATTAGAATCCCGCGTGAAGCATTTAAATATTCCAATGGCCAGAGCAGAATTCATTTCAATTAAATCAGAATATCTGGGACTGAGAGTCTGGTATCCATGTTTTTAAAGGCCCTGGAGTGATTCCACTGTGCAGTAAAGTTGCATTGGCTTATGGTGTGGCTAGATTCTTAAGGAGGAAGCACATGATGTATTTGAGGTTTTGTTTTATTTTGTTTTGTTGTTGTTAATTCTCACCCAAGGATATTTTTGTTTTGTTGTTAATCGTCACCCAAGAGTGGAAAGGAGGGAGATACAGAGAGAAACATCTACATGAGAGACACATCCATTGGTTGCCTCCCACATGCATCCCAGGGTCGGGGATCAAGTCTGCAACTGAGGTATGTGCCCTTGACTGGAATCAAACCTGAGACCCTTCAGTCCACAAGCGGTGGCTCCATCCACTGAGACAGATTGGCTAGGGCCCATAATGTATTTGAGATACAAAACGCAAGGGTATGAGAACAGTAGTAACACTCAAATAAGAATGTGATCTAAACTAGATAAGCGAATCAGGGCATAAGATATAAGACAGTTTAGTTTAAGAACAAGCATATAGAACCTAGACAGTAGATGAAGACTTCACTGTGATAGTGGATCTCAAATTGGATCCTCAAAGTGTAGGTGGACAAAGGACATGAATTAGCAGTCAGGCAAAGGGCCTGGAGGTAAAACTGCAAAGGGCTTCTGGGGTCAGTGAAATAGATCCCTCCAATTTGAGTGGGAGATTCTAATGAAACAGGTGGTGGGTGCTTGGTAAGGGGTATTTATAAATTAACCTGCTTCGTGATACTGTTTCATTTCTAAGTGTTATAGGGTGGGAAATTGGCTATCAGATAAACAAGTGATGATTATGAAATGCCACACTCTTAAAAGTGAAGAGTAATTTCACTTCCATTATTTTATTTTGTTGTTTCAAGAGTTCAGTTGTATATGTGTGTTTATTATTTCAGTTTTGCAGTGATTTAACTCAGTCCTTTAAAAATGTTTTTAATTTACTAATTGGTTTGAGAGAGCACCCTATTTGTTGCTTCACTTATTTTGGCATTCATTGGTTGATTTTTGTATGTGCCCTAACCAGAGATCTAAGCTACAACCTTGGCAATAGGAGAAAACGCTCTACATAGGGCCTAACTCAGTCTTGAGAATATTATTACTGTTTTATTTCATTTCTAACACTTTCATTAGCTTCCAGGAAAAGAGAGTCCCTGCCTCATTCTATTTATTAGACTGTATAGGTAGTTTTTTGTTTGTCATAAGGACAGCAAAATTATTTTATTGCTCAAACCCATTAGTCTAGATTTTATCCTTTAACAGTAACACCAGGTTTGGTAGCTCTCCTGAGCATACATAGGTTTCCTTAATTTGTTCTCTAGTGGCAGGATTGGGAGATTTCTGACCTGGCATTTATTTTTAATTTAATTTTATTTTTGACATTCCAAGGGGTGTCCAGGCATGGGTAGTTTTATTTTTATTTAAAAAAAATAATTCTTTATTGTTGAAAGTATTACATATGTCCCCCTTTTTCCCCACATTGACTGACTTCTTATAGCCTGTGCGCGTGCACTCGTGCATGCGTGCATGCACATGCACACACACACACACACACACACACAGGCCCTCAGGGCCCCTTTCTCTGTGTCCATGGGCCAAGCATATATACATACAAGGTCCTTGGTTGATTACTTCCCACCCACACACCCTTCCCGCCTTCCCTCTGAGATTCCACATTCTGTTCCATGCTTCCATGTCTCTGGATCCACTCCCTTCATCAGTTCATTTTGTTACTTAGATTTCACATATGAGTGTGATTATAAGAAACTGGTCTTTCTCTGACTTGATTTATTTCACGTAGCATGATTCTCTCCAGGTCCCTCCATGCTGTCTCAAAGGGTAAGAGAGTCTCCTTTTTTTGTTTTGTTTTTTCAAAAGTAGCATCTCACCTTGTGACTGTTTTCTAGTTTATTTTTTTAAATATATTTTTTATTAATTTCAAAGAAGAAGGGAGAGGAGGGAGAGAATCATTGATTAGCTGCCTCCTGTACACCTCCTACTGGGGATGGAGCCTGCAATCTGGGCATGTGCCCTTGATTGGAATCAAACCTGGAATCCTTCAGTCTGTAGGCTGACACTCTATCCACTGAGCCAAACCAGCTGGGGTGAGGTCCTCCTTTTTTACTGTTGCATAGTATTCCACGGCACAGATGTACCACAGGTTTTTATCCACTCATTTACTATGGGCCCTTAGGCTGTTTCCAGATCTTAGCTATTGTAAATTGTGCTACTATGAACATAGGCTGTGCATACATTATTTCTGATTCGGTGTTTCGGGTTTCTTCGGATATATTCCTAGAAGTGGGATCACTTGGTCAAATGGCAGACCCACATTTACCGGTAATTTTTTGAGTAAACGCGATATTGTTTTCCATAATGGTTATACTCCCAGCAGCAGTGTAATAGGGTTCCCTATTCTCCACATCCTCGCCAGCAGTTATCATTTGTTGATTTGTTGATGGTAGCCATTCTGACAGGTACCTCATTGTCCTTTTAATTTGCACCTCTCAGATTCTCAGTGAATTTGGGCATTTTTTCATATGTCTTTTGGCCATCTGTATGTCCTCTTTGGAGAAGTATCTATTTAGGTCCTTTGCCCATCTGTTTTAATTGGATTATTTGTCTTCTGTTAACTTTTATGAGTTCCTTATATATTTTGGATATTAACCCTTTATCAGATATATCAGTACTGAATATATTCTCCCATACAGTGGGCTCCATTTTTGTTTTTTATTTTTATTTAGGCTTTTTATGGCTACACTCTTTAAAAAATTAATAAAACTTTATTGTTCAGATTATTACAATTGTCTCTCCTTTTCCCCCTCATAGCTCCCCTTCACCTGGTTCCCACCCCACCCTCTGCCCTTACCTCCCCCCACTGTCCTCCTCCCTAGGTGTACGATTTTTGTCCAGTCTCCCCATACCCCTTTCCCCCTGAGAATTGTCAGTCCACTCCCTTTCTATGCCCCTGATTCTATTATATTCACCAGTTTATTCTGTTCCTCAGATTTTTAATTCACTTGATTTTTAGGTTCACTTGTTGATAGATATGCATTTGTTGTTCATAATTTTATCTTTAATTTTTTCTACTTTTCTTAAAGAATACCTTTCAGCATTTCATATAATACTGGTTTGGTGGTGATGAACTCCTTTAGCTTTTTCTTATCTGTGAAGCTCTTTATCTGCCCTTCAATTCTGAATGTTGACTTTGCTGGGTAGAGTACTCTTGGTTGTAGGTTCTTGCTATTCATCACTTTGAGTATTTCTTGCCACTTTCATCCTGCATACTCCCTTGTAGGTAACTGTTTTTTCTCTTGCTGCTTTTAATATTCTCTCTTATCTTTTGCTTTTGGCATTTTAATTATAATGTGTCTTGGTGTGGTTCTCTTTGGATTCCTTTTGTTTGGGGCTCTGTGTGCTTCATGGACCTGTAAGTCTATTTCTTTCACCAGGTGGGGGAAGTTTTCTGTCATTCAAATAGGTTTTCAGTGTCTTGCTCTCTCTCTTCTTCGGGCACTCCCATAATTCTGATGTTGGTACGCTTGAAGCTGTCCCAGAGGCTTCTTTTTTTTTTTTAATATATTTTTTATTGATATTTTACAGAGAGGAAGGGAGAGAGATAGAGAGCTAGAAACGTCGATGAGAGAGAAACATCGACCAGCTGCCTCTTGCACACCCCCTACCGGGGATGTGCCCGCAGCCAGTGTACATGCTCTTTGACCGGAATTGAACCTGGGACCTTTCAGTCCACAGACCGACGCTCTACCACTGAGCCAAACCGGTTTTAGCTGTCCCAGAGGCTTCTTACACTATCTTTTTGGATTCATTTTTCTTTTTGCTCTTCCAATTGAGTGTTTTTTGCTTCTTTGTATTTCAAATCTTTGACTTGATTCTTGCGGTCCTCTAGTCTGCTGTTAGGTCTCTGTATAATATTTTTTATTTCAGTCAGTGTATGTTTAATTTCTGGTTGGTCCTTTTTCATGTCCTTGAGGGTCTCGCTAAATTTATCGGCCTTTTCTAGGAAATTCTTGAAAAACCTTATAACCATTGTTTTTAATTCTATATCTAGTCATTTTTTCCTCCATTTCTTTCATTTGTTATCTGTTTCTTTGTCTCCGCATTTTCGCTGCTTCTCTGAGTTGGTAGTGTAGCTTTGTGTGCTGGGTTTCCTATATGGCCCAGTGGCTCGGCCTCCCCAGTTACAAGTCTTTTTTGTTGTTGTTGAAAAATCTATTAACTTTATTTTTTTATAGACAAAAGCCACTTTTTTATTATTAAATTCAGTTATATTGCTCTGCCAAATTGCCACAAATAATTTTGAATTCTCATAGCCAATGTTTCTTTCCATTTATCCTTTTTTGAAAATTTCTTTATTGATTATGTTATCACACAGTTGTTCTCATCCCCCGCCCCCATTCACATCCCAAACCCCTCCCCATGTATATCCCCACCCTCCTGTTGTCTGTGATCACTGGTTAGGCTTATACACATGCATACAAGTCCTTTGGTTGATCTCTCCCTCTTTCCCCCACACTCCCCTACTTTCCCTCTGAGGTTTGACAGTCTGATTGATGCTTTCCTGTCTCTGGGTCTGTTTTTGTTCATCAGTTTATGTTGTTCATTATTTCCCCTAGATGTGTGAGATCATGTGATATAAGAAATATACTTATAAGAAGCAAAAATGAGAAAAGCCTTAATAGTTATGCTAAGAGGCAAAAGAATCAGTCTGTAGTGAGTTTCTTTCTGGGCCAACAGTTCTTTTGAGTCCCAATTTCAATGTCAAACAGTTCCTTATGTGTATATGTCAGCAATGATATTTCATTTCTGGATGGTGGGCAAATGGTGGTGGTGCAGGTCCAACCATCTCTGGTTTGGTCCTGGGCATCCTTCAGCGACACACAGCTGCTGTCTGCTAGTATGGCAAGGCCACGTCAGCGTCTTCCATCTCTGGACTGTTTCTCCTCTGTTTTTATGGCTGGAGCAGTCTTGTCAATTCATCTCTGTTGCAGGAATCCACATGGTCTTGGAGTTCTTTTCTGAAATTTATATAAACATATTCTCAACTAGAAGTTAGTAAAGGAATTTTTCTATAAATTTGACTTGGGAACCTTTTACATTTTTTGCCCAAATGATTTTCCTCTGGCTTGCTTTGACACCATGTGTGTTTTTAATGGGTTTCTTGCTGTTAGCATTACAAATGAAAGTTAATTTTTTAAAGTAAAAATTTTCTAGATGTAATTTACTTACAGGATATTTTTCCTTATATGATATCCCTCTTCTATCCCCTCTTTTTTGTTTAGATATTAGGAGGCTTTTGGAAGTTTTGATAGCTTTTAAATTTTATTTTTTTGCGCTAAAATAGGACTGCTTTAGGTTCATTACATGTTACGCAATTTTACCATGAGATGAACTGCCAATTAAAATTTTTGTTAATACTTTAGGAACAGCTTTTTGTACTGTACAATCAATTTTTCTAGAATATTCTCTTATTTCAATTAGCCAATTTAAATTACTCTGAAAACTTGACTACTATTCTACTGTCAATCTCAACACTCTAACACCAATCTTATTTTACCCTGTGTATATTAGTGGAAGGGATTATTTGCCTTCTTGAGTAGGCCCTGAGCATTCCTGGTACTAGGCTGTATTTGGATATAAAAAATGTAGAGAGCCAAATGGGAAGATACCTGGACATTCTTTAGATTGTTGTTGACTGGGCACAGGATATTGGCAGAATCATGTCAGTTGCACTCCCGCCCTGGGAGTGCGGAGATGTTCTTAGTTCCTGGCTTGTGTTTGTTAGGCAGGAAGGAGTGGGTGGGCCCTGGGCCCTCCCAGGCTCCTTGTTTTTCTGTGAAACCCCCTTGTTAGATTGGAGTAGAAATAGATGTGCTGCGTGGCTCAGGAGGTCGTCAGTCTGCCTCTCCAGCAGAGGAGGGTGGCGGCCCTCCCAGTTCCCAGCTTAAAATCTTCCTCTGTGTCTTCTCTCTTTATTTCTAATATTTCTCAATCCCTGGCCTCCTCCCCTTAGAACCGGTTCGTTCATCTCTCTTTCTGTGCGGGACTCGGAGAAGGGAGATCCTGCCACATTAGGCCCCCGCAAAAAAACCGACTTCCCCACACCATGGGTACAAGACATCTCAAACAAGTCTTGTTGCAGTGAGAGGGCAGCTGCTGTCAGCCAAGTCTCTGTCTGTTACCTGGGTCTCGATTTGAGCTGGGCATGGGGAGCAAAGCAGCAATGGGGGCAGGAGACCTCCCTCAGCAGGGGTGAGGGTTCGGGCCCCTGCAAAGTTGGGGGGTTGAAGGTCTGTGCCCCACCTCTGTTGACCCCCAAGTTCTCTCCTGATGGGCCCTCTTTGACTGTGCCTGTGTTAGGTTGTTCCTTCCCTGAGGAATCTTACCCATCTCTGGCTAACCAGCCATCTTCTGGGGCCAAGCAGGGTGATGTGAGGTTCAGTTCTGTCTCCTTGGTAGCCTATGCCCTCATAGCCTCCACGCCCAGCACCTTCCTTGGGGTCCCCTCGCTTGCTGGCATGGCCCCGACACTGATCTCCTATCTTGGGGAACCCAGGTTTCTTCTCCAGGGAGGGCCAGCTCACCCCACTGGGCAAGAGATAGATCCTTAGTACCAGCCCCTATGATGCTTCAACCTCGGCATGAACTGAAATCTCAGGCAACAGCTGTGGAGAACAAAAGAGAAAGAGAGGCCAATATAGAATGCTCAGGTGCCTTCCCAGGGAGCCCTCTACATAGTAGAAAGGATTAAATCCTTTCATATCCTTTTTAAATTGCTGCCAGACCTTCAAAGAATTGGTTTTTAAGTTTTTTGGGGGGATAATTGTACATTATGCTGTTGTAATTCTAAAATATCAGGGGATATTTTATCTCCAAGCACCAAAAGGATGATTTTTTTATTGATTCCCAAGGGTGCGAGATACTATTATCGATAATGAGGGTAACACAAATCTGGGGAAAATTATAATGACATTGTAGAATGATATCATATAAGGATATTCTTTGCTCTATGCCATAGCAATTCCATTTCAAACTGGCAATCAATTTCTTTTTGTATAGACAAGGTCTTAGTTACATTTTCTGAACCTCTTCAGGAGCAAGTAGTGATAGGCCCTTCCTTTGGTGTCTACAAAAGCCAGAAAACTCTCTTTAATTTTACACTCAAAGGGGCAGTGGTTTCATTTTGTGTCATTCAAAAGGGAAGCAGGGTGGCGACCCCTCTGTAATTATACTTCCTTGCGCCTCCCATGGTTCTCCTGGATAACTAAGGTGTTTGGAATCATCATTGACTACATTGGGTGGCAGGATCAGCCCACGTAAGGTCTCCCACTCATGAAGGGTCAGGAACATAAGTCCAAAATACTTTCCCATTTGCCCCAGATATTATTATTATTTTTTAATTTATTAAGGTATTATATGTGTACATAGCTTACCATTACCCTCCCTCCCCCCACCTCCCATTCATGCCCTCCCTCCCCAGAGCTCTGTGTTTGTTGGTTGTACTTATATGCATGCATGCCAGTCCTTCGGTTGTTCTCTTATCTCCCCCCAGGTCTCCTTCCCCTCCCCGCTGTCATTTGACAATCTGCTTGTTTTATGGTGACTATCTCAGGACCACATGAATAGAATCCGCTTCTCATTTGGCAGTCTGCTTGTTTTATGGTAACTATCTCAGGACCACACGAATAGAATCCGCTCCTCCTATGGTTCACACCGCCCCTCCCCCAGGGTCCCACTACTTCCCCCGGGCACAAGGCTCACCCGGGGCACACGGCACCCTGGGACACACGGCTCTCCCGGGACACCCGGCCCCCTTTGCCCCAGATATTACCATACAGCTGATGAGTGCTAGCATGGCAGGAAAGGCATTCTCAGGCATTCTTGGGGTTTTGGTTACCTCACATTTTCTTTATTATTATTATTATTATTATTATTTTACATATGTGTCCTTATCCTCCCATTACCTCCTACTCCCCACTCATGCCTCACCCCCTTGTTGTCTGTGTCCATTGCTTAGGCTCAGATGCATGTGTGCAAGTCCCTTGTTTGATCTCTCCCGCTTCCTCCCACTGACCCCCTCCTTCCCTGAGTGTTGAGGTTCTGGTCGACATTACTCAGTCTCTGGATCTGTTGTTGTTCATCAGTCTATGCCGTTCATTATATTCCACAAATGAGTGAGCTCATGTGATGTTTATCTTTCTCTGCCTGGCTTATTTCACTTAGCATGATGCTCTCCATCTCCATCCATGTTGTTGCAAATAGTAGGAACTCCTTTTTTTTTTTTTTTTTACCGCAGTGTAGTATTGCATTGTGTAGATGTACCACATTTTTAAAAAAAATTATATCTTATTGATTTTTTACAGAGAGGAAGGGAGAGGGACAGAGAGCCAGAAACATCGAAGAGAGAGAAACATCGATGCCTCCTGCACACCCTCAATTGGGGATGTGCCCGCAACCAAGATGCATGCCCTTGACCGGAATCAAACCCAGGACCTTTCAGTCTGCAGGCAGACGCTCTACCCACTGAGCTAAATCAGTTTTGTCTGTACCACAGGTTTTTAATCCACTCATCTGCTGATGGGCATTTAGGCTGTTTCCAAATCTTAGCTATGATGAATTGTGCTTCTATGAACATAGGGGTGCATATATCCTTTCTGATTGGTGTTTCTAGTTTGTTGGGATATATTCCTAGGAGTGGGATTACTGGGTCAAATGGGAATTCCATTTTTAGTATTTTGAGGACACTCCATACTGTTCTCCACAGTGGCTACACCAGTCTGCATTCCCACCAGCAGTGCACGAGGGTTACTTTTTCTCTGCATCCTCGTCAGCACTTGTCGTTTGTTGATTGGTTGATGATAGCCATTCTGATAGGTGTGAGATGGTACCGCATTGTTGTTTTGATTTGCATCTCTCAAATAGTTACTTTGAGGATGCTTTCATATGTCTCTTGGCCTTCCTTCTGACTTCTTTCAAAAAGATTCTATTTTGGTCCTTTTCTGTTGATGCCTGATTTTCTTTCATATGAGGGCTGTTTCTTTTTTGTTGTTGTTGTTTTATTTTACTTTTTATTGTTGACACTATCACAGATGTCCCACATTTCCCCCTCTTTTCCCACCGCCACTAATACCCCACACCTAGAGATATGTCTTTTTATTTATTTGGATTTTTTTTTTTCATTAATACTTTATTTATGATCTGCCAGAACTTCTTTTTTTTTTTAAATAAATCTTTATTGCTCAGATTATTACAATTGTTTCTCCTTTTTCTCCCCCATAGCTCCCTTCCACCTGATTCCCACCCCACCCTCTGCCCTTACCCCCTCCCCCCACTATTGTCCTCATCCATAGGTTATACAATTTTAATCCAGTCTCTGCACCCCACACCCCTTTCACCCTGATAATTATCTATCCACTCCCTTTCTTTGCCCCTAATTCTATTATATTCACCAGTTTATTCTATTCCTGAGATTTTTAATTCACTTGACCTTCTTCCTCTTAAGTAATACCTTTCAGCATTTCATATAATACTGGTTTGGTGGTGATGAACTCCTTTAGCTTTTTCTTATCTGTGAAGCTCTTTATCTGCCCTTTAATTCTGAATGATAACTTTGCTGGATACAGTAATCTTGGTTGTAGGTTCTCCCTATTCATCACTTTGAATATTTCTTGCCACTCCCTTCTGGCCTGCATGGTTTCTGTTGAGAAATCAGCTGATAGTCGTATGGGTGCTCCCTTATAGGTAACCAACTGCTTTTCTCTTGCTGCTTGTAAGATCCTCTTTTTGTCTTTTACCCTTGGCATATTGATGATGATGTGTCGAGAAGAATTTTTCTTTGGATTCCTCTTGTTTGGGGTTCTGTAGGCTTCCTGTACTTGTAAGTCTATTTCTTTCACCAGGTGAGGGAAGTTTTCTGATATTATTTCTTCAAATATGTTTTCAGTATTTTGCACTCCCTCTTCTTCTGGCACCCCCATAATTCTGATGTTGGTGCGCTTGCAGTTGTCCCAGAGGCTCCTTACACTATCTTCAACTTTCTGGATCCTCTTTTCTTTTTCCTTCTCCAGCGGAGTGTCTTTTGGCTCTTTGACCTGATTCTTGTGTTCTTCCATTCTGCTGTTGGATCTCTGCATAATATTTTCCAATTTAGTCAGTTTATCTATACTTTTTAGTTGGGTCTCATGAAGTTTATCGAGCTTTTCTAGGATATTGTTGCATAACCTTAGAACCGTAGTTCTGAACTCTATATCCTCCATCTCTTTTGTTTGAGATCTATTTCCTTGTCTCGGCATTATCACTATTTTTCAGAGTTGGTAGGATGGCTTTGTGTGTTTGGTGTCCTATATAGCACAGTGGGTCAGCCTCCTCAGTTACCTGAGGTAGACACTCTTGGTGATCCCCTTTGTGGACTGCGTGCACAGCCTTGTTGTAGCTAAGTCTCTATTGTTGTGAATTGACCTTCAGGCCAATTGGATGTGGGTATCAGCTGTGTCTACTCTGGGATAACTTCTGTATTGGAGACAGTCTTATAGGATCAGACTTGAAAAACTGCAGAAGCCTCTGCTCAGCTGGATGGGGCGGAGTCTCAGGGCTGAACTGACAGTCTTGGCTTCTGCCCTGCCCTGGTGCGCTCGCCTGAGTTTCTGCCTGACCGGCCCAGTTTCCCCAAGCAAGAGCGTGGGTGTCCCAGGGGCTCACCCGGACTTGGGCTGGTCTCTGTAGTCTGGAGCTTCTGACTCCTTCCGCTACTACAGAGAAGCCGCCACCTTGTACAGAGAGGCAGCGGCAGCCTCCGCGGTCAGACCTGGAGCTTCTGACTCCTTCCGCTACAGAGAGGCCGCCACCTTGTACATAGAGGCAGCGGCAGCCTCCGCGGTCAGACCTGGAGCTTCTGACTCCTTCGGCTCCGCTCCGGAGAGGCAGCGGTCAGACCTCAGCTTGTACTTGCTTGTGCGCGCGAGTCTGTAGACCCTGCCGGCTGCGGCTCCGGTCCCCGGTCTCCCAGTCTCTGAGTCTCTGAGTCTCTGGGTGCCTTTCTCCACCCGTATGAGCCTGGGACCACGGGATTTCAGCCGGGGTTGGGTTCAGTACAGTCCGAAAGGGTTCCATGCAATCGGGGATTCCTCCCCTCCCACCGCCAGGCAGGTATTCCGCGGCCGCGTGCGCGAGCGTCTCCCTACCTCAGTGCTTTTCGGCTCCCAGTCCGATCCGTGAGCCTCTCTCTTTCTTTCTAGTTGTAGCTATTCCACTCCGCCAGCTTTCCTGACGTTTTGGTGAAGTCCTTTTTGATTTTAGTTGTTTTTTTAATTAAATTGTTGATGAGGCGGCAGCTTAGGAGACTGCCTAGGCCGCCATCTTGGATGTTCTCCTATTTGGATTTTTATCTATCTGTTTTTTGTTCTTAGTATGTTTAATTGTCCCCTCCATTTTTATTTATTTATTTTCTTTAAAAAAATTACCTATAGTAGTATATATATCTCCTATTTTTCTCCCATTGACCTTCCCTCAGCCTCCCCTACCCCCTGTCGCATGCCGTCATCCCACCCCCCACCCCCAGTGTCTTGTGTCCATTGGTGTGCTTATATGCATGCATACAAGTCCTTTGGTTGATCTATTTTCCTCCCTCCCCAGCACTCCCCAGCCTTCCTTCTGTAATTTGACAGTCTGTTCCATGCGTTGCTGCCTCTGTATCTATCTTTTTATTTATCAGGTTATAATGTTTGTTACTTTCCATAAATTAATGGGATCTTGTGGCATTTTTCTTTCATTGCCTGGCTTATTTCACTTAACATAATGTTCTTCAGGTTACTGCAAATGGTAAGAATTCCTTCTTTTTATGGCAGCATAGTATTCCATTGTGTAGATGTACCATAGTTTTCTGATCCAGTCATCTGTTGATGGGCACCTAGGCTGTTTCCAAATCTTAGCTATTGCAAATTGTGCTGCTATGAACATAGGGGTGCATAAATCCTTTCAGATTGATGTCCGTTTTGTCTTTTAGTTATAGTTTTGATATTGTTGTGTGAGGCAGCTGTTTAGATGTTTACCTATGCCACCATCTTGGATTCTCTCTCTCCGGAGCTTTAGTTGCTGTCTGTGGAAGCCTGGCCAGCCCTTTTGTGCCTCTGCCCCTCCTCTCAGTCTTTATGTGGTCTCTACTTTCCATCTTTGGTTATCAGGGTTCTCACTAGTGAATCTTCTGGTGATTATTCAGGAAGTTTTTCTGTATTTTATTTTATTTTATTTATTTATTTTTGAATCTGAAAGCATTTTGTTTATTCCAAAGATCACAAGTTACAGTGGCATTTCAAAAAGTTTAAGGTACTATCAGGACATCAAGTTTTACAAAACAGCTACACGAAGAAATAGAGTTATGTGCTGCCTTATCGATGGGGATACATTCTGAAAAATACATCATTATGTGATTTTGTCACTGGAGAAACATCACTTACACAGAGCCATCTGTGTGTGGCTCTAAACAAATCTAGACAGTATAGCCTATTACACAGGCTACTGCCCTGTACAGCATATTACTGCACAAACAACACCTGATTAAATTAAGAGAAAATGACACAATTAAGAGACACAGTAAACACAATGTATTAGGCTGCTGCTGGCATTACACAACATAGTGTTTTATAGGAAAAAAAAATTTTTTATAGAAAAGTACTCTCTAAAATAATAAAAGTTTTTCTGTATTTTAGTTATAATTTCCATTTGGCCCTGGGAGCATGTTCGTGCAGCATCTACTTACCCTGATGCCATTTTTAATTTCCTGACCTATCATTTTTTACTCCCTTGCAGCCTGATATTGAGATGGCATGGGCCATGAGAGCAATGCAGCATGCTGAAGTCTACTACAAGGTGAGTTGTCTGTCATCTTTATTAAGCAGAATTAAACATGTACTGTTTGATTTTCTGCTAATCACTATTGTCACAATTTAAACAATTGTGTTTTGGAGATAATTTTTATTACTGTCAATCTTACCTACAGAGAAAAGGGGTGTGGAAGTGAATTTTGTATTGACAATGAGGAGTTGAGCTTCTTTTCCCATATTTCTGTTGCTAACTAAGAAAAGGGTGCTGGGTCCATAGTAGGTACTTAATAAATGCTTGTTGACTGAATGGATGAACCACAGAGCGCAATAGCCAGGCAGTGCCAAAGCCAAAAGTATTTGAATTGGTGAAATGGACTATAGGGTATTATGACCCTTTAAAACTATCTCATGATTTCATCTCAAACCTAAGCTGTTTATATACTTCCTAATGAATTCTTCTGCCCTGAAAACTATAAGTTTTTTGAGGAAGGGGGAATAGAAGTATAGTAAATTTGAGACTAGCATATGTATGTTGTCTTATTGTCTGGCAGTTGATTTCATCAGTTGATCCACAGTTCCTGAAACTCACCAAAGTGGATGACGAAATCTATTCTGAATTTCGGAAAAAATTTGAGAAACTCAGGATAGATATATTGGATCCAGAAGAACTTAAATCAATATCAGCTAAAGAGGTAAGAATTCTCTCTCTTAAATATTGCCTAGCATCTACCAAGAATTATTGATGATGAATACATTTTTATACATTTAAAACTGGAGGGGAGTATTTTAAGGAAAAGAAATAATCAGGGCTCTTATGTAGTCATCAACCAATAAGTAAGTTATAAAATGACTTTTCTTGGTTCATATTTTTTAATATGTTCATTGAGTCTATTTTTCTACCTTTTGGACTTGGTCATTTCATTGTTAACCATCCAGCCCCTTCAAGAGAGGAGGAATAAATTTACCTGTGAGTAGTTTAACCAGAATACTTGGAAGGAAGATTGGCAATTAGGGTACAAGGGAGGTGTTTGGATTCTTTGGATTTAAGTTGACATTATCACAGGCCATGCTAAAATTTGTGTTTCTCATTGTTTACTTGATTAGCTTATACTTTTATAGAGCACTATCTATATCATAAGCTTTCCGGGGACGTCTGCGGAGTTGGAAGCCGCCACAGAATCTGGAGCAGTCATATCCCCTCCTTTTCCACTCCCCATTGCAACCAATAAAGGCCAGGGCCGTTAGTACGGTTAAAAAAAAAAGGCTTGTTGTCATGACATCGTTATGGCATCATGACCAAATGATGGGTGTTGTATGTTCATTTTCATTTGTTTCCAGGAAGTTTTTTTATTTTATTGATATTTTACAGAGAGGAAGGGAGAGAGATAGAGAGCTAGAAATGTCAATGAGAGAGAAACATCGACCAGCTGCCTCTTGCACACCCCCTACCGGGGATGTGCCCGCAACCAATGTACATGCCCTTGACTGGAATCGAACCCAGGACCTTTCAGTCTGCAGACTGACACTCTACCACTGAGCCAAACTGGTTCCGGCTCCAGGAAGTTTTTAATTTCTTTCTTGATCTCATTGGTAACCCATTTATTGTTTAATAACATGCTATTTAGCTACCATGTGTATGAATATTTATGGGTATTTTTACTATAGTTGATTTCTCATTTCATTCCACTGTGTTCTGAGAAGATGCTTGATATGATTTCAATCTTCTTGAAGTTGTAGAGACTTGTTTTGTGTCCTGACATGTGATCTATCTTCATGAATGATCCATGTGCACTTGAGAAGAATGTGTATTGGGATGAAATGTTCTATAAATGTCAATTAAATCCATCTGATCCAGTGTGTCCTTTGGATTCACTGTTTCTTGTTAATTTTTTGTCTGGAAAATCTATCCAGTAAAGTCAGTCGGGTTTTAAAGTCCCTTACTATGATTTTATTGTTGTCAATTTCTCCCTTAAAGTCCTGTAAAAGTTGTTTTATATATTTGTGTGTGTGTGTGTGTGTGTGTGTGTGTGTGTATATTTATATATATTTGATAGGGTTATATCCTCTTGTTGGATCAATCCTTCTAGTATTATATAGTGACCTTTGTTGTCTCTTGTGATGGCCTTCATTTTGAAGTCTATTTTGTCAGATAAGTACATTGCTATCCCAGCTATTTTATATTTTCTATTTGCATAGAAATTTTTTTTTCTCCCTTCACTCTCATGCTTTATGTGTCTTGTTCTGAGGTGGGTCTCTTGTGGATAGCATATAGTTGGATTATATATTTTTATCCATTCAGCTACCCTATGTCTTTTGATTGGAGCATTTAATCCATCTACATTTAAGATTATTATCAAGAGGCTGAAACTGGTTTGGCTCAATGGATAGAGTGTCGGCCTTCGGACTGAAAGGTACCGGGTTCGATTCTGGGCAAGGGCATGTACCTTGGTTGCGGGTATATCCCCAGTGGGGGGTGTGCAAGAGGCAGTTGATCGATGAATCTCTCTCATTGATGTTTCTAACTTTCTATCCCTCTCTCTTCCTCTCTGTAAAAAATCAATAAAATATATATTAAAAAAGAAAGATTATTATCAAGAGGCACTTATTTATTGCCATTTTAATTCTGAATGCCTAGATTTCTCTCTATTTCTTCCAATATAAGAGTCCCTTTAGCAAAACTTTTAATGCTGACTTGATGGTGATAAACTCCTTTAGCCTTTTTTGTCTGGAAGTTGTTTATGTCACCATCTATTTTGAATGATAGCCTTGCTGGATATAGCAATCTTGGTTTCAGATCCTTGCTTTCCATTACCTTGAGTACTTCATGCCATTCCCTTCTAGCCTGTAGAGTTTCTTATGAGAAATCGGGTGTCAGTCTTATGGGAACTCATTTATAGGTAACACTAGTGGCTCAGGGCATGAAATTTGTGCACGGGGGTGTGTCCCTCAGTCTGGCCTGCACCCTTTCCTATCTGGGACCCCTTGGGGACAGTTGGACATCCCTCTCACAATCCCGGACCATTGGCTCTTAACTGCTCATCTGCCTGCCAGCTTGATCGCCTCTTAACCACTCCCCTGCAGGCCTGATTGATGCCTAACTGCTCCCCTGCCGGCCCAATGGCCCCCAACTGCCCGCCCCTGCCAGCCTGATTGACTACAACTGCCCTCCCCTGTCTCGACCCTCCTCCTCCCTGTGAGGTGGCAGAGATATCGGGACCAGCTTCCTCTGTGCTATGCAGAGCTACAGAACCCCCAGGTTTCACCACGCAGAGCAATCACTGGGCCCCACCTCCACTACCGTGGTGGCCATCTTGTGGCAGCTATCTTGTGATGACGTCGTGTGAAAGGGCCACCTAGGCTTTTATTAGTATAGATATTGCTTTTCTCTCACTGTCTTTAAGATTATCTTTGTCTTTAATTTTTGGTATTTAATTGATGATGTGTCTAGGCATGGGCCTGCTAGAGGTTTTCTTACTTGGGACTACGTGCCTTCTGAACTTGTATTTCCTTTTTTTTAAAATTTATTTATTTTTCTCATTTTTTTATTAAGGTATTCTATGTGTACATACCTTACCAAACACCCCCCCATTCCCATACATGCCCTCCCTCCCCAGAGTTTTTCGTCTATTGGTTATGTTTATATGCATGCATATAAGTCCTTCAGTTGATCTATTATCTCCCCCATATCTCTCTGCCCTCCTTTCTGTAATTGTCTCTGTATCTATCTTTTTGTTCATCAGTTTATAATGTTCCTCATTATCCATAAATCAGTGAGATCCTGTGGTGTTTTTCTTTCATTGACTGGCTTATTTATTTTTAAATATATATTTTTTATTAATTTTTTACAGAGAGGAAAGGAAGGGATAGAGAGTTAGAAACATCAATGAGAGAGAATCATCGATCAGCTGCCTCTTGCACACCCCCTACTGGGGATGTACCCACAACCAAGGTACATGCCCTTGACCCGAATCGAACCTGGGACCTTTCAGTCTGCAGGCCAACGCTCTATCCACTGAGCCAAACTGGTTTCGGCTCATTGACTGGCTTATTTGACTCAGCATAATGTTCTCCAATTCCATCCAGATGGCTGCAAATGATAAGAATTCCTTTTTTATGGCAGCATAGTATTCCATTGTGTAGATGTACCATAGTTTTTTGATCCAATCATCTGCTGATGGGCACCTAGGCTGTTTTCAATCCTAGCTATTGTAGATTGTGCTGCTATGAACATAGGGGTGCATATATCCTTTTTGACTGGTGTTTCTGGTTTCTTGTGATATATTCCTAGAAGTGGGATTACTGGGTCAAATGGGAGTTCCATTTTCAGTTTTTTGAGGAAGCTCCATACTGTTCTCCACAGTGGTTGCACCAGTCTGCATTCCCACCAGCAGTGCACTAGGGTTCCTTTTTCCTCTGCATCCTCGCCAGCACTTGTCGTTTGCTGATTTGTTGATGATAGTCATTCTGACAGGTGTGAGATGGTACTTCATTGTCGTTTTGATTTGCACCTCGGATAATTAGTGACTTTGAACATGTTTTCATGTGCCTCTTGGCTTTCCTTCTGTCTTCTTTTCTTTTTTTAAAAAAAATATATTTTATTGATATTTTACAGAGAGGAAGGGAGAGAGATAGAGAGCCAGAAACGCTGATGAGAGAGAAACATCGACCAACTGCCTCTTGCACACCCCCTTCCGGGGATGTGCCCACAACCAATGTACGTGCCCCTGGCCGGAATCGAACCTGGGACCTTTCAGTCCGCAGACCGACGCTCTACCACTGAGCCAAACTGACCTTGGCTCCTTCTGTCTTCTTTTGAAAAGATTCTATTTAGGTCCATTGTCCATTTTTTAATGGATCATTTATCTTCCTTTTATTAAGTTGTATAAGCTGTAGATGTTGGAGATTAAACCTTTATCAGTGATAACATTTGCAAATATGTTCTACCATACAGTGGGCTTTCTTGTTGTTTTGAACTTGTGTTTCTTTTTCCTTCACCAGATTAGGGAAGTTTTCTGCTTTTTTTTCCTTCAAACATACTCTATTCCTTGCTCACTTTCCTTCTCACCTCTTATTATGTGAATACTATTAAGTTTCATGGTTATCCACTGTTCCCTTAAGCTCTACTGTTGTTTAATTTTTTGTTTTCTTTTGGTTCTCTGATTGCATGATTTTTTTCCTACCCTATCTTCTACTTCATTTATCTGATTCTCAGCATTCCCTATTCTGCTGTGCTTTCATTCTACTATGTTCTTTATTATTGCTATGTCATTCTGCACAGTTATATCTTTTCTTATGCCATTGATCATCTTTGCCATCATTATTCTGAGCTCTATGTTTGATAAATTTCTTATCTATATTTCATTAGTTCTTCTGGAGAATTCTCTTGTTCTTTTTGGGGGGTTTTATTTCCTCATTTTATCTGTCTGTTAGGTAGATGTGCTATACCTCCCAATTTCTAGTTCAGGACAGCATCAAACTGTTTCTGACTAATTAGCTTAGGCAAAGACTCAAAGCCTGCTAGACCTGCCTCTGCCTGTAGACTGATTGGATTCAATCTTGGGTAGCCTCAGGCAATGGTCCACAAGTGGGGTGAGAAGTTTTCCAACAGGATGTGTTAATTGCTTCTGCCTGGAGCTAATTGTTATTCTCAGTCTTTTAATGGGCCTCATAAACTCCAGTGTGGAGCAAGGGGTTTTTCAATACGGTTAGGTATCTGTATTCCCCCACAAGGCAAAGACTGCCTGGATAGCAAAGGTCTGCCTAAGAAAGATGTCCTCCACACAGGAAACTGGGATGTGTGCCCCATCCCTGGCTCCTGCTCACATAGCTCCAGTCCACTCTGCCCTTCCTCTCCTGGCTGCACACAAAATTTTGTGCTTTGGCCCTTTAAGAGGGCGCCTGACTCTCCTTAGCAGACAACGACCCTACTGTTTTTCATGGCCTGATGTTATGTGGGCACTTTTTTCAGTTCTGGTGCTCTCTGGTGGGGGACCCAGCTTGAATTTTATACCTCAGAGTTTTTAGTTGCAATTCCCAATAGATGCGATATATCTCTGGAACTCCAGCTGCTGTTTATGAGCACTTGGGGAGCCATTCTCCCCTCCGCCCTTCTTACCTGTCTCTATGCAGTTTCTACTTCCCTTCATTTATCAGAGATCTGTCCAGCTAGTCTCTAGTGGATTATTCAGGTGAGGCATCTTTTTTGCCTTTTTTAGAAGTGGAGGCCATTTTGTTTGAAGTTTGATGGGGTTATAGAAGACTTCAACTATGGCACTTTGCTGCGACTGGATTGTTCTCAAGGCTACACTGAGGAAAACACTATCTTTGGTGAGTTTCTTGCCTCTTGAATTGTTTCTGTATAAGGTGAATGGAAGATCTGACTTTACTGATGAATAGTTTATATAGATGGTTAATTTGGGATCATCTTATTTGTTACTAGTGGCCCAGTGCATGAATTTGTGCACGTTGAAAGGAAATTAATTAGAATAAATATTTTAATATTACTATTCTCCCTTTCTCTATATGATAGAAGTGTCAACCAAATTCACTATTGACAATGACAGGTGGAAACACGTGTGTGATTGGTGCCAGTGAGAGCTTTATATGTATCAAGCATGCACAAGTCAACTTAGCCTTTTATAGATATAGAACAAACTTGCTTATTAATTAGACCTGCTATCTGATTTAGCTAAACTTTTCCAACCCAGTGAAGCATCCCAACTTCTCTTTCAGCAACACAGCAGTAAATATCAACACGAAGCAGATTATTATTGTAGATCACGCAGGGAGAACAAAGGGTAAAATACTTAACTGCAGCAGTGTTTGACTATATTCTCTGTGGTGAGAAAACCTGAGGTCATTTTCAAGGTCCACAATTTCTTCTTCAGTTGGATCAAGTTTCTAAGCTTTTTAAATCTCCCATTTTCTGGATAATGAATAGAAAATAATATTACATCAAGTCTCTTATCTACCTACTCCAGGACTTCTGTGAGGATCAAATGAGATGAGGCATGGGAAAACGCTTCACAAACCGTTGGTTATAGTGTTAAGTGTTTCCACCTGGTTATAAAGCAAGTTGTGTTCCTGGGCTAAATAAACTGTAAGGAGGCTAGTTGTAGCTAGGGTAGCGGCGGGCCGAGTCCGGCCTGCAGAGCCAAAAGAGCGGAGGGTTCTCTTGCTCTCCCCTCCACTCCTTCACCAGCAGCCCAAGATGAGAGTGCCAGCATGGTCAGGTTGCTTTTGTTCCGGCCCTCCGGTCCAGTTTAAGAACCCATTGTGGCCCTTGAGTCAAAAAGTTTGCCCACCCCTGAGCTAGGGAGAGGAAGCCTGGTGTTGCTACGTGAAGTCATTACCCAGTGGGAGGGAAGGACACTTAGCATATTAGCCTTTTATACATATAGGTATCTTTAAAGATTATGTTACTCTCTGGCTGGTGTGACTCAGGTGTTGAGCATTGACCTATGAACCAGGAGGTCATGGTAGGGTATATACCCAAGTTTCAGGCTGAATCCCTGATGGTGTTGGTGGGGGGGTGGTTTGCAGCAGACAGCCAATCAATGATTCTCATCATTGATATTTCTATCTCTTCTCCTTTTCTCTGAATAAAAACATCTTTTTAAAAAGATCATGTGATTAATTCTTGTATAACTATGAGATAAGATAGTTAAGTATTTTCAACCTTATTTATTATAGGATTAAAATTTCACATCTCTGAAAATTATGATTATATTTGAATACTTTGCATGTTAGTTAAGGTTTGTCAGTCGATTTCCAGTAGGTCTAGAAAAAGTGTCACCAGGACAATAATAAATTCTATTCACTTTCCAGCCCCCAGGATACAATTTTTTGCCATTGAAATTGCTCGGAACCGGGAAGGCCATAACAAAGTAGTTTACACCAGTGTTCAAGACAAAGAAGAAGAGAAAGGAGCCAACAGAGGAGAAAAAGAGAAAACCAGCAAAGGAGGAGAAAAAGAAAATGAAGCCAACAAAGGAATCAACAAACATGATGAAACATCTATATAAGGTAGAAAGGGAAAAACACATTAGAAACTGTAACTCAAGTGAGTTTACAAGTACCATGATGTTACTTATACAGAACCTGTGGTTAAATGTATGTTCTTATTCAATTGAAGGAAATGTAGGACATTTTTTAAGCCTAATTATCAGGAGCTGCTCTGGTTGTTGTGTTGTATCAACCGGGTTAAAGACTATTTGTGGGGTCGTAGTTAACTGTTTCTTCTTATATCTTTTTCTTGGTTCTTCACTGGTCAAGTAAGAAATTTTGTAAATAAATTTATTTTGGTTCTTATGACTGTTTATATCTGATTAAATTTTAAAAAGTATTTAAAAAATTTTGACACTTTAATCTCTACCCTATAGCATATATGAAATGATGAATCCTTATTTCTACTTAAAAAAATGTTTTAAAAATTACAGTCAACAAACAATACCATAATAGTTTCACGTGCACAATACAATGATTAGACATTCATATAACTTACATAGCAGTTACTCAGACAAGTTCAGCACTAATCTGTTACCACACATAGCCATTACATTATTGATTTTTGTAACTACCAATTTGTACTTCTTAATCTCTTCCACTTTTTCACCCATCCTCCTAGCCCCGCTGCCATCTAGTAATCATCAAAATGTTCTCTGTACCTATGAGTTTGTACTAGTATATGTTTTGTTTGTTCATTTATTTTTTTCTTTAGATTCCACATGTATGTGAAGTCATATGGTATTTGTTTTTTTTCTGTGTGACTTATTTTGTTAGCACAATAACCTCTAGATCCATCCTGCAGGGGACAGTGGACAGCGTGGTGGGTGTCTCCATTGGCAAGACCTTCACCAGGTGGGATTCAAGGCCAAGATGATTGGCACTACCTGGGCGAGTTCTCCATTGCCTACAAAGCCCATGAAGCAAGGCTGGCCAGGCATTGGAGAAACCCACTCCTGCTTCATTTCCCTCAAGTAGCTTGTTCAGCCAATGAAGGCACTGACTTCTCTTTAAAAATATAAAAATAAATAAGTAAACAAACAAACAAACAAAAAAATAACCTCTAGATCCATCCTTATTGCAGGTAGAAATATTTCATTTTCTATGGCTGAGTAATAATATACTACTATATATAATACATGTGCCACTTCTTTATCAATTCATCTACTTTTTATTTTGTCTCTACAAGGATTTACTTTGATGGAATATAATCTGCACAGGTACATTATGCTCAAGTTTTACTAGAAAAGAGTCACTTGAATTTTTTCCCTTTCTTAGCACAGCACAAGCCAATGGACAACTAAACATCAGACCCATTGTTGAAATAGAAGGGAGGAGCATCAGATACAAAATTCAGGCCCTGGTTTTATGTGCCTTTAATACTTTTTTTTTCCTTTCCTCAGTATTCACTAAACAGGATTAAAAAAAAATTTTGTAGCCCTAACTGGTTTGGCTCAGTGGATAGAGCGTCAGCCTGTGGACTGAAGGGTCCCAGGTTCGACTCCAGTCAAGGGCATGTACCTTGGTTGTGGACACATGCCCAGTAGGAGGTGTTGCAGGAGGCAGCTGGTCGATGTTTCCCTCTCATCGATGTTTCTTTTTTTTTTTTTAAATATATTTTTATTGATATTTTACAGAGAGGAAGGGAGAGAGAGAGAGAGCCAGAAACATCAATGAGAGAGAAACATCAACCAGCTGCCTCTTGCACACCCCCCACCGGGGATATGCCCGCAACCAATGCACATGCCTTTGGCTGGAATCGAACCCGGGACCTTTCAGTCCGCAGACCGAGGCTCTACCACTGAGCCAAACCGACCTTGGCTCATCGATGTTTCTAACATGCTATCCCTCTCCCTTCCTCTCTGTAAAAAAATAAAATAAAATATATATTAAAAAATTTTTTTTGGTAAAGCTCCTTTTTGTAGCTTTTTGTTTTCCCTTTTATTTATCATGTTTTTAGTTTCTTCTCTGAGGAGGAATTCTCTGAATCTGTATCTTCCAATTTGACTCAGTGCCTTTTGAGGCCACCATGGCCATGAACAGCCCTGCTGCTGTCTATGCCTGCGGGGCCAGGGGGGTCCTCTCTCATTCCAGCACTGGGGGTCTCACAGGCCATTTCAAACCCACAACAATCTTTGTGTAGAAGTCCCCCTGTCAGGGACAAATTATGGTCAGTGTCTGAATGTCCTGGAGAAGAGCAGGCCACTGCTTCCAGCTCCCCCAAGTTCTGTCCGTTGTTGTGAGGGTGAGGGGGGCGAGGGTATAAGCGTCCATTATTGTGGTTGGCACAGATGGTGTCCAGGCTTCTGTCTTTGCTGCCTGGGACAGTTGCTGGACTCACTGTTGAGAGTAGAGCCAGATGCCTTGGAGACAGGAGGAGAGGATGGCTCCTCGGCCCGGCTGCTCAGGGCCTTGCTCAGAGCCTTTCCATTGAGCTTCTTGGTTTCAAAAGAGTGTTCTACGGAGCCACCATTGTTAGTGTCCTGAGCGGTTTCCTCTGGTGCCTCTGCCCAAGAGTGGCCACTGTGCTTATGGCCTGGGGCAATGCTGGGGTTTTTAGCAAAAGTCCCTTCTTTTAAAGCATCCTTGCTGTGGCCTTCAGGGGGTAGGTCCTGGTTCCTTTGGGCCCCCAAGGTGTTTAGACAGGTTTCCTTACTGGAGGAAGGGCCCGGGCTGTACTTATGAATGGTTCCCGCTCTCTCTTCGTCTGCTTCCCCAGACACCAGGGAGCTCTCTCTGTCCTTATCTGAGTAGGAGATAGAGGAGTAGTGGAGCCACTTAGAAGTTTTATAAATCCTGCGCTCAACTGACTCAAAGTCTGAAGTTGGTGATGCCCGGCCTGGCTGCATCTCCAGAGCAGAAGTGCTCCGCTAAGGGGAGGAGGTGGAGGAGGAAGAGAGGTCATCCACTTTGATCTGGGGATAATCATAGTTGTCTTCTCCAATGTAGGTGTTGGTGTTGGTGGGCTTGGGCAGAGCAGTGGGCTTCTCTTCATTCCGCTGCCGGGTGGACATTCAGCGTTCGTTCAGTTCCTCCTCGTCCTCGGAGCTACTAGAGCTGCTGGAGCTGCTGGACTCATCTTCGGGGCTGGGAGACCGAGGCCGGGGGAAGAGATCTGTGTCCAGTCAACCTCACAGGCATTTTCTTCAGAGTCCAACTCATTGGAGAGCGCCAGGAGGCGTTTGTCCTGGTATCACCACAGAGACGACAGGCGCTGCTGGCGGGAAGTTGCGTCCTCACAAGCGGGTGGCAGAGGAGTTGCGGCCTCTGTGTTCGAGGTGGTGACCGCAGGGGCCCCAGGTGGAAGGTGCCGTCTGCAGACTCGTCCACTGTAGGTGGCGGGACCGGGGCAGCGAGGCTGAGGACTCCGAGTCAGTATAGCCCGAGCGCTCGCTGACTCCTGCATGCAGCTGGAGAATGGCACTCTTGCTCAGGCCGCTGTCAGAGTCAGAGCTCCAGCTCTTGATCTCACGGCGCATCAGTGAGTCAAAGAAGGCCATCATCCAGGGGTCCTCCTGCACCAACTGGTTGGGGTAGTTGTGCTACAGGTCACTCCCACTGTTCAGCAGGAGGCTGATGTACTCTTCGTGAATGTAGTGGCAGCGGGAATCATCCTCAATCCCACCGTCGAGGTCTCCTGTACATCCTGGCTGCTTGTACGGGCTCTAGATCTTGATAATCTTTTCTACACCAGAAGAGCATATCATGTAGGTGTGGGGGTTAAATCGAACCTGGTTAACAATAGACCGATGCCCTTTCAGCACAAGGAATGCTCCATTGACCACTCTACCAATGCCACCTGCTTCTGGATCTACAGGAATTCTCAACATGTATAGGTTGGAGTCATCAGAGCCTGAAAGAATATACCGATCGCGATCTCCCGCAAAACAGCAGCTTTGCATGATACAAGAGTTGAAGTAACCCTGATTGTCAAACTGGAACACAGGCAGGCGGGAATGGATGTCATAGAGCATAGGGGGCAGGCGACACCTCAGAGCCAGGAGCTGAGTCTCGTTGCTATTGAATCACGCACTCATTTAAGGGAGAGGGAGAAAGAAAAACATCAATGATAAGAGAGAATCACTGATCAGCTGCCTCCTGCACGCCCTCCACTGCAACCAGGGCATGTGCCCCAACCGAGCATTGAATGGTGGCCTGGTTCATAAATCGACGCTCATCCATGGAGCCATGCCAGCCAGGCAGTACCATATATTTTTAAATATATATTTTTAAACAGTTTACTTCCCAGCTTCAATGAACTCATAGATCCTGGAGGCAACAAAAATGTCAACTATGAGGCCATGGAGTCACTACCACAGAAAGGACATGAAATAGGGGCTGGAAGCAGGGGCATTAACACATACATGCAATACAGTGGAGATCACCTCCACAAAGCTATAAACTACTTCTTGGTCCCTTCTAAATCCTTTCTAGAAGCAGAACCCTACATCCTCCACTAGCACTATCTGTTTTACTGCCCCCCTACTTCCGCCTATGATTGCCCACAGTAGCCTAATTTCTCCTCCCCACCCCATGCCATCTCCCCCAGCCTCCCATCTGACCACAGAAAAATATTACCCATTCTGGCTTTCCTCAGCATACCTAAATTTTAAAGTATCTGTTCTATGTTATATTCCCTCAGAACCATGTAGAACTAATCAACTAGCTCTAGCAGAAGTTACCCCTCCCAGGTACACCTGCATATTAATTAACAGTGAGCATCAGCCAAAGAGCAAGTGATTTTAGGGACAGTGAGGCAGAATCATGGTGCAGTGCAAGGAACACTAGGCTTGAGGGTCATGTGTCCTTGGTCTTATTCAGCCTATGTGACTTGGGGCAAATCAATCCACCTCTCTGAGTCTCAATTTCCTTAACTTATATTTTAAAAAAATGTGCTATAACAGTTGATCTTTCCATCCTGCAATATTCCACCATACAATGTTGCTTTTCTGATTTTCATCCCCTCTGAACTTGATATACTAGGTGTGTTGAACCGTGCTGTCTGAGAAAAATATAATGTAAGCCACATGTAATTTTAAACATTTTGGTAGCTCCACAAAAAAGTAAAAAGAAACAGTGAAAATAATTTTAATAATAGATTTTATTTAACCCAGTATTTCCAAGACATTATAATTTCAACATGCAATCAATATAAAAATTGAGTTTCCATTCTTGTTTTAGTACTAAGTCTACAAAAGTTAGTGTGTATTGTACATTTAAAGAACATCTCGATTTGGACCAGCCACACTTCAAATGCTTAAGAGCCACACATGGCTAATGACTACCGTACTGGCAGCACAGGTGTAAGTCTAAGAGGAAATCCTTTCGCTCCTGACCTTGTTAAGCCCAGAGTTGGAAGACTGACATGAGTGCTAGCCGGCATCCTGAGAAAAATCAAAATCGGAGAAGTTCTGGTCTGAGTTCCTTCTCTGACTACCGTGTTTCCCCAAAAATAAGACATCCTCCGAAAATAAGACCTACTTCATGGAAACACAATACCGTATTTGCCGGCATATAAGACGATTTTTTTGGCCCTGAAAAATACGTATTTGCCGGCGTATAAGACGACCCCCTAACATTTCCACTAAAAATACAGAGTTTGTTATATACTCGCCGTATAAGACTACCCCCCACTTGGAGGCATATTTTTCAGGGCCAAAGGGTCGTCTTATACGCTGGCAAATACGGTACATCCTCTGAAAATAAGATCTAGCGCATCTTTGGGAGTAAAAATTAATATAAGACACTGTCTTATTTTCGGGGAAACGGTAGGAAGGTAGGAGGGCAGAGTTCAGGACAGACACAAAACAGAGAACCTAGGAGGCTGCAAGAACAATAATGGGGAACTTCAGAGACAAAAAATGAGTTGGGCATGGTCAGGGCTTCTTTATACTCAAAGTTTTCACAATATAAACCCCAAAAGCACACAGAGCTCCTATCATATCAGTTACATCAATTCATTCCTTTAAATATCTCTGAACACCTAACTCCTAGACACTCGGCTGGGCAATGGAAATGCAGTTACCCTTCAGGAGAGCTCTCACTTGGGTCAGGATGACATGTTAAACACTTCATAAGTAGGATCTCAATTATTCATTCAAAGTGAGATAAGAACTCACTTATAAATGAGAACACTGAGGCTGAGAGAGGTTCGATCACTTTTCAACAGTCACACAACCAGAGAGTGATGGAATGAGGATCCAAACCTGACTCTTAAACATGGCATTGAGCCATACTTTCCAGCTTTAAAGATCTCATGGTCCTGGAGGCAACAAACAATGTCACAACTATGAGGCCATGGAGTCACTACCACAGAAAGGACATGAAATAAGGACTGGAAGTAGAGGGCATTGAGAAAAGATTCCCGCCGAAACCGATTTGGCTCAGTGGATAGAGCATCGGCCTGCGGACTGAAGGGTTCCAGGTTCGATTCCGGTCAAGGGCATGTACATTGGTTGCGGGCACATCCCCGGTGAGGGGTGTGCAGGAGGCAGCTGGTCGATGTTTCTCTCTCATCGATGTTTCTAGCTCTCTATCCCTCTCCCTTCCTCTCTGTGAAAAATCAATAAAATATATATTTAAAAAAAATCCCAGGGGAAACTTTGTGTGAGTCTGGAAAGTTGAGGAGCACACCAGGAGAAAAGGGGTGGGGGTGGGGGTGGGGAATGGACCTTCCACAGAGAACAGCAGAAGTGTGAAGGAGCATACAGTGTTCAGAAAACTGGTTGGTGGGGCAGCTAGAGGGCAGTGTGCATAAGAAATAGGAAGTGTGAGCCAAAACCAGTGCATAAGGGGCCTGACATTTCATGAGGAAGAATGTAGGTTTTATCCTATGAGCCATGGGAAGCCTTAAAATTTTTGTCTAGGGTAGTGAACAGGACCAGCTTTTCATTTTAAGAAATCATTCTAAAGGAGAGATCTCAAAGCTTATCTGTCTCCCTTCCTCTCCTAGGGTTGTTAACTCTATTAAAAGGCCATGTGTAAAGGCTAAAGGTTTGCTTCCTAGAGTTGGATCACATGTAGGGACTTATCTCCCAATGGCCTGTGAAGTTTACTTACTCTACCCATGTTACTAAACAGAAGTTGTTGACTTGCAATTCTTAAAAATCAACGCACAATAAGCTAAAAACACCTCCTTTATTCTTGGCATCAGCATTGACAGTTCATGACAGAGGATAGTTTGCTTGGCCAGCTTTTGCTGGAAAACCTTGCATAATCTTGATGGCACAGTAGTATTTTACATTTACTTGCACAGAAACACGCAAGATTCTTGTGGCAGTGACCGAAAATGCTGAAATATCTCAGGTGCTCAAATTCTGAGGCCCCATATCTCCTCCCCCTAACAAGGAATAAGATTGTTCACTGCCTGCAAAACCCATGTCTCCCCTCTCCCCAGCCCTCCACGCACATCCCTTCCAGCTCCATGATTACCCGGTTCCATTTTCAGATCACCAACCTCTAAGGCTGGCCTTTTCAAGGCCACAGTAAGCAGAAAAACATCTGCATTATATAAATAATAAATTATAATTAAAATAGGATATAGAAAGGGGAAACCAGCAAGTGTCTACCAGAAAGCAAGGATTCAGGCAGAACTGGTGAAAAAGCCATTAGACAAAGCACAAAAATACTACTGCATGGCAGGGAAGGGCTTGACAAGAGGGAAAGAGACGGCGGCAATACTGAGTGTAACAAAACGGGCTGGCCACCGACTGCCTGGAAAACAGAGTGAAGCCCAAGAAACACCAATCAAGATCTCTTTACCCCATGAGAAGAGCGAAGCAGACTCACTTTGTTTTCAGTAATCACCTGGGTGGTTCTGAAAGTCATGCCCTGGTCTGAATAGAGATCGGGCCCAGGCTGTTCGAGTCCATTGCAAAACCATGGAAATTGTGTACAGATAAACAGCCAGGCCAGATCCACGAAGAGGAGCATAAGAGAGAAAAGAAGAGGCCCTCTCAGGCGGCACTCTGCCTAACTAAAGGCCTGGTCCCAGGGTAAGATGTTCAAGGGCTTCATTCACACCATGATTAAAAAATCAACCCCTTGCCTTTGCCAAGAAGATGGAATGTTTCATAGATAACACTCTCCATTCTCAAACTCCTTAACAAGGCATCTCTGGGGATAAGAGGAAACTGTTCTGGAGGACTTGTGCCCTCTGGCCCCACTTTGTTTCCATATGATCTGACAGCAGCCAAGACAGTTCATGTGATTGGATTTACTCTTCCTAGAATTAAGAGGCGCAGCCAGCAACAGGAAATTGGTGCCATGGATGAAATTATTCTGCTGTGGGGAGTGGAGAGGCTGAGGTGAATGGGAAAGACCACTCAGTCACGGATGGAGAGCTAGTTGAGAGAAGAAGACACAGCCTCCCGGATCCAATGGAAGAGCTGAGCCAGCTTGCAGAGGAAGGGCAGGGAGGAAGGAGATGCTGTAGGAAAAAGAATATTATTGTCAATGTAACTTCCTTCACTCCCCTCCTCTTCACTTAGTCCCATTTCCCATCCCTCAGGAACTCTACCGACTTGGGAACATAAGGCTTCTTTTGGAAGCATAGTTTGATTCTTAATGTTACTCCCTCAACAATAAAGAATTCCACTTTCTCTAGGACATATTCTCTGAAATATGCTTTCTTCACTTAGATTACAATGATCTTAAATTTTCTGAGAAAAAGGTTCAAATATATTATGTTTTACCTTTTTAATTTACAAAAAAACTGCTAATGTGTCTGTTTCTGGTGAGTTGAATTTGGGAAGAGACTTTTTACTATAATTCATTTCTATATCTTTTAAGTTTGGAGCCATGTGACAGTATTACCTATTTTTATTATATTAAATATACTGAAATTAAAGCAAAATTCACCTCTTTGGACTTAAAGCTGAGTTGGTTTGTTTTCATTATTTGAATTTCTGATTTGTTTTTTAAAAATTTATTTTAGAGAGAGGAAGAGAAAGGGAGAGAGAGAGAGAAAGATTGATGTGAGAGAGAAACATTGATCAGTTGCCTCCTGAGCATGCCTGGGGATCGAACTCTCAACCTGGATATGTATCCTGACTGACAATCAAACCTGCCACCTTTCAGTATTCAGAACAATGCTCCAACCAACTGAGCCATACCAGCTAGGGCTGAATTCCTGATTTTTTAACTGATTTAAAAAAATGTTATTATTTAAAAAAAAATATTTTATTGATTTTTTACAGAGAGGAAGGGGAAGGGAGAGAGAGTTAGAAACATCAATGAGAGAGAATCATTGATCAGCTGCCTCCTGCACACCCCACACTGGGGATGTGCCCGCAACCCAGGTACATGCCCTTGACCGGAATCGAACCTGGGACCTTTCAGTCCACAGGCCGACGCTATATCCACTGAGCCAAACCGGTTAGGGCAAAATGTTATTTTTTAAGAAAGTTATTGACAGACTATCTTCGGTATATCCTTTCTATGGAGGTCAAACTGCAGCCCATTCATGAGTCCTCCTTTCCCATAACACCACTGAGTAATGACTACCACCGAAGGTCAGGACATCAGCCAGGGCACTTCTGAAGAAGTCTGAGCAGCTCTGCGAACAGCAAGCTCAAATGGCCTCTTGCCATCTGTACTTAGGAGACCAGGGTTTATGAAATGAAAGGGCTTAAAAAACCATAAAAAATTTCCTAAATTTTTATCAAGTCTCTGGAACAATGGAGAAAGTCAGAGGATAGTGTCTGCTATGATGAAGTAACTGCTTGAGCTAAAGTCAACCCATGGACAGATAAGGGTGAAGACCTAGGGAGGGGTGGGAGGAGGACACAGTGGGTCCATAAAGATAAATTTTTATAAAGTCAGAGGATAGATATGAATGAATACAAACTACCTTAGCTTACCTGAAGCTAACTAGTGATTCTTTCCCTAAGCATACAGAGCTATTCAGAGGGATATCCTGCTCAGTGTTCAGCAAAGGCGTGAAAAAGAAAACTTTGAGCAATACAAAAAAAAAAGTTTCACTGAATTAGAGAAAAGGAAATGGGGGAGATGGAAACCTAAAAATTAAATTAAAAACTGGCAGTTTGAAAGACAAATTGTGTGTGTGATCCTGGGCTAGTCACTTTTATCTGTGGTTCTCAAGTTTCTCAATCCAAAAAGAAAAACAAAAGATGCCAAAAGCAGTTTGGCTCAATGGATAGAGCATCGGCCTGCGGACTGGGGGGGGAGGGTCCTGGGTTCTATTCCGGTTAGGGGCATGTAAGTTGGTTGCGGGCACATTCCCGGTAGGGGGTGTGCAGGAGGCAGCTGATCAATGTTCTTCTCTCATCGATGTTTCTAACTCTCTATCCCTCTCCCTTCCTCTCTAAAAAATCAATAAAAATATATTTTAAAATAAATAAATAAAAAAGAAAAAGAAAGAAAAAAGAAAGAAAAGTACTGGAATAAGGGTTTCTAGTTTTACCTCCAGTTTTGAAAGTTATATAATTGTATTCTAAGTCTAAATTCATGAGAAGAGTAGAGACCAGACATAACTCACATAGAGGAAAAAAAAATCTAAAAGCGTGAACGCCTATCCTTTGGCCCAGTGCTTACATGTCTGAGGAATTAATCCTCAGGAAATAACCAAGGTTGTTCCAAATAGTACTTAGGAAGCTCAAGTCTGCCTTATAGCACTGCAGAAAACAGAATACGAAGTAATCAAAATGTTCTGCAATGGAGAGTTGTTAAAATCAATTATGGGACTTTCTGTAAATTGGAATATTATTTAGCCATTTAAGATCATGTTTCAAAAAATACTTATCATATGCAAAATTTACTTATATCCATATATGTCAATACATATAAAAAACGCTGAAAGTATAACCATTACAATAGCAAACTTACAGGGGATTTGTTCTCTAAATTTTTCCTATTTTCCACATTTCTAAAATGTGTAAGTTTTTCATTTACAATTTGATATGTTTTAAATTAAAAGTTTTTTAGACATAAGGAAGATTTTTTTTAACTCTGAGGTTCTATTCAGAGTTCAATCCTGCACAAAGTACATGATAATGATTCAAACTCAATGTTCAAGAGTCAGCAGGGTAGACGTTTTCCAGACTGCTCTCACTGACCACAGCGCTAGTCTCTCCTAGGTGGGCTGGGCCAGCTCTTGCTCGGGTCCAGCAATTCCTCCTTATGGAAGAGACTCAAAGAAATGGCACAGGAGGTACCCCCATCCCCAAGAGGGCTCCCACAGGCCCGGTCCTTGTTCGCTGCCCCTTCTCCGGGAAGGGTAGAAGGAGAGGTGGGCTTCACACTCACCTGGATCAAGCCTCACCACCAAGAGGCAGAGAATCAAGGTGGCCAGGAGGCTCTTTTTGAAGGGCAGGGAAACGAAGTGGCTCACCGCAGAGTCCCAGAGCCGGCGAAGCAACATCAGTAGCGACAGAAACTTGTGGGAGGAGTCTGGCCAGGGAGACAGAGCATAACTGTAAGGTAAGTCACAGGAACCAGCTTCCCTAAGTTGAGCTTTGAGCTTGATTATAAGAGTTGAACAAAAGGTAATTTTATAACTCATGTAATTCCTAAAGGAGATTCCGAAGCTCCAACAATGTTTTAAGGACTACATCACCAGACTATCATTTCCTTAGGGGAGGACTTTGACAGACCACATCTACTCAGCTAGGAAAGTCTGGCTTATTTGGTGTTTTTCTAAATATCCTATTTCATAACATTATTTGTATTTTAGCCTAAGATACATGCATAGAGTTACACAGAACAATAGGTCTTGATTATCACAATAATGCAGGCAAATGAAGGGCACTTACCTCACATAGTGAAGAATTCAAAGGTCCTGGATTATGAACATAAACATGAACACTAGCAACCCAAGAACAAGTGGTGCCCAGTCCTGAGAGAACACTCTGAATTTGCCATCAAACCACTATCTGCTCCCTCCTCCCCATGGGCGGAGGGGTAGAGGGCTTGGAGATCCATAGGTAATCCCTGAGGCCAACATGTCCTATTTGCAAAAAAGTGATCCTGTCTCAGCAGGTTCATGCTCACACACACACATACACAACAACCACAACACTTAAGACAACAGTGTTACAGTTTCCTACAGCTGAAGGGCTCTTGGGGTGGGGGGAGGGATTCAACCTATTCTATATATTATGACTAATACATTAGAAACCACCAAGAAGGGGGAGTGAGGGGCTGAAATTCATGATAAAGAACAACTTCCTTACAGAACTGCCATTGATAAAATGAGCTGCTTTAGAAAATAGTGAATTTCTGCACTTAAACATATTTATGTACAGTTTAGAAGTCTAGATCACTCAAGAAAAAGGAGATGAAAAGGATTAAAGAACCAGGGGAAGGGTCTGGAGTAGAAGAACCTTTAAGTCCCTTTGTAACAAATCAACACCCAAACCCACCCCCTTGCAGGTTCCCCTTGTATGATGCTAGCCAGGTGTGTGGTGTTGAGTCCTGAAGCGGTTTCTCTACAGAAGCCAGTTTATAAATCTGCACTCTAATGTGCAGAGGTGGGCTGTCCATGAAGGGGGTGGACATAAATCACTGGAAAAGACACCCAAGAGGTCTGGTGAGGGAGGCAGATGGGAGATTGAGCAGAGGCACCCAAACTGAAGATAAGTAATTTTTACCTCCTAAGTCAAGTTACCAAGTTATCATGTTGGTTTCTCATTATCTTTTGGCTATCCCAAGCATACCTCAGCTATGTCTACATTTGCACTAGCATTTAAAGGAATAACATCCTACCTAGCCCAGCATAGTACAGACAAGAGATCTAAAGAGAGGACCCCAAGGAGATGATGATTTTTAGGAGAAAAGCATCAAGGTCCTGAGACCCAGCAACACATTCCCATATGAAGATTTTCTTTCCACTGCCAACTTCAGCATGTCTGGACTTTCTAAGCAACTCAACCAGTTTCCAATCCCGTGATTTGGGAGTTACTGATAGAATTGTTCCCAAGCTCCCAGGAATGTCATGATGGACCCCAAGGTCCAGAGGAAAGCCCACAACCACACTTTAAAGAAGCCACACAAGGATAATATCCTACCTTCCTGGCTTAGCTTCTGGTCCTCCTCAGAGTCAGAGTGCTCATGTTTCTGCTGTTGTCTTGCTATGCTGATGACCTGGAGTACATCCAGCTGCTGCTCCTCACTGAAGACCGCAGAGCCCATGACTAGCTCCTCAGCCTCCGACAAGCAGCCCAGAGGCAGAAGCACCTGCTGCAGGTAAAGTTCTGCCAAGGCTCTGTATTCTGGAAGGCCCTGATTGTCTGGGTCTTGGATCCAGGCACTGGCCGCTTCCAGCATGGCTCCGGGCTCTTGCATTTTGCTGTATAAAAGAACACTGCAGCCCCAAATAATCCAATCCACCCCCCAAAAAAAAACAACAGTCAGTGTTCCACAGTTGGTTCATTTCTCATAACCACCATACTCTCTTATCTAACTCCTCCCCTGTGTCCTCCGGCCCTTCCTTTTTTTAAAAAAAAATATATTTTATTGATTTTCCACAGAGAGGAAGGGAGAGGGATAGAGAGCTAGAAATGTCGATGAGAGAGAAACATCGACCAGCTGCCTCCTGCACACTCCCTACTTGGGGATGTGCCCAAAACCAATGTACATGCCCCTGACCGGAATCGAACCTGGGACCTTTCAGTCTGCAGCCGATGCTCTATCCACTGAGCCAAACCGGTTTTGGCCCTCCAGCCCTTCCTTATGGAATGCTGACATTGAAAAGAATTAGGAATTCCTAGAAAGTAGCAAAAAGTTCTCTTCCACTATGACACTCCACTCTGTCATCCCATTTTACATCTCCTATTCCCAGTATCCTCTACTCTTCATTTCTTTTGACGCACTCCTGAATCCCTCCTCCTCATACTTTAGTGCTGTTTTGAGGTCTGGGAAAAAAAAATCAGATATGGAGGGAAATAGTAGGGAATGCGAAAGGAGATATTAGGCACTGATTCAGAAGAGAATAAAAGTCTTCATTTCTGGAATGATCCAATGAGTCAGTAACAAGGACCTACCACAGCTCCAGGACTTTGGGGGGTAGCTTTTCAGGGACCTGGTAATACTGAAGAACCCAGGAAATAACTTCCCGCCACCGATCCATTTCTGCCAGGGCCTGGATCCCCACAACACACAGGGAGCATTTCACCTCTAAGGAGCTGTCAGCAGAAGAAACAACTCAGGTTTAGAAGTGGTCCCCTTCCATTTCCATTCACACCTCCACCCTGGGACTGTTCTTCCCCACCTTCCGATTTAGCAGCTATCACTTCCATCCTCCCCATTAGTATTCAAGGTGTCCTCACAATTACAATTGGTCTAATGGGCCCCAATGCAGAGAAAACTGCCCATTCTCCTAGAAATTAAAAGTTCCTATAAACCTAGAGGCAAATCAACACTTGCCCAACATCTTTTTTAAAATATATTTTTAATGATTTCAGAGAGGAAGAGGGAGAGATAGACACATCAATGATGAAAGAGACTCACTGATTGGCTGCCTCCTGCCCCCCCCCCCTGGGGTTGAGCCCACAACCCAGACAAGTGGCCTTGACAGTCCATAGGTCGATGCTCCATCCACCAAGCCAAAACGGCTAAGGCATGCCCAACATCTTTGTATACAGGTGTACTTTCCCCTTTGTATGCCAGAAAGAGAAAAGTACACCTGCAACACAGGTGTGTGGGTGGAAAGAGAGCTGGAACTAACAGTTTGTGTGAAGAAATGGGCATGGAGCCTGAGTGTGGGAATCCACTGGCCTTAGTGCCAGCCAATGAGGTACCTCCAGGCACCAGGAATCAGTCTTCAGCGTTTACTGTAACAAGCCTCACTACAACCCCTAAAATCACAATCAGGGCTCCTCAGCTTTGACTATTCTACCCACCACCTAATGTGTGATCTAATCCAATTTTACAACCCACAGAGAAATGACGTCCTCAAGTTCCAGCAGAGGCTAGCAGCATTAGAAAAGGCAGTGGAGGGCAAGGTTTTTCTCTAGGTTGATTCTTTAATCCAGCTCTTCAGCAGACCAGAACCCTATTCCCACTCATCAGCCAAGACCATATGAGAACAACTTAGGGATGGGGAATGTACCTAGGAAAGCACTGAGCCCGCTTATGGAAATAATTTAATACAGTACACATTCTATTTTCCCATCACGCCATCACATTGAAACAGGAAGCAAAGAATTGGTTAAGTTCTGCCCAGGGCTCAGTTTTCTCGTCTGTAGAATGGGCACATCAGCCTGTTAGAGGCTTCCTGTGTACATTCTGGGAATGACAGGTTCCCGGAATGCTGGTCCCTCCCAGGCAACCCCCGCACGTACGTGCCCACAGGCCCGTCAGCCAGCGCGTTGTTGCTCAGGCTCTGGCCGGCTCGCACGCAGGTGTGCAGGGCCTCCCGGAAGTCCTGGTGCACCACCAGGTGATCGGCCGCCTCCTCCAGTAGAGCTTCGGCCGCCGCTGGTGACGGGACGACGCGCACCGTTTCGCTGCTGCTTAGGGCACCCCCGACCCCTCTAAGTGGGGCTGCAGCTGTCGACGGGTCACTCTTCATAGCAGCCTGGTTCGAGGCCTGTCTCTACAGACGTCCACGTGGCCCCTCTCCGGGGCTCCAGGAGAGCCCTTTTCGGCCAGGGAGAAGTGGGCAGTCCTCACAGCCTTGTCCACAACCCTTCCGGAGGCGGAGTCCTGGACAAGGAAAAGAAAGGCTAAAGCTAGCCTCGCCCGGCACCATCGATGTGCAGAACGGCTGCGTGCTTCAAGTACCTGGCCTAGCGTCTCCGTCCCCACAACGTGAACAGATAAACCTAAGCCCTGGGAGGATGCGAGTGTATCCTACTTTGTTCCAAAGAACAAAGCCACTCACCCAAGGAATAAACGTTATCTTTCCTGTTCTCTGGGCTCTGCTGCAAGGTTTTGGCGGCGCGCGGAACTCTGGGAGTTGTAGTTTTCCGGCCCTCGGCTCTAGCTCTAATAATGCAAATGGACAAATTCTGACTACAACTACCAGCATGCCCCGCGCTCCAAAAACTGCCTGTCACAGGAGAAAACAAACTGACAACAGTCCTTTGAGGCCAGGAATATCAAAGGTGAGGTTATGTTCAGAGATGAGTTGGTCCCTTTACTAACCAGACCTAGAAGAGGCCAGAAAAGAAATTCCGGTAAGGAAGTGGAGGTAATGCAGTCTTCTGAGCATCTGTAGGAATAGCAATTAGGGCAGATCAGGTGTGGATGAAAGGAGACACATGCTAACCTGACAAGCTCAGGGGAGGCCTGCGTGACAGTCTTGCAAACTCAGAGACCTAAAATAACTACAAAAGATGGTCTGAAAATTAAATATTTAACTACAAACAGGTTATAGTGGGTAGTCATGTCCTAGTCCGATATTTTCCCTGACAAAGATCAACTTAGATCTTCTTTACTGAGCCCATTTGCCTTTTTGCCTCTAAGATAACATATCTATGAGATGTCTGGGTAACTTGTAACTTCCCTTTTTCTGGAGCCCCTGGGGCACAACCAAATGTGGTGGGTGCCAGGACAGATGCCTCAAATTCCTTCATTATCATGTTAATTGTTTCTGTACCCACCTAACTATGTGTCCATCATTTTACTTTTTATCCAGTTCCAGGGGTTTCCCACCGCTTTGCTTTATCCCACCTCCTTAATCTATCACCAATGAATTTCATGTAACCTACCTATGTCCCTCCTTTGATTGCAATGTATAAATACAAATGTAACCCACCATTCTCCTGAGTATTATCTCAATTTGTTGAGGTTTTGCTTCCCAGCATATGTTGACAGTTTGGCTCAAATAAACTCACAAAATTCTTTCCAGGTTTCAATGTGTTTTTTTTTCTTCTTCTTTCATTAACACAGGAAAGAGAAGTAAGCACCTTATAACCATGATGAAGTTAGGACTGAATTTATTTCATCTATTGTGTGCTAGGCTCTATTCTAAGAACTGAGAATCCTTCAATGAGACAAAAATGTTCTGACTTTGTGGAGCGTACATAGAGTGAAAGTGTTGTGAGGTCGAACCCTGGAGTCAAAAATAAGACCACCGGAGGCTGCTAATTGATTTTAAAAAACAGGCAAGGATTTATTGAGCTGGCCAGTGATGGCCGCGAGAGCACCACACATAGGTGGAGTCCACCCTCACCCGCACTGTTCCAGGTATAGGCAGTCCTTTTAAAGGTCTAAACCACAAACATTTCCCTTGGTTCTAAATTCTAAATTCTAAATGCTGGGAATGGCCCTGCAGTGTCATTCCCAGCCACATCCTGCTGGACGTTGGAATGTGGACCTATCTTGCAAAAGCAGATTGTACAGAAGCAGAATTGAGCAAATGTATGTATGTATGTATGTATGTATATATGTATACACACACACACACACACACACACACACACTCACACACACACACTAGAGGCCCTGTGTGCACTGGGGTGGAAGGTGGTGTCCCTCAGCCCAGCCTGCGGGGAGCAGGCTTTGGCAGTCAGATATCCTTAGCCTTGAGTAATAGACAACCCTGTCTTCCCTGCCTGGAAATTGGATGAGGGTCTGTTCAGAGGCACAATGTGGAGCAGCTCTTAGGAGCTTCTGAGACACCACAGAGAGTAGAACATCTGTGTCTCCAAAAATTTGAACTCATAGCATGTCAGAAAGATAATTTCTTTCTTCATAAAAAATATCTTCCCATTAGGAGAAACAATGAAAAGTGACTTTTCACAATGTCCACCTTGGGCCTGAGGCCCAGCCAGCCCCCACTGCTGTGTCCCCCCAACACTAAAGGCCATTGAAGTCCCACCACATGCCATGTACTCAGACAGGTTTGCTCATTTACCCCTCGGAGCAGCTCTGTGCCAAGTCAGCCTGAGTCCTACTTCACATATGACCAAGCTTGGGCTGACAGAGCCTATGTCACTCTCCTGATAAGTGATAGGATGGGAATGGGGTTCCATCACCCGCCCTTTCTAAAGGACACAGAGGAGCCTCCCTCTGGAAGATGGACTTCCTAGGCAGGATAAGCGATCAGATCACACTCCCTGCTATTGTGGTCCCAAGGGGATGGTCCTCCACAACCCTCGGTGTCTATGCCAGGATGACAAAGATAACAGAGGAGATGAAATCCTGTCCTTGTTCCAAGAGACATCTGTTTGGTGATTCCTGAAGGGGAGAATAGGGCTCCAGCAGAAACTCAGGTGTTACCCTTGGGCCAGGTGATCTAGAGGAAAGGGAAGTGGTATGTATGAACCTGCTTTCAGAAAATGCACTTTATATGTCATCTCCTTTCATTCTAACAGCTATTTACATTACCCATTATTATGAACAATACTCATAACAGGCTACTGACATTAGAGGAGTATGTGCACCTCCGAGAAACACTTTTTCTTGTCTCCTGATCAGCTGCTCACTCTGGAATTGTCTTAAAGTTTTCCCATTTTTTCCTTATGCTTCCAGGGATCTGAATGCCCTAATCCCCCCCTCCCATCAGATACCAACACAGACCCCTTTGGGTCAGGGGGCAAAAGTAGCACTAGTGAGAGATGCAGGAAAATTTCAGTTTATAAATATACTTTTATATATTGTTTGCAAACTTGTACTCAAGGAGAATGGAACTTTTTTAAAAAAAATACTAAATCTTTATTGTTCATATTATTACAAATGTTCCTTATTTCCCCCCCCCCTCCATTGCTCCCCTCCACCAAGTTTCCATCCCACCCTCTGCCCTTTCCCCATCCCCATTGTCCTCATCCATAGGTGCAGTTTATGTGCAGTCTGCTTCCCCCCACCCCCACTCCCCATTTCCCCGAGAATCATCAGTCCACTCCCCTTCCATACCTCTGATTCTATTATATTCACCAGTTAATATTGTTCATAATGATTTTTAATTCCCTTGGTTTTTAGATTCACTTGTTGGTAGTTGCGTATTTGTTGTTCATAATTTTTATCTTTATTTTCTTCCTCTTCCTAAAGAACCCCTTTTAGCAATTCATATAATTCTGGCTTGGTGCTGATGAACTTCTTTAGCTTTTTTTATTTATTTATGAAGCTCTTTATCTGGCCTTAGATTCTGAGTGATAGCTTTGCTGGGTAGAGTATTTTTGGCTGTAGGTTCTTGCTAGTTATCATCTTGAATATTTCTTGCCATTCCCGTCTGGCCTGCATGGTTTCTGTTGAGAAATCAGCTGACAATTGTATGGGTGCTCCTTTATAGGTAACTACCTGCTTTGCTCTTGCTGCTTTTAATATTCTCTCTTTGTCTTTTGCTCTTGGAATTTTAATTATGATGTGTCTTGGAGTGGTCCTCTTTGGATTCCTTTTGTTTGGGGTTCTGTGCGCTTCCTGGACTTGTAAGTCTATTTCTTTCCCCAGGTGGGGGAAGTTTTCTGTCACTATTTCTTTCAATATGTTTTCGGTATCTTGCTCTCTGTCATCTTCTTGGACGCCCATAATTCTAATGTTGGTTCGCTTGAAGTTGTCCCAGAGGTTTCTTACACTATCTTCAACTTTCTGGATTCTCTTGTCTTCTTGCTTCTGGTGGAGGAGTGTCCTCTGGCTCTTTGTGTTCCAAATCTTTGACTTGATTCTTGCAATCTTCCATTCTGTTTTTAGGACTCTGTATAATATTTTTTTATTTCAGAGAATGTATTCTTTATTTCTATTTGATCCTTTATCATTTCTTGTTGATCCTTTATTATTTCTAGTTGATCCCTTTTCATATCTTCATAGGTCTCATTTATTTTATTGGCCTTTTCTAGGAGATTCTTGAACAACCTTGTAAGCGTGGTTTTGAACTCTATATCCAGTCGCTTTTTGTCCTCCATTTCTTTCGTTTGTGATCTGTTTCCTCGACTTGGCATTTTCACTGCTTCCCTGAGTTGGTAGGTTGGGAGGATCAGCTGTGTCTATGCCAGGAGACAGCCTTATTCCACTAGACTTGGAAACCTGCAAAAGCTTCTGTGTTTAGCTTGGATGGGGCCGTGTTTCAAGGTGGAGCCTACAGCTTTGGCTTCAGGTTAGCTCCGCCCTCTGAGGTTCCTGAGTCTCAGTGTACCTCAGTGTCCTTTGGTATTCGCTGCAAGCACTTCTGAGAGAAAGGCGCCCTAGAGTTTTGCCCGCTATCAGACAGTCTAGTCTCTCCCCCAACAAGCCCGCAAGTGGTGTTCAGTGCAGTTGGAAGTGGGGTTAAGAGCAGTCCAGAGCTTATGTCTCCTTCCTGCTAGGGCAATCCCGTAGCCCAATCAACCTTCTGTCCTCTGCGTGCAAATGTGTGAGACTCCGGGGCTCTGCCTTTCGCCGCACCCCTGAGCTTCCGCCTGGGACCCCAGGGTCTTGCCCAGAACTGGGGTTCAGTGCAGTCGGAGTTGGGGTTCAGCACAGTCCAGAGCTTTTATCTCCTTCCCGCTAGGGAACGCCAGCCAGGCACTCAGCCGCCCCCTCTTCTCCGGCTCCGTCCTCTCCCCGAGCGCGCACCGTGCCTCAGTACCTTAGGCTTTTACAGCTCCTCTGGTTTTCCTTCTGGTTTTCTCTTTCCTTCTGGTTGTAGAATTTCCAGTCAGTCAACTTTCCTGTAGTTCTGGATAATGTCCACTTTATATTTTAGTTGTATTTTTTTGAAATTCTTGAGTGAGGCTGCAGTTAGGTGTTTACCTCTGCCGCCATCTTGGTTTTTTTCCCAAGGAGAATGGAACTTTGATAAAACTGGAAAAAAAAATGTCTGAACAGGTCAACACAGATAATGAGCATGTATTTTCATTACTTTGTAAAAGTATTCATTTTGTTCAATTTCATGGGGAAATGAAGTGGATTTTTAAAAACCGAGTTTAGTGTGTGTGTGTGTGTGTGTGTGTGTGTGTGTGTGTGTTCTCTCTAGCCTTAAAAAACATTCACAGTTACAACTTTACCCTCACTCAGCCCCTGGTCTGATTCTCAGAGTTGCAATCCTGGACCAGGCCACCAGGTGGCATCACATATTTCAATGTTTATGCTTTTGTTTACTGAAGAGGAGTACATTTTGCAAAGAGTAAGAATATTTTGAAAAGGTTTGTTTACTAAGATGCCAATTCTCTATGAAAGATTCATATGTATATTAAATCAGTTCCCTCTGCCATTGACCCCAAATCTACATCGTGTTCAATGATTCATCTCTTCCCTCATCAGGGTCTGTTGATATACAGTGTGGACTGTACAAGACAGTCTTTAACAGAAAGCAGGGCCTCCACCTTCCATTATTACTCCTCCCCCATATAGACTTCCGTGTTCTTCTCTTCCACACATTCTTCCAGTCATCCCCATCCAGGACACTATGGACCCAGCTGCCCAGACTCCATTCTATGCCCCATGCTCTCTCAGTCACCTCTTACCCCCTGCCCCTTTCCCCCACATCACTGCTACCTGGTGTTTCATCAGGCGCAAGTTCTAAAGTGTATGTTTTTACAGTCTTCTTTTACACCTACGTTATTTTTCATTGAGAATTAGAGTCATTCCATGCATAGGTTTATGGGCTGAATTTTAAGGGAGGGTATTATATGTTTTTCTCTTAGAATAAACTTATTTGTGAAGGAATTTGAAAGTGGTGGTACTTGGTGCCACCTCCTGACAGAAGTCTGAGCTGCAACTTGAACATCAAGAAGCCTGAAGGTGTGAAGGAGCTTTCTGGAAATCTGGGTAGAAGAGGCGAATTCCTTGGGTAGGGCTATACTGATGGCTTGTTTCTGGAAATGTCATATAAATGGAAGCATGCAATACATGGTCTTTTGAATATTCAGCTTCTTTCACTAGCATAATGTTTTCAAGGTTCATCCTGTTACAGTATGTAGCAGTACTTCATTCAATACAATAAAAGTACAATAAAAGCAGTACTTTTTATTGCCAAATGACGTACACATTTTATTTATCCATTCATTAATTCATGGACATTTGATTGGTGTCACATTTGGTTATTATGAATGTTGATGCTAGGTACATTCCTATACTAGTTTCTATTTAGACTTGTTTTCATTTCTCTGGGCTTTGTTCCTGGGAGTGGAATTACTGGGTCATATGTTAAGTCTATTTAACTTTTAAGGAATTGTCAGATTGTTTTCACAACCCTGATAGTCTTGAGGGTGTCAGGCTGTTTGTTATTTTTTTCATGATTAGACATGATCTTTTGTCTATTCTTGTGCCAGTACCAGGCAGTTTTGAAAATCATGGATTGGTAGTATAGCTTGATATCTGGTACTGTGAGCCCTCCAACTTTGTTCTCCTTTTTCAGGATTGTTGTGGCTATTCTGGGTCTTTTAAAAAAAAATTCCATCTGGGGAGGGAGGGCATATATTGGGGGGGGGGCAATGATAAGCTATGTATACAGATAATACCTTAATAAAAAAAAAATTCCAGATGAATTTTTGGAGTTTGTTCTAGATCTTTGAAATGTGCCATTGGTATTTTAATGGGGATTGCATTGAATCTGTTAATTTTTTGGGTAGTATGGATATTTTAATGATGTTGATTCTACCAATCCATGAACATGGTATTTTCTTCCATTTGTTTATGTCTCCCTCTATCTCTTTTTTTCAATGCCCTATAGTTTTAGGAACATAGGCATAAAATAGTTTAGGAACACAGGAATAAAAAATAGCGACAAACAAGTACTTATCAATAATAACTTTAAATATAAATGGATTAAATGCCCCAATAAAAAGACATAGGGTAGCTGAATTGATAAGAACACATAACCCTTATATCTGCTGTCTACAGGAGACTCACCTCAGAACAAAGGTTTCACACAGACTGAGGTGAAGGGATGGAAAAAGGTTTTCCAGGCGAATGGAAATGAAAAAAAAAAAAAAAAAAAAAAGCCGGGGTAGCAATACTTATATCTGACAAATTAGACCTCAAAGTGAAGGTTATAACAAGAGATAAGGAAGACTAATTCATAATACTAAAGGGAGCAATTAATTTTCTTTAATCCTAATAGGTATTCAGGTTACTCATCATTGTAGAGAGAGCCTGGGAAGGAGCATGAGCTAATTGTTGGCTGAGTCCAGTGGTGTCATCAGAACCACGTCCTGGAAATATAAATTGCCAGAGGCAGGTGTGTTGTCAGCCTGACCTTTAGCTCAGGCACCAGGGGGTGTGTTTTATTATCTAAGTTCAGCCAGGTGCCAGGAATGGACACAATTATCCAGACTCAGCCAGGAGTGACAATTACAAAGAAGCTACTAGAATGAAGAATTTCAGCTTGCAGCTTGATTTTTAATCATGTTTTCACATAATTTCCTTTGTCTTAAACTCTAGTAAAACTTCCTGGTGTCATGCTGTATATAATATACGTGCTGCTCTAGCCCTGGGTCATTGTCTCTCCATCCGAGAACAGTGTCCCACCTGGTCCCAGCTTTCCATACTGTCTCTGCATCTGTCTCTTTCTTTTTCTCAACCCCCTGTTGCCCCTACTCAGGACTTGTATGCTCTCTAGCCATGCTGGTTACAGCCAAGAGAGAACATTTATACATAATTATAACCATTATTCAGATCAAGGTACTGCCTTTAGGGGAGTTAATTCATTAAGGAGATAACTGTTATCTCCTGATCAGAAGCTCATTCAGGAATTATCCCAAAGTTTTGTGTGTTTTCTTTTTCCCCCATTTTATCTTGATGCCTCCAGAGCTCTGAATGCTCTTGATGGCTACAGTACATATTCCCCATATTTCCTCCTTTTAAAGTAATACTTGCATTGTTTCTCAGTCACAGTATTGAAATTTAAAGCACTTTATAAATTTAAAAAACACACAACAAATTGTGTTCAAACAGGGGAAACAATTCTATAACCATGGCTTGTGAAGCACATTTAGTAACAAAATGATTGGCCACTTATTTTAACAGAGAATTCACATATATACAAATGTGAACAGTAGACATGTTTAAATATGCCTAAAATATAGTGCATTATCCATGGTTATCCAGATAAACAGAAACAGTAGGTGATATAGATAGATATAGATATAGATACATAGATATATAGATATATTGATATGAGATTTATTATGAGTTGGCTCATGCTATTATGGAGGCTGAGAGGTCTCATGGTCTGCTGTTTTCAAACTGGAGAGGCAGGAAATCCAACAGTATAATTCACTTCAAGTCCATGGGAAGCTGATGGTTTGAAACCCAATGTAATGGCCAGAGAAAATGAGATGTCAAGCAGTGAGGCAGGAGAAGAAAAAAAAAAGGCAAATTCCTCCCCCCCTCTATATTTTGTTCTATTCACACTTTCAATGGATTGGAAGAGGCTCATTCACACTGGGAAGTACAATCTACTTCACTGATTCTATGAATTCAAATACTAATCTCATCCAGAACTACCCTCATAGATAAAATACAAATCACGTTTAATCTGGGCAGCTTGTGGCCACTAAATTTGACATATAAAATTAACCATTAGAACTTGAATTAATAAGATGAAAATATAAACCTTAAGTAGACTATTCTATATAATAAAATCCTAATGTGCAAATCGACCAAATGGCAGAACACTATGATGAGCACTGACCACCAGGGGGCAGACGCTCAAAACAGGAGCTACCCCCTGGTGGCCAGTGTGCTCTCACATGGGGAGTGCTGCTCAGCCACAAACTAGGCTCATGGCTAGCAGCAGTGCTAAGGACCCCTCGAGGGATTTCCGACTGCCGACTTGGGCCCACTCCCTGCAGGGTCCTGGACTGTGAGAGGGTGCAGGCTGGGCTGAGGGTCACCCCCCCCACCCCAGTGCACAAATGCTGTACACTGGGCCTCTAGTTAAGTATAAAAGACAAGATTCAAAAGAAGTTGAATTATGTGAAAGCTCTTGGAAATGATCAAGTGTGTGCAGGTGTCTATGTTCATATAGCCCTCATGTATAGGGACACATCTGGAGAGGAAAACACTCTATGACAACAGACTCCTTTGAGTCAGGGAGTGAGAATCAGGTTGGTGAGAGGCAGAATAATTTAAATTTATAAATATACTTTCAAATGTTGTTTGAAATGGTGTATTAAGGGAGAAAGCATTTTCATAAAAAAATGAACACAGAAAATACTTGTGAATAGATTGGTGAAGATAATGCAAACATGTATTCATTTCTTTGTGTGTGTTTGTAATTAACATTACTTTGGGAAAGTGTTCGCTGTATTCAATTTTATGGGGAAATGAAGTAGATTAAAAATTGTGTGTGTGTGTGTGTGTGTGTGTGTGTGTGTGTGTGTGTAGCTAGTTCAAACACACACTCACAGGTGCAGCTTTCTTTTCAGTTCAGACAAGTATCAGGCATCCGATCTCAGGTTTTAGATCTCCCAGAAAATGATGGACACAGAGGAACTGGTCACAGTAGGTGCAAAACTCTAGAACATACTGACAGATACCACTAAGCCAAGATTACAACTTGCATCCATCTCCTCCTTTTTTGAGTCCCAGGTCTGAGCCTCTCAGAGCTGCAATTTTGGATTTGGTCACCAGATAAAATCGATCCCCATTTTTTTTTAAAGGAAAGTACATTTTGCAAAGAATAACAAATGATATGTAAAGCTTTGTTTGCTAGGATACCAATTCTGCTTGGAATATATATAGTTTAATCTGTTATTTATGCCAATCTACATCATGTTCATTTATGTATCTCTTCCATTTTCAGTGTAGGTTGAAGTGTCCACATTGTAGAGGGCTCCCTCCCAGATAGCAGATCAATGACCCTCCTTTATTTCACCTTTGAATAGGCTGCCCAGTCCTTCTCCCACCCCTTGTATGTCAGCCCCTGTCCATGACACTAGATACAGAGATGTCCAGACCCCACTCCAATGCCCTATCCTCTCTGTCACCTCCCAACTGCCCTGAGCTGTCCTTTGCCTGCAGCCCACTTCCAAAGGCGCACCTACTGCCACCTGGTGTTTCACCATATGCAGGCCCCAGAATAAGTGTTTTAGCAATCTTCTTTTACACTTAACTTATAAGGTTTTCCAAAGAGCATTGAATTATCCTGTGCATAGGTTCATAGGCTGAGTTTTGAGGGAAGGGATTGTATATTTTTGCTCTTTGAAAAAAACTCTGTAGTTTGATGATTAAGGTATGTTGGTGCCACCTTATGACGGAAGCCTGAACTGCAGCTTGAACATTACAGAGCAGGAAGGATAGGGGGGAGCTGTGTCCAAAACTCACCAGTTTTCTGCAAATCAAGGTTGGAAGGGAGCATTGCCAGTGTACACGGGTACTGACAGCCTCCAGACAGAAAGTGCAGCCTCTTACGAGGCTTCAGAGAAAGATGTGAGAATAAAAATGTTTTTATGTTTATCCATAGGTCCATGTTGGACCTATGGATAAATCACTAGAGACATATATAAGCAAAAATGGATCTCCTATGCCATCTAAATGTTCAAGAATTCCTTCTCAGTGAGGTCCTCTGTGACCACTTGAGGTAAAAGTGTGGCCCTCCCACCTCCTCATTGCCTTTACCTTCCACTGTTAGCTAACATCTTATATATTGTTGTTGTTTGCAATTGTCTATCTGTTGTCACTAGGGCATAAGCTCCACGAAGGCAAGAATCTGAGTCTGCTTTTGTTTTATTCAAGACATCTCCCAACCTCTAGAATAAGCTAGGCATACATCAGGAGCTCAATAAGTATTGAATGAATGAAGGAAGCTTGGGAGTTACATGTAACAAACACATCTATAGGTGACACCATGGGGTAGTTTAAGAAACTCGAGAGCAGATTCCTGTCTCCTCTCCACTCTCATGTATGATTCCAGATAATAAATGAACTTAAATACTATTTTAGAGTGAATTTAGAACCATGAATAGTACCCTACTGTGTTTCCAGCAGGTTCTCATCCACAGACAGAACTGTAAGGGACCCCCAAAAGAAAGCCCCTGGCTTTCCGAAAACTTCTCTGAGAGCAAGTTCCTGGGGATTCCCACCCTTTTCATGAAACAGACCCTGCAGCCTCTCCACACCCCACAAACTAGGCAACGCCCCTCCCCATGATTTACAGGGCCATTCAACAAAAAGTCGACATAGAACCAGAGTGGTTATGCACAGGAATAGTCTGTGGGTGTGAACAGGGGAGCTCAGCCAGGCTGAAGTTAGGACACTGGCCACCACTCTTCATGGCTGGTGACTGGAAGAGCTTCCAGAAGATAAAGACTTTCTGGCTCTTGCTCTGGGTGCTGAAGACTTGAATATGTTTACTTGTGCACTTTTCTGTATCTATGTTATACCTCAATTTTAAAAGTTTATTTGTAAAAAGAGTAGAATGTGATGCTCTAGTCTTAATATCCCCATACTGGAAGCTACCATGTGCACATCATCAACAGATGGGATAGTCACACAATCAAATTCCACAAGAAAACAAGGATGGACAATCACATGCAAATATAGGAGGATCTAACATATACAATGCCGAATAAAGAAAGCCAGACACAGAAGAGCATACAACGTGTCATCCTATATAATAAAATTCATGCAAATCAACCAAACAGTGGTCAGTGCACATCATAGTGATGCACATCATGTGCTCAATGCAGGAGCTGCCCCCTGGTGGTCAGTGCCCTCCCACAGGGGGAGCGCTGCTCAGCCAGAAGCCCTGAGCTGGGCTCTCAACTGGTGGGCCTAAGCTATCAGTCAGACAGCCCCCGAGGGCTCAGGCCAGGCTGAGGGACCGCCCCGCTGAGTGCATGAATTTTGTGCACCGGGCCTCTAGTATTTTCTATATAAAATTTAAAGGATAATCTGTGCTGTTAGAAATCAGCACAGTGAAACGTAAGACAGGAAACCATAAAAATATTAGAGGAATCCACTGGCAGCAAAATCTCAGACATTTGCCGAAGCAATATCTTCACCAATACAGCTTGTAGAACAATGGAAACTAAAGAGAAAATAAACAAATGGGACATCACAATAAAAAGCTTCTGCAATCAAAAGAAACCACCAGCAAAACAACAAGAAAGCCCACTGCATGGGAGAACATATTGGCCAATGTCATTTCCGATAAAGGTTTAGTCTCCAACATTTACAGGGAACTCATACAACTTAAAAAAGGAAAATAAACAATCTAATTTAAAAAAATGGGCAATTAACCTAAATAGAAACTTTTTGAAAGAGGACATGAGGAAGGCCAAGAGACATATGAAAACATGGTCAAAGTCATTAATCTTCTGAGAGATGCAAATCAAAATGACAATTCGGTACCATCTCACACCTGTCAGAATGGCTATCATCAACAAGTCAACATACGACAGATGCTGGTGAGGATGTGGAGAAAAATAAACTCTCATGCACTGCTGATGGGAATGCAGACTGGTGCAGCCACTGTGGAGAACAGTATAAAGTTTCCTCAAAAAAACTAAAAATGTAACTCCCATTTGACCCAGTGATCCCACTTCTAGGAATATATCCCAAGAAACTAGAAACACCATTCAGAAAGGATATACCGTATTTTTCGGACCATAAGACGCACTTTTTCTTCACCAAATATGCAGTCCCCAGGGACATGGAAGGTCCCGGGGGACCCACTGCCGCTCTGCAACTCGGACCATAAGACGCAGGCACTACTTCTATTCGGACCATAAGACGCAGGCACTTTTCCTCCCACTATTTGGTGAAGAAAAGGTGCGTCTTATGGTCCAAAAAATACGGTATGCACTCCTATGTTTATAGCAGCACAATTTACAATAGCTAATATTTGGAAACAGCCTAAGTGCCCATCAACAGAGAAGCTGGACTGTCTGCCATCAGGTCGGAAAGTGAGGGTGGCTTGCCTGCAGAGCTGCGTGCAGGAATCGTTGTTTACTGCGCTGGGGCACGAGACGTGGGGATGCAGAAAATCAGAGACATAGAGACAGCTGACTGGTAGCCATCATTGTTTGCCACTCCCTAGCCTAGTGACTCCCTGAGACTCCACCCCGAACAACCTACAAACCACCCAAGCTCCAAGCAGTGGCTTTTGCATATGAATGACCTGCCCTATTGCTGCTTAACCTAGCAAACTTGCAGCCCTGGTCAGACAGCTCCAAAACATCCAAATCCCAAGCAAAGAGGAGAAAACTGTAGTTCTTGCTGTAGCTCCTGCTGGATGACCTCAGACAGTAGCACCCCATTGGAGATCCAGAAGCCAGTGTACCTAGTGGTCAGTGTGAGATGGCACCAGATTTCAACTCCTCACATCCATAAGTGACATATTCAAGAGGCAGACTTAATGAGCACCAAAGCCCCACTGAAGCAAGTCCTGTCCCATAAGCATGTCTCCAGTGCAGCAGTTTTTCCATTATAGACACAGTGGGTCCTCACAGCCAATTGGCCTGGAGGTCAATTCCTTCCAATATACCAACAGCAATCAAAGCTCAACTACACCAAGACTTTGCATTCAGCCCACAAAGGGGTGCACCAAGAGCATACATCTCAGGTGATTGGGGAAGCTGAGCCACTGGCCCCTATAGGTCACCCACCACACAAAGCCACTCCATCAACACAGGGAAGCAGCCAAAATAAGGAGACAAAGAAACATGTCACGAATGAAAGAAATGGAGGAAACCAAACTACTGGACTTAGAGTTCAAAACTACATTTATAAGGTTACTCAAGAATCTTATAAAAACCACTGAGAAACTTGATGAGATGTACAAGGAACTTGGTGAGGCCTTCAAGGACCTTAATGAGAATGCAAAAAAAAAAAAAATGGAAAAGGACCAGTCAGAAATTAAGCATACACTGTCTGAAATAAAGAATATACAGAAACTCAACTGTAGATCAAAGGACCCCAAGAATCAAACCAAAGATCTGAAATATGAGGAAACAACAACAACAACAACAACAACAACAACAAAACAACAACAGAAAAACAGAAAGAAAAAAGAATCCAAAAATATGAAGATAGTGTAAGAAGCCTCTGGGACAACTTCAAGTGTACCAACATCTGAATTACTGGGGTGCCAGAAGAAGAGAGAGAGCAAAATATTGGAAACATATTAGACCCGGAGACAGGGAAGCATCCATCAGACTGTCAAACCTCAGAGGGAATGTAGGGAAGTGTGGGGAAAAGAGGGAGAGATCAACCAAAGGACTTGTATGCATGCATATAAGCCTAGCCAGTGGTTATGGATAACAGGGGCATGGGGGAAAATGTGGGGAGGGGTTTGGGATGGGAATGGGGGATAAGAACAATTATGTGATACCATAATTAATAAAGAATTTTTTTAAAAAAGAAAACATATTAAAATAAATAATGACAGAAAACTTTCCTTACTTGGTGAAAGAAATAGACTTACAAGTGCAGGAAGCGCACAGAACCCCAAACAAGAGGAATCCATAGAGGACCACACCAAGACACATCATAATTAAAATGCCAAGAGCTAAAGACAAAGAGAGAATATTAAAAGCAGCAAGAGAAAAATAGTTACCTACAAGGGAATACCCATACGACTGTCAGCTGATTTCTCAACAGAAACTATGCAGGCCAGAAGGGAGTGGCAAGAAATATTCAAAATAATGAACAGCAAGAACCTACAACGAAGAGTACTCTACCCAGCAAAGCTATCATTCAGAATTGAAGGTCAGATAAAGAGCTTCACAGACAAGAAAAAGCTAAAGGAGTTCATTACCACCAAATCAGGATTATATGAAATGCTGAAGGGCATTCTTTAAGAAGAGGAAGAAGAAGAAAAAGGTAAACAACAAAATGACAACAAATACATACCTACCAACAAGTGAATCTAAAAATCAAGTGAATAAAAAATCTGAGGAACAGAATAGACTCATGAATATAGTAGAATCAGGGACATAGAAAGGGAGTGGGCTGACAATTCTCAGGGGAAAAAGGGATGTGAGGGGTGCAGGAAGAGATTGGACAAAAATCTTACACCTATGGATGAAGACAGTGGCGGGGGGGAAAAGGGGTAAAGGCAGGGGGTGGGGTGGGGTGGGGAATCAGGTGGAGGGGAGCTATGGGGGGGAAAAAGAGGAACACCTGTAATCTGGACAATAAATATTTATTTTTTTAAAAAGAAGAGAATCCTAAAAAAATAAAAATAAATTGCACGTGTTATTAGAAAACCCCCATAAAATTAGCACACTGGAGAAGAAGTAGGGACAGGTGAAGCCCAGCTTCTGTGTTGAGGAAGGGCACCCTGAGACACCACCATCACTGGGAGCCCAGGAATGTGGGCAATCTCAGATCTCCAGGTCTCGTGAAGAGAATGGTTTAGTGAAACAAAGAGGTCAGGAGGACCCTACTGTCATGAAGCTGACCCAGCTCGCTAGCACTGTGGGTTCGTTCCTAAGGCTATGGTCACGTGGATGTCGCCATCATGTGGACACTATAGTTATGTGGCAGGCCCAGAACTACTGATCCTGTCAGCACCTGAGCTCACTTGGTCTCTCATAGACCCGTTTCCACTATGGTCATGAGGTAGATCTAGCTCGTCAAGTCACTAGAGCATCGCGGACTCCTAAAAATCCAGGCCACCATGTGGATTCTTCCTGTCATGTGGCTCTTACTACTTAGTGTTATGCGAAGACCTCACCCCTTGAAATCACATAAATGAACGGCTTCTTAGGGCTGCGTGGATGGTTATGGACATGTATGCTCCTATGGTCACATGTCAGGCTCAGCCATCTCAATCATGTGAAGATTGTGGGCTCCGGAACTCTGCAGATGTTAACTCGGCCGTTACGGGGCTTCTGCCATTACAGCACAGGCACAGCCGGGCACTTGCGTGAACGTTGCCGCTACCCAATCACTGTGGGCCATGCATATCCCAGGGCACGCTATGAGCACGCACCACGCACCACGCACCACGCACCACGCACCACGCACCACGCTATGGTCACGCACCACGCTATGATCACGTATTCGCGCTATCGTCACATATGATCACGCGAGAGTCTCCGCTTTCAGTCAGGCGAGGATCGAGGGCTTTAGAACCCCGAGTCTCTCATCTCGTGACTCCTTGTCAGGAGAGGTGTTGGAAGTCAGGTAAGGCCCCACGCTGCCGGGGACGTGGATCCCGCGGTCAGTCATGCTAACCGCTCCGGTGGTGTGTGAGGGCCTTCGCATTTACATGCATCCGGCAGTCTTTTGAGTCCCTCTATGGTCATGTCCGCCATTTAAGTGTGTGGTAACTCCTCACACTTAAATGGCGGACATGCCTGTCGGAGTCAGACCTGCCGGTCGGTTCAGAAAACCATTATAATATTTTTACTTACCGTATTCATTTTTATTTTTCATATATATATATATGCCCCTATTCAAAACGGTGGTCCGTGCGCTGGCTGAGGGGCATTTTGATGAGCCAGGCCCACTCGGTGAGGGGCGCCACCGGGTAAGAGAGTCCGTACGGGAAGGTTTCTCAGAGAATTGGCGGAGGGAGAGGGCGCGGCGGGGGTTTACGGACAGTGCTCAGGCTCAGGAAAAAGGGTGAGACACCCGCCCCGCCCCCGCCCATTTCCCTCCCGGCCACGCCAAACAAAGCCCTGCACGGGCTGCGGCGGCGGCGGCGGCGGCGGAGGGGTTGAGCAAATCCGAAACAAAGAGAGCGAACTCGGACGTGGACGGCCGTGTGCTGGTTACAGGGGCGGGCGTCATAGGTGGATGTGGAAGAGGTCATAGAGCGGGTAAATGGAAAAAATTTAATTTTAAAAATAAAATAAAATTGGCAGGATGTTCTAGCTGTGGCAGGGTCATTATTAATATTAGGTACTGCCATGGCTCCATGTCTCAATTTGCCAAATTTATTTTTCTTCCTTTTTAACAGGTGATTATTCATCGTATACAAAATAAAGAAAACCTTATATATCACAAACATACACTATGTACAGCAATAAATACCGGGGCCCGGCCCGTGCCGCCCCCCCTGGACAATAATTTAGCAATAAATACTGTCCGGGGCGGGCGGGGCGCGGGCCAGGCCCCCACCTGCACCTCCAACTCCCGCTCTGGGCTGGCCCAGGGCGCCCCACCTCCAGGCCGCAGGCCTCCTCAGGGCAGCAGGCTGCCAGATTTCTTAAGGGGAGGCCAGTCAATCTACCGTGTTGCCCCTTTCCCATTTTTTTCTCAGTGGTTGTCCTACACCACTTCCCTCCTCTCCCCGTACTGAAGGGAAGCATTTGGGCAGCAAAAAGTAGCTCCCCAATTAAAAGAAAAATCAGTTGGGGGATACTCTGCCTGGGAGTGCATATAAAACTGAGGAATGAAGGTTTTTAGAAGTGGAAGGTGGCCATTTACTCCACCTTCCATATTTATACGGAATAAACATGTTCTTGGTGATTAAGAGCCAGACCTGAGTTTCACTTTCCTTAACACTGCAACTTACCAGATGTGCAGTTTCAAGCCAATAATTTCCTGTTGTTTTTTTTTTTAAAAAAACATATTTTATTGATATTTTACAGAGAGGAAGGGAGAGAGATAGAGAGCTGGAAACGTCGATGAGAGAGAGACATCGACCAGCTGCCTCCTGCACACCCCCTACCCGGGATGTGCCCACAGCCAATGTACATGCCCTTGATCAGAATCAAACCCGGGACCTTTCAGTCCGCAGACCGACGCTCTACCACTGAGCCAAACCGGTTTCGGCTAATTTCCTGTTTGTACTCAGTTTCTCAACCTTCAAAATGGGAATAATAATGGTACCTGCCGTATAAGGTTTGTGTGTGTGTGTGTGAAACTTAAATGAGATAATCCCTGGTTCAAAGAAAACTTCTGATTAAAAAAAACCAAAACCCTGCTCTTGCTTACCATCCTGCCACATTCACTATCTGGATGACAGTGTTATGGCTTCTCTGTCTCCCTCTGACTCTGTGTTATTAAGGACACCAGAGACCTCTCAGATGCCAATTTGTATAGCCGTTTCCAAAGCTGATTTTCATTTCTGTCCTTCATTTGTCTCTTTAGAGAGAAAGGAAGATAAATAATTTTTAAAGGAATTCGGTTTTTTATTTTATTTTTATTTTTTTAAAATATATTTTATTGATATTTTACAGTAGAGGAAGGGAGAGGGATAGAGAGCTAGAAACGTCGATGAGAGAGAAACACCGACCAGCTGCCTCTTGCACACCCCCTACCAGGGGGGTGCCCACAACCAATGTACATGCCCTTGACCGGAATCAAACCCGGGACCTTTCAGTCCGCAGACCGCCGCTCTACCACTGAGCCAAACCGGTTTCGGCGGAATTCGGTTTTTTAAAATCTAAGTGTGAACATAGCATCATGTGAAGATTCAGAATTTATTATATTTACTTTTCTGTTTAGTAGTTTTTAAAAAGTGTATGTGGGTCCCAGCTGGGTGGCTCACTTGGAGTGTCATTTGGTACAACCAAAGGTTTCGGCTTTGATTCCTGGTCAAGGCACATATTTAAGATGTAGGTTTGATGCCCATTCGGGCACATATTTGAGGCAAACAGGCAACCAATTGATGTTTCTCTCTTCTCTCTCTCTCTCCCTCCCTCCCTCCCCTCTCCCCTCCCCCCTCCCCTCCACTTCCTCTCCCTATTCCTCTCCCTCTTACTTTCCTTTCCTCTCTCTCTAAAATCAACTAAAAAACATATTTGGGTGAGGATTTTTTTTAAAAGCATGTGAGTTGGGATTCGGTAATTTTTTGGGGCATGGGATCCCTAAGTGGTCCAACCAAACATTATTAGCTTTTTATTTTCTAACCATTTGCTTCTTAGACTCCCTGAACACTGCTTGTTTTTCTTCATGTAGGAAACCATAGTGAATTTATTTAGGAAAATATTTTAAGTAATATTATAAGGGGTACATTTCATAAAAATCATGTAGATGGTCCAGAGTGAGTATACTTCAGCAAATAAAGGATTGTCTTTATATCTATGGATGATTTAAATATTGTTTGATAAATGGCTAAAAAGTGCTGTTTTTATTATAATAAGCCACTTTATTTTTCTCTCATTTTAGCACTTCCAAGTTTTTTCTACAGGACACTATGTCTGAGAGATGGCAACAACAAAATGGTTATTTTCCACCAAAGAAATATGGGATATCCCGAAATGAAGGTAAAAGGATTTCTGTATTGTAGTATTTTTAAGACATTATGCTAACATACAACTTGAATTTCAGAGAGTGACAGGGTCTTAATTCCTTCAGGCTGCTGTAATAGAACAGCAAGTACTGGGTGGCTTATAGACAACAGATTTAGTTCTCATAGTTCTGGAGTATGTGAAGCCCAAAATCAAGGCACAGGCAGGCTCTGTGTGGTGAGTGCCCACTTCTTGGTTCATAAGCAGCTGTTTTTTTTTTTTTTTCTGTGTTCTCATAAGGCAGAAAGGGCAACAGATCTCTGGGGTCTCTTTTATAAAGGCAGTAATGCCATTCATCAGGGCACCTCCCCATCACTTCCAAACACCATCATCTTGGAGATTAAGTGGAAACATAAACATTCAGTCAAAAGAAGGTCATTTCCTCAACTTATATGGGAATGGAACATTTTTCCTCAGGCCATTTGAGGTACTAGTTTGTTTTAGAAAACATTTTAAGAGACCCCGTCCAAACTAATTCTCTTCCAGCACATTATTTTATTAGTCTCTCTCCTGCTTAAACGTTCCACTTATTCATTCTTTTTTTTTTTTTTTTTTTACTGATCAACAGTTTTTAATAAATAGCTTTGGAACTGAAAGGACCATGAAAAATCCCATTAATACAACCTTTGGATATTACATCTGAAGAAACTAAGATCCAGAAAATTCCCCAAATTAGTTACAGTTCAAAGATCGGAAGTCTACCCCCTAGATAAATGCTTTGCATTTTCTTTAAGGTGATGAAGAGAAACTGAAAAAAATAAACAAAAATTGAAATCAATTATCCTTGTTAACTTCCCTCCCACCACATCCTTTATTTCAGATAACCAAGTCTGTTGAGATCAAATCCCATAGGCAATTGTAGTAAGTAGAGAACAGGTCACCCAGAGAATTAGTCCTGAGGTTTCCAGGATTAAGCATTGAATAAACATCTGTAATAAAATCTGTAAAGTTTGCTTACACTAGAGATTGTCAGAGGCATGTTGAAATCCTTGCCACCTTGCAGCCGGAAACCCCAAGGAGCTGGGCCAACCAAGGACACACTGTAGTTGCTCATGGTTTTAGTGGTTCAAAGTCCAATCCCAGAGTGTGAAACTCGGGTCCCGCGCGGCGCTGCCTCCGCCTCGGACGAGCGCTGACCCACTTATTCATTCTTTACATACCCCCAATTTATAGGTTTCTGATAATCATGATGGCAAGAAATGAATGCCTAAGTGAAAGTCATTAGGAAGTCTTATATATAGCAACAAAAAAGTGTTCTACTATTAGAGAAAGGTACAACTTACCTGTAAAAATGAGCAGATGCAGAATATTTCATATCAATTTTCCATACTTTTTCAAAATAAACCTTTTATCAGTATGTAATAATTATAGTTTCCATCTTTAATTTCCTATTATATGTCAGGTACTGTGATAACTTCATCACATGAATTATTTAATGCTTAGAAAAAATGTTAAGGTATTATTTTTAAAATATATATTTTAATTGATTTCAGAGAAGAAAGAGGGGGGGGGGAGAGACTTCAATGATGAGAGAGAATCATTGATTGGCTGACTCCTGCATGCCCCACAGCAGGGATTGAATCCACAATCCAGGCTTGTGTCCTGACCAGTAATCGAACCATGACCTCTTGGGTTCATAGGTCGACACTCAATCACTGAGCCATGCTGGCTGGGCAAAAAGGTATTATTTTCATTTACAGATGAGATATACGAGACAGAAAAGGTTGAGTTATGCTGCCGTAATAGAAATTTCCCAAATCTCCGTGGCTTATTCTTCACTCATACTACATGACCATGGCATGGCACATCCATCACAGGATGGTACATGTTGGAGGTCAGAGCAATCCTGATTGGAATATTGGAGACTCAAACTGAAAAAAGAGCAACCATTTAGAAAATTGTCAGTGACTGTGCCTGAGGGGAAGCAGGTCCTTGATGGGGGGAATCTCTAATCACCATGTGTTCTTGCTCCCAAATAACACATGTTAGTCCCACCCCTTAGCCAGAACTAATCACATACACATCCCCTCCAATACAGAGGGATCAAGCAAGAAGTGAAGTTCTACAAGTGTCTGCGACAGGTGAGAAATGAAAACACTTGGCAAACAGCACCCCTGAATATCATATTGTGGAATTGAAGCTCAGAGACATTAAGCACTTCTTAAAATCAAATAGGCTTCATTTACTTTAGTGCTGCAATTCCATTTCCCTTAATCATAAAATATTCCACCTATGGAAGTTAATAGACATGATGGACTTGATTAAAATCCCCAGGACTGTAAGCCACATGTCTTTTCCAAGTAAACTAGTGTACTGCATATTTGGACATCCATGTATTCAAGGACAAGAGTTATAAAAAAAATCTGATGGTAGATGGAAACACTGTTCACTTACCGTATATTTAATAAAAATAATATAATGCCTTTTCATATAATCAAGGAAAAATAATAAAAAATAGGGTCAAATTTTAATGAAATTGATCACAGATAAGAAAAGGTGAGTAATGTCCTAGACCAGGGGTGGGCAAACTTTTTGACTCGAGGGCCACAATGGGTTCTTAAACTGGACCGGAGGGCCGGAACAAAAGCAACCTGACCATGCTGGCACTCTCATCTTGGGCTGCTGGCGAAGGAATGGAGGGGAGAGCAAGAGAACCCTCTGCTTTTTTGGCTCCGCGGGCTGGACAGAATAGCCGAACGGGCCGTAGTTTGCCCATGGCTGTCCTAGATGCTAGTGCTTTCAAAATGTAATAAAATAAACCTCTGGCAAGATGGGTCAAGAAAATTGGAAGGCACAGATAAACCACTTTTGAATTGAAAAGGCATCCTGCTTGTACTTACACTAAAAATGTTTTTCAGAAGAAAAACATTGTGATAATTTGAAAATTTATATTAAATGCATAAATTCTAGGCAAAAAACCATAATATTTTTATATTGAATAAATAAAAATACTAATTCTATATAATAAAGAGGTAATATACAAATTGACCATCACTACAACACAGAAGATGGCCGCCCCCATGTGGTCAAAGATCGCCACCCCCATGTGGACACCAGATGGCTGCTACAAGATGGCCAGCAGGGGAGGGCAATTGGCAGGGACCAGGCCTGAAAGGGAGGGCAGTTGGAGGCCATAAGGCCTGCAGGGGAAGTCAGTTGGGGGGGGGGGAGGGTGGCCCAGGCGTGCAGGGGAGAGCAGTTAAGGGCAACCAGGCCTGCAGGGGAGAGCAGGTGGGAGGACCAGGCCTACAGGGGAGGTAAGTTAGAGGTGACAGGGCCTGCAGGGAGGAAAGTTGGGGGGACACAGGCCTGCAGGGGAGGCAGTTGTGGGAGGCGGGGTCTGAAATGGAGGACAATAGGGGGGACCTAAGCCTGCAATGGAAGACAGTTCAGGGGAACCAGGCCTGAAAGGGAGGGCATTTGGGGGCAATCAGGCCTGCAGGGGAGGGCATTTAGGGATGACCAGGCCAGGAGAGGAGGTCATCTGGGGAACCCAGATCTGCAGAGGGGGGCACTTGGGGGTGGGGGACCAGGCCAGCAGGGGAGGGTAGTTGGGGGCAACAAGACCTGTAGGGAAGGGCAGTTCAGGGGGACCAGGCTTGCAGGGGAGGGCAGTCAGGGGCAACCGGGTCGTCAGGGAAGGGCAGTTAGTGGTGACCGAGCCTTCAGAGGAAGGTAGTTGGAAAGGACCAGGTCTGAAAGGGAAGACAGATGGGATCGATCAGGCCTGCAGAGGGGGGAAGTTAAGGGTGACTGGGCAGGCAGAGGAGGACACTTGGGGACAACCAGAGGAGGACAGTTGAGAGGGACCCAGGCCTGCAGAGGGGGGCAGTTGGTGGGGAGGACCAGGCCTGCAAGGGAGGGCAGTTGGGGGCAACAAGGCCTGCAGGGGAGGGCAGTTGGGAGGGACCATACCTGAAAAGGAGGGTAGTGGAGGGTGATAGGGCCTGCAGGGGAGGATCCTTGTGGGGGACCTAGGCCAGAAGGGGAGGGCAGTTGTGGGGGTCTAAGCCTGCAGGGGCGGACAGTTGGGGGCGACCCAGGTCTGCAGGGGAAAGCAGTTCAGGAGGACCAGCCCTGCAGTGGAGGCAGTTGGGAGGGACCAGGTCTGAAAGGGAGGGCAGTTAGGGGCTATCAGGCCTGCAGGGGAGGGCAGTTAGGGGTGACCGGGCCAGAAGAGAGCAGTTATGGGGCGACCAGGCCTGCAGGAGAGGGCAGTTAGGGGCGACCAGGGTTTTCAGGGAGGGCAGTTGGGGGGAACCCAGGCCTGCAGGGGAGTGTAGTTGTGGAGGAGACCAGCCTTACAGGGGAGGGCAGTTGGAAGAGACCAGGCCTGAAAGGGAGGAAATTGGGGGGGGGGGACCAGGCCTGCAGTGGAGGGAAATTGGGGGTCTAGACCTGCAGTGGAGGGCAGTTGGGACTAGACCTGCAGGGGAGGACAGTTGGTGGGGACCCAGGCCTGAAAGGGAGGGCAGTTGGGGGTGATTAAGCCGGCAGGGGAGGGCAGTTAGGGGTGACCGGGCCAGCAGAGGAGGGCACTTTGTGACGACCAGTTCGGCAGTGGAGGACAGTTCAGGGGGACCCAGGCCTGCAGAGGGGGGCAGTTGCTGGGGGGCAACAAGGCCTGCAGGGGAGGGTTGTTGGGAGGGACCATACCTGAAAAAGGAGGGTAGTGGAGGGCGATAAGGCATGTAGGAGAAGATCCTTGTGGGGGACCCAGGCCAGAAGGGGAGGGCAGTTTTGGGGGTCCAGTCCTGCAGGAGAGGATCCTTGTGGGGCAACCAGTCCTGATGGGGAGGGCAGTTAGGCGCAACCAGGTCTGCAGGGGGAGGCAGTTGGGAACCAGGCCAGAAGAGGATGGCAGTTGGGAAGGACCAGGCCTGAAAGGGAAGGCATTTGGGGCTGATCAGGCTTCCAGGAGAGTGCAGTTAGGGGTGAGCAGGTCAGTAGAAGAGAGCAGCTAGGGGGACCATGTCGGCAGGGGAAGGCTGTTAGTGGTGCCCAGGCTGGCAGTGGAGGGCAGTTGGGAGGGACAAGGCCTGTAGGGGAGGGCAGTTGTGGGGGACCAGGCCTGCTGGGGAGGATAGTTGGTGGGGACCAGTCCTGCAGGGAAGGGCAGTTCGGGGTACCAGGCCTACAGCAGAGGACAGTTGGGGGGTACCCAGGCCTGCAGGGGAAGGCAATTGGGGGTGACCAGCCCTGCAGGGGAGGGCAGTTGGGAGGGACCAGGCCTGAAAGGGAGGGCAGTTTGGGGCAATCAGGCCTGTAAGGGAGGGCAGTTAGGGGTGACAGGGTCAGCAGCGGAGAGCAGTTAGGGGCAACCAGGGCAGAAGGGGCATGTAGTTAGGGGTGATTGGGCTGGCAGGTGAGGGCAGTTGAGAGGGTCAAGGCCTGCAGGGGAGGGCAGTTGTGGGGGACCAAACCTGTAGGGGATGGCAGTTTGGGGGACCAAGCTTGCCGTGCCGGACAGTTGGGGTGGACCAGACCTGCAGGGGAGGGCAGTTGGGGTGGGCCAGGCCTGCAGGGGAGAGTAATTAGGGGTGACCGGGCTGGCAGCGGAGGACAGTTGGGAGGGACAAGGCCTATAGTGGAAGGCAGTTGGAGGGACTAGGCCTTCAGGAGAGAGAAGTTGGGAGGAACCAGGCCTGAAAGGGAGGACAGTTGGGAGTAATCAGTCTTGCAGCGAGGGCAGTTAGGCGTGACCGGGTCAGCAGAGGAGAGCAGTTAGGGGCAACCAGTCCAGCAGGGGAGGACAGTTATGGGTGACCAGACCTGCAGGGGAGAGCAGTTGGAGGTGACCAGTCCAGCAGGAGAGGGAAGTTAGGGGCAATCAGTCTGGTAAGTGAGGGCAATTAGGGGTGACTGGGGCAGCAGGGGAAGGCAGTTGGTTACAACCAGGCCCGCTGGGAGGACAGTTAGGGTGACCAAGCTGGCAGGGGAGGGCAGTTAGGGGCAATTGGGCCGTCAAGGGAGCAGTTAGGCGTCAGGCTGGCAGGGGAGTGGTTAGGGGGTGATCAGGCAGGCAGGCAGAAGTAGTTAGGGGAAATCAGGCAGGCAGACAAGCGGTTGGGAGCCAGCAATCCCGCATGGTGAGAAGAGTGTCCAACTGCTTGTTTAGGCCCTATCCCTGTGTGTGAGATCGGACATAAACAGGCAGTCGAACATCCCTCAAGAGTCCCAGATTGGAGAGGGTGAAGACTGGGCTGAGGGACATACACTCCTCCTCCCGTGCATGAATTTCGTGTACAGGGCCTTTAGTATAAAGTATATTTTGAGAAACAGTGCCTCAGAATTATTGGTCACTCTTAGTTATATAAAGGTAAAAAAAAAATAGAAATAAGGTAATAGCAAGATAAATGCAGCAATGGCTAGAACAGGTAATACAGCACGACAAAGTTATGTTTATCTCAAACTTGCAATATTGGTTTAACATTAGGATATTCATGATTGAATATCACACAATAAGGTAAAGGAGTAAGAAAGGGTGATTCTGGAGATAAAAGGCATACAGTAAAATTCAAAAACTGATGAAGATGAAGAACACAAATAATTCTCAGCTAAATGGGAATACAAAAATACTCCTCTAAACTGATTCTAGGTATTTAAAAAATACTACAGTGAATGTGCTACATTAATAGTGAGACATTAAAAACCTTTCATTTTAAATCAGAAGTGACAAAGATGATTCATAAACAATCACTTCTGTTCAGGTCCCGAGTTTCCTAGGCATTGTATTGAACTGAAATAAACACATCTTACATAATAAAAGAGAAAATGCAAATTAACCATCACTCCGCTATGCCCACAGCCAATCAGAGTGAGTATGCAAATAAACCCAACAAAGATGGAGGTTAATTTGCATATTCACACACAGAGTGGTGTGAAGCCTGCTGTGAGAAGGAGGGTGGTGGTGGAGGGAACTACTGGAGTGGTGCCCCAGACAGAAGTGAGGACTTGCTGGACATGCCAGCTCCCGGGCAGCCTGGGAGAGGGGACTTGCCAGGTCCTGGGTGGCCCGGGGAATGGGGACTTGCTGGTTCTGGGTGGCTTCAGGGAGTGAAGCCAGGGGCCTATTGGACTTGAGCCATCTTGATGGAGAATGATGGTCATTTAATCAATTCCCACACCTGACCTAGGAAACCATGAATGAATAGACTACTTAGAAAAGACCCTACAACGAAGTCACAACTATCTACAGTGAAAAACTGCTTTGTATACTTTTTGACCCTGTTGTAATACCTTAATCAATAAAGAAATTTAAAATTATATAAAAAATAAAAAATTAAAATAAAAAAGTATACAAAGCAAAAACTGATGGAGCTGAAAGAAGAAATAACAAAGTCCATAATGATAGTTGGGCTTCAATATCCCCTCTCAGCAAGTGATAGAATTGCTAGAGAGAAAATCAATATATAGATCTTAAGATTCAACAGCACAATGAACTAACAGGATTTACGTGACAAATAGACCACTTCTCCTAACAACAGCAGAGTACAGTACAAGTGTCTATGTAACATTCACCAAGACAGCCATCTCATGTGCGATCAAACAAAACAAAACAAAACAAAAAAACCCTCCACAAGTTTAAAAATAATTGAAATTACACTTTGTATGTTCTCTGACCACAGAAGGAGCAAATTAGAGATCAATAACAGAAAGAGAAACGAATCCCTAGAGATTTGGAAATGGTAGTTGAAACATAATTCCAGTTTGCCATTCAGACCCTTGTTACAGAAGAGCTGAGGTTAGAAGAGCTGTCTCCTGAACTCAAAGGCATTTCAGACTGGGCAAAGAGAAAGCTCACTCTGGATATTTCAAGTAGAGTTTTGTTGAGGGCAAGGCAAGAGAGAGGAGGACAGTTTAGGAGGCTGGTACCTCTGTTCTATCTGACATTAAAGCTTGTATTACAATGGTAAAGGAAGCACAGCCTTCCTGATGTATGGCTGGTGTTCAATCTAACCCAAGAATGCATACACCTCTGTTCGTTATAAATCCTCCTCCATTAAAAAAAAGTTCAACAGTTACCTCCTTTTCCTCCCCATATCCCCTTTTCTTCCTGCTCTTGCTCCTCCATCCTCATCCTGCACAATTTTCCCCCTGATAGCACCATCTGTCAGATAAGGCTCTCCTATCTGGACAGGCAGAGGATTTTCCTTTCTGGAGTTTGTGGGATTGATCTCTCAGGGCAGGTTGGCACTTTATTGCCTTGCCATGGTGTTAGCCTAAGACATGGTAAATGGGCACAAATATGTCTCCAAACTTCTATTTTTGTTCCTTCTTTCAGAAGACGATGATGGTAGTGCACCTCAAGAAAGGAAGAAAAGTTGGAATTCTTTGCGACGACGTAATTTTGGCAAGAGGACCCGTCGTTATCAACATGGTGGATATGAGCTTCAGCCTCGACACCTCCTGAAGGATGATGGAAACATGGAGATGAGGGGAGGCCAGAGGTACCCAGTCAGACAGTAAGTGACTGGGAAGCCTGGTTTGCATGTAGCGGCCCATGGGGCTCTGCAACTATTTCACTGTCCATAGTTTTCCTTTTCTTCTCTCATTGGAAAACTGAAGAATGTTAGAAGTGAAATCATGGTTGAGCAATCCTAATTGTAGTCCTAGTGTCAGAGATGAAGGATGTATAGAAGACTTTCTTAGCATTCATGGTCAACCTTTTCTTCCCCCCAGCAACACTCCCTATAGAAGAGGAAAGGTCAGGAGAAGAGTGCAATGTTATAGAAAAGGCTGTCTGCTTGTTACTCTGTGGAGTAATAGAACACATCTCAGGAATGAAGTGGAGAAGATACAAGATCAAACCCTGATGAGTTGGTTCAAGGTCACAGTGAGTGTCCTGAAAAAAATGTATGGCATGTGCAGAAGAGAAAGATCAGGTGGACTGTGTTGGTCTCATGTAGAGATGCTCGGTACTTTGCTGGGGATAGTCTCCCAGTTTGTCCTTTGCTGGGGATAGTTTCCAGTTTGTCCTTTTTGTTATTTAACAATTTAAGGGGAAATTCATAGAAGCAACCTAAGGAAACAGGCTGACTATATGATAAACAGAGGGGGCTGTCTAAAAGGAAAGGTGGAACTACTGTCAAGGAAATGGAGCAAGTCCACACTAGATGTCTCAGTTTGGCTCAAGCTGGATGTGGGAAATGGGGGCTTGAGTCTGTGAAAAACTTCTCAGAGGGGCAAGCAGTATCCTAGACAGGATCTCCTGGAACTTTATAAAAGGAAGAAAATGTCTAACTCCTTAAGTTGTTTATGGGGAGGAGAGCTTCAAATGGAGAGACAATAGCCCAGCCGGTCTTATTCAGTTATTTAGCATCGACCTCTGTACCAAGAAGTCATGGTTTGATTTGGGTCAGGGCACATGCCTTGGTTGTGGGCTCGGTCCCCAATGTGGGGCATGCAGGAAACAGCCAATCAGTGGTTCTCATCATTGGTGTTTCTATCTCTCTCTCCCTCTCCCTTTATCTCTGAAATCAAAAGTATACTTTTAAAAATAAATGGAGAGATAATGGATTTAAGAACTCCATATTTGTCACAAACATAAGAAATCATGTGAGTGGTCTTTACTTTAGAAGCCCTTTAAAGCTCAGTAGAAGGTAGCAAAGGAACACTGTGTTGGGTCTGTTCTCCAGCCTTCTTTCATGTTGTCCCTCCTGTCTCCATGCCCTTTTCGCCCTTAGATTCCCAATGGAAGAAAGTACGACAGGACATGGCTGATGGATTCTATCCGGAGCCATTGCAGTGTCCCCTTCACTCCAGTGGACGTAAGAGAGGATGGTGAAGCCAGATGAGGGGGGCACAGGGAAGGGGTAGAGAAAGCTCAGTGGGGTTTTTGGCTTATGACACTGTGGTTGTTGCTTCAATCCCTATAGTTTCACTACGTGCAAAACAGGGCCCGGTTCTTTGTCCAGGATGCTCGCACTGCCTCTGCGTTGCAGGATGTCAACAACAAGATTTTTGATGAGGAGAACCAAAAGGTATGTGTCAAGGTCTTTATCTGTCCTTAGTCCCTGTGCAGGAGGACAGGCAGGAGCTGGTTACTTTCTGTAGGACGAGGATTTGTGGTGCTAACTCATTCTCTTCTTCCTGCAGATAGCTATCTCTGTCAGTACTTCTGCTGTACCCTACTCTGTGCGGGATAAGTTGAAGCCAGAAATAATGGAACAGCTAGAGGTAATGCAGACTCAAGGGTACATGTTTGCCCTCAGATCCCCCCTTTTCCTCCTCCATCCTGATTTCCCTGTCACCACCACAGCCTCAGACCTCTCTCTCCATCTCATTCTGCAGCTGGCCATGTGCAAACGATATGATGTCTCTCAGAAAGCTCTTGATCTCCAGTTGCTCCGCTATGACCCAGGTATGTCTGACAGCAGTAATTCTAGGGCAAAGGTTTCTGCCTGGGAGGGAGACTTAGGGATGGAAACAAGGGAGGTTTTGGTGCTGGTCCTGGACCTCTCTCAGCCTTCTTATTTCCTACTCTTGGCTTCCTGAAGACTTGGTGGTCCGTGGTATTGATATAATCCTGAATAGAAGAAACTGCATGGCGGCCACCCTGCAGATCATTGAAAAGGATTTCCCTGAGGTGAGGCCTTAGACCCAGTCAGTGCTGGTGTTACAGTAGGGAGTGGAACAGATGTGACAGTGGGCAGATTTGTCTCTCAGGTCCCAGATAGTAAGTATCACTCTGACTCTTCTTCCCCAAAGCTGTTGTCCCTGAACTTGCGCAACAACAGACTGTGCCAGCTGAATGGCCTGTCTGATATTATACAGATGGCACCCACAGTAAAGATCCTGAACCTTTCCCAAAATGAGGTGAGAAGAGGGACAGATCAAAGTTGGGTTGAGAGTGGGTGGTAGTGTTCATCAGAGTGATGACAGGAGGTAAGCGAAGGTACCTGTGGGGAAGGGAGTGGGCTGTGGGTTCAGGGGCTGGTATGTCCCTTTTTCCTCGGACTATTTTTCAGTTTCCCCCCATATTTCTCAGCTTAACTCTACCTGGGAGTTGTACAAAATCAAAGGCCTGAAACTGGAAGAGCTGTGGCTGGAAGATAACCCTCTGTGTAGCACCTTTCCAGACCAGTCCACTTACATAAGGTCAGTGTGAGCCCATCTCATCATTTCTGGGGTCCTTTGACTCTTGGAAGCATAAACTAGCCCTGACAGTGCCACATCACAGATTGTGGCAGCCCTGTCCTCTGGTAGGAGTAGAAGCCCTATCTTCTCTTCTCTGTAGCCCTCACCTATACTTAGAGGTCTCCTATCCTTCCTCTGAACTGCTCACTGGCTCTCATGGTCTGGGGTCTGGCTCCTGACTCTGCATATAGTTTTCTCTAGCATGCCCACCAAGAATGTGCTCCAGGATACAGGGCTGCCCACTCACCAGCACTAGGAGTGTTGAGCCTTCAGGCAGATATTGCTGATCTGAGGTGAGAAACATACTCCATCACAGATGCATGTGACACAGTCCTTCCTGCTTCTGAGAGGATACAGAGTATCCCTAACTATTTTGGGAAGAACCTTCTTTCCCTTGCATGTAAAGCTTCACTAGAATCCCAGGTAAATGTCGAGACTTTCCTGCCCCATGCCAAGGGCCCAGGCCCCGGGTGGCAGTCATTGTGACATGCATCCCTTTAGTACAATATCAGGGAGGGGCCATTCTTGGTAGAAGCCAGAGTTGGTGGCCATAAGTGAGCCATGGGAAGTGAGCAGAGGGCCTCTTGCAGCAGTGGAAGGCAGAGGACAGAAGGGGTTGAGGAGACAGAAGGACAGTCCTGCCAGGGTCACTGGACCTCCCTCCACATATCACATCACCTGTCTGGTCCTTCAGAGGACCCCTGGGTAACCTTAAGCGGGTAGGATTCTTCAAAAAATGAACCAACTAAGACAGATATAGTTGCACAGGGGCCATGAAGAGAGAAGGTGATGAACATAAGAGGGGGCCACAGACCCTTGACCCTATGCTCAACTGGTGACTGATCCTTACTCCTTCTGAGGAAGGTTTCCTGATCCCGAGGGTGGTACATTTCCCATGCCCAGTTCAGATTGACATGTGACAAAAGCTCAACCAATATCCCATGGCCCTGAGGCCAACAGGTGCATGTTTTCCATTCCTACCTGGAGACCCAGGGCCAGCTAGGGGCAGATGAAGGAAAGGGTTGCCGCAGGGGAACCATGTCCCCTCTCTTCTCTCTCCTTTCCTGGCCCCATCTCCACTGCCAGGGCAGAGCTTATTTCCCTTCCCTTTTCTTTTTCTGTCTCCTTCGTCTCTACTCTTCTGTGCCTTCCCAATCTTTGCTCCTACCTTACTCTCCTGTCTTCATCCCCTTTCCTTTCCCTCCCTCACTTTCTTCCTTACCCCAGAGTCCTGGGCCTTCTCTGGGACATGTCCTATTCCTGGTAGGATGCTGGACCCCCAGTGAGGTGGCAGAGCCTTTAGCCCCCATCACATTCCCTCTTATCTCTGGAGTCATCAGTGGTGGCCTAGAGGAAGGAAAAGGAAGCAGAGAGAGGCAAGAAGCCCTGGAGTCTGAGATCCAAATGCTGTGTCTGTGGCACTGGAGAAGGAATAACCAGGAGAATGGAGAGGGAGAAAGAGAGAGAAAGGGAAAAGGTGAGGAAGGGAAGAAGGAAGGGAGGTAATATGAATATGAAGGTGTGGAGAGAGGTGAGAAGACTGTGTGTTTCAGAGATTACATATGGTAGATGGTTAGTGCTCAACAGGGAAGTTAACCCAGAAGCTTTGAAATCAGAGACTGAGGAGGGTAAAGGAAGCTGCTGGGTGGGCAGAACAACTGTCTCTATTCATGCTATCAGTGTTTTAAGTAAATGGAAGCATTATAACCCAAACTATCAACCACTTCTTTCTATTTTTGGATTTGGACAGTGCCATCAGGACATGTTTCCCCAATTTGTTACGCTTGGTAAGTACCTACATTCATAATTTTCTCTTGCTAATATTAATGACCTCCACACCTGCCCCCAAGCCCTTTGTATCTTGCCTATATTACATGTTTGCATCAGACCCTTACCTTTCGGGGGACATAGATTTTTGAAAAAGACATGAATATGATCTCTGTGAAAATTGTATATACACAGAAATGGAAGGAGAGATAGCAAAAGAAGGAAGGAGGGAGGGAAAGAAAGAGAAACAACACACAAAAACACACACATACACAAGTTGCATAAAACTGTAGACTTCCAGGACATTATGATGCAGACACCCATTGGAATCTTGCCCATAGCTATTTCACTCTTTTAAAAAAATTTATTAAGGTATTATTTGTGTACATAGCTTACCATTGCCCCCCCCACACCCCCCATTCATGCCCTCCCTCCCCAGAGTTCTGTGTTCGTTGGTTGTACTTATATGCATGCATACCAGTCCTTCGGTTGTTCTCTTATCTCCCGCCAGGTCTCCTTCCCCTCCCCGCTGTCATTTGACAATCTGCTTGTTTTATGGTGACTATCTCATGACCACATGAATAGAATCCGCTTCTCCTGTGGTTCACACCACCCCTCCCTCCGGGTACCACTGCTTCCCTGGGGCACATGGCTCTCCCGGGATATATGTCTCCCCCAGGGCATATGGCTCTCTCGGGGCACATGGCCCCCTGGAACACACGGCTCACCCGGGGCACACGGCCCCCTGGGACACTCGGCTCACCCGGGGCACTCGGCCCCCTGGGACACACGGCTCACCTGGGGCACACGGCCCCCTGGGACACACAGCTCACCCGGGGCACCCGTCCCCCTGGGGCACACGGCTCACCTGTGGCACACGGCCCCTTGGGGAACATGGCTCACCCGGGGTACACGGCCCCTCTGGGATGCTGGGGTCTCAAACTAGAGGCACCACGCTAGCTCCTTGCTAGCACGGCGGGCGGGCTGGGATGGCTGCGGGCGGGGAGACCGAGCTCCAAGGAGTCTCAGCAGAACGGCTGTGGACGCGGAGGCCAAGCTCTGAAGCCGCCCACTCCCTGGGCCCGGGGTGGAGTGAGCTCTGTTCTTGGTGGGCTTCCCTCACTCACGGCAGCGGCGGCGGGTGCGGCGGAGGCGGTGGCTTTTGTGGCTCAATTTCCACTGTATTTTTAAAATCCACATGGCAGCAGCGGCGCCCCTCCCTGGGGTCCCGGAAGAGGCTCCGGCTCGGCCCTGCAGCGGTGGCCGGCCTGACGGGCGAATGGCTTGCTGGGGCCGTGAACGGAAGGCGCCGTGCCATCTCCCCACCAGCAAGGCGGGCGGGCTGGGACGGCTATAGGCAGGGAGACGCCGCACCATCTCCTCACCAGCATCGTGTGCGCGGAGGCTGGGCTGAGCTGGCTTCGGGTGGGGAGATGCCGCACCAGCTCCTCACCTGCACAGCGGGTGGGCTGGGACAGCTGCGGGCTGAGATGGTTGTGGGCAGGGAGACCATGCTCAAAGGCGTCTCATTCCAGCAGGAGCCGAAGGGGTGGCAGAGGCCCGATATCGGCTCCCTCGCTCCCACGGCGGGCCGGCCGGGATGGCCCACTCTGTGGGCCCGGGGTGGAGCGAGGTCTGGCTTCCCTCATTCCCGGCAGTGGCAGCTCCGGCAGGTCCCATTCCACCGTAGTTTTAAACTCCACATGGCAGCAGCGGCGCCTTGCTTTTTGTCTAGTTGTAGCCATCCCATTCCGCCAGCTTTCCTGTGGGTCTGGTGCGATCCCTTTAGATTTTAGCTGTTGTTTTTTTCCAAATTGTTGATGAGGTGGCAGCTTAGGCGACTATCTAGGCCGGCATCTTGTTTTGGTCCTATTTCACTATTTTAAAAATATATTATTATTGTTCTCAGAGAGGAAGGGAGCGGGAAAGAGAGATAGAAACATCAGTGATGAGAGAGAATCATTGATCGGCTGCCTCCTGCACACCCCACGTTGGGAATCAAGCTAGCAACCAGGCATATGCCCCGAACAAGAATCGAACCATGACCTCCTGGTTCATAGGTTGACTCTCAACCACTGAGCCACGCCAGCTGGGCAAGCTCTTTCACTTTTGACCTCTGACCTTCTCCATCTCCTGGTCACATCCTTTATTTTAATCACCCAAGACCACCTCCCTGGTCTGTACTGCTAACATATCTTCCTTTCTCCAGGATGGACAAGATTTATACTTACCAATTACCATTGACATTGACAGACCCTACTTAATAAAACCCTTAATAAAGGTAAGAAAGAAAGATCAAAATTTGGACTATTGTTAACGGAGCCTTTATCAGCCAGATGGTCTTAAATGTCTTTTTCTTAACTTCTTTTTCAAATGTCTTTGATTCCAGGATAACTATAAAGGATCTGATGGTCTGAAGAATCAAGTCCTGCATTTCCTGCAGCAGTAAGTACTCCTGGAACCACCAGGAATGTGGAGGACTAGGACAGACCAGTCCACTCAAGCACAGGTCCGCCCTGAGAATTTTCAAGTCACCCTTGAGGTCCAGTCCATAGAGGTAGACTATCTTCATTGTCCTCTCACAGATATTACTTTGTCTATGACTTTGGAGACAGACGGAATCTCCTCAGTGCTTATCACAATGAGGCCTGCTTCTCTCTGACTGTTGCCTATATCCCGGACAACCCAGCCCCGTGAGTATCACAGCTCAAACTCTTTCTGTTGGGGGTGGGGTGGGGAGGTTGTTTCCAGCAGAAACCTGTCAGCTCATGGAAACACCTCCATACCCTATTCCTCTTTTTCTCCTAGAAACAGCTTGTTTCAGTACTTCAAGGAAAACAGAAATATGAAGAACCTCCAGGACCCCAACACCAGTGCGTGTTGGGTGGGGAAGATTGGGCAGGGAAAGGGGGGGGGGCATGAAGGGTCAGTCATAGGCCCCAGGGAGTGGCAACCCTGACTTTTGCTGTCCTTCCCTGACAGACCTGCATTGTCAGCTGCTGAAATATACAAAACATGACATTGTGAGCACCCTCTGTATGCTGCCCAAAACACAGCATGACCTCAATTCCTTTATCGTGAACATATGGTTCCAGTCAGAAAGCATCCTGTTCATCCCCCAGGTAGGCCCAAAAAGACGCAGGTGGGTGATAGGTGTAGATCAAGCATGTCAAACTTGCAACTGGCTGAGCAACTGCACTCCTCCTTTCAGGAAAGCCTGTTCTTCTTTCGTGTCCATGGGGTATTCAAGGAAGGTAAGTGTGTGGAATCCCCTCCCCAGATGCCCTACTGCTACACCCCCCTCCCCCGGCTGGGCTCCCTCTCAGAACTCTCTCAGCTTCCCAGATCCCTTCCATTTTATTACTATCCTGTGTGTATTCTGCCTCCAGTCTGTCCCCAAACCATCTGGTCTGACCTGTGTCCATGTCTGTTAGCCCCACACAGCTGTGGCTTTGGGTACACAGGTGTGGGGTTTAATGTCTGTCATCCCAGATCCTGATTGTGGGAACATGGGCCCTTTACCTAACCAAATGCAGCTAATAATACTCACCTCGTGGGTAGCTGCAAAAAACAAAAAAAGAATCAAATGAACTTGTGAAACTGTTGTCCCAGGGTCTCCCATATAGTCAGGTTGTGTCAATGGGAGCAGATTGCTCCTGTTGTTGCCATCCCCATTCCAGACGCCTGGACTCTCAGTGAACAGTTATGCCCTTGGACATGAATATGGAGTCCCATCATGACTGGGGAACACTGTCTGTGAGTGTAAAGCAATGGTGACTCCAAGGTGGGTATTGATGTTTGTTGTTGAAGGGGAAGGAGAGTCTCAGAATTCTGTGTGTGCCTTCACCCGGACCTGCATCGCTACCCCTGCTAACAATTTCAGGTGAGTACTGTGCTCTGGGTGGGATCATGCAGCCCAGATTGGGCTCAGGGCTAGGAATGTGGCAGTACATGAACTTGGGGCTTTCTTAGTGTTGTGGGAAGTGAAAGTTATATCTAAGGAACAGTCCTCTATGGGGGTCAAGAGCATGAGCTCTGGAGTTAGAACACTGAAAGTGTTTCATGATTCAGGTTCTCTTCATGGTGCCAACACTCACTAGACTTATTTCTTAGTGAAATTGCATGACCTCTCTCTGACACTATGTCTTCCTCTGAAAATGGAATTATACTACATTCTCCCTTGAGCTGTTTTACAGAATAAATGCAGCGGGGTTAGGGGTACAAATCTAGTGAAGTTTGTTGACGATCTCTCCAAGGGTGTGGTTGTGAGAGAGACAGAGCTACCAGGCAAGTAATCTGGAGAGCAGATAACAGGTGGGTATGGGAGGAATCTGGTTGCTGAGTGGCAGTGGAGGCAGGATCATTGTTGAGGGTGTGGGATTGTCTATCCATCAGTTGTCTGAAAGTCAATTTTTCCTCCAGCCTATGTATCATAAATGATGAATTGTTTGTGAGGGATGTCACTCCCAACAACACTCAGAATGCATTTTCCACCCAAGTGCCCACACCTTCCTTCAGCACTGGGTACATCCTCTCTCAGGAGAGGCAGAAAATGGAACAAGTCTCCTCCACCCCATCTGGGATGAGCTTCTAGTGGTCTCAAAAGTGAGTGATGGGTGTTCGTGGGGATAGGAGGGAGTTGGGAGGATTGCATAGTGGGAACTTACAGTAATTTAGATATTTTCTTTTTTTAACAAAAGTTCACATGTGAAAACAAACAACTTAATTTTATGCTAGTACATTGAGGTACTTAGTAAAACCCAGTTTTCCTATATTATACACTGTTTTGATATTTATTTCTTTTTATTAGCACCAATGCAGTTTCCTGTAAGTGTATGTTAAGCTACCCTATTACTGTTAAGATCTGTATATTAAGCAGTTAAATTCCAGTAGTCCGTAAATATTATCCTATATAATAAAAGGCTAATATGCAAATTATCCCCTTGGAAGTGCGACTGACTGGGAGTTCGACTGCTCACTATGACATGCACTGACCACCAGGGGGTGGCATGGAATGAAGGAAGGCCCCCAGCCAGCAGCCGACACCTGGGGGAAGGCAGGCCACAATTGGCCCTGATTGCCAGCCAGGCTTAGGGACCCTACCTGTGCATGAATTTTGTGCACCAGGCCTCCAGTTGATAATTATTTGTCTTTTCACTGCATTTTCAGCATTACATGAGTGCCACCTAGTCTTTTTGGTGCATATATCTTGGTAAATTTTGATGGCAAGATTTAGCAGTGACATTGTGAAGTCAAAGTGTCTCCACTTGGTCCTAATGGAAGTCATCTGCCCTCCTCCACCATAAGTGCTTTTAGTACAATGATGAGATGACACACAAACTTAAAGTCCTTTCCTCATTAAAAAGTGAAATCTGAGAATGCAGAGATAAAAGGAAATGGGCTAAAAAGACATAAGTCAGGGCTAAAAAGACATAAGTCAGGTGGCCGGGGGATGAATCTCAGTGCTCCTTGCTCTGCTGTCTTCACAATGCTCTCTCTTGACTTTTTCTAGATGAAGGGCAAGATCTCAGAGGAGGCTTCATGCAGAGGCCTAGGATCTTGTCAACAAAGCCTGGGAAATGAGCCCTTAGGCGCTCTCATTTTCATCCTCATCATATTTGTTATATCTCTCTTGCAACCCGAGGCCACATCCATGACTAAGATTGAAGCCACACTGACTGGGAATCCAAAATTTACCTTGAAGCTGGCCAATTGTTCTGTACTTTTCTATCTTAAGATCCCTGTTTATATTCATATTAAAGAGTTACATTGCACTTTGTATGTTTTGTGTCTTGGATTGCCCTTCCCCTGTCCCAACGTGAGCCAGCAGGGCCAAGACCAGAAGGTCCAGTCTTACCCTTCATCCATGGCAGCCTCTAGCATTTTTATCAGGCATTTGCAGAGCTTGAAAATTATAGAGTAGGGACTCCATTCCTGGACTACATTAAAACCCAAGCTTTGCTCCCTGTACCCTGATAATTTCTCTACCACTTCAGAGTAACTCACAAACTGTGATGCTTATTTCTACAAACAAACTTAACACCTTTATTAAGTATAGTGCCATATTCATTGTAGTATCTATGGCTTTCTTGATCATTTCACTGGTCTAAACCTATGTTAAACTTTTTACTAGCTTCTTATCTTATATCTAAAGTGTCACTGACAAAATTTAGAGAGTTGGGTACCTAATCCTATTTCCCTCCTCTATGTTTCCTTAACTTCTTTATTTTGATTTACCAGAAGTTTCAAAAATTATGCATGGAGGTCATGTATACCCTCAACCACCTTGCAACAATAACATCTTGCATTACTATAGCATTATATCAAAACAGGAAATGGCTCTTGGTACGGTTCATAGAGCTTACTGAAATTTTATTAGTTTTATATGTACTTATTTCCATGCACTTTTACCAGCCATATAGATTCTATAACTCGCCACAAACAAGATACAAAACTGTTTTATCACAACTTCCCCTCATGCTACCCATCATACCGGAACAAGCTTCTCTTGGCCTCATATATTAATCTCTTTCAAACACTTATAATTTTTAAAATGTTATATAAGTGGTATCTTCTAGTGTGCAACCTTTTGGAATGGGTTTCTTTCACTCAGCATGACTCCCCTGAGTACCATCCCAGTATTGATAGTCTGTATTTTTTTTATTACTGAGTAGTATGCCATGGTGTGCTGGTACCCTGGTTTGTTTAACCATTGACCTGTTGAAGGCCATCTGGGATATTTTCACTTTGTAACTATAATAATAAAATAGACCAGACAGCTGAATGACCTTCCGGACGTTTGGACGTCCTTCCTGACAAAGCCAGGGCCTGGGGGAAGCCGCCTGGCCTCCCAGGTGCCTGCGGTCGGCCTGGGGGAAACTGACCCGGGCCCAGGTGCCTGTGGGTGGCCAGAGGGAGGGAAGCCAGTGCTGGCAGCCGGGGGAAGGAAGGCCTACTCTTGCACAAATTCTCATGCATCGGGCCTCTATATAATAAAAGCCTAAGTGACTATTACAGCAGAACAACAAGAATGACTGGTCACTATGACACGCACTGACCATCAGGGGGCAGGTGCTCAATGCAGGAGCTGACCCCTGGTGGTCAGTGTGCTCTCTCAGGGGGAGTGCTGCTCAGCCAGAAGCAGGCTCACAGTAGTGAGTGCACCGGCAGTGGTGAGAGCCTCTCCCGCCCCTGCAGCGGTGCTAAGGAGCAGTGAGCAGGCAGGCCGTAAGGAGTGAGGGATCCCAGACTGAGAGGGCGAAGGCCCGGCTGTGGGACCCTCTCCCTCAGTGCACGAATTTTGTGTAACGGGCCTCTAGTTTTGAATAAAACTCATAGGAACATTCATGTACAGATTTTTGCATGAACACAAATTTTTATTTCTCTTGGTTAATTGTCTTTGTGAAATTGGTGTATAATATGGTAATTGCATGTTTTATTTTAAAAGAAATTGCCAAATTGTTTTGCAGAGTGCCTGTACCATATTGCATTCCCATTAGCAATGTAATAGTGACTCACTTTATCTGTCCATAGCTTTGCCTGAGTTTAGTGCTGTCCATATTTTTTTTAGCCATTTTGATAGGTGTCCTTAAGTTTTCTTTGTGTTTTTAATTTGAATTTCCATGATGGCTAAAGATGTTCAATATCTTTCTCCATAGCTATTTACCACCAGTAAATTATCAGTTCATGTTTTTTGTCCACTTTCTAATTGGATTAAGTGACCAATGTAGCTTTATGTAGCTGCACTGGCTCTGGCTAACAGGCAGAATAAGAGACTCACTTTTGTCAGCTGGGAGGGCAGAAGTGGGGCTGAAGCAGCTTATCGTGTCTCGAATTAGGATTGATCTCGGATGTGGAACAGGACTCTTCGGTGGGGGAATCTCTGGTTTCATCTGTGGGGACCTGGATTGAGCAGAAAATGAAGGGAGATGTATGCTGGGGGGGAAAGCAATGGAGAGAGCAAGAAATTGGGCGGGGGGATATCTTCCAAGTGACGCCAGATTCATCATTCACATCAGCTTTTTAGAATCCAGAAAACTATTCTCCTATAACTAGGTCCAAACACAGTACATCCATTAGAATCATTTCAACCAATTGAATCAGAATCTCTAGGACAGTGTTTCCCAAACTTCTCTCATGATGAGAATCACCTGGTGGAGTTGTTAAAATACAGATTCCTGAATCCCAACTAAGCAGTGCTAAACTAGAATTTTTGGGAACATATAGGTAAAATTGTATACTTAACTAGTGCTTTAAGCTTAAGTATTTTTCTCTCTGTTTACAATGTTCCAGTGAATATAAGCTTTGTTTGTGGAGCCTATGAAAAATCTTGGTGAGGTCATGTGGTTGTATACATAAGTCTGGAGCTGCTAAGAATATTATTGGTTACAGCAAAACCCAAACAGATAGACAAACAAACAAGACACCCAACTGTACAGTTTAACAGAATATTTTAATAAAAATATACACTTAGGACACATCACAGCTCTGGATTCTGGAAGGGATACAGTTTTATAATAATCAGATTCACTAAACTACAATTTACCTTCCATATACTGCATCCTTTTTAGGTCTATAATTTGATAAATTTTGATAAATGCATTTCCACATGTAACCACTACAGTCAACATATGGTACATTGTTATGAAAACTTTTAAAAAAATATATTTTATTGATATTTCACAGAGAGAAAGGGAGAGAGAGAGCTAGAAATGTCAATGAGAGAGAAACATCGACCAGCTGCCTCCTGCACACCCCCTACCGGGGGATGTGGCCGCAACTAATGTACATGCCCCCGACCGGAATCGAACCCGGGACCTTTCAGTCCGCAGACCGATGCTCTACCACTGAGCCAAACCAGTTTCGGCGTTATGAAAACTTTTTAAGATCCCTGTGAAAATTCTTCATGAAGCTCATCATGTTGTTAGAGAAAAATATATGCATACCACTTTAATATAATCCAGGATGCTATATTCTGTCTCAGAGATTGCTACTCAGAGATCACCTTGGGACCCCCACAAGCTCTTCTGAATGAGGACTTGCCTATTTGTCTGCTTTGTCAATGCTATATACCAGCATCTAGAAGAGTGCCTGGAACATAGTAGAACCTCAATAATCATTAGTTGGGTGGGAATGTAAAATTGTACAACCACTTGGAAAAACGGTGGAAATTTTTAAAAAGGCAATCATATAATATAGACCTTCCATACCTAGGGAAATGAAAAAGCATGTTGTTCATGCAAGGACTTTACATAAGCTTGGTGGCGGCTTTATTCATAATCGCTCCATACTGGAAACAACTAAACATTTACTACTTGGTGAATGGAAAAACAAATTGTGGAGTGCTACTCAATAATAAAAGGAATAACTATTGATATATTTAACAACATGGATGAATCTGAAAATATTATGAAAAAAATCAAAGAATCTGTAATAAAAAGTCTTCCATTTATATAAAACTCTAGAACATGCAAACTTATATATAGTAAAAGAAAGCAAATAAGTGGTTATCTGGGGATGGTGGAGGGGGTGTGAGAGAGAGTGGGAGGAATTAGAAAGGGGAACAAGGAATTTTTAGGGTAGTTAATTGATATGCACATTATCCTTATAGTGGTTATAATATAATGGGTACTTGAATGTGTAATGACAAGTTTCACAATCTAATCTTTTTTAAAATATTTTTTATTGATATTCTACAGAGAGGAAGGGAGAGAGCCAGAGAGCCAGAAACGTCGACTAGAGAGAAACATCGACCAGCTGCCTCCTGCACACCCCTCACCGGGGATGCGCCCGCAACCAAGGCACATGCCCCCGACCGGAATCGAACCCGGAACGCCTCAGTCCGCAGGCCGACGCTCCATCCACTGAGCCAAACCGGCCCCGGCAAGTTTCACAATCTAAATGTATACAGTTAATTGCATGTCAATCATACATCAAAAATAGGTTAAAATAATCACCAATTGCATAAAAGAATGGGCCTTGGACATTCATTTCCCCAAAATTGCCTGGAAAAATATTTTCTGTTCCACATTTCTCAAATCATGAATCAGAACCCTGAATGTTCACTCTTAGGAATGAGCTTAGGAAACATGACTGCCCACACACCCATATTTTTTGTATGGAATACACAATGAACACATCTCCACCATAAACCTTGCTAAAAACTGATGTGGTAGAACAGACTTTAGATAAACAGTGCTGATCTGTCCACTATTAGACACCAATGAACACCTTTGATATTTCATGGGCAAAAGAGAGACTTGCTGAAATTGTTGGCTGCAGGCAGGAACCAAAACTCCAGCCTACCATAGTCTGCTGAAAAGAGACACTGTGGGCCATATGCTGAAATTCCCTGTGGTGAGGAAGTGTTATATTGGAAGTTATGATAGGGAAATAAGAAAAAAGTGACAATGAAAATAACATTTATTATATACAATTCTCCCACACTTCAAAGTGGAGGGATATTAAGAAGGGCCTTGTGTGCTGAACAAGATGCTGTATGTGATGTGAGGATTCAGTCATAAGAAGCTGAGAGGGAAATGGCTCCACTTAGAATTGAGATTTGGAGAGAAGGAGATTGTCAAGGAAGAACAGGACCTGATGCTCATTCATGTCATGAGGCTGCAGGAAGAAATGCAAATCTGTTTAATGAAAGGTGTTTGATGAAGTTTTGCTGTGCAACATGCCAGGGAATCTCTTCCTTTGTTCCCCTGAAGATGTCAATAAAAGACACCTAAAAATAATAAAAATAAAAGACATCTGGAATATTTTTGTAATAAAATTTGTCATTGGTTAAAGAATGGGGAATTAATTTCAGCACCTGCTCCAAAACCGAGTGTTGCTCTCAAGAGCAAAAGTGGCTCTAAGTGTTCCAATAACATCCTGCTTCAGTAAGGTAGCTGCAATTGTTTCAAATTATTTTAGCAGAAGTTAAGTGGTTTAATATGAACTTAACTTCAGAGAAAGTGGCCAATACTAAAAAGAAGAGAGAGCGTCGAATAAGGCTGTCTCCCGGCAAAGACACAGCTGAGCCTCACAACCAATTGGCCTGGAGGTCAGTTCCTCCCAGTGATACCAACAACAATCAAGACTTAACTACAATAAGGCTGTACACACAGTATGCATGAATATAAGTACAACCAACGAACACAGAACTCTGGGGAGGGAGGGCATGAATGGGGGGGGCAATGGTAAGCTATGTACACATATAATACCTTAATAAATTAAAAAAAAAAATAATAGCCAAAACCGGTTTGGCTCAGTGGTAGAGCGGTGGTCTGCGGACTGAAAGGTCCCGGGTTCGATTCCGGCCAAGGGCATGTACATTGGTTGCGGGCACATCCCCAGTAGGGGGTGTGCAAGAGGCAGCTGGTCGATGTTTCTCTTTCATCGATGTTTCTAGCTCTCTATCTCTCTCCCTTCCTCTCTGTAAAATATCAATAAAATATATTTAAAAAAATAAAAAAACAATAGCCTTAAATGTAAATGGACTAAATGCTCCAATCAAAAGACATATTGTGGCTGAGTGGATAAAAACACATGACTCATACATATGCTGTCTATAAGAGATTCACCTGAGAACAAAGGACTCACACAGACTGAAAGTGAAGGGACGGAAAAATATTTTTCAGGCAAATGGAAATGAAAAAAAAAGCTGGGGTGCCAATATTTATATCTGAAAAAATAAATCTCAAACTGAAGACCATAACAAGAGATAAGGAAGGCCACTTCATAATACTAAAGGGATTGATACAACAAGAGGATATAACCCTGATAAACATATATGCATACAATGCAGGAGCACCCAAATACATAAAAAAAATTCTGGAAGATATCAAAAGATAATCGACAGCAATACAATCATAGTAGGGGCCTTTAACACCCCATTGACATCACTGGATAAGTCCTCTAGACAAAAAAAAATCAGCAAAGAAACAGCAATCCCAAATGACTCAGTAGATCAGATGAACTTAATCGATATCTTCAGAACATTTCACCCCAAAATTACAGAATGTATATTCTTCTCAAGTGCACATGGGACATATTCAAAGATAGATCACATATTGAGACACAGGCAAAGTGTCTCCAAATTCAAGAAGACTGAAATTATATGAAGCATCTTTTCAGATCACAATGGAGTAGTATTAGAAATAAACTACAATAAAAATAAAAAACTCAAACACTTGGAGGATAAATAGCATGTTATTAAATAATGATTGGGTTAACAAAGAGATCAAAGAAGAAATAAAAAGCATCCTGGAAACAAATGACAATGAAAACACAACAATCCAAAATCTGCGGGACACAGTGAAAGCAGTTATGTGAAGCAAATATAGTCTCCAATATATAAGGAAGTTCTGGGTTTATTCATCTGGCTAAAGGCCCACAAAATCACTTGGTCTGGCCCTGCCAAGGCATTAGGGGTGAGTTAATTAAATGTATGACCAAATGTAGCAGGCTAATTTTTAAGTTGATAATTTTGTATGGCCCTCAAATGATTTTATAAATATCCAAATGGCCTTTGGCAGGAAAAAGTTCCTCACCCCTGGGCTAAAGTACCCAAATTTCATGACCAAGTATTTACTAACTGACCCTCCTTCTTTCATAAGATCATTAAAAAATAGTTTCCTCCCTGGCTGGTGTGGCTCAGTTGGTTGAGCATCATCCCATGCACTGAAATGTTGCTGGTTTGATTCACAGTCAGGGCACACACACAGCTTGTGGGTTCAATTCCCTGTCAGGATGCATATGGGAGGCAAATGATCAAAAATTCTCTCTCTCACATCTTTGTTTCTAGCTCTCCCTCTCCCTTCATATCTCTCTAAAATCATTAAAAGCATATTTTAAACAATAGTTTCTATTTCTTCTCAAATTTCAGATAATATAAAGAACATCAACCCAGCTCACAGAAATGAGTCCCCATAGTAATTTGATATATTTAATTTTAGCATTTTCTTTTCATGTATTAAATTAATATATGAAGTGAAAAGAATACAGAGATTACTTTTTAAAACTGCTTTATTAACTTCACAATACTGCATATGATAAACATCTTTCCGTGCAATAGGTGAAATTCTCCTGGTAACAAAATCTCACAAGCTGGGTGAAAAGCACCACATTCAACTAGAAGCTGGTAGTAAAGACCCACCAGAAACAAGTGACATCAAAAGATTTACAACAAAGGTGCATTACAAACGTGTGTTTAGGAAGCAGGTGTCTCCCTAGCAACTTGAGGGAAAACACCAGGATTCAAGGCATAAGGCAGAACTCATCGTGATGGTCATGGCGAGGGGGGTCAGTGCTAACCGCCCGCAGACTATGACTTAACTGCTTTCCCCTCAGCTTTGCCCTCAGCTGTCTCATCTCCTCCCCAGCTCTTGCCCTGTGCTCTCGCCTCATCCTCGCCTGTGGCTCTCCAAGCCTCTGACCCCCGTCCCATCTGCACTGCAGGACGGGCTGCCTAACACGGAGCCGTCTACGATTTCCTCTTGGCACACAACAGTCACCAGGCTCTCCTTTAGGAGCATCTTGCTCCTTTTCATCCTTTGTTTCATTTTCCTGGTTGGCATCTTCCACGTTGAGATTTTTAGCCACTTGTTCCTCGTTGGACGCCATTGCTCCTAGAAGATAAAAGGAGAGGGTATTAAATTTTTGGTGTACAGATCAGCACTGAAGACAGATACTTTACTACTCATATTTCAGAGTCCTGGATAGCAAAAGTTATTTTTAAAAACTTATTTCCCACATGAGAAGCTCCCTACACACTCTAGTGGGCCTCCAGTCCCAGCTCTCCCACTTCTCTCCATTCCTCGCCCCAACTCCACCATTTCCCCTACACATTCATCCCTAGGCCTCTTCAGGTACCAAAGTGGAGGCCCGGGACCAGGGATGGAGGACTTGGTGGTGGAAGGCAGGGGGAGGTCTTAGCCTGCTCTATGCATCCACCCCGCAGCACTATGCCCCGCACCCACCTGGGCCTATCCCTGATGTCTCCCCTCTTCTTGAATCTCGCCGCGGGGTGCTCCACTGGATACTTGACACAGACCCACAGACCCACAGATCTGCAGAGGGCCGGGGTGGAGGGAGCAGGGACTGTGGTCAAAAGTTACTCATCGACTCTCCGCCGCCAGGTCCCCCCCCCCCCCCCCCCCCCCCCCCCCCCCCCGCTCCCGCGCCTCCGCTGAGCGGCTTCTCCGCTTTCCTACGGGCACTGGGCGGCGATCCCCACGGCCGAGTGGCTCTGCCGCCCTCCCCGCCCCGCCGCCCCCGCCCCGGCCCCCCGGAGCCGCAGTTTAAGCTCGAGAACGCCGCCGCCGGAGCGGACGCGGCCGGCGGGGACGGGCCTGACCCCCGGCGCCGGCCTCCGGGGTGGCCCCGAGCGCTTACCCGCTGGCTGCTCCGGGCCGCTGGCTGCTCCGGGCCCGGTGCCAGCCCGCCGGCGCGGGCAGCGGGGAGCTGGTACCCGGAGGGCAGTGAGGCTCCCGAGCTCCCAGCCTCATGCACCCCCCCCCCCCAGAAGTTTGACTGGACCCGCCCCCAACTGCCCAAGCCTATCTTCTCCCTCCAAGTCCCTGCTGGGCCCACAGTGTACCTTCCTGTAGCTCAGCCTGGTCCTCGTTCCCTGGTTACCAGGGAGGGTCTGCACCTCCCTCCCCCTCAACAACAGCACTTTCTTGGCATTGGCATTGGCCTTTTCTGCTTTCTCTCCTCTTCTCTCTGGCTATATATCTGCTTCCTAGCCATTTCTCTTTATTTCCTTTTTAAAAATCAGTATGGTCCAAAGAACTGAAAAGTATGAATTTCCTTTTTAAAAGACACACTTCAACCTGGGGAAGTATAAAACATCATTGTTTATGCTCTCTGACACTACACAGAAAACATTTTTTGGGGGGCTCCATACAATTTCATTTTTGGAACATTCTGGCTTGTTTCAAAATTTTACAAAAAGGAGGAGGCATGTGTTTCTAAATACAGTTGGTGTTTTGAAAATGATCCTTGAAGTAGATCTTTGGGAAGAAGTCTAGTTGTCAGATCGTGGCCATTTCATGTAAATAATCTACCTTTCCTCCCTTCAGGGTCAAATTTCAAGTTTTATTAATAAACGTGTAACTTATCCTATCTAATAAAGAGTGGATATGCTAATTGGCCATCACTCCAGCACAAAGATGGCTGCACCCACAGCTGAGGCCAAGTTCCCATAAGGAGCCTTAAGGAGCAATCAGCAGGGACCTGAGGCTACACACCCTCCCCTGACCCTGTGGGGCTTGACAGGGGACCTCAGGCTTTGCCCGCCTCCCAGAGGGGCTTGACGGGAAATCTCAAGGCGCACCCCCAGTGCTTGGTCGGGTTAACTCAGACCATGACCCTGTCCAGCAGTGCTTGACGGGGGACCTGAGGCTGGGCCCCCTCTCGGTGCTGGGCCAGAGGACTTCAAGGTGGCTTGACGGGGGACCTGAGGCTGCACCCCCCTCCCCTCTGGCAGGGCTTGATGGGGGACCTCAAGGTACTCCCCCTGCCCTGGTCTGGGCTGGGGGACCTCAGGCCACACCCCCTGTCCTGGCCTTGGCCAGAGGACCTGAGGCTATGCCCCCTGCCAGGCAGAGCTTGACAAGTGTGGAACTGGTGGGGTCTGGATCTAGCCCAATTGGGGAGGGGGCGCATGGGTCCCATGATTTTGAGGCACATGTGGGTGGGTGGGGACTTGACTCTGGGTCGTGTGGTGCACCCCAGACTCTGACAGGAGGAAGGTTTTCATATACGTTTTACTAATTTTCTTTCATCTCTGACACTTCTATTATAGAGAAAGGGCAAGTAGCAATGTTAAATTATTTTCTCTAATTAATCCCCTTTTAATGTGCATGAATTTCATGCACCAGGCCACTAGTTCTATCATATTAAACATTCATTAAATATGAAAAAGCATTTGCTGACAACTGAAGTCATCTGCTGAAATTTAATGGCTGATACTAATGATAGTTTTGAGGCAGGTTGAGGGATGGATGAAGACAGTCAGATCATCTCTTTTTTGATAAGAGACTGGTCTTCCTGCTGCCACATTCCAGAGCAAGCATGTCGAACTGCCTCTTGCGGGCAGCATGTGGCCCACAAGGAATATTTTTGCAGCCCAGCCAATATAACGGTATGTAAGAAACGTTTTAATAAAAAAATTTGTAACTTAATTTTTACAATATCCTCTTATACATAATTATTAATAAGGAACTCCAATGTTCGCTAATGACTTATTACTATACAAGGGTTGCATTCATTTCCCTTACTCGCCTTATGTGCAGGCGCATCATTTCTATCCACTAATACTAGCAGTGAATATTTTAGCAGCTGATTGCCACGTCATTAATCTTGGACTGACTTGGTTGGTGTGTGCAACAGGAAATATTTTGCTTTCGGAGAACAAGAAAAATAGATTTATTTGCTTTACACTTATTAATTTGTGCAGTTATTCAGTGTCTGGTAAGTTAATGTTCAAAAATATTTTGTATTAAAACATTCTATTATTTTATGTTAACGATGACTCATTTCTTTCAGCCCTTTGTATTCAGCATGTCTCTATGGAAATAAACCCACCTTTCTATGAAAATTGAAGCTTTTGTTTTTTTGTGGCCCACATAAAAAAAAACCTTGTTTTTTTGGCCCGTTTTAGCTTTTGAGTTTGACATGCTTGTTCCAGAGCCTCTCATTCCCTACATTCATACTCCTGACTTACTTGCTCCTGTTATATGGATGGAGAGGTGACCAAGGTATTGACCTGAGCAAATCTTTGGGTTCCCTCCTTTTCTTTCCCAAATTCCCACCAAGTGATTCACTTCCCAGATGCATGGTGGGGGCAGGGGTCTGTCCTCATACTGGAAATCAGATGGGTCTCTTCTACACCTGGTGGTCGGGTATTTCAAGAATCATAGATAAGTGATTGCTGGGGGAAGAGCCTCCCCAGTCAGTCTGCTCTCTCTTTTTTTCACCTTGTCCAAGTAGAGGCCTCTCTCAGACCTTTCTGCTATCTCTCAGCTGGCTTAGGAAGTGGAGCCTGCTGGGATCCTCACCCTAACCTCCGTGCCTCCAGGGCACTTAGGAAGAACCTAGCCTTGCTGCAGGATCACTATCTGGTATTCCCTCATTTATGAAAGGGCCTGAGGAATATTCTCTGCAGACAGTCCTGAGTAACCTTAGATTAGGCATTGTGAACATGGAAGTCTGTTGAAATCATTAAATGTTATTCAAAATTATGTGTACTAGTATATGTGAGGGTGGTAGTAGTAATAGATTCACTTTTTTTTTTCTTCTTAGCAGATTCTAAAAAGATGTTGTGATTCTTCACCCCTCAAAAAAGATTAAAAGTCTCTCTAGATACTCTCTCACTCTTTCTCATGTAAATTATTCTCACCTAGACCTGCCTATTTTTCCTTTGTTTCCTGCCTTAGTATCCACTCATTGGCCAGCCCAGAACCTAGCCATTGTCCTTCTTCATTGTCCTTCATATTCTATTAGTAACCAAATATGGTTGTGTCTATATCTTTTTTATTGTTGACAGTATTACAGATGACCTCTTCCCTCCCTACTCCTTTGCTCCCCTTCACCCCCCTCCACCCCACCCCAGGCCTTCAGGACATTATTGTCTGTGTCCAAGGGCTATGCATATATGCATATGTGTTCTTTGGTTACCGTATTTTTCGGACCATAAGACGCACTTTTTCTTCACCAAATAGTGGGAGGAAAAGTGCCTGCGTCTTATGGTCCGAATAGAAGAAGTGCCTGCGTCTTATGGTCCGAATAGAAGAAGTGCCTGCGTCTTATGGTCCGAGTTGCAGAGCGGCAGCGGGTCCCCCGGGACCTTCCGTGTCCCTGGGGACTGCATCCTCCCTCCCCCGCCCCGTATCCAGGCTTCTCAGTAGTCCACTGAGATACTGGCAGAGTGGCAGCGGGTCCTCCCTCACCTTCCTTACGGAAGCCGATGTGTGCAGGAAGGCGTGATGCTGCTGTACTGTGTCACCGCCGTATGCTATTGGAGGATAGCATGTAGTAGGCGGTGTTACAGTACACAGCAGTGCGCATGCCCCTCACTCCAGTCATCGGCTTCTGAGGTAAAATGTCATACCAAATGAGCTTCATGAATTCTGACTCTAGCAAAGAAGAGTTCTTGGGGTTTTCAGAAGACTAGAGTCCTCAAACCTTTGTCTTTATGTGTTAATGACAGTGATAATGGTTCTCAATGCCACTGTTGACTGCTGTTCAGTTTATATGGTTCAAATATTATTCTGTTATACTTTATTAAATATTTTATTACACTATTTGGTTCAGAATATTTTTTCCCTATTTTTCTCCTCTAAAAACCAGGTGCGTCTTATGGTGCGAAAAATATGGTAATCTCTTCCTGTTTCCCCCACCCCACCTTCCCTCTGATATCTGTCAGTCTCTTTCAAGCCTCCATGCCTCTGGACTTACTTTGTTCATCAGTTTATTTTGTTCATTAGATTTTATACATGAGTGAGATCTTATGATATTTGTCTTTCTCTGACTAGCTTATTTTGCTTACCATAATAATCCAGGTCCATTCATGCTGTCACAAGGCTAAGAGATCCTTCTTTTTTACAGCTGCATAATATTCCATTTAAAAATATATTTTATTGATATTTTACAGAGAGGAAGGAGAGAGATAGAGAGCTAGAAACGTCGATGAGAGAGAAACATCAACCAGCTGCCTCCTGCACACCCCCCACTGGGAATGTGCCCGCAACCGAGGTACATGCCCCTGACCGGAATCGAACCCGGGACCCTTCAGTCCGCAGACCGATGCTCTACCACTGAGCCAAACCGGTTTCGGCAATATTCCATTTTGTAAATGTTCCACAGCTTTTTTATCCACTCATTTACTAATGGGCACTTGGGCTGTTTCTAGATCTTAGATATTGAAAGTAACGCTGCTATGAACATATGGGTGTATATATTCTTTCTGATGAGTGTTTCAGGTTTCTTAGGATATATTCCCAGAAATGGGATCACTGGGTCAAATGGGAGTTCCATTTTTAACTTTTGGAGGAAATTCCATACTGTTTTCCACAGTGGCTGCGCCAGTCTGCATTCTCACCAGCAGTGCACTGGGGTTCTTTTTCTCTACATTCTTACTAGCATTTGTTGATTTATTGATGGTAGTTTTTGTGGAGGTGTGAGGTGATACATCAATGTCATTTTAATTTGCATCTCTGATGATGAGTGATTTTTAGCATTTTTAAAAATATGTCTATTGGTCATTTGTATATCCTCTTTGGAGAAGTATCTATTCTGGTCCTTTTTCCATTAAAAAAATATTTTTACTGATTTCAGAGAGGGAGAGGAAGAGAAAGACAGAAACATCAATGATGAGAGGCTGCCTCCTGCACATTGGACCGAGCCCGCAACCCAGGCATGTGCCCTTGACCAGAATCAAACCCAGGACCCTGTGGTCTGCAGGCTGACGCTCAATCCACTAAGCCAAACTAACTAGGGCATTTTTTCCCATTTTTAATTGGATTGTCTTCCTTTTGTTGAGTTGTATGAGTAGTTTATGTATTTTGGAAATTAACCCTTTACCAGCTATATCATTAACAAATATGTTCTCCCTTCCAGTGGGTTCCCTTTTCATTTTGTAGATGGTTTCTTTTGCAGTGCAGAAACTTTGTAGTTTCATGTAATAGCATTTGCTTAATCTTTCCTTTGTTTCTTTTGCCCTGGGAGATGTATCTGCAAAAATACTGCTACGTGAGATGTTTGAGATTTTATTGCCCATGCTTTCTTCTAGGATTTTTATGGTTTCATGACTTACATTTAGGTCTTTCATCTACCTTTATATCTTTTTTAAATATGTCTTTACTGATTGTAGAGAGAAAGGGAGAGGGAGAGTGATATAGAAACATCGATGTGAAAGGAACATCAATGGGCTGCCTCCTGCACACCCTTCTATTGGGGATTGAGTCTGCAACCTGGCCATGTGCCCTGATCAGGAATAGAACTGGTGACCTCTTGGTGCATAAGTAGATATCCTCAGTTAGTTCCCAGTCATATCCTCTGTTTAGTTAAAATAAACTCATAAACCTTCTCTACAGTTTGAATGTTTCTTACCTCAACAACTGTTTACAGTAAAGGGCCTGGTTTCTTCCTGCTGTTTGTAGTAAAAGATGAAAGAATTAAATTGAAGAAGGAGCCGAAACCGGTTTGGCTCAGTGGATAGAGCGTCGGCCTGTGGACTGAAAGGTCCCGGGTTCAATTCCGGTCAAGGGCATGTACATTGGTTGCGGGCACATCCCCGTTGCAGGGTGTGCAAGTGGCAGCTGATCGATGACTCTCTCATCGATGTTTCTAACTATCCCTCTCTCTTCCTCTCTGTAAAAAATCAATAAAATATATATTTTTAAAAATAAATTGAAGAAGGAACTATTAAGTAAAAAGGAACCAGCACTTGGTGATCTGGAGAATACTCAGCCTATTTAGGTTGCTGAATATTTTTAAATGCGTTTTTTAAAATGTATTTTATTGAATTTTTACAGAGAGGAAGAGAGAGGGATAGAGATAGAAACACTGATGAGAGAGAAACATCGATCAGCTGCCTCCTGCACCCCACCCCCAGGGATGTGCCCACAACCAAGGCACATGGCCCCGACCAAAATCAAACCTGGGATCCTTCAGTCCGCAGACTGATGCTCTATCCGCTGAGCCAAGCCAGTATTGGCTTAAGTGTGTTTTTTTGAAAAAAGAGGCAAGAGTCTGACTGAACACATTTTGCTGAAGACATTAGATGTGTGTCTAATGGATCCCATCAATCCTCTCAGCAGAATCCAGGAAAAGAAATGAGGTTGTCCTGGAAATATCTGTGGAGAAGTCTCTTGTCTGATGGCATGGATCCCCTGGACATACATAGGAGACCCACACATTTTTTGAGAAAAATGTTATACAATCAAAATTGCTGCCAGCTTTCCTTGAAGGCAACAAAGGAGGGACAAAATGAAAAAAGGCTATCAGACTTCTAGGATTCTACGGATAAGAAACAGAGTGATAGAGCTACTTAGCTGCTAACATGTGATATACTTCAAGAAATACAAAGAATAATATAAAAAACTGAATTTGACAACATATTAATGAATATATGAATAAATGACTTCAAAAAAAGAGGGAAAAGAATAACTGAGGACAAAGACACAGCTATAGAAGCAGAGTGCAGAGAGGGCAGGGCCTAGAGAATAAAGCATGGTGCCACGGAGCATGATTATTGAGTATTAAATCCTAACATAATTTACCCTGCTTGGTTTCAAACTTGCGTGGGACCAGTGACCTTTTAAATCCTTTTAATGTTATTTTTAGAATGAGAATGTACATCATGTGCCTGTTTCACCGTTGTATTTTGGAACAGAATTTTTTTTACAGTTACACAGATAGATTCAAATTTTATATGCACGTGGATCATAGCCAGAATTTCACGCATACTTGATTTAGATGATGAGACTTGGGACTTTCTGAGTTGATATTGAGATGAAATATTTTACTCAGAGTTGAGGTTAGAATTCATTAAGACTTTTAGTGATGGTGGCAGGAGGTGAGTGTATTTTTTACATGAGATTGATGTGAATTTGGGGGAGGGGGAGGAGGAGTGAGAGTAGACTAGTGAACTTTAAAAGATATGACCATCCAGAACCTCAGAATGTGACCTTATTTGGAATAAAGGTATTTTCAGATAAAATTAAAGTAGGGATCTCAAGATTAAATCACCCTGGATTAGAGGGGACTATAAGTCCAATGATGGTTGATTTTATGAGAGACAGAAAGGAAAAGAAACAGAGACCCAGGTAAGAAAATCATGTGAAGATGGAGGAAGAGATGTTATGTTGATACAGGTCAGAAAACAACAGGAGTAACCAGAAGCTAACAATGGCAAGAAATGACTCTTCTCTAGAGTCTTTATAGGACCATGGCCCTGCTGGCACTGTGAATTTTGATTTCTGGCTTCCAAGGCAGCGAGAGAATAAATTTCTGGTGTGTGTGTGTGTGTGTGTGTGTGTGTGTGTGTGTGTGTGTGTGTTTTAATCCTCACCAGAGAATGTTTTTTCCATTGGTTTTTAGAGAGTGGAGGGAAGGAGGGAGGGAGAGAAAGAGAAAGAGAGAGAGAGAGAGAGAGAGAGAGAGAGAGAGAGAGAACGAATCAATAATGTGAGAGAGACACATTGATTTATTGCCTCCCCCATGGACCCTGACTGAGGCTGGGAATTGAACCTGTAACCCAGGTATGTGCCCTTGACCAGAAATCAAACCCATGACCCTTTGGTGTGTGGGCCAATGCTCTAACCATTTAGCATCATAGGCCAGTGCAATTTCTGTTCTTTTAAGCCATCCATTTTGTGGTACTGTTATAGAAGATCTAAAAAACTAATACAGCAATATAGTGCACATATTTTTCAAAAATACAACTATCAGGTTTCTTTCTTTTACTAGAATTTGTCTCCATTTTATTTCAATACCAGAGGCCTAATGCACAAAATTTGTGCAAGCCTTTGCAGCCCCTGCTTTATTTGGAAGCTCGTCTGGACAGTGGTTCTGCTATTTGGTCTAATTAGCATATTAGCTCTTTATTATATAGGATTCACAGTTCTGGCTAAGTAGGTAATTATGGTTGGATAGCTTTTCATAGGGCATTTCTACTGCTTTTAATAACAATTCTGCTTTAATATCAGTTTCCCCTTTCTCTACTGATTTCTTTATATATATCAAAGATATTACTCCAATACCAGTTATAAGTTATGACAATTTTTTCTTCCTAGGTTTTTACTGCTCTTTAATACTCTTTTTCCCCAAGGGAATTATTTTTAAATTTGAATAGATTTGTATTGCTAAGAAGGTAATACTGTTTTCTGCCTAAAAATGTTGGACTAATATACTAGGGGGAACCACCTTCCCCAGGTCTACCAGAGTAACAGAGCACACTAACTCAGAGCCATATAACCTTGGGGACATACACAGCCTGGGTTGTGGAGGGATCCAGGATTTGAGTCTCTACCACATTGTTCTCCAGGTACTCATTGGCCATTTTTGACTTTCCCTTTTCTCCTCTGTAGACCAATGAATGGATTTTGCAGGGACATAACATGCAACATCATTCTTTATTAGGAAAAGAATCAGGGTTTCTGGAAGGGACAGATATACAAAACAACCAGCCCGTTGGGTGGATGAGTGTCACTTAAGCATTGACTTATTAGCTCCAACCAGACCTCTTGGCTCAATAATACAGTAAGACTGGGGGGGGGGGGTGGGAACATAACAAAGATGATGAGATGAAGATGATGACACCCAAGGGGCTTTTGGTGAGGCTGTGTTCTTAGGATCCGGGATCAGCCTGAGGGAGGGCCTCCTCTGAGATCTTGTTCTTGGCCTGGAGGGAGTGTAGGGAGCTAGTTGGGAGACTAGTACAGCCAGGAGCCCTGAGTCCCATCCCCGGGCCATCCATTCTTCACTCACTCGGCCCAAATTCCCAGACCTCACCTTGTACAGAGAGAGCCCCTGCACAGCCCTAGTGTAGTCCCAGTCGTTATCATGAAGACACCTGGGGAGGAGAAAGGGCAGGAGATATCCATTAGGACAAAAGTGGAGTTAATCTGATAACACCCTGCCATTTCATAAACTATGTGACAAATATGCCTCCACATTTACATATGCAATGAAATAAGCTCTATGTTGGACAAATTTCTGAAACCCAAATGTGTCAATAAAAGAATGAGGTCCAAGAAATAAAGAATTTCATAAAGGAATACATACCTGTTCAAAACAACTGTGTTTCTTATACGCAATGAGAGAGAAATGTTCAGAGGGACAGGTGAAATAAACGAGCAAAACAAATTACCTGCGAGTTTCTATTATTCACTCCTCTGATCCTCCCAGCTCTATCCTATCCCCATGCACACCCAGCACTCACATCTCAGACCACTGGAGGCTCATTCCAGACTGGGTGGAGAAAACCTGCACCATTTCTTGCTGCTCCTGGGAGAGGGTGGTCATGGAGCTGGCGGTGGGTGTAGGCACTTCTACGGAATGCATACTCTGAGTCGTGTTGGGGGTGGCGTCCCTCACAAACAGTTCATCATTCATGATGCATAGACTGGAGAAAAATGGGCCATCAGACAACTGATAGATTGATAATCCCACACTCATTATCCTGCTTCCACTGCCACTCAGCAACCATATTCCTCCCATACCCACCTGTACCTGCTCCCCAGATTGCTCTTCCCTTCCCCCATTCCACCCCTTGGAGAGATTGCCTACCAGCTTCACTAGGTTTGTACCCCTAGCCCCATTGCATTTACTCAGTGAAACAGCCCAAGGGAGAAGACAGTTTAATCCCATTTTCAGAGGAAGACATAGGTCACATAGAGGGTCATGTGATTTCACTCAGGTACAAATCTAAAATCTAGTGAGTGTTGGCGCCATGAAGAGAACCTGAAAGAAACCTGAAACACTTTCAGTGTTCTAACTCCAGAGCCCACACTCTTAACCCCATGCAGGACTGTTCCTTGGGTCAACCTGCTGGCTTCCCACAACACTGAGAAAACCCTGAGAACATGCACCGTCACATTCCCACAGCCCTGAGCCCACGTTGGGCTGTATGTCCCCACCCAGAGCATAACACTCACCTGGAATCGCTGGCAGGGGTAGTGATGAAGGTCCGGGTGAAGGCACGCACAGAACCCTGAGACCTTCCTTCCACTTCAACAACAAACAACAATACCATGTTGGAGTTGTACCCATTTCACATGCTCACACAGAATGCCCCAGTCAGGGTGGGACTTCATACTAATTCCTAAGGGGACAACTCTTCACTGGGAATCAGGGTGTCAGGAATGAGGAGGGCAATCACAGGAGCAATCTCTTCCCACTAACGTGGTCCCTACTATGTGCCAGGCCCTAGAACAACCACCTCACAAGTTCATTTAATTCACTGTTTTCAGCCACCCAAGAGGTAGGTATTATTAGTCCCATTTCATAAATGAGGAAAATAAGAGGTTAAGTAATGGGCCCAAGTTCTCACAGTCAGGATCTTGCATGACAGCCATCAAACCCCATACCTGTGTTCCCAAGTGCTGAACTGTGCAGGGCTTACAGGAATCTGGGAGAGTTCTGAGAGGGAGCCCACCAAGGGGGAGGGAGCAATGGACATCTGTATAGAGAACTCTCCAGGCACTTACCTTCCTTGAACACCCCACTGACACAGAAGCAGAGCATCCTTTCCTGAAAGGGAGGAACACAGTTGCTCAGTCACCATCTACAGCTCCCACATACCTGTGTCTTTCTGGGCCTGTCTGAGGGAGGAAGCAGGTGCTCACCGACTGGAACAACATGTCCACCACAAAGGAGCTCAGGTCATGCTGAGTTTTGGGCAACGCACAGAGGGTGCATGTAATGTCACGTTTTGTATGTTTCAGCAGCTGAAAATGCAGGTCTGAAGGGGAAGAACAGCAAAGGTCAATGTTGCCACTCCCTGGGCCCTGTGAGACACCTTTCATGCCCCCTTTCCCTGCCCAATCTTCCCCACCCCACACGCACCGGGATCCTGGACCTTCTTCATATTCCTGTTATCCTTGAAGTACTCAAACAAGCTGCTTCTAGGAGAAAAAAGAGGAATAGGGTGTGGAGGTCTGGCCATGGGGGTGCTTCCATGAGCTGACTGGTTTCTGCTGGGACCTCCCCCCTCCCGCCGCCAAGAAAAAGAGTTTGAGCTGTGATACTCACGGGGCTGGGTCCTCGGGGTTGAAAGAAATGGTCAGGGAGAAGCAGGCCTCGTCATGGTAAGTACAGAGGAGACAGTGCCGGTCTCCAGAGTCATAGATAGAGTAATACCTGTGGTGGAGCAAAGGGGACAAACTGCTTTATTAACCAGGCTCCAAATAAGATGTGAAAGTCCTGAACAGCAGCCCCAGGTCCCCCGATTTCTAGTGTTTCCAGGAGTACTTACTGCTGCAGAAATTGCAAGACTCTACTCTTCAGTGGGTCAGATCCAAAGAAACTTCCCTAAAATCACAACAGTCGTCAGGACCACGGCTGATACCCCATCTTCACTCACTACCTGAAACCCTGCTTGAGTCCCCCTCCTCACCTTGCAGGAGGGTATATTCTTGTGAGCTTCAATCGCAAAATCAGTTGGTGGGGGAGGCTCCTGGACATCCTGGAGAAGAGGAAGTCAGCCTTTCAGACCAACAGGTGGTACTGAATGATCAGGAAAAGGAAGGACCCAGGAGAGGGTGAAGATCAGAAGTCAGATACAAAAGAGCCCTGGAAATTCCATGAGCAGAACAACACTTGTACCATCGTCATGGGGGCCCTGGAGCCTGCGGAGAACTTGTGTGAAGAAGGTCCAGAGCCTTTATCAGATTCCCACATGGGTCAATCCACCAATGAGGATTAAGGGTCTGATCCAAAAAATGTAACTTGAGCCAGTCCTAAAGGGGTCCAGAGCAGGTTGTGGGAAATGTCTGTGTCACTTAAAGGAGTCAGTCACAGATAAATACACTTACCAGGCATAATAATTTGGGAAACAATTCCAGGATGGAGCTGCCAAAATAAAGACAAAACAGAAATGTAACTGAATCTGCAGAGCATCCCTGCCTTGTTGTAGCAACCAAACCTACACCAGACATATAGCCCAGCTATACTCTAGTGTCACAGCCTTCAAGGGACCTGGGAACCTTCCCTAAGGACTGATCCATAGGAAGAGTACTCGCCCTCCCTCCTGCCCTACCCCCACTCCTCTATTCTGCTAGGTAGCTCCTCCTATCTAGATGCTCTGCCTCCCTTCTCCAGTGGCATAAAGAGCAGCATTTAGAGCCGCATATTTTTCCTGCACCCGCCACTGTTGGATCCTGGGATCCCAGTTAGGAATGAAAAACTTGAACATGTTGAACTTGGAGCCCATGGGATATTGGTTGAGCCTTTGTCACCTATGAGAGTCTGAACTGGGTATGGGAAACACAGCAAGCATGGGATTAGGAGACCTTCCCCAGAAGAAATAAAGAAAAGATCAGCCCAGCTCAGCTTAGGGAGGGGAAGTGTGTGGTCCCCTCTTGTGATCACTGCCTTCTCTCCTCATGGACCACTGTGTGCCTGTGCCTATCTTAGTTGGTTTCTTTTCTGAGCAATCCTACCCGTGTCAGGCTACCCAGGGTTACTCGGAAGGACCAGGCAGGTGATGTTGGTATGGGGAGGGAGGGGCACTGAGAGGACTGTCCTGTATCCTCAACCCTTTGTGCATTCTGCCTTCCACTGCTGCCTCCAGAGACCCTCTGCTCACTTCTGGCCCCTTAACTCAGGGAAACCTGGTTTTTCTCAGGGAGAGCCCAATTCGTGGCATTGTTCCAGAGGAACTAATGTCATAACAGCAGCCACCCAGGACTTCAGCCTTAACATAGGGCAGTAAACTTCCCATGTCTGCCTGGGTTTGGAGAAGAGCCCCTTTTGGATCAAAGGAAAGAGGGCTCCTCTCAGGGCAGGGGAAAGTAGCTCTTCTCAGCACAGAAAAGGAAGACATGTCTCAACATGAGGACCTGTGTTGGAGGACCTTTCCCATTCCAGGTCACCAGCATCTGACTCAAGACTGGTCACCCCTAGTACTGGTGATGAGGGGATATCATGCTTTCTAGAGTACAATCTTAGGAGGGCATGCTGGATGTGTGGTCCCCTCTTATGATCACTGCCTTTTCTCCTCATGGACCACTGTGCACCTGTGATCCCATGATTACTTGCAGAGTCAGGAAACTGACCCCAGACCAGGAGAACAGGTGAGCAGATCAGAGGAAGGAAAGGATACTTCTAAGCACAGGTGAAGGACACAGAAAAGAGAGTAGAGGGTCTATGATACTCCCAGAAGACCTATTTGCTGCCTCTGCAAACATATACTATCAAGTCAGGCTCACCAGGGGTGAAAGAGGGCACAACTAACCTTATGTTGGTTGAATTATCTGGTAAGGTGGTGCATGAGGGGTTTCTTTTTTCATTAATATCTTCTGGCTCCAGTTTTTCCCCCTGGTCCAATTCCTCTGCTGACTTCACCTGTGATTATGGAAAGGAACCACGTAGACCAGAGAAAGAGAGCCAAGATGCCTGTAGACCCAGTCCCTTCCTTTTCTAACACATCTGCTTCATTGTCCCTTGTCATCACCCCATGGGGTTCAGTGGCTCTGACTCTGAGGTAGTGAAGGGGGGCAAATGGTGGGATAGAAGAAGTGGGTTTGAATACGGATGCACAACTGATCTGGAGTCTGCATTACCTTTACCTGATCCTCCTTTTCTGACTTCAGCTCCTTCTGCACATCCTGGGGCACATTAGAGGGGATGACAAAGATAGATATCTGCAGAGAACACAAGAGGGGCTGGGTAAGCACCAGGAAATCTGAGCCTTGGGATTAAGCAAAACCTTGCCCCTGTCCTGCCCTCTTGCCCCTAGCCACTCCTAGTCATGCCTCTGACACGTACCTTCTCATTATTCTTATCGTAAATCTTGCCACTAACATTCTTCAATGCAAAGGCAATACTGGCATTCTCAACAAAGAAGTGGGCCTGCATGTTCTCATAGTGAAACTATAGGGGTAGTGACAAGAGAAACAGGATATGAGACCAGAGCCACTGCTCATCGGCCCTGTTACTTCTCATCCACCTTATTGTCCTGTCTTACTTTGACTGGAGTAAAGGGGGTGCTGCATTGCTTCTGAATCAAATTCAGCAACCACTTCTCATCATATTTTATGCCGAATGGAACCTAGGAGCCAAAGAAAAGATAAGAGAGAAGATTGACATAATGGGATCTAAAGTTATGAATAAACCTAACTAGGTTTTCTTTTCAAAAAAATTTTCAGCCTTTAAAACAATTGTTTAAGATAGGATAGTATCCATTATTGCTAACTTTTGTACCAGACATGACTTCCCTAAATACCATTCTTTCTATTCAAATAGATTTCTTCAAATAATCAACTTAAAATGTTTAATATGTACTTCCTTTTATAAAGTTCTAAGAGATCCTACTTAAGGCAGACTTAGCCTGCATTTCTCACAAGGACCCAAGGGACTCAACATCCTACTGCATTCAGCTTGGGCCAAACTGTGCCTACAGGTATGGACTTGCTCCATCTCCTTGGCAGTAGTTTCCTCCTTTGCTTTTTACCTGTCCCATTCTCCTTGCAATCAGTCTGTTTTCTTTATATTGATTCTCTAAATCTGCCCTTATATGACCTAGGATGTTAACTCCTACTAATAAAAAGACACATTGCCAACTCCTCTGCCTCAGAAAGGTATCTAGCATTTCTACACGAGTCCAACTCAGCTTTCTCTGTTTACACTCTACATATTAGTTCTACTTTTCTAGGACACTCACTGTGATCTTGAACCAGCCTCCTGATGGCTCATCCTGCTTCTTCTCCATTTTTGTCTTTGGAGGATTTTTCTCTCTTTCCTTGTTAATATGGGTTTGGACTCGTTCCTGAAAATTGCCTCTCCAATGATGGCGTGGAATGGCATAGGGAGCACTGTGGGGCAGTGGAGAGAAAGTAGTCCATATATACTCAGGAAGTCTTCTATACATGTTCACCCCCATTGATACCTCAGATAAAATAAAGTTTTCTGAGCGATTAACTTGATCTTATCATTACTCATTCTTCCTGGTTGGAGAGAAGAATTATATATTTAACTCCAAGGTTATGTATTTTACTGGTCACTTACTATCTTACTCGGGTGTCCATGTGAGCGTCACTTGTTGCTGAATCTCCACCTTGTTGCTTGTGGGATGAAGGATGAACGCCAGAACTTACTTGTTCAGACACATTGTCATATCTCCTTCGGTAAATACCCCAACGTCTTGGTCTTCTATCTGTGGTGTCACCTTCTGGATTGTGCCCTGAAATCAAGAACAACACATCAGTGGTCTCAATACTAGAAAATGTCCTGGGGAGATATCATAGCTAATGGAGAAATATTATTGACTCTTATAATCTATACTAATAAACGGGTAATATGCTAATCAGACTGGGTCTACCGGACATCTTCCAGTCATCTGCTCCTCCTTCCGAACAAAGCCACAGTGGCAGGGGCAGAGACAGATTAGGGCCGGTCAGGCTGGCAGGGGAGGGCAGTTGGGGGTGATCAGGCAGACAGAAGAGGTGGTTAGGGGCAATCAGGCAGGCAGGCAGGTGAGCAGTTAGGAGCCAGAAGTCCCAGATTGCAAGAGGGATGTCTGAGGGGTCCCAGATTGGAGAGGGTGCAGAGCAGGCTGAGGGACTCCCCACCCGTGCATAAATTTTTGTGCACTGGCCTCTAGTCAGTCAGTCTCTCTCTCTCTCTCTCTCTCTCTCTCTCTCTCTCTCTCTCTCTCTATATATATATATATATATATATATATATATATATATAAATGCTAGTGACCAGAATGCCATAATGACTGGGATGACTGGTCACTATGATGTCCATTGTGGCCAGCGAGTGCCCAATCAAGGGTTGAGTTGGCTGGCCAACCTCCTGCAGCCTCTCTCCCCAGCCAGCCCCATCCCTGATGGGCTCCCACCACCCTGTTGGCCCACAGCCCCTCCCCAGCCAGCTCTGCCCCCAATCTTCCCTCCCCACTCTGATCAGGGGCAGGGCTGGCTGGCCAACCACCCATGGCCCTTCCCCCAGGCTGCTGGCTCCTGATACGCCCCCACCCCATTTGGCCCATTGCCCACAGTCCCTCCCCCCAGCTGGCCCCCCAATGGGCCCTCACCATCCCTATCTGCCCACAGCCCCTTGCACAGCCATCCCCACCCCCTGTCTCTCCCCCACACACCAATCAGGGATGGGGCTGGCTGGCCAACCTCTCATGACCCCTCCCCCAGCCTCATTTGGGAGCAAGGCCAGCTGGCCCACAGCCCCTCCCCACAGCCAGCCCTACACCCAATCTGGGGTAGGGCCCGCTGGCTAATTGCCCACAGCCCCTCCCTCCATCCAGCCTGGCCCTGATTGACCCCGGATCAGGGTGGCCTGCTGGCCAACCTCCCACTGTCTCCTCCTCCTGACAGGCCCGGCCCTGATCCACTGATTGGGGCCAGGCTGGCCAGACCCCACCCGTACATGAATTCATGCTCTGGGCCTCTAGTCTAAAATGAAATATATCACAGTGCTCAAAACATTGGAGGGGGAGAGGACAAAATGGCCGCAGAATAGACAGACATGTTTCAAGCCTTGTCCTGGAGCAGATAGAATGAGCAGCTGAGATGAATAACACCCATCCCGAACTGGCAAAGGAGACTCAGCTGGTGAGATAATTTGCAGCCAGTAAGGGCATAGGATCCCTGGAAAAAAGTAAAATCGAGGATATGGGCAGGAGAGATCTGCCAGACCTCTGAGCCCTAAGGGTCAGAGGGAAACTGCACAGCACAAAGCCATATCCCTTGGGACAGGCACAGCATCTGACGGTGGAAAGGAGGTCCACAGGACTGCTGGAGGCAGGGCATTCTAGATCTGGGTCCACAGTCACAACAGACCGAGCCCAGAGGGGGAAGCCTGAGGGGCTGACCAGAATGCACAATGCCGGCAGGAGAGGAGCACACAGAGGCACAGTCTTTCCCCTCTATGTGGCCTGTGCTTTGCTTCACTGAACCTAGTTCTTAGAACCTTTCAGATACAGACACTCATCTGTGGCTGGGGTGCAGGAGAAGGTGCGGACTTGTGGAGTCTGGGGACAGGCTGGGGAGATGAGAGGGTCCAGGAGAAGTGGCAGTGAGTCTGGCACTGGATCATACCTGAGCCCAGGAACTGGGCAGCCATTTTGTCTTGAAGAGATAGCCCCTCTCTCAAGTATCCAGGCAACCAGTACAGCCACACCCAGATCCCACCCTGAATGGTACAAAGGATTAAATTAAAAAATCTGAATAGTCCCTTAGAGTCCAAAGGAACTGGTCTAAAGAGAGAACTTCAGTCCCAGCAAAAGGAAACTGAGAAACAGTACAGTACAGAAGACTGGGATCTTAAGCCAGCCAAAGGAAAGACACTTCACTTTTTCATTGTTATTGTTACTTTTTTATTATTTATTATATAATTTTTATTATTATTTAATATAGTATTTTGTTCTGTCTTTTTTTCTTTTTAGTTTGTTACCTTATTTTCTATTTCTTTTTGCATTATTTTCCCATCATTCTATTTATTTGCTATTTTTAATTTTTATACATTTTAAAATAATTTTTTGTAAATTTATCATTATTATTATTATTTTTAAAATATATTTTATTGATTTTTTACAGAGAGGAAGAGAGAGGGATAGAGAGTTAGAAACACAGATGAGAGAGAATCATCCATCAGCTGCCTCTTGCACACCCCCTACTGGTGGACGTGCCCGCAACCAAGGTACATGGCCTTGACCAGAATCTAACCTGGGACCTTTCAGTCCGTAGACCAACGCTCTACCACTGAGGGAAACCGGTTTCGGCTATTATTATTATTATTATTTTCTTTTTGTTCTCTTTCTTCTTATTCACCCATTCCCTTTCTACTTTCACTACACTGAACTGAGGACCACTCCATATTCATCCAATTCTTAACCTTATTTTCTGTATATAAGCTCAGCCTCTACAGATTCTGCCCCCACTCTCTTTGCTGGGTGTTTGGTGTTTGCATTTTTTTGGTTTCTCTGTTTGTTCTTTGGTGTTTTCCCCTCTAGTATATATATACCAGAGGCCCAGTGCATGAAAATTCATGCACTGGAAGGGGGATCCCTCAGCCCGACCTGCCTCCTCTCACATTTTGGGAGCCCTCAGGGGCAGATCAGGGGAAGGCAATGCCCATCACACCTCTGCTGCTGCCATTGCTGGCAGTGCAAGGCTCAGCTGGCCCTGGTTACCTGAGCCTTGAGCAGCCCTGGGTGGCTAGCAGCCACCATTCAAGACTTGCCTGCGCCTTGAACCAGCCCTGGGTAGTTGGGCAGCCAAGGCTTGCCTGTGTCTCATATTGGGCCTGGGTGGCTGGGCAGCTGCCATCTGAGGCTTGCATGCACCTCCAGAAAACCTTGGGCAACTGGGAAGCCAACCCTGGGTGGTTGAGGCTTGCTTGTGCCTTGGCATTAACTGGGCAGCCACCATCCAAGGCTCGCCTATGCCTTGGGCCAGCCCTGGGCAGCTGGGGGGTTGAGGGGACTGGGGAACTCCAGAGGCAGGCCCAGCCTTTCTGTGTGCGTGCTGCCTCAGCGGGGCTAAGGCGACTAGGTGCCGCCATCTTGTGGCTGTGGGTGCTAGCATCTTTCAGGGCAGTGCAGTCAATTAGCATATCCCCTCTTTATTGGCTGTGGGTACTGCTATCTTTGCGACAGCATGAGGGTCAATTAGCATATTCCCTCTTTATTATATAGGATTCTCCTTTTTCTTCCTTTTTCTTGTTTCTCTCATCTTTTTCTCTCTTCTCATGTATCATTTGTGTTCTCTTTTCTCTCCCCTAATTCTCTTTTCTCAGGTGATCACTTATATTGGGGTTATTGGCGTCGTGAGTACATTCATGTTTTGCTCCTTTTTTGTCATGTCTTATTGAGGTAAATTTTATCCTGTCCAGCCAATGTGCTAGAGAATGAGCCACAAAACCAGACACATGGAGAGGAAACTCCATCCACAAAAGGGTCAATACCACCCCAGACCCAACTACAGAGGCAGGAAGAAGGCGGCAGTGAGGGAAAAAGGGTAAGTGAATGAGGGAGTAAAAGAGGAGTGTGTAATCGTGGTGTGTGTGTGTGTGTGTGTGTGTGTGTGTGTGTGTGTTGCAGTTAGATCCTGCAGGACCTTCTGGGGCAGGCTAACCTGGCTCGCCTATCTAGGCAGCGTCTGCTGCCATTGCAAACAAGTACCAGGAGGCCAGCTTGTCCTCAGAGGTCTTGCCTTTTTGAAAGGGAGAGCTGCTATAACCGGAAGCCCAGCCTCACCCCACCCAGGTTGCCCTCAGAGGATACCTGAGACTCTACACCAGCCCCTGCCAGGGACCTGCTACCTAGGCTGTGATCCCACAGTCAACAAGGCTCCAGCCACCCTGGGTGCAGGCTCCTGTGAGTTCTGAAGCATGCTCCCCTCTGACCAGCCCAATGCTTTGGACCAGGGCACTGTGACCACATGAGCATCAGACATGTGAGCATCCCATTCCTGTCCAAGGAGCAGCAGCCCAGTGAGCAGCTCGCCTCAGGCCTAAGAGCAGCAGCCTCATGTGTCCTGCCCCTGTCCAAGGAGCAGCAGCTGTGTGAGTAGCCTGCTCCCACATCCGAGGAGCAGCAACCATGCAAGCAGCCCACTCCCATCTGAGGAATAGCAGCTTCACAAGCAGACCACCCATGAGTAAAGAGCAGCAGCCCTGAACAGCCTGCTCCTGTCCAAAGAGCAGCAGCTGCACACAGACCTCACTCTGCACCCATCTGAGGAGTAGCAGCTGTGCAAACAACTTGCCCCTATCTGAAGAGCAGCTGCTGTGTGAGCAGCTCACCTACATCTGAGGAGCAGCAGCTGTGAGAGCAGCCTGCCCCTATCCAAGGAGCAGCTGTGAGAGCAGCCCAATCCCGTACAAGGAGCAGCAGCCTCACAAGAAGCCGACCCCCATCTGAGGAGCAGCAGCCACATGAGCAGCCTACATATATCCAAGGAGCAGCAGCCACGTGCAGCCCACCCCCATCCGAGGAGCAGCAGCTGTGTGAGCAGCCTTCCCCCACCAGCCAGAGGAACCACCACTGCTGTGAACAGCATCCACCAGAGAAGTCACTGACAACTGAGGAGCAGGAACTTCAGTGACCACCTGAGGAGCCACTGCCACCAAAGGAGCAGCCCCTGCATGACTCAACATCTATACCAGGCGTGGGCAAAGTACGGCCCGCGGGCCAGATGACTGTTATAAACTATTGAAATAAATAAATAAATAAAGACCATACCCTTTTATGTAATGATGTTTACTTTGAATTTATATTAGTTCACACAAACACTCCATCCATACTTTTGTTCCGGCTCTCCAGTCCAGTTTAAGAACCCATTGTTGCCCTCAAGGAAAAAGTTTGCCCACCCCTGAATTCTAGACACATTGATGAGATCAGAAAAGGGTAGACAAGAAAACCCCAAATGAAAGAAAAGGAGGAATCAGCAGAAAAGCAGCTAAGTGAAACAGAGGCATGCGATATGACAGAAAAATAATTCAGAATAAGGGTCACAGAGTTCATAAACCAGATAGATGAAAAAATCAACAACTTATGTAAAAATAAAGAAGAAATGAAGAGTGATATACCTGCAATAAAAAACACCATGGGGGGTGGAGAGAGAGAGAGAGAGAGAGAGAGAGAGAGAGAGAGAGATTGGTTGCCTCTTGCGTGCATCCCAACTGGGTCAGGGATCGAACCTGCAGCCCAGGTATAAGCCCTTGACTGGAAATCAAACTTGAAACCTTCCAGTGAACAGGCTGATGATCTAACCACTGAGCTATGCAGGGCAGGGCAATATCACTTTATCTTTGCTGTAATCTAGCTGTGTGTCTGGCAGATTCCTTGTTAGGTACCCAATGAGTATGTGCTAAAGGAGTAAGTTCAAAGATGAATGAATGGGATGAGAAACCAATATGGCAATATAGGTAAACACCTAAACTGCTGCCTCACACAACATCTTCAAAACTACAACTAAATGACAAAATGGACATTATCCAGAACCACAGGAAGGCTGGATGAGTGGAAATTCTACAACTAGAAAGAAAGAAAAAGAAAAGCGCACTGAGACTCACAGGATTTGTGGAAGGCAGAGGTATGAAGGTGCATGCTTGGAGAGGGATGGCAACTGAGTATGTGGGTGGCTTTCTCAATTGTGAGGGAGACAAAAGCTCCCTGCTGCTCTGAACTCCAGTTCCAGGCAAGACTCTGTGGACCCAGACTCATATGGAGAAACTGGACTGTCTGGACATGGGCAAAACTCAAGGGAAGCTTTCTCTCAGAGGGGTTTGCAGCAATTACCACAGGAAAGCCATTGCTGTATGCTCTGCCCTGAGATCCCGCCCCACGAAGCCATAGCTGTTTGCTTCACTCTGAAACCCTGCCCCATCAAAGCTGAGCACAGAAGATTTGCATATGAATGACCTGGTCCTTTGAATTCTAAACTTACCTAACAAACTGAAATGGAGTCAGTGAGACCCAGAACATCCAAAAGAAAGCCCAAAGCCTCACAGAAGCTTGCATTGCCTCACAGCTGGGTCTCATCTGGGCATCTCTAAAACTAAAAAAAGAAGAGAAATATGCAGATCTCTCCGTAGCTCCCGTTGGTTGGCCTCAGGCAAGAGGCTAAATTAGCACCTCCTTGATCCAAGAGCCAGTACACAAAGGGGTCAGAGTAGGACCATCTAGATTACAACTCCTCATATCAATAAAAGACACACTCGGGGGGCAGACTCAGTGAGCACCAAAGCCCCACTTAAGCAAGTCTTGTATCATAAGGGAGTCTCCGGCACAGAAGTTCTCCCAGCATAGACACAACTGATCCTCACAGCCAATTGTCCTGGAGATCAATTCCTCCAAGTGATACTAACAATAATCAAGGCTTGACTATAACAAGACTATGCACAGAGGCTGAACCACTGGGCCCTGTAGGACACCTCACACACAAAGCCACTCTATCAACACAGGGAAGCAGCCAAAAATGCAAAGACCAAGAAACAGGTCACAAATGAAAGAAATGGAGGAAAGCAAAATACTGGATTTAGAGTTCAAAACCACAGTTATAAGGTTTTTACAAGAATTTTCTAGAAAAGGCCGATATATTTAGCAAGACCCCTGAGGATATGAAAAAGGACCAACTAGAAATTAAGCATACACTAATTGAAATTAAAAAATAATATACAGAGCCCACCAGCAGATTAGAGGGTTGCAAGAATCAAGTCAAAGATTTGAAATACAAAAAAGCAAAAAAAGACCCAACTGGAAAAGCAAAAAGCAAAAAGAACCCAAAAAGTTGAAGATAATGTAAGAAGCCTCTGGGACAACTTCAAGTATACCAACATCTAAATTATGAGGGTTACAGAGAGAGAGAAAGATACTGAAAACCTATTTGAAGAAATAATGACTGAAAACTCCCCCCACCTGGTAAAAGAAATAGACTTACAAATCCAGGAAGTGCACAGAACCCCAAGCAAAAAGAATCCAAAGAGGACCACACCAAGACACATCATAATTAAAATGTCAAGGGCAAAAGACAGAGAGAATCTTGAAGGCAGCAAGAGAAAAACAGTTACCTACAAGGGAGTACCTATACGATTGTCAGCTGATTTCTCAACAGAAACTAAGCAGGCCAGAAGGGAGTGGCAAGAAATATTCAAAGTGATGAATAGCAAGAACCTACAACCAAAAGTACTCTACCCAGCAAAGCTATCATTCAGAATTGAAGATCAGATAAAGAGCTTCACAGATAAGAAAAAGCCGAAAGAGTTCATCACCATCAAACCAGGATTATATGAAGTGCTATAAGGTAATCTTTAAGGAGAGGAAGAAAAATAAAAAGGAAAAAATAAAAATTATGAACAATAAATACATATCTATCAACAAGTGAATAAAAAATCTGATGAACAGAATAAACTGGTGAGTATAATAGAATCAGGGATAGAAAGGGAGTGGACTGGCAATTCTCAGGGGGAAAGGGGTGTGGAGGGTGCAGGAAGAGACTGGACAAAAATCATACACCTATGGATGAGGACAGTAGTGGGAGGGAAGGACAGAGGATGGGGTGGGAACAGGGTGGAGGGTAGCTATGAAGGGGAAAAAGAGGAACAACTGTAATAATCTGAACAATAAATATATATTAAAAATGAAATTTAATAAAAGCCACCATGGAAAGTTTTAACAGTAGACTAGGATAAGCGGAGGACTGAATTAGCGAATTAGAAGACAGGGAAGCAAAACACACCCAAATTGAACTGCAATTGGAGAAAAAAATTAAAAGACAGGAGGAGAGCCTAAGGGAGCTAGAGAACAATATGAAATGAAGTAACATAAGAATAATAGGGGTGCCAGAACAACAGGAAGAGGAACAAGGGTTAGAAAACCTATTTGAAGAAATAATGTCAGAGAGATGTTTCCTCAGAAGTCTCTTGTTCTAGGGAATAAATCAAATCTAGGACAAAAGAGGAATGATTATAATAATCTGAACAATAAATATTTATTAAAAATGAAAACATGCTCAAAGTCACTAATCATCTGAGTGATGCAAATCAAAACAACAATGAGGTACCATCTCCCACCTGTCAGAATGGCTATCATCAACAAATCAACAAATGACAAGTGCTGGCGAGGATGCAGAAAATAGGAACCCTTGTTTATTGCTAGTGGGAATACAGACCGGTGCAGCCACTATGGAGAACAGTAGGGAGTTTCCTCAAAAAACTGAAAATGGAATTCCCATTTGTCCCAGTGATCCCACTTCTAGGAATATATCCCAAGAAACTAGAAACACCAATCAGAAAGGATATATGCACCCCTATGTTCATAGAAGCACAATTCACCATAGCTAAGATTTGGAAACAGCCTAAGTGCCCGTCAGCAGATGAGTGGACTAAAAAACTGTGGCACATCTACACAATGGAATACTATGCTGCCATAAAAAAGAAGGAATTCTTACCATTTGCAGCAACCTGGATGGAATTAGAGAACATTATGCTGAGTGAAATAAGCCAGTCAATGAAAGAAAAACACCACATGATCTCACTCATTTGTGGATAATAAAGCACATTATAAACTGATGAATAAAAAGATAGGTACAGAGACAGTAAAGCAACAAACAGAATATCAAATTACAGCAGGAAGGTTACGGAGAGGTGGGGGAAATAAGAGATCAACCGAAGGACTTGTATGCATGTATGTATATAAGCATAACCAATGGATGCAAAGCTCTGGGGGGTGAGGGCATATATGGAAATGGGGGGGGAGGGGGCAATGGTAAGATATGTACACATAATACCTTAATAAAAATTAAAATAAAATAATTCTAAATTTTTATGCATGTTTCAGAGCCAAAATATGCAAAGCAAAAAGTGACTGGAGTAATGGACAAACCCACACAGTGGAAAATTTATATATATATTTTATATATATAAACCCACACAGTGGAAAATTTATATATATATATATATATACTTATTTTTAGAGAAAGAGGTAGAGAAAAACATGTACATAAAAGGGAAACATGAATCAGCTGCCTCCTGAATGATCCTACTCAGGATTGAGCCCACAACTTGGCATGTGCTCTGACTAGTAATTGAGCTGGTAACATTTTGGTGCATAAGACAATGTCCAACCAACTGAGCCACACTGGCCAGGGCAACAGTGAGAAATTTTAACACATCTCATTGGGTGGAATATAAAATATTCAGCTGCATGGAAAAATAAACCAATGCACATAACAACCACACAGGGAACATTCCAGAATAGGCCATATGCTGGGCCATAAAGCAAGCCTCAAGAAGCTTCTATGGGTGTGAGAGTAATACAATCTACCCTGAATACTTAAAGATTCAAGGGTACTGGTGGTTTCTCTACCCCTCCCCCACCTGTAGTATGCATCCAAATATGTTAATTTGTAGCCTCCAACCTAAGTAACCCTCCCTACTCTCCAACGCCTGGACTTAAGAGTACTGCACAACTCAGGTCTTTCAAGAAAGGAAAAAAAAATCACCGCAGCCACATCCAAAGGAGGGGAGGTTTTCCATGTGGAACCAGGTTGAGTGTGCCCGGGACCACTTGGCCCATTTTTTCAAGAGGAAGGGAAATAGCTTGGGCTTGTCCTTACCACTCCTCTTTTAAAATGGAGGCTGCCTAGGTGTCCTATCAATTGGGATGGGGGAGGGGACCCAGAACTCCTCTAGCCCTGTGGGAATCTAAGGCCTCCTACTTATCAACTCACCCATACTGTTGCCTGAAGGCAGTGAGTGACCTGTCACCAATGTCCTCACGGTTTCTTGTGAAAAGAATCTGGAGGTTTGAAGATCAAGGTGGGCTGCTGAGGAAGACAAGAGCTGGTCCCAAACAAGTTCCTCGTGGGCAGTCAGACAAGATGGAGTCCTTACAGGAAGTCTCTTTCTTAAAGGCATAGTGAAAACTCTGGGGGCTTGAGTATACTTAACTTGCTACTATTCATATAGTCCCCTGAGCTTGCTACAAACTGCCAACAAGTATATTGTTTCCAAATGAACACTCCCAGCAGAGAAGGCCAAATAGAGTCAGGAGGCCTGGAACCCAGCTGTTTGTAGCTACAAACACAGGGAACTCTGCATGCTAAGCTCTGTGTTGGCTGCCTACACTGTGATCCCTCGTTCTGCAAACCCAAGGAATTTTAGTGCAAGCTATTGGCCAGGCTCTGTACTTGCTACATTGCATTTGCTCTTTTTTATTCCTTTTTATTTAATTTATTGGGATGGCAATGGTTAACATTATACAGGTTTCAAGTTCACCATCCCAAGTCAAGTTTCTGAATGTCACCATTTATCCCCTATACCCTCCTTAATCTCTCTTCATTCGACACCCTCCACAATAACCAAACTGTTGTCAGTGTGCATGATATTTTTTCTCCTTTTTTTTCTTTTGTGTTCTATCCGTCCATCCCCCACACCCAAACCCCACCCTAGACCGTTGTCAGCCTACTCTCTGTCTGAATCTAACTTGATTTTGCTTGTTAATTCATTTTGTTCATTAAATTCCAAATGAGTGAAATCATATGGAATGTGTCTTTCTCTGACTGGCTTATTTCATTTAGCATAATTCTCTCCTGGACCATCCATACTCTCGCAACGGGTTACGATTTCCCTCTGTTTTTATGCCCAAGTAGTATTCCATTGTGTAAATGTACCATGATTTTTTTTTATCCACTCATCTACTAATGGGCGCTTGGACTGTGTCCAAATCTTGGCTATTGTAAATAATGCTGCTAGGAACACACAGGTGCATATATTCCTTTGAATTAGTATTTCAGTTTTCTTCAGATAAGTTCTCAGAAGTGGAATCACTGGGTCATATGACAGTTCCAATTAAATTTTTTAAAGAACCTCCATGCTGTTTTTCTTTCTTTTTTAAAAAATATATTTTATTGATATTTTACACAGAGGAAGGGAGAGAAATAGAGAGCTAGAAACGTCGATGAGAGAATAACATCGACTAGTCGCCTCTTGCACACCCCCAACCGGGGATGTGCCCGCAACCAATGTACATGCCCTTGACCGGAATCGAACCCGGGACCTCTCAGTCCGAAGACCAACGCTCTGCCACTGAGGCAAACCGGTTTTGGCTACATGCTGTTTTTCACAGTGACTGCACCAATCTGCATTCCCACCTACAGTGTACAAGGGCTCACTTTTGTCTCTGTTGTTTGTTAATACCGTATTTACCGGCGTATAAGATGATTTTTTGGCCCTAAAAAATATGCCTCCAAGTGGCGGGTAGTCTTATACGGCGAGTATATAACAAACTCTGTATTTTGAGTGGAAATGTTAGGGGGTCGTCTTATACGCCCAGTCTCTTATACGCCTGCAAATACGGTTTTTTCAGGGCCAAAAAATCGTCTTATACGCCGGCAAATACGGTATATTGATTCTGACATGTGTGAGGTGATATTTCACTGTGGTTTTACTTTGTTTTTCTCTCATGATTACTGATGATGAGCAGCTTTTAATATTTCTATTGGTTATCTGTATTCCTCTTTGGAGAAGCATCTATTCAGGTCCTTTTCCCATTTTTTTATTGGATTGTTTTTGGTTTTTTTTGGTGTTGAGTTTTATAAGTTATTTTTCTTCATTTATTAAGGTATTACATATGTGTCCTTTTCCCTCCATTCCCCAACCCCTCAATCTTCACTCATGCCCTCATCTCCCTTGTGTCTGTGTCCATTGGTTAGGCTTATATGCATGCATACAAGTCCTTTGGTTGGTGTCTCCTCCTTACCTCCACCTTCCCTACCTTCCCTCTGAGGTTTGACAGTCTAATTGATGCTTCTCTGTCTCTGGATCTGTTTTTGTTCATCAGTTTATGTTGTTCATTATATTCCATAAATGAGTGAGATGTGTGATATTTATCTTTCTCTGACTGGCTTATTTTGCATAGCATAATGCTCTCCTGTTCCATCCATGCCTTTGAAAATTGTAAGAATTCATTCTTTTTTACTGCAGCATAGTATTTCATTGTGTACCACAGATGTACCACAGTTTTTTAGTCCACTCATCTGCTGATGGGCACTTAGGCAGTTTCCATATCTTAACTATGGTAAATTGTGCTGCTATGAACATAGGAGTGCGTATATCCTTTCTGATTGGTGTTTCTAGTTTCTTGGGATATATTCCTAGAAGTGGGATCACTGGGTCAAATGGGAGTTCCATTTTTAGTTTTTGAGGAAACCCCTGAAAGAGAATTATAGGCCAATATCCCTCATGAAAATAGATGCCAAAAATCCTCAACAAAATTCTAGCAAATTTGATCCAGCAGTACATCAGAAAGACCATACACCATGACCAAGTAGGATTTATCCTGGGGGTGCAAGGATGGTACAATATCCACAAATCAATAAATGTGATACATCACATAAACAAATTGAGAGATAAAAATCACATAGTCATATCCATTGATGCAGAAAAAGCATTTGACAAAATCCAACATCCTTCCTTGATAAAAACTCTCAGCAAAGTGGGAATAGAGGGATCACACATCAACATAATAGCCTTATATGACAAACCTACAGCCAACATCATACTCAATGGGCAAAAACTAAAATCACTTCCCCTAAGAACAGGAATGAGACAGGGATGCCCACTTTCACCACTACTGTTTGACATAGTTCTGGAAGTGCTAGCCATAGTGATCAGACAAGAAGAAGAAATAAAAGGTATCCAAATTGGAAAAGAAGAAATAAAACTGTCCTTATTCACAGATAACATGATACTGTATATGGAAAACCCTAAAGACTCCATCAAAAACTACTAGACTTAATAAATGAATTTGACAATGTATCAGGATACAAAGTTAATGCCAAGAAATCTATGGCATTTTTATATAACAATATTGAACTTACAAAAGAGAGATTTAAAAAAAACAACCCATTGAGAACCAAGATGGTGGCATAGATAACCACCTATACTTGCTGCCTCTCACAACCACAACTAAGTTACAACTAAAAGGCAGAACAACTACCACCCAGAACCGTGGGAAAGCTGCCTGAGTGAAAGTTCCATAGATAGAGAGGTGAAAAAAGTGCATTGAGACTGGTAAGAGGAGCAGAGGCATGGAAAGTGCTAACACCTAGATGTGCTGCTCTTTTAATCAGAAGGGAGATACAAGCTCCTGCTTGAGCTAAACTCCAGTTCTGGGTGAGATTCTGGGGACCCAGACACATACGGGAAGAAACTGGACTGTCTGGCATTGGGACAGGAACGTGAGGGCAGCTTTCTCTCAGAGGTTCTCACAGCGATCATTGTTCCTAATGGGGGCGTGGAACATGGAGACCCATGGACCTCTCCCATGCAGGAGTGACTGTCAGCCTTTGCTGTTTGCTCTTCCCTGGTGATTTCCAGAGACTCCGCCTCACTCAATTTACAACCCCACCCAAGCTGTGCACAGCGGCTTTTGCATATGAATGACCTGTACTTTCTCCACATAAAACCTGTCAAACTGCAGCTGGGTAAGAGAGCCCTAGAGCTTCCAAAAGAAGACCTAAGTCCTGGCAGCAGCAGCTGGCCTTGCTTCACAGTTGGGCCTTCTCTGGGCACTTCCAAACACCATACAAAGAGGAGGAATCTACAGATGTCTCTGTAGCTCCTACTGTGTGGCCCCAGACAGTGGCTGAGTTTGCATCTCTTTGGAGACCCAAGAGCCAGAGTACCCAGTGGTCAGGGTGCGACCATACCAGATTACAACTCTTCACATTCATAAGAGACAACTCAAGGGGCAGACTCAGTGAGCTCCAAAGCCCCACTGAAGCAAGTCTTGCCCCATAAGGATGTCTCCTGCACAACATATCTTCTGGTGTAGACACAGCTGGTCATCACAGCCAATTGGCCTGGAGGTCAATTCCTCCCAGTGATACCAACAACAATCAAGGCTTGACTACAAGACTGTGCACACAGCCCACAAAGGGGTGCACCAAGAGTGTCCACTTCAGGTGACTGGGGAGACTGAGCCACAGGGCCCTCTAGGACACCTACCACACAAGGCTACTCTACCAACTCAAGGAGACTTAGCAATTACCCAGTACATAGAAACAAACACAGAGAAGCAGCCAAAATGCAGAGACAAACAAGTCACAAATGAAAGAAATGAATGAAAGCAAAATACTGGATATAGAGTTCAAAACAACGGTTATAAGGTTACTCAAGAATCTTCTAGAATCCTCTGAGAGATTTAGTGAGACCCTGGAGGATATGAAAAAGGACCAATTAGAAATGAAGCATACATTGACTGAAATAAAGAATAATATACAGAGACCCAACAGCAGACTAGAGGATCCCAAGAATCAAGTCAAAGATTTGAAATATGAAGAAGCTATCATCAACAAATCAACAAATGACAAGTGCTGGCAAGAATGTGGAGAAAAAGGAACCCTTGTGCACTGCTGGTGGAAATGCAGACTGGTATAAATTCTTTATAAATTTTGGATATTAACCCCTTATCAGATGTATCAGTGAATATATTCTCCATTCAGTGGGTAGTATTCTCATTTTGTTAATGGTTTTCTTTCCTATGCAAAACCTTTTTACTTTGAAGTAGTTCCTTTTTTATTTTTTCTCATTTCCCTTGTCTGAGGAGATATGTCAAAAATATTGCTTTGAGAAATGTCCAAGATTTTACTGCTGATAATTTAAAAAATATATTTTATTGATTTTTTATAGAGAGGAAGAGAGATGGATAGAGAGTTAGAAACATTGATGAGAGAGAATCATTGATCAGCTGCCTCTTGCACACCCCCTACTGGGGATGTGCCTGCAACCAAGGTACATGCCCTTGACCGGAATCGAACCTGGGACCTTTCAGTCCGCAGGCTGAAGCTCTATCCACTGAGCCAAACCGGTTTCAGCTGATATTTCCTTCTAGGCTTTTTATGGTTTAGAGTCTAATATTTAAGCCTTTAATCCATTTTGAGTTTATTCTAGTGTATGGTGTAAAAAAGTGGTCTATTTTTTGCATATATCTGTCCAATATTCCCAAAGCAATTTATTGAATAAACTACACTGAGTGGCCAGATTATTATGATCTCTGAATGCATAATAATGTGGCTTACTCAGTGTATATCCTATATAATAAAAGGCTAATATACAAATTGTCCCCTCGACCAGGAGTTCGACCAGCAGGTAGGCTGGCCAATTGCCCATGTCCACCTTCCCCTGGCTAGGCTGGCTGGACCCCACCCATGCACAAATTCATGCACCAGACCTCTAATATATATACATACACACTGAGTGACCATATTAATAAGCGTTCAGAGATCATAATAAACTGGCCACTCAGTGTATATTTATCTCAATGTATGTTTTGCCTTCTTTGTCAAATTATTAATAGACTATAAAGGATTGTGTTATTTCTTGGATCTCTGTTTCCATTAACCTGTGTGTCTGTTTTTATGCCAACACCATGTGGTTTTGATTACTATGGCCTTGTAGTATACTTTAATTTCAGGTAGCATGATTCCTCCATTGGTATCTTGATAGAAGTTGCATTGGATCTATAGATGGCTTTGGGTAGTATGGACATTTTAATGATGTTATTTCTTCCTATCCATGAACACAGCACATGTTTTCACTTATTTGTATTTTCTTCTATTTTTTTCTTCAGTGACTTATAATGTTCTGAGTTCAGGTCTTTTACATCATTGGTTAAATTTATTCTTGGATATGTTATTTTTTGAAGTAATTGTGAATGGTATTGTTTTCTTAATTTTCCTTTCTGATAGTTCATTGTTGGTATATAAAATTGCAACTAATTTCTGGATATTTATTTTGTATCTGGCAACTTTATTGAATTCATTTATCAGTATCAGTAGTTTTTTGGTGGAATCTTTAGGGTTCTTTATATACAATATCATGTCATCTGAAACAAAGACAATTTTATTTCTTCCTTTCCAAGTTGGATTCCTTTTATTTCCTCTTATCTGATTGCTTTGGTTATGACTTCCAGTACTGTGTTACTGTGCTGAATAAGAGTGGTGAAAGAGGATATCTCTGACTTGTTCCTGATCTTAAAAAAATCTCTGTAGATTTTGCCCATTGACTATGATGTTGGCTATAGGTTATGTTGAGGTATATCCCCTCTATTCCCATTTTGCTGAAAGGTTTTATCATAAATGGATGCTGGGTTTTATCAAATTTTTTTCTGCATCTATTGATACGATCATTTAAAATATATATATTATTATTTATTTCATAGAGAAAGAGAGGGAGAGAGAGAGAGAAACACCAATGATGAGAATCATTGATCAGCTGCCTTCTGTACGCCCCCTACTGGGGATCAAGCCCATAACCTGGGCATGTGCTCTGACCTGGAATGGAACTGTGAACTCCGGTTCATAGGTCCACACAAAGCCACTGAGCAATGCTGGCCAAGATGATCATGTTGTCTTTATCCTTCATTTTGTTATGCGATATATCAAGTTTATTGATTTATGGCTATTGTACCAAATCTGCATCCCTGGAATAAATCCCACTTGATCATGGTATATGATCTTTTTAATGTATAGTTGGATCCAGTTTGCTAATACTTTGCTGAGAATTTTAGCATCTATGCTCATCAGGGATATTGGCATATAATTTCCTTTCTTTGTAGTATCTTTATTTAGTTTTGTAATTAGGATAGTGCTGGTCTCATAAAATGAACTTCCCTCCTTTTGAATTTTTTGAAATAGTTTGAGAAAGATGTTAGTTTTCTTTTTTTAAATGTTTGCCAAAATTCACCTGTGAAGCCATCCAGTCCAGGAGTATGCTTTGCAATAGGACAAATGCTTGGGTACACATTGCCTCTGTTTCCCAAGGTAGCAACATTTCCCATTCTGTTGCATTTCTTGTTTCGATGCTGGGCTTCCAGAATTCACCTTCAGGTTTGGTCTAATTTTGCTTGGTTTGAGGTCATACTTCACAACCCTATGGAGTGGGTACCATCCATCTTGCTCTCTATGGATATTTCTAGTTATGCAGGTTTACATATCCAGAGAGAGAAGAATGGGAAGCATATAAGAAATTGGCTGACAGTGCCCAGCATAAAGTAGTCCCAATGCACATTAACAAATTGAGATTATAGATGCAGGGTAAGTAGGAGGTGAAGCTACGTATCTTTCCTCAGTCTTTTTATATACATAAGACTTTTTCAAAGAGAGTGGAGATCACAGAGTACGTACTGTTTTGTAATCTACTTGAAGAAAATATTTTTTATGTTTCTTAAAACTCTGCATTTTCATTGGGAGCAATATCCTTAGGAAACACATAAAGATGTCATCTGCACATCAGAGTCAGAATTTTGATTTGAAAGTCTCAGCTAGGAGGCTTGGTAAACTGTAGGGGGTTTAGAGGGACTTTTCTACATGCTGACAGTGGTTCTTTATTTATGTCCATCCTGGGATCTTCAAGTGCTAGGGCTGGAAGTCCAGCCTGTAAGTGTACTGAATAGAAAGCTGCAAGAGTAACTGTGTGGAAAATTGTTGTGAAGAAGGTTGAGGTATAGAAACACACAGATACCACACACACACACACACATACACACACACACACACACACACACACACACACACACACACAGAAACACTGTAAAATAAAGTGTGCTTATATGCTTCTTTTCCCCATGAAAACCTTTATTCATAAAACCATGAATTTATTTTTAAAGCAAAGAATATAAAAGCATCATATTTATAATCAGTTTATAATCATTTTATATCTCTAATCTTTTATTTTTTTAAATTCCATATTTTAAAACCTACAGAAATAGAACATTTTAAAAATATTCTAAATATCACTAGTGCTCACACATTGAATTATCAGAGAAACTTTTTAATTTTCTATTTTTATGTAGCAGTATATAAACATTTTCTAAGACAGTAAATGTATTTTTGGACTGCCATTTTATGACTTGATCTGCAGATTTTCCTGTTAATAAATATTTATCTCAACAACTTTTTCAGATTACCAATGAATACTTTGCATTGGTTAACAATTATTAAACAAACATAGAAACTAAAATTATTCTCTCTCTCCTTATAGACCTCCATTCTGCTCATCATAATACAAATATAGTATCCATTAATTTATTTGTGCCTGTTTTTCATAATTTTCCTCTGTGCCATGCACCCACTTATAATTACACACATATATACACATGTTGATGTATTCTTTTACAGAATGAAATAATATTATATGCTATATTTTATAAGTTCTCTGTTTCATTCAATTGATTCATTTTAATTTTATTTAATTTGTTCATTTGATGTATTTCTAAGTGTTTATTGTAAATTTTTATGTACATTCTCTCTGATATCGGTTGACCCATCTCTATTATTTAAGACTATTTTTTACATCATTTATATAAACCTTATGTCAAAATATAGGTGGTAAATAATTTCCTCGTGTAACTTTTCACGTGGAATTTGATTTTTAACTTTTGCTATTAACATGGCATTTTGCATTATATAGTGATTTTTAAGCTAAGTGTATATCATTTATATACTGGCCTCCTGAAAACTCATAGTAAAATGCATACTAAGGAAAAAATAATTTTTTATTATTATAGGTTCAATGCAACAAGAAGATATTAATATAGAATTCTAAATTTGTATGTCTTATTATGGAGCCAGAACATGCAAAGCAAAAACTGATTGAAGTAAATGGAGAAATAGACAAATCTATTATCAGAGTGGAAAATTTTAACACAGCTCACTGATTGACACATAAATGACAGACACAAATTCAGCTAGAATGAAAAGCTTTTAAAATGTGAACTAAATAAATTAACATAAAACAATGTTCCGAACAACCACACAGGGGACATTCCAGAATAGGTCATGTATTGGGCTATAAAGCAAGCCTCAATAAACTGCTATGGGGTAATACAATTTACCCTGAATAGCTGATGTAAAATTCAAGGGTACTGGTGGGTTCTCTGCCCCTCCCCAATTCTAGTATGTATCCAAAGAATGTTAATTTATACAAAATCCCCCCAACCTAGGTGACCCTCCCCACTCTCCAAACCCTGGACCTAAGAGACCCACATGAATTAAGTATTTCCCCTTAAGCAGAGAAATAAATTCCACCTCAGCCACATCCAAAGGAGGGGAGCTTCTCCGTGTGGAACCAGGATGAGTGTGCCAGGGACCACTCGGTCCATTTCCTCAAGAGCACAGAAAGCAGTCAGCCTGGGCCCTTGTCACCTTTTTTCTAAAAGGAGTTCAGCTGGATGAAGTATCTGTGGATTGGGATACCGAAGAGGACCCAGAACTCCTCTGCCCTGTGGGAATCTAAGGCCAAAGCCTCATGCTTATCAACTCACCCATACTGTTGCCTGAAAGCAGTGACCTGTCACCAATGTCCTCACCGGTTTCTTGGGAAAAGAATCTGGGAGGTCTGGCGCTGGAGGTTTGAAGATCAAGGTGGGCTGCTGAGGAAGACAAGAGCTGGTCCCCAACAACTTCCTCAGGGCCAGACAGACAAGATGAAATCTTTACAGAAAGTTGCTTTTTTGAAGGCATGGTGAAAGCTCTGGGGGTCAGAGGAGTGTAAACGTTCTATAACTACTGCCCTTTGAGTTTCCTACTGGCCTAAAACCCAGGTAACTGCTTCAAAGTGAACCACCCTGCAGAGGAGGCCAACTAGAGTCAAGAGGCCTTGGGACCTAGGTACTTGTATCTAAACACAGGAAATTCTGAAGGCCAGGCTCTGTGTCCGTGGCACTACACTGTGTCCTCTCATTCTGCAAACCCAGAGAACTTTGAGTAACAACTAGTGGCCGGACTTTGTACTTGTTACATTGCACCTGTTCTTTCATGTATTCTTCTGGAGAACAAGGGGACTCTGATATCAGAAGCACCAGCATGTCAAGGTTGCTGAGGGTTACTGGGGTGCGTGAGCTTATCTGAAGAAACAGAGACTGGAATTGAGCTCCATGGAATAAGGGTGGCTGCTCCAGGCATAACATTATTAAATTCTTGCTGCAATGTGTGGGATTTTCATAAGTTAGGGTAATTTAACAAAATGTTCTCAAAATAGTTACATGGCTAGAATTCACTCCACCCCACCCCAGAAAGATAATACCCAAAACAAACAAACAAACAAACAAACAAACAAAAACAGACCTGAAAAATAGAAATGAAATCATAAACAGTTTGGTGAGTCACTATAAAGAGAGTAGAAAAAAATGGTGTCCTCCTTTAAAAAAAATGACTAGAATGTTTTGCAAGGGGAAAGAAAGAAGTGAAGAGACCAGCAGCAAGTTGTGGGTAGATGAGAGGAAGTAGTCCTAGCAACAGCCAGAGCTTTTTGGAATTTTCCACTCCTTGTCCATCATCCTTCACCAGATCTCTAAGCCCTGAAAGAGTAAGGCCAGCCATTGAGAGAGGTGAAAAAAAATCTGCACACGAGAATGTGAACATTTGGAGTGAGGGGGTGTAAAACAGAAATATATACATGCCGCGACCTGCGCAGCGAGGTTCAGGATCTGAAGGAGGGAACGATGCACAAATGAAAATTCTAAACAAAAATATTAATTATTAAGAGGTGGAGGTCAGGTGCCAGATAGAGTCTCTTTCTTGAAGAGACTCACCGAGTCCTGGCCTTGTCCACTTTTTACTCAATTTTATATACACATCTTGCCCTCAGTAAAGCAAGGCAAGCACGTAGCAGACAGTCTCAAAAGTCAGTAAAAACCAGCAAGGTCCAGTAAACATTTATTTGGAGGCTATCGGGTTGGGAAAGTGCTTCGAACCACCACAATCTCAACATGAACAATCAAACAATCGGTGCTTAGCGTAAGTCCTGCTAACACTCAGGTCTGTGGTGGCTTCCCACATATACACATACAGATAAATAAATAATTGGAATTTTAAAACTTATATAAAGCAGTCTCAAGTATATATTTAAAAAATATTTTTATTGATTTCAGAGAGGAAGGAAGAGGAAGAGAGAGATAGAAACATCAATAATGACAGAGAATCATTGATTAGCTACCTCCTGCATGCCCCACACTGGGGATCAAGCCCACAACCTGGGCATGTGCCCTAACCGGGAATTAAACTGTGACCTCCTGCTTCATAGGACGATGCTCAGCCACTGAGCCACACTGGCCAGGGATGACCTCATCTCTAAAAGAGGATATCACCAAATCTTGTTGGTTAAGGATCTGATATCAAGCTATACTACAAGCCATAGTCAAAACAGCATGGTACTGGCATAAAAACAGACATATAGATTAGTGTAACAGAACAGAGGTCCCAGAAACAAACCCATACCTATATGGTCAATTAATATTTAACAAAGGAGGAAAGAACATACAATGGAGTAAAGGTAGTCTCATCAATAAATGGTGTTGGGAAAATTGGACATGCAAAAAATGAAACTAGACCACCAACTTACATCTTACACAAGAATAAACTCAAAATGGATAAAAAAATAATCAAATGTAAGAAGTGAAACCATAAAAATCCTAGAACACTTAGGCAGTAAAATCTTGGACATATGTCATAGAATTATTTTTTTCTTATATATCTCCTCGGGCAAGAGAAGCAAAGGAAAAAATAAACAAATGGTACTACATTAAACTAAAAAGTTTTTGCACAGAAAAGAAAACCATTAACAAAACGAAAAGACAACTCCCTGTATGGGAGAACATATTTGCCAATGATAAGGAGTTAAAATCCAACATTTATAGAACTCAACATCATAGAAACAAACAATTCAATCAAAATAAGGGCAGCCGAAACCAGTTTGGCTCAGTGGATAGAGCGTCGGCCTGCGGACTGAAAGGTCCCGGGTTCGATTCTGGTCAAGGGCATGTACCTTGGTTGCGGGCACATCCCCAGTGGGGGGTGTGCAGGAGGCAGCTGATCAATGATTCTCTCTCATTGATGTTTCTAGCTCTCTATCCCTCTCTCTTCCTCTCTGTAAAAAATCAATAAAATATACATATTTTAAAATAAGGGCAAAAATCCTGAACAGACACTTTTCTAAAGGGGACATACAGATGGCTAATCGACATATGAAAAGATGCTCATCATCACTTGTCATCAGAGAAATGCAAATTAAAACCACAATGAGATCTCACCTTACAACTATCAGAATGGCTATCATCAGTATATCAGCAAACAAGTGTTGTCAAGGTTGTGGAGAAAAGGAAACCCTCATGCACTGTTGGTGGGAATGCAGACTGGTGCAGTCACTATGAAAAACACGGAGATTCCTCAAAAAGTTAAAAATGTAACTGCCTTATAACCCAGCAATTCCACTTCTGGGAATATATCTGAAGAAATCTGAAACACTGATTCAAAAAATATATGCACTCCTATGTTCATCACAACACTATTTACAAAAGCCAAGATTTGGAAGCTGCCCAAGTGCACATCAGTAGATGAGTGGATAAAAAATGCTGTGGTATATTTACATAATGGAATACTACTCAGCTATAAAACAAAACCAAAATCTTACTTTGTGCTAAGTGAAATAAGCCAATTAGCAAAAGGCAAATGTCATATAATTTCACTTACATGTGGAATCTAATGAATAAACAAAATAGAAAGCAATTCAAAGATACATGTAGCAGACTGACAGTTGTCAGAGGGGAGGGTGGTTGGGGCACTGGGTGAAAAATGTGAAGGTATTGAACAAAAAAGAAAAAATTCATAGGCACAGACAATAGTATGGTGATTACCAAAGGGAAGTAATAGTGAGTAAGGTAGAAGAGGATAAAGAATAGATAAATGGTGATAGAAGGAGACTTGGCTTTGGGTGGTGAAGGCACAATACAATATACAGATGATATAGTATACTTGAAACCTATATAATTTTATTAATCAATGTCACCCCAATAAATTAAATAAAAATTAAAAATAATAGACATAAGAATTCACTCCCCATTTTCTAAAAATGTCCACTTATTTTTATATCTACTGAATTGTTTTTGGTAGACCAGCTGTTTTCCAATAAAGCCCTTTTCATCTAGAAATTAACCTATTTCTAAAACATTCACCTATTTCTAAAATATTCACCATTTTTAATAACAAAAAGGAAAAAGTTCTGTTTAACTTTACTGACCTTTTCTGTGAATGTATGTGTTTTCTGAAGCAGTCTTATTTTAAAAAGCAAGTCTTTTTCTGTATGAATTGTTACAAGTGACACATAATATTGAACAAGTCCAGTGCTGTCAGTCAGCTTATCCTTCTCTAGGCTCCTTAAGCTCTCTTCCAAGATCATTAAAACAGTTTTGAAGAAATAACATATGAATTTCCTTGTTAGTTTAACTCCTTTCTCCATTTTCATTTCAATGTATTTCAAAATTACGGAAAGACATTCTTCTATCTTATAATCATTTGGAAGTGTGGTTTTATGTCTGGCCGACATTTTAACTCATTTTCTATGGCCAGCAACAATGGTAGCCATCTTGTAAGGCACATGCTTAAGGATGCTATCTTCTTCCATTTTCATACAATCCAAAATCTCATTGAGAGCTTCTGCTCATTTTGAGGAAACTGAAAAGTGACCAAAACTTTTTTAGTGAAAGTCTCAAAGTTCCAGGTAAGTAAATCACCTATCTTTTTGCCTTGTTACTTACAAGTTTTATTTTCTTTGGTATGGACTAAATGCAATTTGATAAATTTTAAGTTTGTACTATCTTCCAAATATGTACATATCAAAATCTAGTTTGAATTTGGACAAGAAGCACCATTCTTTGTTTTATGTTTTGTGTGGTTACATTAAAATCTTTATAAAATTAAGAAAGACTAATTAAATCTCCATCTTTCAAACATAACTACCTAAGAGCTAAGGAGATATGTTTTTTTCAGTTTTATTGGCCATGATTTGAAGCATCACTTTATATGCTGTAGAAAGTATGGTTGTTAATAAGATCTGACAGAATTGGTCTCCTACTATAATGGAACTTTACATTTGTTATAAAATTTCCTCTTGTTCATCTATAGGATATTTTAGTTTCATCTTTCAGATAATGGAATATAATTTTGCTAAGTTTCATACAGCAATCAGAAAACTACATTGTAATACAAGTTCATTTGCTTGGTATTCCCAAGCTAATTCAACTGCCATTATTTTTAATTGAGTGTGGTGTCTTTTCAGAAAATGGGAGTGGGGGGGGGTACTAAGATTGATTTAGAAAAAAGTGTCTGTCTCATCCTATAATTGGACAATTCAATCTTTATATGTGCTTCCACATCACCTTCTCTATTATTCTTAATTCTAAATTATTTTCTGTATATTGTACAATATGTTCTGTTTTAGCATTTACTTTCCTAAGTCTATTTTATATATCCTTCCAACTGTCATTAAAATAACACAGTACCCAGGGGGCCGTGTGCCCTGGGTGAGCCGTGTCCCCCAAAGGGGCTGGGTGCCCTGGGTGAGCTGTGTGTCCCAGGGGAAGCAGTGGAACCCGGGGGGAAGGGCGGTGTGAACCAGAGGAGGAGCGGACTCTATTCGTGTGGTCCTGAGATAGTCACCATAAAACAAGCAGACTGCCAAATGACAGTGGGGATGGGAAGGAGACCTGGGGGGAGATAAGAGATCAACCGAAGGACTGATATGCATGCATATAAGTACAACCAACGAACACAGAACTCTGGGGAGGGAGGGCATGAATGGGAGGGGGGGGGGCAATGGTAAGATATGTACACATATAATGCCTTAATAAAAAAATAAATAATAAAATAAAATAACACAGTAATTTAGTCTTCTTCTTTAGTGATATCTGGGTCATGCAGCCCTTGGTATTTTAATTGTTCCCATTTTCATTATCTGATCTTTTAGAAAACAAAGTCACTATATATACAATGTAAACAATTAAATATCACTATCTTAATAAAAAGCACAATGATTAATCTACCAGCAGAGTTAAAGAGAGAACGTTATTGTTCATGTTTACATTACACACTTACGATGCACCACTGGGAGTGATGAAACAATAGATGATCCATTATTGTGAACCACAAAATACAATTTCCAACATCAGCTGTGTAGAAAAACTAGCAACAGGATCTAGAAAAGATGAATCATCTCTGCCTAATACACTTAGCACTAAAAACAATGTTGCTTCCATTCCCAATTTTGGGGTCACCTTATGGATTTTGTGCCTCAATCTTTTGCACCCATTACCAAAACCATAACTTTTCACATTCTGGGGAGGGATTTCCCATCATGCAAGGTTTTCAGTGCTAAAACCAAGATGATTTTCAGGAAAACTTCAATGGTCAGTGGCCATTATTGCAGCCCAAGTAGGGAGAGGAGGAGAGCCTTCACGCAGGGGGAAGGCTCTATGGCTTGGATTGTTTGAGCACAAGAAATTTGAGGAGAGTGTTTTTCGGGTAGTAGAGGTACCAGAAGTAGCCTGCTTAGGTATAGATGTCTGAGTCAGGTGAGGAAGTCTTCAGTGGAGGAGAAGGGATAGTGTCTCCAATTATAAACTATCTACATACAGGTGATTGGTGATTGCATAAAGGAATATTGGGCACATGAGTAAATATATTAAGGAAATTGAGAAACAGGTTTCTCACTGATGAGGAAGGGAGTTACAAATATGAAAATGGAGAAAACAGGAATGAACTCAAAAGTGTTAGATTGGAATTGGAGTTATGAATGGTAACAAATACTTTCCAAGGTGCTTAAAGAGATTTAGGGAAACAATTTGATGTAAAAAGGAATGTTTATGTGTGTCCTCTAGCTCTGTTCACAGAGAGAACCTGGGAGCAGCAACACTTCAATAGAAGTGGGGTCACCTAGTGTCTATATCTTGCTTTATAAATATGTTCCCTCATTAAAAGGAACCAGGGTTCCTTAAAGAAATGTTTAATTCCAAATTTGGGACATGGAAAGTACAAGATTATTTGAGGATATTATGTGCTAGATAGCAAAGAAGTGCTCAAAAAAAGACTGGGAGCATATTCAAAGAACACAGAAAGCAGCTTAAGGAGAAAAATTTAAGCATTAAAATACATAATACTCGCCTTGTTCAGAGTGGCTCAGTTGGTTGGAGGGTTGTCTAGTACACCAAAAGGTTGCAGGCTTGATTCCTCATCAGGGCACAGACTTAAATTGCAGTTTTAGGCCCTGGTCAGGGCAACCAATCAATGTTTCTGTCTCACAACAATGTATCTCTCTCTCTCTCTCCCTCTCTCTCTCCCTCTCTCTCTCTCCCTCCCTCCCTCCCTTCCCCTCTTTCTAAAAAAAAAATAATAAATGAACAAGTCCTTGGGGAGTATTAAAAAAGACATAACAATAAAATATAGACAATTCAGTTACACAGGGAAACATGAATCCATGGCATAAATACTGGTATATTAGCAATAATTAAATTAAATATTTATTTAATTATTAATATATTTAAAACTTTAATGAGGAGTGGATAGTTGCATACTTATTAATTGCAAAGAGAGGTATTTTTGGTTTTGTTTTGTTTTACAATGGGAAAGACTGGGAGACGACACCTTAATAAATGATCAAAGTAGAATGGCATAAGTAATAGGAAAATCCAAATTACACACTGTTAGGATGCAATGAGGAAAACACAGCATCAATTCTATAATATCCCTACAAGTAATCATGAGGAAACATCAACAAACCCAAATCAAGGACAATCTACAAAATAACTGATCCACAATCCAAAAAAAATGCCAACGTCATGGCGAAACTGAGGAACTTTTCTAGACTGTAAAAGACTAAAGAGACATGACAGTTGTGCTACACAAAAATTCTGTACTGATCTTTTTGCTGTGAAGGACATTACTGGAACAACTGGTGAAATTTGAACAGGATCTGAGGATTATATTTTGTTAAATCTTATCAATGTTAATCTCCTGATTTTGATGGTTGTCCTGTGGTTATATCAGATAGCGATTTTCAACGGTGTGTCTCAAGAATTTTTAAAACATGCAATACCGCCCTTAACTGGTTTGGCTCAGTGGATAAAGTGTCAGCCTGCGAACTGAAGGGTCCCGGGTTCAATTCCAGTCAGGGGCATGTACCCTGATTTCGGGCACATCCCCAGTAGGGGGTGTGCAGGAGGCAGCTGGTCATGTTTCTTTCTCACCAATGTTTCTGGCTCTCTCTACCTCTCCCTTCCTCTCTGTAAAAAATCAATCAAATATATATTTTAAAATAATAAAATAAAATAAAACATGCAATACCTGACTATTTAGTCAGGGGCACTGGCCTCTTTCCCCTGAGACTGTCATATAAAAAAAATGACAACCGCCAAAACCGGTTTGGCTCAGTGGATAGAGCATTGGCCTGCAGACCAGAAGGTCCCGGGTTCAATTCCAGTCAAGGGCATGTACCTTGGTTGCAGGCACATCCCCAGTAGGGGGTGTGCAGGAGGCAGCTGATCAATGATTCTCTCTCATTGATGTTTCTAACTCTATCCCTCTCTCTTCCTCTCTGTGAAAAGTCAATAATATATATATATTTTTAAATGACAACCACCAATACAGCATAGTCGTCTGGCGTGAATGAATAAAAATTATGCCTATTTTTTGTCATATCAGTAAAAAATATATACTTTTGGTGTGCCACAGAATTTTAGTAATTAGTTTATGTGTGCTATGAGATACAAAGGTAGAAAATCACTGATATAGGAGAATGTCCTTTTCTGCAAGACACACAGTAGTTGGGAGCTACAGGACATCATGTTAGCAATTTACTTGCATATGGTCCAGGAAAGGAGAGGAATTCTTTGTTTTACTCCAGCAACTTTTCTACAAGTTTGCAATTTTTCAACAACAAAAAACAAGGATCATTTATTGTTTTCATTAGAAACAAAATAAATATGGGCTCATATTACAGATAAGAGCTGAAAGGACCAACTTTGGGTTTTATAACAATGGTGCCATTGGTGACCTTGTTGAGAGCAGATTCAGCGGAATGGAAAGAAAATTAAGGGGTCAGCTGAGGAGCTTGGAAAGTGGAGACAGTGAATATAGTACCCTCTTTGAAAATGTTTGTGAAAATGAGAAGAGCGAAGGGAGGATGTAGCTTAAGGGACACAAGTTGTAGGGGAGGTTTTTTTTTTTTTGTATATTTGGTTGACTATTTATTGGAAAGAGAAACAGAAAAGCAGTTCATATTAGTGATGAAAAGGAAAGCCCAATAAAGAAAATAGAGGGTTCAATGCCTAACAGTTCAGACGAAAAATAGGAACACTCAGCCTTTAGTTTGCTGACTCTTCTGCGTCGCCAAGACAATGCAAACACTCAATTCAATATTTTCAGGGGGCTGGGTGTAGAGGATATACTTCCACAAAAGGGTCTTGCTATAAAGCTATAGCAAGAAGATGCACCAAACTACTACAAATAATACATATCTCCAGGACTATATCAAATTTATCTATTTTGGTGTTTGAATTTATCTTACAACCGAGATTTACTACATATTTAACTATAAGAAAACATATTTAAAAATGGGAGGAAGGAATATGCTCTTAAATTTGTTCACAAAATTGTTGTAGAGAGAGATTTACTTATCTGAAAATATATCCACAACTACACATGCAGTAAGAAGGGAGGCAAATTAGAAACTACCCATAGCATCATCCCAATCTGACAGGGTATGTCTGTCATGAGGCCCAGAGACCACAAGGATAATAGAAGTGGCAGCACAAGGTCTTGTGGCACATTTTCAGATGCAGAAAAATCCATCTGGTAGATTTGTTTCTTTCTCATCCCTTCCTCATCTGTTCTCAATTGAGAGATTCAAGTTGCAATTCCAGTTCTCATCACCAGAGTGCAAAGAACTCTATTTCGTTTTTTTTTTTTTTCTCAAGCATACCTTTTTAGGAGAGAAAATCAAAACAATAGCCATTTTTATATGTTTAAATACACGTTATTTTGTAGATCAGTTTTAAGTTTAAGGCAAAACTGAGCAGAAAGTATAAAGTTCTCCTGTACCCCTTGTTCCCACACAGTCTTCCCCCACTATCAACAGCCTGCCTCAAAATTCTACATTTGTTGCCGAAACCGGTTTGGCTCAGTGGATAGAGCGTCGGTCTGCGGACTGAAAGGTCCTGGGTTCGATTCCAGTCAAGGGCATGTACATTGGTGCGGGCACATCCCCGGTAGCGGGTGTGCAAAAGGCACCTGGTTGATGTTTCTAGCTCTCTATCTCTCTCCCTTCCTCTCTATAAAAAATATCAATAAAATATGTTTTAAAAAAATCTACATTTGTTGTAATCTATGAGCCTACACAGACACATACATCTGTTATCACCTGAAATCCATATTTTACATTACCAAAGCAAAAGAAAAAACATTTTAAAACTAATTTTATAAAGCAGTTTCTCAAACAGGAAATATGAAATGAGCCTCCATCTCATATACAATTAGGAAGAGATTAGAAAGAGTAAAATGAGATCCCATTTGGAAAATCAATCTGAGGTCCTATATGAAACTGTACTTCCAAGTAATTATACCAGCAGTCAAAATGAAGATATAACAGAACTCTGCATGATAAGTAATGAATGAATGGTATAGAAGCAGTTTCTCTTACCCTGTTTTCCCCATAATAAGACAGTATCTTATATTAATTTTTGCTCCCAAAGATGCGCTAGGTCTTATTTTCAGGGGATGTCTTATTTTTCCATGAAGAAGAATACGGTACACATTTATTGTTAAATGAAAATAAAGGAAATTTATTACCTGTAAACGGTACGGTAGTACGGTAGTTGTCAACACAAACCAGACAAACTGTGAATCCTACAGTATCAAGAATTTACTCATTTATTCAGTGACAATCATGTCATCATCTTCTGGAACATCATCATAACAATCCAATTCCTGAATTTCCTGGTGAATTTCTTGTGACTCCATTTCTTTCAGAATCAGTGGACCAAATCTCTCATGTTTAGCAATAGCACTGTCTTTAAATGAGAACTTCTTGTCAAGGTAGCCTTCTCGCAGTGCATTTGCAATGCAACTGTCAGTGATTTTCTCCCATGAGTTCTTCACCCAAGTCACAACTTCTTGCAGTTTAGGTTTCATAAAGTTTCCATGCTGATTTCTCTCCATTCACACAGCAGTGACGTCAGGACTCCGCGTAAAGTCACTGGTTGCTAGATGCCAGTCAGGGCGGCCCTAGCGACCAGTTTACGGTAAATTAATTTTCATTCTAAGACAGAGCCTGGGGGTCTTATTTTCGCGGGGTGCATTATATTTCACTCAGAAGGAAACCTGTACATAGGTCTTATTTTCAGAGGATGTCTTATTTTCAGGGAAACACGGTAGTAAAACAACATGTTAAAAAATATGTATTGGGCCCAAACCAGTTTGGCTCAATGGATAGAGCGTCGGCCTGTGGACTGAAAGGTCCCAGGTTCGATTCCGGTCAAGAGCATGTACCTTGGTTGCAGGCACATCCCCAGGAGGGGATGTGCAAGAGGCAGCTGGTCGATGTTTCTCTCTCATCAATGCTTCTAGCTCTCAATCCCTCTCCCTTCCTCTCTGTAAAAATCAATAAAATATATTTTTTAAAAATTATCTATTGGTCTAAGAATGAGCCACAGGCCACCTTTATTAGAAACAGCTGATATCTTGGTAAACTGCAACTTCTGAAAACTTACCCCAGACTTAATGAGACTCAGGAATTTGTATTCTAAATAATTTCCCTGATAGATTCTGATGTTTCCTATAGTTTGAAATCTGATAAAAAGATAATATCCAAGATTTCTTTAATTGTTTTATACATTGACATCTCTGATTCCAATGTTAATTGGTTTTGCCACTCAACTTTAAGTATCTGTTTCTGTTTTGGTGTATCTGGTAGGTAATTCAGAAATGTAGCATATAGCAAATTGGCTATTAGGCCACAAGACAGGAAAGGGGCTTCCTCTTATGGGGCTTACATTCTCGTTTGTATATACAGAAAATAAAAATAACCAATGTAATTTCAATGGGTGAAGAGTTCCATGAAGAAAATAAAACAAGGAAATGAGGTGATAGAAAATATTGTCTAGGGGGAGAGCAGTCAAGGATGTCTAGTGCTACCTCATTTACCTACTTCAAAGACCGTCACTTATTTAGACTGACTTAGACTACACCATGCATAATGATCCCTGGAGTTGTGCCATGCTTTATCACCAGAGAAGCCATGCCATGGACATGACTTTTCAGCTAAGACATTGACAACAAGGAAGAATTGTGTGAGTGTAAAGATCTTTTGATATTAGACCAAGGAACAGTACATTCTGAAGTAGGAGGGAGAATGACTTGTTCCAGAAAAAGACAAAAACCAGTGTGACTGGAGCCTGATGGAAAAAGGATGGTGGTGTTATGGGAGATAAGGTAGAAGGAAGGCTACTGTAGGGAACATGCAGTACTCAGGCCTGGCTGGCAATCTTACCCACATTTCCAATCAATATAATTTCTCAATATTTGAGACTACTGCAGCACAACATCTTCAACACTCTCTCACCTTAATATTCTTAACTGTTCTTTTGGCTTTTTGTTTCTTTGGAAAAGTAGATGCTATCACAGAAAAAGTCATCTATATGCTCCAACCACCAAACCTAACAACTTATCTGTATCAGCAACTATACTTTCTTTTCTTTAAAATATATTTTATTGATATTTTTACAGAAAGGAAGGGAGAGGGATAGAGAGTTAGAAACATCAATGAGAGAGAAATATTTATCAGCTGCCTCCTGCACACCCCCTATTGGGGATGTGCCCACAACCAAGATGCATGCCCTTGACCGGACTCAAACCCGGGACCTTTCAATCTACAGGCCAACACTCTATCCACTGAGCCAAACCGGTTTCGGCAGCAACTATACTTTCTCTCTCTCTTGTGACAAACCCTCCTAAGGCAGCCCTTCTCTTTGCAATGGGTCATACACTCCAGGACTGTGATTGTGTATTATCCCCCCTTCTCCCTTGAGCCAGCAATATTCCTCTCTACTAAATACTAGTAAATGAACATATGCATGAATAAATAAATAGATGAACTCATGGGAGATTTTAGAATTAGGTAAGGGGGTATAAGAGGGAGGTGTCAATGTGATTCTCAGTAGTCTGCCCTCATCATCAGTGTGATAGATAGTGAGGTTAATTAGAATGGGCAACATATAGTGGTTACTTTTTGGAAGGGATGTGATGGATCATCTTGATTTTTAGTACCTTTGTACACCTCATAGAGATGTTAAGAATGCAGCAAGATATTTGGATCACAGACTGAGCTAGAAAGGGAAATGCAGGAATCATATGTGAGTGAATGCAAAAGAAGATATAGGTATAGATGAGATATTTGCCTAAGGAGACAGCATGATGTGAAAGGGAAAGGTAGCCAAAAATGGGTGCCAAGGAACTCCCAACATTTGAACTTCAAGAGTCTTTAGTGAGGGAAACCAAGATGTCGGCATAGGTAAACACCTAAACTGCTGCTTCGCACAACCATTTCAAAACTACAACTGAAAGACAAAGCGGGCATTATCCAGAACCACAGGAAGGCTGGCTAAGTTGAAATTCTACAGCTAGAAGAAAAGAGAAAAGAACATTGAGACTCAGAGGAGCTGCAGAAGGCAGATATATGGAGGAGCCAGAGAGGGCTGGAAACTGAGTACGCAGCTGGCTTTCTCAATCAGGAGGGAGACCAAAGCTCCCAACAACTCTGAACTCCAGTTCCAGGTAAGACTCTGGGGACCCACACTCATTCGAGGGGGAAACTGGACTGTCTAGCAACGGGCAAGACTTGAGGGTGGCTTTTTTTCTCAGAGGTGCTTGCAGCAATTACCATGGGACACTGAGACCCAGGGGCCTATTAAGGCAGGCCTGATGGGAAGCCATTGCTGTCTGCTCCGCCCTGAGACACTTTCCAATCCAAGCTGAGCACAGAGGCTCTTGCAAGTCTTGTCTCATAAGGGTGTCTCCAGCACAGAAGTTCTCCCAGTGTAGACAAAGCTGATCCTCACAGCCAATTGGCCTGGAGGTCAATTCCTCCCAGTGATACCAACAACAATTAAGGCTTAACTATAACAAGACTGTGTCCACAGCCCACAAATGGGAGCACCAAGAGTGTCCACCTCAGGTAACTGGGGAGGCTGACCCAATGGGACATATAGGAAACCTAGCACACAAGTCAAATTTATAGAAAATATTCCTTTATTAACTTTTGGTTGAGAATATGTTTGTATATTTTCAGAAAACAACTCTGAGACCATGTGGATTCTGGCAACAGAAAGGAATTGACAGGACTACTCCAACCATGAAGGCAGAAGAGAAGCAGTCCAGAGATGGAAGACGCTGATAATGCCTTACCATAATAGCAGTCAGCAGCTGTGTATCACTGCAGGTTGCCCAGGACCAAACCAGAGGGTCAGACATGCATTACCACCATTTGCCCACCATCCAGAACTGAAATATCATTGCTGATATATACACATAAGGATCTGTTTGACATTGAAATTGGATCTCAAAAGCACTGTTGGCCCAGAAAGAAACTCTACAGACTGATTCATATGTCTTTCAGTATAACTGTTATTGCTTGTCTCATTTTTGATTCTTATAAGTATATTTCCAGTAGGACATGATCTCACTCATCTAGGGGAAATGGTGAAGAACATAGACTGATGAACAAGAACAGACCCAGAGATAAGGAGCCATGGGTCAGACTGTTGGACCTCAAAGGGAGGGTGGGGATTAAAGGGACAGATCAACCAAAGGACATGTGTGCATACATATGAGCCTAACCAGTGGTCAAGGACAATAGGAGAGTGGGGGCATGAGTTGGGAGGGGTGGGCGACTGGAATTGGGGTTGAGGACAAATATTTGATACCTTAATCAATAAAGAAATTTTAAAAAATAATAAAATAAAATAAATTGTCCTGGCTGGGAGTTCCACTGGGAGTTCGACCAGGGGGTGGGGCCAACCCACAACCACCTACAGCCCCTCCCCTTACCTGGCCCCGCCCCTGACCAACCCCACCCACCCTGATCAGGGCCGGGACTGGCCAGCCAACCTCCTACATCCCCTCTCCCCACCCAGCTCAGCCCAGTCCTGATTGTGGGCCAGCTGGACCCCACCCATTCACAAATCATGCACTGAGCCTCTAGTATAAATATAACTGAGTTTGCCTCCCTTTTTATTTACCCCATCCTCTCCCCAGAGGTAACCACATTCCTAAGTTGGTGTGTCTTTCCACATACGTTTACATACTTTTACTAGATACTATATAATAAAAGGGTAATATGCAAATAGACTGAACAGCAGAACAACCAAACAACCAATCAAAGCATAATATGCTAATTATAAACTAAGGCTAGTCAACCATTCCCTGTGATGTGCACTGACCACAAGGGGGTAGATAGTCAACTGGTTGACCAGTCAGTATGACATGAACTGACCACCAGGGGACAGATGCTCCAACCAGTAGATTAGCTTGCTTCTGGAGTCCGGATGGTCAGGACTGAGTGAGATGGGCTGGAACCAACCCTGAAGCCCTCCCACAGTCCTTCCCCGGCCCGATCATGCACTGGTGGCGTCCCTCAGCCTGGCCTGAGCCCTCTCGCAATCCGGGACCCCTTGGGAGATGTTGAAGAGCCTGTTTCAGCCCCATCTCACAGGATACTCCCCTTGGGCATGTGCCATACACAGGGCTCATGGCTGGCAAATGCTGCTGTGGCAACACGAGCCTAGCCTCAAGCCTCTCCTGATTGGGATTGATTGGGCAGGCACAGTGGGGCCAAGATGAGCGGGAGTGGCAGGTAGCATCTGCAGGGGGCATTGGACTGCAGGTTTCAGCCCAATCCCTGCAAGCCACCCAGAAGGACCCCACCTGTGCATGAATTCATGCACCAGGCCTCTAGTATGTATATAAAATTTAAATGTATAAAATATATTAATACATTTTATAATATAGAGTATAATATAAATATATATATATATATTACTTTGGACATGTAAACATTTTGATAATGTTTACATTATCAAATACATTGTTTTTAACCTGGTTTTCTCATTGTAATATTGTGTTTTAGATATTCACTCATACTGCTATGTGAAGATATGTCATTTAATTTTAATTTTAATAATGTTCTGTTGTATAAATGCACCATAATTCTTTATTTCCCTCTTAATTATATTTATCTATTAATAAATGCATTCATGCTTCTCAGTTCATGGTTTATATGACCATTTCCCACATTGTCATTCTTGTCCAAGTCTTCAATGCTTTTAGCTTCTGACTGACAGACTCACCTCATTGTGTGTATTGTTTTCCAGGGAAGTGATACTCTTTAGTGGTAACATATTTGAATAGTGCTTATAATTTTTACAATCACCTTTATATAACCTCATGCAATCTCTTCAAATACTATTAAATTTAGTTAATTTGGTTATAAGCTTGTAAACTGGCCTTGAAAATGGCTTGGTAGGGCACACAGAGTTGTGGACTCAAGTTTAGGTTGTTTTATAGGCATGCCTTGCCTAATAGAGGAGAAGGAGGCATGTTGAAGACTATATAATAACTTCATCCCAATTATCTCTGAGAGGAAGAATTGAACTGAGAACAATCCTTGTGTATTGAACAACATACCATATTCAGAATCAGAAAACTTGCAATTCAGTTTCTTCTCTGCAATTATGGCTGGAAAATAAAGTTTATGCAAAGTCAATCGACCATTAATAAAATAAACATTCAGACCCAAAGTTTATGTGCTATATTTCAAGCAATAAAGCTCTGAGTTTAAATATGCAAATTATTCTTTCAATTTTAGAGTTGGTAATTTCTGGATAACTGCAGAGTCTGATTCATGGAGAAAGCATGTTTGTATAATGTGCTGGTTTCCATGTGTCTGGGAGGTGTTACAACATGGATAGTTTTTTAAAATGTTATCAGGACTAATTCTTGTCTACAATAATTTATTTTGATAACTTTGGATCTTTTGTCATATGTAGTTATTTTTGTTCACTGTTCTTTTTTCCTGATTATTTTTAGAAGACTTGAGGGAGAGAATGTATTCTCTCAGCAGACAGAAAGAGCACGAAGTAAAAAAAGGGGGGGGTGGGGAGTTGACTAGTAATCTTTTAATCTTAAGAAAATTTCTTTTGAATAGATATAATCTTTAAATTGCATTATTTATTATTTTTAGAAGCACTCAAACAGTACCCAAATAGTTACTACTCACAATGGTAACAAGACTTTTTATTACCTTTTGATGTTCATCTATAATTTTCACCTCTCATAAAACTTTTAAACATATATAAAAATATGAAATTTCCACAGCTATATTTCAGAAAGCAACTTAAAATGTTTTTTTCAAACCAAGTCAAATATATCAAATATTTGTGACAATATACCATACATTATAATTAACCAAGTGTTCTATTTAACTTTCTGAGAGAAAGTAAACATAATATTGTATTACTCTTTTAAAGAGGATAAAATTTTAAAATAACTGTGTGCTGCCATTTCATTTTAGAGAATTAAAAAAAATCAACAACATATAGAGAGAAGATATCACCCAAAATGGCAGAATAGGTAATTCAAAGTTTCCATGCAAAAAACTCTTAGAATCAACTTTTGCAGAACTGGAATCTAATCCAAAATTTACAATAATGAGGGGAAGACTTGAAGAAAGAAACTAATGGGCTGCATTAAGAGAGTGATATGGGATTGTAAATTGCCAGCTCACCATCCTCAACACCCCAGATCAGCTTTTCTTTGTTTTGCTGATTCAGAATCTTCCCAGGAGCTAGAGACTTTTGCTAGAGCAGCCTGAGGCAAATGATAACATGCATGACAAAAAATAACAAAATGAGAAATTGGGGAGGAAGAGGCTGGTTAAAGAGACACATGGGGAAATACAGGCATTTTAAAGTTCACCAATATACTGCGGTAGTACAGGGGGACTGAGAAGGCCACACTTAATGCTCAGAATGGAATGCATGTGCGTTAAAGACCTGGCTGACTTTCATTCAGACTTTGTACAAGTAGGAAGTGAAAACTAACGAAGAATTGTAAATTGCCTGGCTAAGCATAGAATGAGTTCCCACACAGACCAATATGCAGTCTTTCTTCTTTCCTCTCCTTTTTTTTTCTTTCTCTGGCTCCAGGTATTTAAAGTAATTGTGAAAACATCAGCTGATCCCACTAAGCTAGGACAACACAGAGTTCAGTGGACACAGATGATAAACAATTCAGACTTTACAAACAAACAAAACAACCCACAATTGCCAGCAGCAACAAATCCTGAGAGGGAATATGATTCCCACATGATAATATTAAAAATATCCAGTTTCAACAATAACAAAAATTATGAGGCATGCAAAGAAAGTATGGCCTATTCACAGGGAAAATAAATTAATAAAAATTTTCCTTGCTCTGGCCAGGATGCTCAGTTGGTTGGAGCATCATCCAGTACACCAAAAGGCTGCAGTTTCAATTTCCGTTTAGGGCACATTACCTGGGTTGTGGCTCCTGTCCCTGGTTAGGGGCATACAGATGGCAACCAATTGATGTTTCTCTCTCACATCAATGTTTCTGTCTGTGCTGTGCCAGCACAGCCAACGGTTCAGTGAGCCCGAGGGAGGGTAATGAAGGATGTAGAAAAGACAGACAAAGAGAATAAGCTGGATCTATCTAGGTGGATCTTCCTGTGCCTGGCTGAGGCCACAGAGAGAGATCCAGATGCAAGCTAAACCTTTATTTTATAATTCAGAGGTAAACAAGGTAGTGGTCACTGTAGTTACAAAGGTCTTGTGAGTTTCACTTGTTTTGGCAGCACTTGCTGCACCTCCCACGGTCCATTAGCTACCCAGGAAGGATCTAGGGCCGGGGTGGGCAAACTATGGCCCACGGGCAGGATCCGGCCCGTTCAGCTGTTCTATCCGGCCCGTGGAGCTGAAAGAGCAGAGGGTTCACTTGCTCTCCCCTCCGCTCCTTCACCAGCAGCCCAAGATGAGAGTGCCAGCATGGTCAGGTTGCTTTTGTTCCGGCCCTCCAGTCCAGTTTAAAAACCCATTGTGGTCCTCGTCAAAAAGTTTGCCCACCCCTGATCTAGGGAGTGTCATAAGGTCAAGCTTAATTATGCTAAGAGGGTTGTGCCCTTTAAGCTGGGACTTGTTTGTGGCTTTGTGAGCAGGTCAGTCACAGGCTTAACCCTATAGCCGCTCCCTACATCTCTCTCTCTAAAAATCAATTAAAAAAAACATATCCTCTGGTAAGTATTAAAAAACTAACAAACTGTCTTTGAGGAAGCCCAGGCAGTGGACATACTAGTCAAAGACTTTAATCAACTGTCTTTAATATGCACAAAGAGTTAAAGGAAATCATAGACAAATAAGTAAGATAAACCAGGAGAATTATATCTTATCAGGTAGGAAATATCAATAAACAGGAAGAAATTATAAAACTGTACCAATTACAAACTCTGGAGTTGAAATGAAAAATTCAGAAGGTTCAATATCAGATGTAACCAGGCAGAAGAAACAAACAGGAAACTTTCAAATAATTCAATTGAATTTATGAAGTCTGAGAAGCAGAAAGAGAAAGCAAAGAGAGAGGAAGGAGCAGAAAGATTATTTGAAGAAATTATGGACAAACCTTTAAAATTTAAGGAAAGTCAAGAATATAAACATCAAAGAAGCTCAACAAATCTTAAGCAGGATACTCACACCAAGAAACATTATAATCAAATTGTCAAAGTCAATAGCAAAGAGAATATCTTGAAAGAAGCATTAGGTATTAGGTCTTATTTGGATCCTGATCCATACCAACTGTTAAACAACCAAAACAAGAAAACTATGACAGAATTGAAAATTTGAACAAGGATGGAACAGAAAATGATATTAAGGAATTATTAATTTTAGGTATGGAATAGTACTGTGATTTTACATAAAAAAGAAAGTCCTAGTAGATATGTACTTTGAAATGTTTTTAAAAAAATATATTTTATTGATTTTTTACAGAGAGGAAGAGAGAGGAACAGAGAGTTAGAAACATCAATGAGAGAGAATCATCGACCAGTTGCCTCTTGCATACCCCCTACTGGGGATGTGCCCGCAACCAAGGTACATGCCCTTGACCGGAATCGAACCCGGGACCCTTCAGTCTGCAGTCCAACGCTCTACCACTGAGCCAAACCGGTTCTGGCTACTTTGAAATCTTATGCACAAAGTGATATTATATATGAGATTTGCTTCAAAAATCATCTCTAAGGGTGGGAAATAAGTAAGGATATCTTATATGATAAAAGGCCAATATGCAAATTGTCCCCAGGGGCAGGAGTTGTACCAACCAGGAGTTAGACATGCACTGACCACCAGAGAGTGGCATGGAACATGGCGGGTGTCACTGACACAGCACTGACAGCGAGCAGCAGTGGAGGCACTGCTGGTTCCGATGGGCCCTGATGAGAGCAGGACCACAGCAGGATGGTGGAGCAGGCCAAGGTGGATGTGAGCAGAAGCCCGAATCACCCTGCCTGTCACCCTACAGATGGCAACCAGCGATGGTGGGGGCCAGGGCCGGTGGGTAGGTAGCACTAGACTAAGGCAGGTTTGAGGAGTGGCCCCAATCATCTAGCCAGTTGCCCCAATTTCATGCACCAGGCCTCTAGTCCTATATAAAAAAAAGGCTAATATGCAATTGTCCCCTTGAGAGTTCAACTGACCAGGAGTTCAAGTGCTCGCTATGACATGCACTGACCACAAGGGGGTGGCGAAGAACCAAGGAAGGCCTCTGCTGGAGCCAGAAGGCCCCTATCAGCCCTGATCACGGGCCAGGCCTAGGGACCCTACCTGTGCATGAATTTTGTGCACCAGGCCTCTAGCAGATAAAATAGGATTGGCCATGAATTGTTAACTGTGAACAATTGGTACTGAATGTATTTACTTTCATTATACAGTGGATCCTCTATATCTATGGATTCCACATCCTCACCAAAGATTAAGAATAGTAAAAAAAAAAAAAATTTACATTTATGGACACTCCTGAAACCAAGATGGCGGCACATTATGCCTCTCACAACCACACCAAAACTACACTTAAAAGGCAAAACATCTATCACCCAGAACCATGGGAAAGCTGGATGAGTAGAAGTTCTACAACTAGAAGGAAAGAGAAAAGAGCATTGAGACTGGGCAGGACGTGCACAAATGCAGAAAAGCAGAGGTACGGAGAAGTGCCAATCAGGCTGGTGGCTGGAGACTGGGTGCCCTGTTTTATTCAAACCAAAGGGAGACACAAGCTTACAACTACTCTTAACTCCAGTTTCTGGTGATAATCTGGGGACCCAGACTCCTACGGAGAGAAGCTGGACTGTCTGGCATCGGGTCAGAAAATGAGGGTGGCTTTCTTGCAGAGGTGCACACAGGAATCATTGTTTACTGTGCTGGGGCATTGGATTTGGGAACTTGGAAACATGGGGACTAGAAAACGCGGAGATGCAGAGATAGCTGACTGGAAGCCATCGCTGTTTGGCATACCCTAGTGATGCCCTGAGACACCACTCCACACAATTTACAAACCCACCCAAACTGTGTGCAGTGGCTTTTGCATATAAATGGCCTGCCCTATCACAGCTTAACCTAACAAACTGCAGCTTTGGTCAGATGGCTCCAAAACTTCCAAACCCCAACCAAAGAGAAGAAATCTGCAGATCTCACAGTAGTTCCTGCTGGGTGGCCTCAGACAGTAGCTGACCTGCACCCCATTGGAGATCCAGAAGCCAGTGTACCTAGTGGTCAGTGTGAGATGTCATCAGATTTCAACTACTTACATCCATAAGTGACACATTCAAGAGGCAGAATCAGTGAGCCCCAAAGCCCCAATGAAACAAACCCTGCCCCATAAGCATGTCTCAGCACAGCAGTTCTTCCATTATAGACACAGCGGGTCCTCACAGCCAATTGGCCTGGAGGTCAATTCCTCCCAGTGTACCAACAGCAATCATGGATTAACTACAACAAGACACAGAGGGTTAACTACAAAGGGGTGCACCAAGAGTGTCCACCTCAGGTGATTGGAGAGGCTGAACCACTGGGCCCTATAGGTCACCTACCACAGAAAACCACTCTATCAACACAGGGAAGCAGCCAGAATGTGGAGATAAAGAAACATGTCACCAATGAAAGAAATGGAAGAAAGCAAACTACTGGACATAGAGTTCAAAACCACATTAATAATGTTACTCAAGAATATTATAGAAACCTCTGAGGAACTTAGTGAGACTTTTAAGGATCTTAATGAGAATGCCAAAAAGGGGACCACTTATAAATTAAACATACACTGTCTGAAATAAAGAATATACAGAAACTCAAAAGTTGACCAAAGGACCCCACGAATCAAACCAAAGATTTGAAATATGAGGAAACAAAAGGCACCCAACCAGAAACAAAAAGAAAAAAGAAGCCAAAAATATGAAGATAGTGTCAGGAGCCTCTAGGACAACTTTAAGTATACCAATATCTGAATTTTGGGGGTTCCAGAAGAAAAGAGAGAACAAAATAATGAAAACCTATTAGAAGAAATAATGACAGAAAAATTTTCCTACCTGGTGAATGAAACAGACTTACAAGTCCAGGAAGCTCATAGAACCCCAAACAAGAGTAATACAAAGAGGACCACACCAAGACACAACATAATTAAAATGCCAATAGCAAAAGACAAAGAGAGAATCTTGAAAGCAGCAAGAGAAAAACAGTTACTTACAAGGGAGTACCCATACGACTGTCAGCTGATTTCTCAACAGAAACTATGCATGCCAGAAGGGAGTGGCAAGAAATATTCAAAGTGATGAACAGCAAGAACCTACAACCAAAATTATTCTACCCAGCAAAGCTATCATTCAGAATTAAAGGTCAGCCGAAACCGGTTTGGCTCAGTGGTAGAGCATCGGTCTGCGGACTGAAAGGTCCCGGGTTCGATTCCGGTCAAGGGCATGTACCTTGGTTGCGGGCACATCCCCAGTAGAGGGTGTGCAGGAGGCAGCTGGTCGATGTTTCTCTCTCATTGACGTTTCTGGCTCTCTGTCTCTCCTCTCTCCCTTCCTCTCTGTAAAATGTCAATAAAAATATATATTTTTTTTAAAAAAGAATTAAAGGTCAGATAAAGAGCTTCACAGACAAGAAAAAGCTAAAGGAGTTCATCACCACCAAACCAGGATTATATGAAATGTTGAAAGGTATTTTTTAAGAAGAGAATGAAAAAGTTAAAGATAAAAATTATAAACAACAAAGTGACAACAAATACATACCTATCAACTAGTGAATCTAAAAATCAAGTGAATAAAAAATCTGATGAACAGAATGGACTTGTGAATATAATAGGATCAGATGCATAGAAAAGGAGTGGACTGACAATTTTCAGGGGGGAAGGGAGTGTGAAAGGTGTGGGAAGAGATTGGACAAAAATCTCTTTTTACACCTATGGATGAAGACAGTGACAGGAGGTAAGGGCATGGGGTTGGGGAATCAGGTGGAGGGGAGCTATGAGAGGAAAAAAAGAGGAACATCTGCAATAATCTGAGCAATAAAGATATATTTTAAAAATTACATTTATGCTGACAAGTACTATGTTAGGCCGATGATGATTGCATTTGAACATGTACAGACATTTTTTCTTCTTATTTCCTAAACAATATAGCATAAACTATTTACATAGCATTTACATAGCATTACATATTATAAGTAATCTAGGGATGATTTAAAGTATGTGGGAAGGTGTGCATAGTTTATATGCAAAGACCATGTCACCTATAATAATAAAAGTGTAATATGCTAATTAGACAGGACAGCCGAACCACCTTCTGGATGTCCTTCCGGATGACCTTCTGGACGAAGCCAGGGCTGTGAGGGCCAGGGAAGCCACTGCAGCTGCAAGGGCCAAGCTCCTTGCTTGAATTTTGTGCATCAGGCCTCTAGTTTTATATAAGGGACTTGAGCATCCTCAAGTTTTGGTATCCCCTGGGGTCCTGGAACCAATTTCCCATTGGTATCCATGGAGGACTATACTATTTTATTTTTAAATATGTTTGAAATTTCCCATAAAAAAGTTAATGTGAACTATATAAAGAGAATAAATGTTTAAACAAAAAGGAATGAACAAAGGTATCCTACATAATAAAAAGCTAATATGCAAATGACATAATGGTGGAATGATGGGTCACTATGATGTGTGCTGGCCACCAGGGGCAGACACTCAACACAGGAGCCTCCCCCTGGTGGTCAATGTGCTCCCACAGGGGGAGTGCCACTCAGCCGGAAGCTGGGCTCACAGCTAGCAAGCACAGAGGCAGTGGTGGGAGCCTCTCCCTGCTCTGTGGCAATGCTAAGGATGTCTGACTGACAGCTTAGTGGACATCCCTCAGGGATCCCGGACTGCTAGAGGGCACAGGCCAGGCTGAGAACCCCACCCCCAAGTGCACAAATTCGTGCACTGGGCTTCTAGTTAATAATTAGGAAAAAAAATCCATGTCCTTGACTCATTTCCTGTCTCCCCATGCATTTTTGTTAAAACAAGGAGGATCAGAGGTGGGTAGTGCATATTGCTCATCATAGATATTCCTGCATAATTTTTGTTTGTTTTTTAAATATTAAACTAAAATGTGATTCATTTTCACTACTGAGGCTTTTTGCATCCCCTTAAAAGTTTACAACTGAGTCCTGGCGGGATGGGGGGAGGTGGTGGGATGGGTGAAAGGGTGTATACTGGGAGAAGGGGAGGAAAGAGGCAAGTACCCAGAGAAGCAGTGGGAATGGCCACCAGGACCCTGAGTATATAAGCAGCAAGGACCCAGGAATTCACAAAGAAGGGATGGGACCAGCCAGCTGAAGCACTTAGGGACCCCAGGGAGGGGCTTTTCCCCACCCCCGGAGCTGGATGGGGCGGGGCGGGGGCGGCTCTCTCTCTCTCTCTCTCTCTCTCTCTCTCTCTCTCTCTCTCTCCCTCTCTCTCCCTCTCTCTCCCTCTCCCTCTCCCTCTCTCTCTCTCTCTCTCTCTCTCTCTCTCTCTCTCTCTCCTTCTCTCTCTCTCCCTCTCTCTCTCTCTCTCTCTGGCTCCACGTGACTGGCCTTCTTACCCCCGCGCGCCTCGCTCCAGCGCCAGACCCCGTGGAGGCTGGCGCCCTCTCGGTAGCAGCTCCGGTGGCCCCGAGGGCGCGGGCCGGGAAGCCCCCGAGGCGGAGGCGCAGGCGGAGCGGGTGAGGGGCCGGAGCGGAGCGGAGCGGCGCCCGGGGGGGGGGGGGGGTGGCCGCGCTGTCCGCCGCCGCGGGAGGGGGGGGCGGTGGAGGGCGGACGGGCTGGGGGAGCCCTCCGAGGGGTCGGGCTGCTCCGGGCGACGCGCCTCGGACCCCGGAGCTCCCCGCCCGCGTGCGTCTGCGGGGAGAGCGGAGCTCCCCCGGGAGCGCTGGGCGCCCTGGCGACGGCCCTGGGGAGGCACCTGCCTCGGGGTCCCCGGCCCGCGCCCAGCGCTTCAGCGTGGACCGCGGTGCCCAGCGCGGGGAGGGGGGGGATCTAAGAAGGGGGCGGGGCTGGGGGCTGGGGTTGGGGGGGGGCGCCCCCGCGGGGCCGGCGCCCGCTGCCGTGCCACCGCCCCCCCCGCCCCCCCGCAGGTCTGGGCCCAGTGCGGGCAGCGCGCTCCGCTCCGGCACCGTCGCGAGGAGGAGCCGCCTGCGAGGACCGGCCCAGGTGGGTGCGGGGTGCGGTGCTGGGAGCGGGGAACGCCGGAAAGCCCCGAGACCCCAAATCCTCACCCACCCCCACCCCGTCCTCAGTTTTGTCGCCTACGGAGGCCTGGGCTCGGATCGCAGGGAAAATGGTGGGTTTGGGGCGAGGGGTGGGAGGGGAGTCAGGGGGAGGCGGGAGAGCTGGGCTGGAGGCCCCCTAGAGGGCGAAGGGAGCCTTTCTGGCGGGGAAAAATGCAATTTTAAAAAGTGTTTGAAATTCAGGCCTCTGAATCCTGAAAGGTGCATAGTAGGGCCTCTGTCCACAGGGATCAACCCATCAATAAAGTATTCCCTTCTATCTCTTGTCTTCTAGGAGCAATGGTGTCCAAAGAGGAACGAGTGGCTAAAAATCTCATCATGGAAAATGCCCAACAGGAAAACGAAGGATGGGACCAGGCCCATGTGCAAAATGAGGAGGAATCACGCATTTTGGGAGGAGGCAAAGCCCAGAAGCCTGGAGGAAATGTCAGGCTGGGGTGGGTTAAGCGACTTGTCCCTAATTTTCGTCGGGCCATATCTAACAAGCGTGTTGATCACAATGAAGTGCGAGATAATATAGAAAAGATGGCAATGCAGCGGATGGAAATCAGGAGAAAGACTAGGGAACAGCAAATGAGACATGTTACACGCTTCCAAACTCCTGAACCTGATAATCATTATGACTTTTGCCTTATACCTTAAATCCTAAGGTTTTCACTGAGGTTAATAATGCAGCCTCTGCTCCAAAAGCTAGTAGTTTTGTGATTTACTTTTCTGTAAACCTTTTGATGTTTCCTCTTACTAGTTTCTAATTGAATAATGTTTTTGTCTCAGTATAAAACTCTCTGTCCAGCAAGGCAATTTCACCCAGTTTTTGAAAAAATATCCTTTTTATGATGTAAAATTAATAAAGCAGCTTAAAAATCAATCTTCCTATTTTACCCATTTTTAAAAATTCTTTGTTAATATTACTTTTACTCTCCTAACTAGCTGGACTCAGAATCTCAGTCAACTTTTACTACTTTTTCTTGCCCCCTACCAATCAGTAAGGGGGGATGCTACTCATAATTCAATATCTGATACCATTTTAAAATTGTACTTCCTACTATTTTTCAAAGAGTATTGAGTCCATCTGCATAGATACATTGAGGGGGGAGCTTTTTATGAATGTAAGACCTCTGGCTCCTATCTTCCAGACCCACAGACTGGAGTTCAAGAATCTCCACTTTTTAACAAGCTCCTTGGGTAATTGCATTGTATAACAAAGCCTGAGGGCACTATTATGTATGTGTATGTAGCTATGTACAGATGTGTATATATTGGTATATGTATGAATATGTCTACATAAAGCCATATATTGTCATATTAAGTGTAAACAAGTAGATAACATAGCATGAATACTTATTTGAATTCAATGGGCAAAATACATTAAAAGGGAAGTAGAAGACCTTAAAATAGACTGACTAATAAAGTGGCAAAGGAGGGCACTGGAGTTTACAGATGCTAAGTACCAAGACTACCACCTACTGTAGATCTTGGGAGAGATGATCTGGCCTGGGCCATTTTTTATGCTTTGTCATCTGAAGATGCAGAATATTTGACTTATAACTAAGCTGAGGAAAGTCAAGAAAGACTTGGCAAGACTGGGGCTTTTTAAAATATTTTTTCTACATTCCCAATGCAGACACTAATATTTTTAGAATATAGCAGAAAGAAATCCTAAAGACCCTTCAAAGTGAGGACTTCCACCCATTATGGCTATTGAAATCAACTTTGTGGGTCATAACAAACAATTTTAAAAAGGCCCTGGCCAATGTGGCTCGTTTGGAGCATTAGCCTGTGCACTGGAGGCTTGCAGATATTTTTTTAAAATATATTTTATTGATTTTTACAGAGAGGAAGAGAGATGGATATAGAGTTAGAAACATCGATGAGAGAGAATCACCGATCGGCTGCCTCTTGCACACCCCCTACTGGGGATGTGCCTGCAACCAAGGTACATGCCCTTGACCGGAATCGAACCTGGGGCCTTTCAGTCCGCAGGCCAACGCTCTATCCATTGAGCCGAACCGGTTTCAGCTGGAGGCTTGCAGATTTGATTCCTGTCCTTGTTGGGGGTGAATGTGGGGAGGCAACCAATTGATGTGTTTCTCACATGGATGTTTTTCTCTTCCCATCCCACTCTCCCTTCCACTAAGAATTAATGGAGAAAAATATCCTTGGATGAGGATTAACAAAAAACAAACAATAATAAGCAATTAAAAACACACAATAGGCCTTGGCCAATGTCACTCAGTTGGTTGGAATGTCATCCAGTACACAGAAGGGTCGCAGGTTCAACTACCTGTCAAGGCACATACCTAGGTTGTAGGTTCAATCCCTGGTGAGGGCGCAGGCAGGAAGGAGCTGATATGTTTTCTTCTCACATTGAGGTTCCTCTTCCTCTTCCTTTCTAAAAGTCAATAAAAAAGCTAGAAAAACCTAACCAGTTTGGCTCAATGGATAGAGTGTCGACCTGAGGATTGAAGGGTTTGATTCCGGTCAAGGGCACATGCCTGGGTCACAGGCTCGATCCCCACTGGGGGTGTTCAGGAAGCAGCCAATCCATGATTCTCTCTCATCGATGATGTTTCTACCTCCCTCCCTCTCCCTTCCTTTCTGAAAACAATAAAAATATTTTTTAAGCGTGAAAAAATTTTAAACAAAAGAATAGAACAAAAAGAATCAGAGTCCCTAATTGATGAGTAGTGCTAAGAAGCATATCTTAGTTTTACACATAGGAAATATTGTCACCTTGTAGAATTTCTAACTGTATATCATAGGGTAAAAAAAAAAAAAAAAAAACACCTGAAAGTCACTTTTTCAATCCAAAGGTCATTTCACAAATAAGGAAACTAGGGAGAAAAGTGATTTTCCCAAGGCCACACAGTTAGTGGTATAGCTGGGTCCACAATTCCCATTTAAGGGTACTTGTCTCCTCACACAGTGTCTTCACAAGGCGTGATTTGGAGATTCTTGCCATGTGTACTGATTACCAGTGATATGCATAAACAAACATGTGCAACTTATATAAAAGTACAAATCAGTCTGTAGTGAGTTCCTTTCTGGGCCAAGAGTTCTTTTGAGTCCCAATTTTAATGTCAAAGAATTCCTTACGTGTACATGTCAGCCATGGTATTTTATTTTATTTTATTTTATTATTTTTTTTAGTCTGTAATTCTTTTGGAAGTTGTATGTTGTTGTCTTTTTTTTTTTAAACTAAATCTTTATTGTTCATATTATTACAAATGTTCCTCATTCCCCCCCCCCCTCAATTGCTCCCCTACACCAAGTTTCCATTCAATTCTCTGCCCTTTCCCCATCCCCCATTGTCCTCATCCATAGGTGCAGTTTATGTTCAGTCTCTTCCCGCCCCGCTCCACTCCCCATTTCCCCGAGAATCATCAGTCCACTCCCCTTCCATACCTCTGATTCTATTATATTCACCAGTTAATATTGTTCATCATGATTTTTACTTCCCTTGGTTTTTAGACTCACTTGTTGATAGTTACGTGTTTGTTCATATTTTTATCTTCCTCTTCCTAAAGAACCCCTTTCAGCAATTCATATAATTCTGGCTTGGCAGTGATGAATTCCTTTAGCTTAAATTTATTGGTGAAGCTCTTTATCTGGCCTTCCATTCTGAGTGATAGCTTTGCTGGGTAGAGTATTTTTGGCTGTAGGTTCTTGTTATTCATCACCTTGAATATTTCTTGCCATTCCCGTCTGGCCTGCATGGTTTCTGTTGAGAAATCAGCTGACAGTCGTATGGGTGCCCCTTTATAGGTAACTACCTGCTTTTGTCTTGCTGCTTTTAATATTCTCTCTTTGTCTTTAGCTCTTGGAATTTTAATTATGATGTGTCTTGGTGTGGTCCTCTTTGGATTCCTTTTGTTTGGAGTTCTGTGTGCTTCCTGTATGTGTAAGTCTATTTCTTTCCCCAGGTGGGGGAAGTTTTCTGTCACTATTTCTTTCAATATGTTTTCGGTATCTTGCTCTCTGTCATCTTCTGGGATGCCCATAATTCTGATGTTGGTTCGCTTGAAGTTGTCCCAGAGGTTTCTCACACCATCTTCAACTTTCTGGATTCTCTTGTCTTCTTGCTTCTGCAGAGGAGTGTCCTCTGGCTCTTTGTGTTCCAAATATTGGACTTGATTCTTGCAATCTTCCAATCTGTTTTTAGGACTCTGTATAATATTTTTTATTTCAGAGAATGTATTCTTTATTTCTAGTTGATCCCTTTTCATATCCTCATAGGTCTCATTTATTTTATCTGCCTTTTCTAAGAGATTGTTGAACAACCTTATAAGCGTGGCTTTGAACTCTATATCCTGTCGCTTTTTGTCCTCCATTTCTTTCGTTTGTGATCTGTTTCCTCGTTTTGGCATTTTCGCTGCTTCCCTGAGTTGGTAGGTTGGGAGGATCAGCTGTGTCTATGCCAGGAGACAACCTTATTCCACTAGACTTGGAAACCTGTAAAAGCCTCTCTGAGTTCAGCTTGGATGGGGCAGAGTCTCAGGGTGGAGCCTACAGCCTTGGCTTCCGGTTAGCCCCGCCCTCTGAGGTTCCTGAGTCTCAGTGTACCTCAGTGTCCTTTGGTATTTGCTGCAAGCACCTCTGAGAGAAAGGCACCCTAGAGCTTCGCCCGCTACCAGACAGTGTAGTCTCTCCCCCAACAAGCCCACAACTGGGGTTCAGAGCAGTTGGAAGTGGGGTTAAGAACAGTCCGGAGCTTATGTCTCCTTCCTGCTAGGGCAATCTCGCGACCCAAACAACAGTCTGTCCTCTGTGCGCGTAATGTGCGCGACTCAAGGGCTCTGCTTTTCACTGCTCCGCTAAGCTTCTGTCTTATAGCCCAGATTCCCTCTGTATGAGGCTGGAGCCCGAGGGTCTTGCCCAGGAATGGGGTTCAGTGCAGTCAGAACTGGGGCTCAGTACATTCCTGAGCTTTTGAGTCCTTCCCACTGGGGCAATTCAGCAGCTCAGTGAATAGTCCCTCCTCTGTGCGAAATGTGCGCGACTCCGGGACTCTGCCTTTCGCAGCTGCTCAGCTGAGCTTCTGCCTTACAGCCCAGTTTCCCTCTGTATGAGCCTGGACCCCAGGGTCTCGCCCAGAACTGGGGTTCAGTGCAGTCGGAGTTGGGGTTCAGCACAGTCTGGAGCTTTTATCTCCTTCCCGCTAGGGAATGCCAGCCAGGCACTCCGGCGCCCCTCCTCTCCGCTCCGTCCTCTCCCCGCGCGCTCACCGTGCCTCCGTACCTTAGGCTTTTACAGCTCCTCTGATTGTCCTTCAGGTTTTCTCTTTCCTTCTAGTTGTAGAATTCCCAGTCAGTCAACTTTCCTGTAGTTCTGGATAGTGTCCACTCTATATTTTAGTTGTATTTTTTGAAATTGTTGAGTGCGGCTGCAGTTAGGCTTTTACCTCTGCCGCCATCTTGTTGTTGTCTGTCAGCCATGGTATTTTAGATCTGGTTGGTTGACAAATGATATTGATGGAGGTCCGACCGACCGTCTCTGGTTTGGTCCTCAGCATCCTTCAGCGATGCACAGCTGCTGTCTGCTAATATGGCAAGGCATCGTCAGCGTCTTCCATCTCTGGACTGATTCTCTTCTGCCTTCATGGCTGGGACAATCCTGTCAATTCCTCTCTGTTGCAGGAATCCAGATGGTCTTGGAGTTGTTTTCTGAAAATATACAAACATATTCTAGACCAAAAGTTAATAAAGTGATATTTTCTATAAATTTGACTTGGGATCCCTTTTCATTTTTTTGTTTTTGCCCAAATGATTTTCCTCTGGCTTGTTTTTACACCATGTATCTTTTTCATGGGTGTCTTGAGCAGCGAAATGGTGTGTCTTTGGAGGTGGAGATCCCAGTGTCCGAGGGTCTGCAACTGTGCTAGCAGGATATTGCCTAGAGTGTGTGCTGGGTCGCGGGGAAGTTCCATAGCCAGTCTTGTTGTTGGTGTTGATGAGTTTCTAAAAACGGCCGTTCAAGATGGCGTGGGCTCCATGCTGGAGTCCCACCATCCCGGGAGTGCCGGTAGTGGTGGTAGTCTCTCCTTGTTAAGGGGAGGCTGTTGTCCAGCTCCTGCTGCTCCTGCGAGATTTAACTTTCCATCACTCACTCATACACTCCCCACACACTTCCACGCACACTCCTTTCATACCCTCACTCACTTCCTCTCTCTCAGCTCTGTCCTGCTAGCCATCATCTTTTCTTCTCTCCAGGAGTCAAACTTTTAATAACATATGCTGTTGTCTTCAAATATAGAAAATGGAGGTATCACTAAGGGAGTCTAAATGTCAGGAAAGAAAAAAGAAATGAACTTAGAATGAAAACAACAAAACAAGTTGTTTTGTTGCTATGAGAATAAGACACCAAAACACTTTGTCATTTTCAGTCCTTTCGGGCTGTATCCACAATTGAGTAAGTATTTCAGCTTTATTAAAGTTAAGCCTATGAAATCATGACAATAAACAAAATAGTAAACACTTTCATCATCTCCAAAAATCTTTGTTCCAGAGAGAAACTAAGATGGCAGCATATATAAACCCTAAACTGCTGCCTCACACAACAATTTCAAAACTACAATTAAAAGACAAAACATCTATCGCCCAGAACCAAGAGAAAGCTGGCTGAGTGGAAGTTCTACAAGTAGAAGGAAAGAGCACTGAGATGTGCACAAGCGTTGAAAAGCTGAGATACAGAGGTGCGTGAATCAGGCTGGCAGCCAGTGTCTGGGTGCACTGCTTCTTTCATCTCAAAGGGAGACAAGCTCCTGATTACTCTGAACTCCGGTTTCTGGGGAGATTCTGGGGACCCAAACTCCTATGGGAAGAAGGTGGACTGTCTGCCATCAGGTCGGAAAGTAAGGGTGGCATTTTTGCAGAGGTACACCCAGAAATTATTGTTTACTGCACTGGGACATGAGATGCGGTGACTTGGAAACGCAGAGATGCAGAGATAGCTGACTGGCAGCCATCGCTGTTTTCCATGCCCTAGCCTAGTGACTCCTTGAGACCCCACCCCACACAATCTACAAACCAACTCAAGCTCCAAGCAGCGGCTTTTGCATATAAATGGCCTGCCCTATACTAGCTTAATCTAACAAATTGCAGCTCTGGTCAGACCGCTCCAAAACCTCCAAACCCCAAGCAAAGAGGAGAAAACTGTAGTTCTGGATATAGGTCCTGCTGGCCTAGACAGTAGCTGACCTGCACCCCATTGGAGATCCAGAAGCTAGTGTATCTAGTGGTAAGTGTGAGACGACACCAGATTTCAACTCCTCACATCCATAAGTGACACATTCAAGAGGCAGACTCAGTGAGCACCAAAGCCCCGCTGAAGCAAGTTCTCCCCCATAAGTGTGTCTCCAGCACAGCAGTTCTTCCATTATAAACGCAGTAGGTCCTCATAGCCAATTGGCCTGGAGGTCAATTCCTCCCAGTGACACCAACAACACTCAAGACTTAACTACAACAACAATTGAATCTAAAAATCAAGTGAATTAAAAATCTGATGAACAGAATTAACTGGTGAATGTAATAGAATCAGGGACATAGGATGGGAGTGAATTGATAATTCTCAGGGGGAAAGGAGTGTAGGGGGGTACGGGAAGAGACTGGGCAAAAATCGTACACCTATGGATGAGGACTGTGTGGGGGGAGGTAAGGGTAGAGGGTGGGGTGGGAACAAGGTGGAGGGGAGCTATGGGGGGAAAAGGAGAAACAATTGTAATAATCTGAACAATAAAGATTTATTAAATTTTAAAAAGTCTTTGTTCCCATTTGTAATCCATCCCTTTTTCCACTTTCAATCCCAGGAAATCTCTAATCTACTTTCTGTCACTATATTTTGTATTTTATAATATTTTATATAAATTGAATCATGGAGCACACACTCTTATTTTTGTCTGGCTTTATTTATTAAATACTAGGGGCCTGGTGCACAAATTTGTGCATGAGTGGGGTCCCTCTAGTTGGCTTGCAGGGATCAGGCTAAAACCCACAGTCCAATGCCACCTGTAGCTCTGACCTGCTTCTCCCACTCATCCTGGCCCCAGTGTGACTGCTGCTGATTCGTGCCCAATCAGTCCCAATAAGGAGAGGCTCACACTTCTGCAGCAGTGCTTGTAAGCCCTGAGCCCTGCGTTTGGCACCCTCTCGAGGGGAGTGGCCTGTGGGATTGGGCTGAAACCAGCTCTCTGACATTCATAGGTCTTGGATTGTGAGGCAGCGCACACCAGGCTGATGGACCCTACCAGTGCACGAGTGGGCTGGGGAGGCGTTGCAGGAGGGCTCCATGGCATGTCCGGCCCATCTCCCTCAGTCCCATCAGCCGGACCTCAGCAGCAAGCTAACCTACCAGTCAGAGCATCTTCCCCTTGGTGGTCGGTGCACATCATAGCAGCATATCATTAGCATATTGCATTTTGATTGGTTGTTCACTTGTTCTGCCATTGGGTCTATTTTCATATTACCCCTTTATTATATAGGATAATTATTTTGCATGTAATAATAGCATATTCCTTTCCATTGCTGAGTAGTATTCCATGGAATATGTAAGTTTAATTTTTTTTAGTTGGATATTCAATTTTTATTAAGGTATTATATGTGTACATATCCTACCATTGCCCCCCCCCCCCCCACCTCCCATACATGCCCTCCCTTCCCAGAGTTCTGTGTTAGTTGGTTGTACTTATATTCATGCATACCAGTCCTTCAGTTGTTCTCTTATCTCCCCCCAGGTCTCCTTCCCCTCCCCACTGTCATTTGGCAGTCTGCTTGTTTTATGGTGACTGTCTCAGGATCACATGAATAGAATCCGCCCCTCATTTAACAGTCTGCTTGTTTTATGGTGACTATCTCAGGACCACACGAATAGAGTCCGCTCCTCCTCTGGTTCTCACCGCCCTTCCCCCTGGGTTCCACTGCTTTCCCTGGGACACACGGCTCACCTGGGGCACACGGCCCCTTTGGGGGACACGGCTCACCTGGGGCAAATTAACCCGCCATTCTTTTGGGTTATTTTGCATACTATCTCCGGATTGGCTGGTGGACATTGTGAAGGTATGGTCAATTTGCATCTTTTTCTTTTATTAATGTAGACTAGAGGCATGGTGCACAAAATTTGTGCATGGGGGGGGGATGGTCCCCTCACTCCAGCCTGCACCCTCTCCAATTGAGACCCCTCAGAGGATGTCCGACTACCAGTTTAGCTCCTGGGGATCAGAACTAAATCAGCAGTCGGACATCCCTCTCACAACCCTAAACTTCTGGCTCCTAACCACTTACTTGCCTGCCTGTCTGATTGCCCCTATTTGTCCCCCCTACCAGCCTGGTCACTCCCAACCCCCCCCCCCACCTGGTCTGGTTGCTCCTAACTGTCCCCACCACCAGCCTGGTTGCCCCCCAACTGACCACCTGCCATCCTGGTTGCTCCCAACTGCCCCACCACCAGTCTAGTTGCTCCCAACTGCTCCCCACCAAGCTGGTCTCCCCCAACTGCCCCCCCCCTGCTGGCCTAGTCACCCTTAACTGTCCTGACCTGCAGGCCTGGTCACTCATAACTGCCCTTCCTTGCTAGCCTGGCTGTTCCTAACTGCCCTCCCCTGCAGGTCTGGTCCCCCAAACTGCCCTCTGCTGCAGGTCTGGTAACCCCTAACTGCCCTCCCCTGCATGCCTAATCACCCCCAACTTCTCTCCCCTGCAGGCCTGGTCAGCCCCAACTGCCCTCCCCTGCAGGCCTGGTCACTCCTAACTGACTTCCTCTGCAGGTCTGGTCACCCCCAACTGTTCTCCCCTGCAGGCCTAATCCCCCCAACTTCCCTCCCTTGCAGGTCTGGTCCCTATCAACTGCCCTCCCCTGCTGACCTGATCACCCACAACTGCCCTCCCCTGCTGTCCATATTGTCGTGGCCATCTTGTGTCCACATGGGGGTGGCCATCTTTGACAACATGGGAGTGGCCATCTTGTGTGTTGGAGTGATGATCAATTTGCATATTAGGCTTTTATTATATAGAATACATATTCAAAATTTATCATTCATGTAGTATTTGATTTTTCTGAATGCAGTGTCCTCCTACCCCACACCCCCAAACCCTGCAATGTGGAGATTTTATTCTAGTTATAGATTTAGAGAAAATGAATGTATCTGCAGGGCGATGGGAAGAGAATGAGGAAAATTGGTCTATCTTGTAGGGTCCCTTCATTCAGATTGTTACAGATCTTCAAACAAGACAAGAACACTAGGGAAGAGGAGCTAATTTGGCTGGTAAGGAAGACCCAGTAAGAGTCAAAAGCCAGGGCACTGCGAGTTAGAGTTCCATATTTCCCCTTCCCTCTTTTGGCTTTCTCATCTCTCTAGATCCTTATACTGCTAATTCTAGCTCTGATCACACGGCACAAGAGACCATGCCTGCTAGACGTGATTGCTTCCATCACTGTCACTGATGCACAATACATGGGGTCTCCACCTTTCTTGTGGTCCTTAACAACAAATGGACTGTCCCTTACCCCTTTCCAGTGTGTATGTGTGGCGGGTAGAGGGGGATAGTAGCTATATATCAGGAAGTTGAGTACCAAGATAACAGTCATGTGCCCACTCTGATTCTGTATCAGGGATTCCTGTTCATGTTTAAATTCTGCATCTCTAGAAATCTTAGAGACTTAGAAGAAGCTATTTTTTGATTGGCTCACAAAGTAGGTAGCAGAGATTTTATTGACTCCTCTTCTGCTTATTCTGCTTACATATAATCAGAGGCAACCTTAACATCACTTTAATGGGGTTATTGACAGAGAACATCCTCAACTGGGTATGAAGGTGGTGAACTATTTGTGATCAAGTTCTGTTTTCTGAGCAATTTTACAACATAAAAGCTCTATTTACCTTTGAATTTAACTTAAGCACAGCATATTTTGTGGTTTTTATCTGGTAGTATATTCAAATAGTTGTCATACAATAGGATTTAAAAGCTATTTGGGTACCTTTCCCTCATCTCTTCCCTTCCCAAACAAGTCAGTACTGACACCATTATATTGGAAAAAGCAAGATGGGTGTTTTTGCCAAAGGAGAGAAAAAAGCTATGTTGGCTTGAGCAGGGTGAGAAAGGCATCAATCCTGAGAGGGTGGCTCATCAAAGAGAATCAATGCCTAAGAATTGTGAGGAGGGCTTCCCAGGTAGGAGACAGCTAGGTCATGGAAACTGGGGTTCTATTTGGTTGAAGAGAGTGTCCACATGAGGACAGTATGTGGCAGACTACATCAGGATTTCAGGGTATGAGCACGGTAGAAATATATTTATGCATAGGCTACTAGCAATCTGAAGAGGGAACCTTTATTTCTTTCAATAGATATATAGATACAGATATAAGTAGATATAGACATAGATATATAAGTCTACAAATATAGATGTAGAGGAGATCCAAGATGATGGAGTAAATGAAAGCTGCACTACATTCTCCAATGAACACATTAAAATTACAACTAGAGCCAAAACTGGTTTGGCTCAGTGGTAGAGCGTCGGTCTGCAGACTGAAAGGTCCCAGGTTCAATTCCAGTCATGGGCATGTACCTTGGTTGCAGGCACATCCCCGGTAGGGGGTCTACAAGAGGCAGCTGGTCAATGTTTCTCTCTCATAGACGTTTCTAGCTCTCTAGCTCTCTCCCTTCCTCTCTGTAAAATATCAATAAAACATATTTTTTTAAATAAAATAAAATTACAACTAGAATAAAATAGGGAAACCAAGATGGCAGTGTAGGTAAACAACTGGTCTGCTGCCTCACACAACAATTTCAAAATATAGAGGACATCTATCACCAAAAACCACAGGAAGGCTGGCTGAAAGAGAAAGGAGCACAAGTGCTGAAAAGCTGAAGAGCCTAGGTACGGAGGCACGTGAATTGAGCTGGTCGTGGGCAACTGGGCATGTGGCTTTTTTTTCAACCCAAAAAGAAACAAGCTCCCAATCACTTTCACTTTGAAATCCAGTTTCTGGGGTCACGTGGGGGACCCAGACGCCTACAGGGAGAAGCTGGTCTGTCGCAGTTGGGTCTGAAAGTGAGGGTGACTCTCTAGAAGAGGTGAATGCAGCATTCATTATTTACTGCCCTGGATAGCAGGGATACAGGGACTTGGAAACACGGAATGGCAGGGAAGGCTGAAGGCAGCCATTGCTGTTAGCCACGCCCCAGCCAAGTGAAGTCCCTCCCCCCCCCCCCCCCCCCCCGCCCCACTCTGAAGCTCCGCCCGCACATTCTACAGACCCACCCGGGCACCACACAGCTTCTTTTGCATATAAATGGCCTGTATTGTCGCAGCTTAAGGATATAAACTGTACCCCCAGCAACAAAACTTCCAAGTCCCAAGCAAACAGGAGAAAACTAGTACTTTCGGTAGCTCCTGCAAGGTGGCCTCAGACAGTAGCTGAACTGTACCCCATTGGAAATCCAGAAGCCAGTGTTCTTAGTGGTCGGTTTCAACCCCTCACACTCATAAGTGACACATTTGGGAGACGGACTCAGTGAGCACCAAAGCCCCACTGAAACAAAGCATGTCTCCAGTGCAGCAGTTCTTCCTTTATAGACACAGCGGGTCCTCACAGACAATTGGCTTGGAGATCAATTCCTCCCAGTGTACCAACAGCAATCAAGGCTTAATTACACCAAGACTTTGTACTCAGCCCACAAAGGGATATACCAAAAGCAACCACCTCAGGTGATTGGGGAAGCTGAGCTACTGGCCCCTACAGATCACCTACCACACAAAGCCACTCCATCAACACAGGGAGGCAGCCAAAATCCAGAGACACAGAAGCATGTCACGAATGGGAGAGATGGAAGAAAGTAAAACACTGGACGGCACAGAGTTCAGAATCACATTTATAAGATTACTCAAGAATCTTCTAAAAACCTTTGAGAAACTTGATGAGACCTCCAAGAAGCTTGGTCAGACCTTCAAGGACCTTAATGAGAACACCAAAATAATGGAAAAGGACCAGTCATAAATTAAGCATACAATGTCTGAAATAAAGAATATACAGAAACTCAACTATAGATCAACATACCCCAAGAATAAAACAAAAGATCTGGAATATAAGGAAGCAAAAATCACCCAACCATAGAGGCAGAAAGAAAGAAGAATCTAAAAGTGTGAGGATAGTGTAAGGAGCCTCTGGGACAGCTTAAAGCGTACCAACATCTGGATTTTTGGAGTGCCAGAAGAAGAGAGCGAGCAGGATATTGAAGGCCTACTGAAAGAAATAATGACAGAAAACTTTTCCTACCTCGTGAAAGAAATAGACTTACAAGTCCAGGAAGCACACAGAACCCCAAACAAAAGGAATCCAAAGAGGACCACACTAAGACACATCATAATTAAAATGCCAAGGGCAAAAGACAAAGAGAGAATTTTACAAGCAGCAAGAGAAAAACAGCTAGTCACCTACAAGGGAGTACCCATACGACTGTCAGCTGATTTCTCAACAGAAACTATGCAGGCCCTTGCCGAAACCGGTTTAGCTCAGTGGTAGAGCGTCGGTCTTCAGACTGAAAGGTCCCAGGTTCGATTCCGGTCAAGGGCATGCACATTGGTTTTGGACACGTTCCCGGTAGGGGGTGTGCAAGAGGCAGCTGGTCAATGTTCCTCTCTCATCGACGTTTCTAGCTCTCAATCTCTCTCCCTTCCTTTCTGTAAAATATCAATTATATATATATATATATATATATATATATATATATATATATATATATTTTAAAGAAACTATGCAGGCCAGAAGGGAGTGGCAAGAAATATTCAAAATGATGAACAACAAGAACCTACAACCAAGATTACTCTACCCAGCAAAGGTATCATTCAGAATTGAAGGTCAGATAAAGAGCTTCACAGACAAGAAAAAGTTAAAGGAGTTCATCAACACCAAACGAGGATTACATGAAATGCTGAAGGGTATTCTTTAAGAAGAGGAAGAAGAAGAAAAAGGTAAAGGTAAAAATTATGAACAACAAAAAGACATCAAGTACATACCTACCAACAAGTGAATCTAAAGATTAAGTGAATAAAAAATCTGAAGAACAAAATGGACTGATGAATATAACAGAATCAGGGACATAGAAAGGGATTGGACTAACAATTTTCAGGGGGAAGGGAATCTGAGGGGTGTGGGAAGAGATTGGACAAAAATCTTACACCTATGGATGAAGACAGGGGAGGGGGTAAGGGCACAGGGTGGAGTTGGGAATCAGGTGGAGGGGAGCTATGGGGGAGGAGGGGGAAAAGAGGAACACCTGTAATAATCTGAAAAATAAAGATTATTTAAAACCAAGATGGCGGCATAGGGTAGACACCTGAATGCAGCCTACCACAACAATTTTGAATTTAGAACTGGAAAAAAGGGGAAACATTGCCTTGAAGCACCGGACGGCTGGCTGAGAGGAGGCTCTACCATCCAAGGAGGAGAGAGAAGGCACTCTGAACCTCGAGAACTGTAAAGGTGCGGAGATCTGTGCGTGAGAAAAGGCAGCTGCCTGAGTTCGCTGCTGGCTTACTCATGGTGTGGAGAGGGCGGGCTCAGTTCCTGGCTGGCTTACTCCAGGCATGCAGAGCGGGTGCACAGCTAACTCGCGGCTGGCTTTCTTGTTCTGGAGGAAAACAGAACCACCCTATTGCTCTGATAGACGGCCCTAGTCAGGGAGAGACCAGACTGTAAGGCAGTGGGCAGAGATCTCTCAGAGGTGTGTGAAGCCAGAGGCCATTACTGGGGGACTCAGAGAAGGGCTGACGAGAAACCAAAGCTTGTCAACACCACCCCGAGACTCCGCCCCATCTAAGTGGAGCATGGAAGCCCTCCCGGAGTCTGGCTTTCTCGTTTGCTGAAAATTGGACTCTCCTGAGGAGGGAATCCAAAGCTTGTCTCCGCCTATACTAAAGAGGTGCGAGCGCCTGCAACCAATCTTGGGGGACTCACCAAAGCTTGTCTGCACCACCCTGAGACTCCACTCTATCCAAGCTGAGTACAGAAGTCCTCCTAGCTGAGACACTGCTAGTCCTCACAGCCAATTGGCTTGGAGATCAATGCTCCCAGTGATACCAACAACAAGCAAGGCTTAACAACAAGACTGCACACACAGCCCACAAAGAGCTACACCAAAACTGTCCACCTCAGGTAACTGGGAAGGCTGTGCTACTGGGCTCTACAGAATACCTAGCACACAAAACTATTCCATCAAATCAGGGAAGGAGCTAAAATGCAGAGGAGAGGCAGGACACAAAGAAAGGAGATTGGGGGAGGGGGGAGAATGGACACTGAGTTCAAAACTACAGTTATAAGGTTTTTCAAGAATTTCCTAAAAAAGGCTGATAAAATAAATGAGACCTATGAGGATATGAAAAGGGATCAACTAGAAATAAAGAAAACATTGTCTGAAATAAAAAAATATTACACAGAGTCCTAAAAACAGTCTGGAAGATAGCAAGAATCAAGACAAAGATTTGGAAAACAAAGAGCCAGAGCACACTCCTTCGTAGAAGCAAGAAGATAAGAGAATCCAGAAAGTTGAGGATAGTGTAAGAAACCTCTGGGGCAATTTCAAGTGAACCAACATCAGAATTATGGGGGTCCTAGAAGATGACAGAGAGCAAGATACCGAAAACATATTGAAAGAAATAGTGACAGAAAACTTCCCCCACCTGGGGAAAGAAATAGACTTACAAGTCCAGGAAGCACACAGAACCCCAAACAAAAGAAATCCAAAGAGGACCACACCAAGACACACCATAATTATAATTCCAAGAGCAAAAGACAAAGAGAGAACATTAAAAGCAGCAAGACAAAAGCAGGTAGTTACCTATAAAGGAGCACCTATACAATTTTGCAACAGAAACTACACAGGCCAGATGGGAATGGCAAGAAATATTCAAGGTGATGACTAGCAAGAACCTACAGCCAAAAATACTCTACCTAGCAAAGCTATCACTCAGAATGGAAGGCCAGATAAAGAGCTTCACAAATAAAAAAAAAGCTAAAGGAGTTCATCACCGCCAAACCAGAATTATATGAATTGCTGAACTCACTTCTTTAGGAAGAGGAAGAAGATAAAGATAAAAATTAAGAACAACAAATACGTAACTATCAACAAGTGAAACTAAAAACCAAGGGAATTAAAAAATCTGATGAACAATATTAACTGGTGAATATAATATAATCAGAGGTATGGAAGGGGAGTGGACTGATGATTCTCAGGGAAAAGGGGAGGAGGGGGTGTGGGAAGAGACTGAATGAAAACCATGCACCTATGGATGAGGACAATGGGAGGTGGGGAAAGTGCAGAAGGTGAGGTGGAAACTTGGTGGAGGGGAGCAATTGATGGGGCGGGGGGAGGAGAGAAGAGGAACATTTGTAATAATCTGAACAATAAATATTTATTTTAAAAAAAGATTTATTTTAAAAAATCAATAAAATATATTAAAAAATAAATAAATTTTAAAAATTAAAACTAAATTATAGAACAATCAAAATTAGCTGAACTTCTTAGCTAGGACCCACAGAGGTCTGACACTTATACCAGATTCATTTCAGAAGTAAGGTGGAATAGAAAGCAAATGATGACCTGAAAGAACCAGCATCCCTATCTCAGCTAAGAGAAAGGACAAACAGAACTATAATATTTTCACCTTTATTTTTTTCCTGATCATAAAAACTCAGCATGCTAAATGAAAAAGTTAAAACTAGAAATAAGAAGATAAAGATGATGTTAGAAATTTTCCGTGAAAATACCATCTACAAATATTCACTTCAAAGAACTGGTTTATGCAAGGAGAATAGCCCTGATTGGAATCCAAGCTTATCTGACTCTAAGGCCATATATCCTTAACCACTCTGCTTTCCTAAACCTAAGAACTTGAATTTCATTTTCATCTGATTACCCAACCAGTCCTTTAGGATGTCAGAAAAAGTGGTAATGATTCCTCAGATGACAGACTTAAACAACAAGGGTCATAATGGCATTGCTTCCTCCACCATAATGCTTTCAAAAGCACTTTCACACCAATTCACAGCTTGACAGCACTGGTCCCCAAGTCATGGGCTGGACTTGCAGTGCATAGGGGTGTTCACACAGGTAGTGACACCCCGTTCCCCCTGAACTGGAAGACCACATGGTTTGGCAAGCTCCCTTTACCTGGGTTCTTCCGTGCCTCTGGGCCTGGGCTGATGCAGACCTCACAAGCACTGCGCCAGGCACACACACAGCTAAAGTCACCGCAGAACCATCCAAACAGGCTGGGACACATTCAAGGCCCTTCTGGGAGTCTGGGCAAGGTGGGTAAGGGAGCGATGTGTGTGGTCTTGTCGGAGGTGGGGGCACTCACTGTACTCTGAGGGAGGGTCAGCCCCTTCTGCTTCAGCCCCAAGTTACCTGGTCAGGCTCACATTAGACATCTTCTTGCTCAAAATGATGCCAACCAATGTTCCGAGTTAGAAATCCTGGGGGCTTTATTCTCCTCCCCTACAAAGTTCTCCAAAAGAGAAACAGAGAAGGAAGGAAAGGCAAAGTGCTCTCTGCCTTCAGATGGGGCCAGTCATCGTCCTCCAGGTTAGTACTGGTATGACCAGGACTGCCTGGCCACCAGCCTAGGAGGGCCTGGTGCCTGCTGCCGGCTGGAGCAGAGAAGCCAGAGCCAGACACCCTGCAGATGAGTGTGGTTGGGGCGAGTCCTTCTAATCCTCAGAGCACCAGGGGATGGATTCATCCTGTCTGTAAAACTGCCACAGTGAGCCCCTGCACCCTCATCTCACTCCAGCCGGAATCCAGTCCCACCAGCATTCACCAGGCTGCCATAACCTTGAAGACGAGACTTAAAAATACCCCAAAATGGCATCCCACAGTGAAAAGGGGGTACAAGGCTGGCTCACTGTTTTGTGAGCTGATCACAAAAAAGAGAATTTGGATATATTTTACTGACAAAAAAAGTTAATCATGGCCAAACATGGTGTACTGACAAAAAAAACAAACAAAACATTTTGTGTTACATTCGTTCATTTGGCTTTTTATCTTGTCTTTCTTTGTTAAAGGGAATCTGAAACCTCATGTATAAATCAGTCAATCAATTACTCAATCTTTTCTTTTAAAAGTTCACACTAAAAAATAAATGATGTTATAGAATTCTACTTCCTGAATTTTAATAAATATTCACCAATATTTTCTTCTAATTATTTTACGGTGTGGATTTGTAATAATGGAAAGCATACAGCATAAACCAGTTGTCCTCAGGCTTCAGCATGTATTATAACCACTTGCAGGAACTTGTGAACTGTTATTTCTACAGTCCACCTTTAGTCAGTGAATAGGGCCCAGAAATCAGTATTTTAAAGATGTTCCACAGGCAAGTCTGATGCAGATAATTATGCAAGACTTTGATAAAACATTAGGAGTGCAATTCATTCCACAGTTTCTTTCTGGAATTGCTTGTCACAATACTAGAGAGAGAAAAATGATATGTGTAAGATTATTGCGTCAATTGTAGAATTTGGGCAAACCTACTATTTCCCTGTTAATATAATAATTAATAAATTAATTAAGAATTAATTAAAGCCCTAGTTGGCGTGGCTCAGTTGGTTGGAAAATCATTGCATGCACCAAAGGGTCACAGGTTTGATTCCCAGTAAGGGCACATACCCAGGTTGCAGGTTTGACCCAAGGTCAGGGCACATTCTGGAGGCAGCTGCAACTGATCAGTTTCTCTCTCACCTCTCTCTCTCTCTCTCTCTCTCTCTCTCTCTCTCTCTCTTCTCTCTTCTCTCTAAAATCTATTGACTAAAAAAACAACCACACACAACATATCTTGCCTGGCCAGTGTGGCTTAGTGGTTGAGCATTGACCTATGCACTAGGAGGTCACGATTTGATTCCTGGTCAGGGCACATGCCCGGGCTGCAGGTTTGATCCTGTATGGGGCATGCCGGAGGCAGCCCATCAGTGATTCTCTCTCATCATTGATGTTCCTGTCTCTCTCTCCCTCTCCCTTCCTCTCTGAAATCAATAACAACATTAAAAAAACACATATCTTCATATTGGTGTTTGTAAGTTTCTTGGGCTATATTCTTAGAAGTGGGATCACTGGATCAAATGGGAGTTCCATTTCTAGTTTTTTTAATTATTATTGAGAACTCATTGCTTTTATTTATTTTTTTTTTAAAAAAAAATTTATTAAGGTATTATATGTGTACATAGTTTACCATTGCCTCCCCCCCCCCCGACCTCCCATACATGCCCTCCCTCCCCATAGTTTTGTGTTCGTTGGTTGTACTTATATGCATGCATACCAGTCCTTCGGTTGATCTCTTATCTCCCCCAGATCTCCCTCCCCTCCCCGCTGTCATTTGACAGTCTGCTTGTATTATGGTGACTATCTCAGGACCACACGAATAGAATCCGCTCCTCATTTGACAGTCTGCTTGTTTTATGGTGACTATCTCAGGACCACATGAATAGAATCCGATCCTCCTCTGGTTCCCCCTCCCCCCCACCCCCGGTCCCACCGCTTCCCCGGGGCACACGGCTCTCCCAGGGCACATGTCTCCCCCGGGACACACGGCTCTCCCGGTCCCCCTGGGGCACACGGCTCACCTGGGGCACACAGCCCCCCTGGTTTTTTGAGAAAACTCCATACTGTTCTCCACAGTGGCTGTACCAGTCTGCATCCCCCACCAGCAGTGCACGAGGGTTCCCTTTTCTCCTCATCCTCACCAGCACTTGTCTGTTTGTTGATTTGTTGATGATAGCCATTCTGACAGGTGTGAGATGGCACCTCATTGTCATTTTGATTTGCATCTCTCAGATTATTAGTGACTTTGATTATGTTTTCATGTGTCTCTTGGCCTTCCTTATATCCTCTTTTGAAAAGTATCTATTTAGCTCAGTTGCCCATTTTTTGATTGGGTTGTTTATCTTCCTTTTGTTAACTTATATGAGTTCCCTATAAATGCTGGAGATTAAATCCTTATCAGTGATAACATTGGTAAATATATTCTTGTATGCAATGGGCTTTCTTGTTGCTTTGCTGATGGTTTCTTTTGCTGTGCAGAAGCTTTTTAAAAATATATATTTTATTGATTTTTTACAGAGAGGAAGAGATAGAGATAGTTAGAAACATTGATGAGAGGGAATCATTGATCAGCTGCCTCTTGCACACCCCCTACTAGGGATGTGCCGCAACCAAGGTACATGGCCCTGACCGGAATCGAACCCGGGACCTTTCAGTCCACAGGCTGACACTCTATCCACTGAGCCAAACCGGTTTCGGCATGTGCAGAAGCTTTTTATTATTATGTAGTGCCATTTGTTTATTTTCTCTTTAGTTTCCATTGCCCTAGGAGCTGTATCGGTGAAGAAATTGCTTCAGCATGTATCTGAGATTTTGCTGCCTATGGACTCTTCTAAGATTTTTATGGTTTCCTGCACCCCTATGCTCATAGCAGCACAAGTTACAATAGCTAAGATTTGGAAACAGCCTAAGTGCCCATCAGCAGATGAGTGGATTAAAAAACTGTGATACATCTACCAGATGGAATACTACACTGCAGTAAAAAAAAAGAAGGAATTCTTATTTGCAACAGCATGGATAGAACTAGAGAGCATTATGCTAATAGAAATAAGCCAGTCAGAGAAAGATAAATATCACTTGATCTCACTCATCTATGGAATATAATGAACAACATAAACAGATCCAGAGACAGAAGCATCAATCAGACGTCAAACCTCAGAGGAAGGTAGGGGAGGGTGGAGGTAAGGGGAAGAGATCAACCAAAGGACTTGCATGCATGCATATAAGCCTAACCAATGCACACAGACACCAGGGGACTGAGGGCATGAGTAATGAGGGGGTTAAGGACACATATGTAATAACTTAAGCAATAAAGAAAAAAAAACATATCTTCAGGTGAGGCTTAAAAAAGAAATCAATGCCCTAGCAGGGGTGGGCAAACCTTTTGACTCGAGGGCCACAATGGGTTCTTAAATTGGACCAGAGGGCCGGAACAAAAGCAGCCTGAGCATGTTGGCACTCTCATCTTGGGCTGCTGGTGAAGGAGCGGAGGGGAGAACAAGAGAACCCTCCTCTCTTTCGGCTCCTCGGGCCGGATAGAACAGCCGAAAGGGCCAGATCCAGCCTGTGGACCATAGTTTGCCCACGGCTGCGCCTAGCCAGTTTGGCTCAGTGGATATAACGTTGGCTTGCTGACTGAAGAGACCCTCAATTCTAGTCAAGGGTACATGCCTGGGTTGCAGGCTTGATCCCCAGTAGAAGGCGTGCAGGAGGCAGCTGATAGTGATTCTCATCATTAATGTTTCTGTCTCTCTCTCTCTCTCTCCCTTTCTCTCTGAAATCAATAATATATATATATATTTTTTTAAGAGTCATAATAACAAATGCAAGAGGAGGATCTTGTTTGGGTCCTGATGTACACAAACAAAAGGTTAAAGTATGAGATAAGGAAATCTGAACTTTGGATCTTTAAAAAAAAGAAATCAATTATTAAAACATAATGTGTCAGTTAACCACATGTGCGAACATCAGAAGAGATGTCATTGTTTGACCTGTAAGGGAAGTATAATTCCTAACATTTACATAGTCGCCTTTTGACTTTAAGTGTATTTATAAAGTTTTCACTGCCTTTGCACGTTTTTTCACCATTCAATTGGGGATGGGATGAGGTAAAGGAGACTTTCCCCTTATATCTTTCCTATATTGCTTTGTGCAGTTTATGCAAGTCTTCTGAGCTAGGAAGGCAGGCCTGCCAGGAGCTTCAGGATCAGATTTCACATAAGACAAAAATCTTAGTGCTTGGATCTAGGGCAGCAACTCTGACTACAGCATTTTTCATTTAACCTTGTACCTGGTCCAACTCCCAAAATGGACTCGTTCTGCCTGACTCCTACGGAGAAGAGGGGAAGTGGGACTAAAACCCCAAAGGGGCTGTTTTGCTAAGAACTGCAATCACTGACCCAAGTATTCCTGGGACAATCCCCACCTGTGTCGTGTCATTCCAAAGGAGACCGAGGCTTCAGAAAACAGTGGGAAGTTCAACCCACTGGGGACTCCAGGTAACTGAGTGGGAATTCGGCACTCAGCCCCAGTGCCCCATCAGCAGTGGGGGCAGCAGAGAGCAAAGGACCTGGCAGATTTGGCTGGACCCCAGGGAGGAGACGGTGGAGCTAACCAGCACAGGACTGTCATGGAAACTCCTACTGGTTCTGGATCACGGGTGGTCGGGCCACGGCCCTCCCTCAAATAGCCATGTTCTGTGGTGGGTTGGGGTCCTGCACGGGTGGGAGCATGAGCCCACCAAGCACAACCTGGAGTCCCCTCCTTTCTTCCCCACAGCTGCCCCGAGGCAAATGTTTTCCCCATGAAAAGACCAGGTCTTAAGCAAGTGTCCGTAATAATGGCCAGTTTTATTCCTCTGGCTAAGAGATCCAGAGGTGATTTGAGGTTTACATTTTAATAGTTATTTCAAGAGTTTAGGTGACCCCATTGCCTTTATAAGCTGATTGCAAATTATCTCATTCTTATTAAAAAATTTAAATGGTCTGTAACACAAGTTAAAAAATACATATAAGCAAAAAGAAAACTCACACCACACAGAAAAAAGCAGTTAATTTTTTGATGTATGTATGTATGTATGTATGTATACACACATGCACGCACACACAATTTGGGATTTTTAATGTACATATGTGAGCTGACACTAAATATGCTTTGCAACTTATGTTACTTTACAATATGAAATGAACATATTTTCATGCATTTGTGTGAAACTTCCCAATTGAAAAATAGACCTGGAGAATAGGTCAAAATACAAAATCCAGTAAGATGCTGGTTAACAAGGAAACTATCTAAAACAAAATTCTACTAGATGATTAAAAGTAAAACCAAGGTAAAAGATACATCAGAATATGCTAATAGAAAGCAGGGGCCAGATCTCACTATCAGATTAAAAAAAAAAGAATTCAAGGCCTAAAACACACAGGATAAGGTCGTCTGCGTGAATGTCTTTGCTTCCAATGCATCATCACAAACTTGTTTCTTACTCTTCTTATTTCTTCCCGAAGCCTTTCCATCTCATCTACTCCTCTTAGCATTTCTTCAGGGTCCAAATGCCTGACGGGAGTGTCCTCTTTAAATGCCTGGACAGGCTGAGTCAGCCCACTTCCAAGGTTTCCTTCTGCTTCCTGGCTTACACCTTCGTGGGAAGGCGGAGGATTTCCTTCTGCCTCCCTCGGCACTTCTTCTGAAGGGTGGTCTTCCTCGGCCTGTGGCATATTCTGTGGTTTTCCTTCATTTTCTTCACAAGACTTTTGCATGTTGAGTATTTTTCTGTTATTTCCTTTTTGAATAAATTGATCCTAGAAAACAAGGAGACAAAACAACTAGATGCCAGGCAAACAGACCAGCAGCCAGAGTATAGGTTCCCGGAGCAGAGAGACTGGCCTTTTTTCATTCAGATCCCGGATTGTCAGTTTTCCAACTAGAGGAGGCCAGTTTCTTAGTCTCAGAACTCCCCTGACTCCACCCCCTCCTCCACCTCCCTCTCCCTCTTCCTCTCGCTCCATCTTCTCTCCTCCAGCTCCAGCCCACCATTTCCCAGCAGGCCCTGCTACAGGCTCAGAAATGCAGGCTGCGCGGAAGCATTTAACCCCTCCCTCACCACCGATCTCCCACACTCCCGCCCTTTCAGGCTTTCCCAAACCATCCAGGCTCCAGCCCCTCACCTGGGGCCCACTGGTCCAGATTCGGGCCTCCCTTCCCCCTTCTACGCCTCTCCAACTTTACCCCTCCCCCGCCTCATTTCCGCTGCAGGCTCCGCAAAGGCCTCCGGGCTTAATCCGGATGGGGAGAGGCTGCTTTGGCAACGGTGAGAGAGGCTCTGGTGTCATCCACACTCCACCCCCACCCTCACCCCCACCCTAAGGGATCAGAGGCGATTGCACCTTTACAGACCTGCAGGGAGCCAGCGGATTTTTCTTCTTCTCCCCTCACTCGATTTGCGCTGCGCTCAAAAGGCCAAAAGTCCTGCAGACCGACAGGAGTGCCTGGTGAACAGATCAGTACCGGATTCACGGGTCCCCCTCACGATTCTAGGCCTTGTTCGTCCATAGTTTCCCCCTATCTTCATCCTCTCTCTCCTTTTCAGGCAACCCCGCCCTCCCTTCCCGGGGCCCCCCGGTTCCCTGCAAGCAGGGAGTGGGAGACCCAAGTTATTTGCAAATTGTTTTTATGTCTCTCTCCAGCGCGACCCTTAATTGGCTACAGTTCTCCCTCTGCACACCCACCTCACCCCCCGACCAAACAGCCCCCAAAATCCTGCACAAAAACGGGAGTTAGGAGGAACCGTAGCGCTGAGAAAGCAGTGCCGGCCTTGCTTGGCGTCTGTCCTCTGACTCCCAGACTCCAAGGTCCCCAAGGCAGCCCCCACCTTTATACTCACCGGAAAGGATCCGGGGCACTTTTCTTCTCCAGCAATAGGGAGCTGCTACAGAGAAACAGGCCCCGGACTATAAGGACTTCTGCACACGTCGACTCCTGGTCACGTGAGGGACGCGCGTCATCAATGAGCTGGAGTCCTCAGTTACCCCTCCCTTTAACACCGAAGCCCGCCCCCTGCATTCCCTCCACTTGATGCTGTCAATCTTTTTTTCGTATTTGCCGATGAGAGACAATAAAAGTGGTACTGTCGCGCAGTTTCTATTCGCCTTCCTCGGATTTCCAGGGAGGATCAGCCTCTTGGGTTTATTGGACCTTTTCTTCTTCTTCGGAGAATTATCTCTTTCACTCTCCTTCAGCCAATTCGCCTACCACCCCTCCCCTCCCCCCAAATACCCTGCTGTCCACCATTTCCCCTGTAGCCCTAGTTAGCATTAAAATGGGCGAAGGTGAGGTGGGCGACTAGCAAAGAATCTAGGAATGAGGATGTGGCTGTTTTGTTTTGTTTTGTTTTGTTTTTTACTAGTTTTCTTGAATAGGTATGTGTTTTGTTTAATGTTTTAAACAATCAGTATACTTTTAAAATATTTTTAAAAGAGATCCTATCTAAGCAATATTTGACACATTATGGAGGGAGGACAAATCAGTTATATAAATTTTTAACACTGGAAAATAGTTGCAAATGAAATGACAGTTTGATATTGATAACACTTTTAACTCTAACTGAAACAACATCTTTAAAAACTCTCCCAGATTAATCTGTGCAAAGAGGCCCAGTTTTCTCTAGCTAGTAAGTTTATATAAGTAATTCATGACTTTTTCTCTTTCTGGCTGAACTCAAAATTATCAAGTGCTAGATGTCTGACATTTCCTTGAATGAGTGGTGGGTGGTTCCACTTGGATTTTAAGTGGAGGCTTCAGACAGACCTTCTAGTTACGTTCCAGTGCCTGGTTAATCAAACGAGGCCACAGAAAAGCCTGCTCTCTGCAGAGTGAGCTTGATTTTGGACCACAAAGAAATATGTTGGAAAAATAATTCATGAAACACTCAGAGAGTACCCCACTGTTTGGCGTGAGGCTTATTAGTAGGTGAAATTGTTATTCCCCCATTGGCACTCTTTAGATATTCTGGTATCATTCACTTTGTTCCATTAAAATTGTCAACATCTATAATTGTTGTCATCAGAATGTGGAGGGAACATAATTGCTGTAAAAAAAAGTTAAAAGAGGAAACTGATATCCCCACATCCCAGAATCCACTGGCACCTGGAGGTATATTGATGCCTGGAATGGCAATCTGGCCAGTGCGGTCATCTTCAGAGTCTTGGGAAGGAGGAAGAGAGGGGTTTCTTGGTTAGAATGGTCACCGTGGGATATGGCAGCCAATAACAGTCTACCATGGGGGAAGGAAGGTTTGGAAAAAATAAATGTTTTTGCTGGCTTAATGTTTTATAATTTATATATAAGCATGAAAAAGTTATTTTACAGTTGAAGGATACATTTTCTATTATTTGAGGAAGATTTTTTAATGTAAATATAGCCAATGAATTATAAAGATGTAGTCATTAACTACCATGACAAATGTTTCTTTTCTTTCGGCTATTACATTTCATAGGGGGCAACTCTGGTCTTTTTTTTTTTTTCTCAAAAGTACTATCATATTGCAAAGTTCACCCTTTTTTGGATGTTAAGTTCCATAAAGCTTAACAATATATAGGTTTGTGTAACCACCACCACAGTGGGTACACAGTTCAATCCCCCCCCCAAATTCCCTTATGCTACCCCTTCGTAGTTATATTTAATCCCTTCCCTGAACTCTGGCAACCACTGATCTATTCCAAATTCCTATGGTTTTGTCTTTTTCAGAATAACATATAAATAAAATCTACCATATGTCACATTTAGAGACAGTCTTCTTTCATTCAGCATAATGCCCTCAAACTCATTGAAGCTGTTTCATGTACCAATAGTTCATTATTTTCTTTTTGGTGAGTAGTATTCTGTTATAAGGGTGTTCCCATTTATATATCCATTTACCCACAGAAGGATATTTGGGTTATTCCCAGTCTTGAGTAACTTTGAAAAGAGCTACTATAAACATTAGTGTACAGGTTTAGGTCCCCTTCTCTGACCTATTTGCCTTCAGCGCCTCCCTCCTTCTCCCCTTCCAATTTACCTTGCGTGTTACCATAAAATTAAACTTCACTTTTCCTTATTTTCAACTTGTCACTCTTCTGCCCAAAGGACCTGGATGGCAAACCCACCATACACAAACTAGACCCTATTTACCTCATCCTGAAATTCAGCATTGATCAGAATTAAGCCTCAGAACACAAGTCCTCCACGTCTCTGTCCCATCCAAAAGGAACTCGCATTCACTCTGCCCCAATTGTGCCTTCTTTCTCTTTGTCCTTGCACGACATTTTTTCCCCTCCTGACTGCCCTCCTCTTCTTCCTAGATCTTGGTCCTGCTCATTCTTAGGGTTTCAACCTTCATCACCCAGCTTCTGGAGCCACCCCGGCTGGAAGTGGTATCTCCCTTCCCTGTTGATGCTGCACATAGTGTCTGTCCTCCACCCCACCTCCCACCCCTGCCATAATGCCCTTAGCAAATGTTGCCTTTTATACCTTTCCCTTTTGCCGTGTGTTTTTATGGCAGGTGGCAGGGAGTAGAGAGGGGAAGGTTATCTAACTAGGTAGTCAGATGTGAATTGGGGATGGAGAGTGGAGGTTAGGCTCCAGCTTTCATGATGCTTGAGAAGCTCTTGTACTAGTAATTTTAAATTGTTCATTACCCAGACCTCTCAGCATTTCAGAAGGAGATGTTTGCCAATTGGCTCACAGAGGAACCTTCTTCCTGACGGCACAAAAATTGGAGCAGAAGTTTAATTGTCCACTCCTCTGCTTGTTCTGTTTACATGTAGTCAGAGTAACCCTAACACCATTTTTATGAAGCTATTACTAGAGGATATTGACCCTGTCTTCTTAAATGTTCACAAGAGATATACAAACCTTCACCTTGATTCTTGTCCCAGAACAATTTCAGTGTATCAATACAACACTCAACTACCTCTGAAATGAGGTTAGTTACAGTCGTTTTTAAATACTGCAATTGAAGACAGTAGCAATATAGTGAAGTGAAAACTATTTTTTAAAAGGAATGAAAAAGATGCTCGTGTTGGCTTTAACAATGAATACATGACATGTGTTCTAAGGGATAGACACTCTGAGCCTCTAACCCGGTGGTGTGAAAGGAGGAACAAGGAGGCAGCATTTTACCATTCAGGAGCACTGTATAAGACTTTGATATCCAGAATATTGTTTTCTATCTTCCCTTTAGAACTCACTTCCATAGTCTTGTGTTCTTAGGAGATATTCAGCTACTCCTCCTGCACATTTTTTAAATTACTGTTTCAAACTCATCCGTAGAAGAGCTTGAGGTGGGTATTCCTCTCCCTCACTTCTCTAGCTTGCTCTATATGGCATGAAACATCCCTCCCAGCATGACAAAATCTGCTCTACATTCAAAGGTTTGGCTGCATGGTATGCACTCAAGTGGCCTCTACATGAGATGATTTGCCCCTTCAGAGTGCAAGTGGATCTAACACATCCCATCACTTTGCTAAACTGAAGGCAGTCCACTCATGTTCTGATGTGAGTGGTGCACACAGTGTCTGGGCTAATTTCTACTTAGATTGTATCTGCTTCAGAAAGTAAACTCTTCTACCATCCCTCCTATCATGCATTCCCTGACATTTGGACATTTGGCATGGATAAGTTTCAAACATTCCACAAACTATTCAGCTTAGCTATTGGCCACATCCAAACAAATTAACCTGAAGCACAGATTTTTAAAAATATATTTTTATTTATTTCAGAAAAGAAGAGAGAGATAGAAACATCAATGATGAGAGGGAATCATTGATTGGCTGCCTCCCAGGCACGTGCCCCTGACTGGAATTGAACCTGGGACCCTTTGTTCAGCAGGCCGACACTCTATCTGCTGAGCCAAACTGGCCAGGGTTGAAGCACAAATTCTATACTTCTCAACCCTTTCAAAGAATTCTGCCCTTCCTGAACTCATAACTAAATACAGCACACATTGTGGATTATTGTGGCAGAGGTATCCAGTTATCGAAGGCATGATGCTTATGAATTGCTGTGAACCTAAAATGCTGTGTCATAACCACTGCCATTTCAAATGTTCCCATACTGTCCATGTTGACCATTGTAATATGAATCTCTGAATTGGTCTGCTTAGACTTTCAATATGTGACAGTATGCTCAAGATCCACCTCAGCTGGATTCTTAAGATTGCTTTGCTTAAACCTTGAAGTCTGAGCATCTGCTGGATTGTCCTGGAAGGTGGGAGGTGAGGGGGAACCATACTTCAATAATAGTACAGCTTAGGCCAGATAACTTTTTCCTGTGGCAGAAGCACAGCTGTTGGGAAGACTGCTATTGCTGCTGGCTTTTTAAAAAAAATTAAATATATAATGGAAAGGAAACCTTCGCTAACCTCTTGATTCTGCCTTAGTTGCATATGCTACATTGTCCTTTAGGCCCTGAATTTACCCACCTAACACTTCCACTCTTTTGGCTCTCTACTGTGTATTCCTCACTTATCTGAAAATGCCTTAAGGGCAAAAACCTAATCTAATTCAATTTTGTAACCAATCTAATGTTGAAATATCAAGTTGGTGGAAATAATTTAAATTTCCATTAATATGAGAATGATTACCATGGAAATTGTGCAGATACAAAAAAGAATGAAATAATGCACATCAAGTTATATTTTTGAGTGAAGAAAATGGCAGAGCAGTATTTAGAGAATACCATTCTTTGCACATAGACATAATACATATGTATGTATGAAACTTGTTTAAGAAGTTCCAATTTTCTTGTATAAAGGTGGAGTGCTTTTATTTTTTCCAATAATTGCTCTCAACTGTTTTCTGTAAAATCTTCTTTTTCACTGAATAATGAATTCGTTTAATAACTACTCAGTTTGTTTCCTCAATTATTCAGTCACTTCCATTCATTGAGAGTTTTATTTTTGGGTTCTGGAAGCTCAGTATGGTCTATTTTTAAACTTTGACATAATTTTAGTTCTAAAGAAGTGTTTTAAAAATTGCCAATTGGCTCACAGAGGAACCTTCTTGACGGCACAAAACAAAGAATTTCCTTATACCCTACACCCAGCTTTGCCTAATAATTATGGTACATTTATAAAAGCAAAGAAACTTTATTCAGATTTCTTCAGATTTTCCAATAAGGTCCTGTTTAGTTTTTGTTTTTTTCTGTTCCAGGATTAAATCCAGGATACTACGTTGCATTTAGTTAACATGTCTCTTTAGTCTACTCTATTCTGACAGTTTCTCTGATTTTTCTTTATCACCCTGACCTTGACACTTTTGAAGAGTGAGGTTATTTTGTAGAATGTTCCTTAATTTGAGTTTGTCTGATGTTTTCTCATAATTAGATTGGGGTTATTGATTTGGGGGAACAATATCACAGAGGTGAAGTACCCTTTTTCATCACAATGTCAGGGTTACATGAAATCAACATGACTGATCACTGATGATATTGACTTTGATCATTTGTTTAAGGTGATATCTGCCAGGTTTCTCCATTTGTAGAGTTACTATATTTTCCTTTTCATACCTTAGTTGTTAGAAGCTCATATTAAAGAGGAAGGGAATTAAACTTAACCTCTTGTGCCCAGGCTTTGCCAGCAGGTGAGGGGTTCTAGAGGCAGGTGCTGGGCGTGGAGCCCATGGGGGCATAGGCTATCAAGGAGACTGAACTAAACCTCACATCACCCTGCTTGGCCCCAGAGGATGGCTGGTTAGACAGAGATGGGTAAGATTCCTCAGGGAAGGAACAACCTAAGACAGGACCAAGGGGCCATCAGGAGAGAACTTGGGGGTCAACAGAGGTGGGGCACAGACCCTTACCACCCCCCCACCCCTGCAACGTGGCAGGCGCCTGAACCTTCTCCCCTTCTGAGGGAGGTCTCTGCCCCCATGGCTGCTTCGCTTCCCAAGCACAGCTCAAATTGGGGACCCAGGTAACAGACAGAGACTTGGCTGACAGCAGCTGACCTCTCACTGCAACAAGACTTGTTTGAGAGGTCCTGTACCCACGGTGTGGGCAAGTGGGTTTTTAATATCCAAGTCCAGCCTAGTAGCAGGAATGCTCAGGCCCTTCTCAAGAAGGCAAATAATCATTTCCACTAATACACACATGGTAAATACACGGCTAATGGAAATAAATGAATATTCTAGAAAAACTGGTTGTACTGTACAAAAAGCTGTTCCTAAAGTGTTAACAAAAATTCTTATTGGCAGAGCATCTCATGGTAAAATTGCATAACATGTAATGAACCTAAAGCAATCATAGTTTAATGCAAATAGTTAAAATGTAAAAGCTATCAAGACTACATTATGAAATTTCCAAAAGCCTCCTATTATCTAAATTAAAAAATGGGGTGACAGTGGAAGAATATCATGTAAGGAAAAATATCCTGCAAGTAAATTACATCTAAAAATTTGTACTTTATGAAATTAACCTTCATTCGAAATGCTCACAGCAAGATACCCATGAACATACACACATGGTGTCAAAACAAGCCAGAGGAAAATCATTTTTTGGGGGGGGGGGCACGGAATGAAAAAGGATCCCAAGTCAAATTTATAGAAAATATACCTTTATTAACTTTTGGTCGAGCCGAAACCGGTTTGGCTCAGTGGTAGAGCGTCGGTCTGTGGACTGAAGGGTCCCAGGTTCGATTCTGGTCAAGGGCATGTACATTGGCTGCGGGCACATCCCCGGTAGGGGGTGTGCAAGAGGCAGCTGGTCGATGTTTCTCTCTCATCGACATTTCTAGCTCTCTATCTCTCTCCCTTCCTCTCTGTAAAATACCAATAAAATATATATTTTTTAAAAACTTTTGGTCGAGAATATGTTTGTATATTTTTAGAAAACAACTCCAAGACCATCTGGGTTCCTGTAACAGAGAGGAATAGACAGAAGTGCTCCAGCCATGAAAATAGAAGAGAAACAGTTCAGAGATGGAAGACGCTGATGACGCCTCGCCATACCAGCAGACAGCAGCTGAATGTTGCTGAAGGATGCCCAGGACCAAACCAGAAATGGTCGGACCTGCATCACCACCATTTGTCCACCAACCAGATCTGAAATATCATGACTGACATGTACACATAAGGAACTCTTTGACATTAAAATTGGGACTCAAAAGAACTGTTGGCCCAGAAAGGAACTCACATTTGCCTCTCAGGATAACCATTATGTCTTGTCTCAGTTTCGGTTCTTACAAGGGTATTTCTTGGATCACATGATCTCACACATCTAGAGGAAATAATGAACAACATAAACTGATGAACAAAAACAGACTCAGAGAAAGAGAAGCAGCGATCAGACTCTCAAACCTCAGAGGGAAAGTAGGGGAGGGTGGGGGTAAGGGGAAGAGATCAACCAAAGGACTTGGGTGCATGCACATGGGCCTATCCAGTGGCCATGGACAACAGGGGGATGGGGGCATATGTGGGGAGGAGTTTGGGATGAGAATGGGGGGATGAGGACAATTATGTGATATCTTAATCAATAAAAAAGTTAAAAATAAATAAATAAATAAAATAAGCTCAACCTATTGGAGGGAGGAGTATAAAAGAATTTGTGGGTATATGTTTAAAACCAACCACTGGTAAATATTAGGAATCATGTTATTTGAGACTATCCAAATACTGGTAGGTGACGTGAGAGAGAGATGTGGACTGGTGGCCTCCCACATGCACCCCTTCAGAAGAGTGAACCTGCAACCCAGGTAACTGCCCTTGACCAGAATTGAACTGACACTCTAACCCCTGAGCAACACCAGCCAAGGCATTGCATCTATTGTTTTGATGACAAATTATCTGCTAATCTTATTGGGATTCTCTTGTAAATTAGGAGTGTCATTTTTCTCTTGCTTCTTTCAATACTTTCCCTTGTCTTTTGCTTTCAGCATTTTTGCCAAGTTGTATTTGTTTCTTGGTCCATTGAACTTCCTGGATAAGTAGATGGATATATTTCATCAAATTTGGGAAGTTTTCAGAAATTATTTCTTTGAATATTTTCTGCTCCTTTTCCTCTTTTTCCTGTCCTTTTAATATTCCTATTATGTATTTGTTTGTGCAATTGTGTCCCATATTTCACCCAGACTCTGTTCATTTTTCTTTGTTCTTTTTTTTCTTCTGATTTCAAGGCAAGGTTTACTGCTTTACAAACACAAACATGATACTTGGTCTTAATAGAAAAATGACATCAGATACACCCTGAATATATTTAGCATTGGGATAGCTGACAGTTTAGCACAAAACATAGGGTTGTTTTTAGGATCAGGGAGGCATGAAAATAAACTATCTTATACTCCAACACATCAGAAACAGTTGTTTTGAGTAATATTTTGCATGAATTAAGCCCTTTAATATTCTTTGAGTGAAAAACTTCATAATGTGCTGTAAGGACCCCAAGATTGAGGAATTGGCCTCCCCCACTGCCTGTTCCAGGATGTGACCTTTACGGTTAAAGATTAGATAGGAATGAAGTCAGTTCTTTAAGGTTGAAGATTAGGCAAGAATGAAGCCAGTCCCCAGAAACTCCCTACCCTGAAATGCAAAAAGCCAGAATGCAATATTTTATGACAAAACAATAAAAGCAGGGCTAGGAAGGTTTCATCCTGTTGACCGCTGTGGAATTCTCCCCCTGGGAACTGAGCTGACCACCTCGGAATGCACCTGTCAGGGAGAGACCATCCAGCCTCCTTAACCGCAGGGCTATAGGTATTTTATCTGTTTCTGGAATCAACCTGCAAAAACAGACCATCCGGCCTCCTCGGGAAATGAGTCAACTGTCAACTATTATGAGCCAAATATTATCTGTTAACATAGTTCCCTGATTTACAGACCACCTGCGTGTGGTTTTAGCCTATATAAACTCAGGTCCTGTAATTACTCGGTGCTCTCAGCCAGCCAGCACTGATGCTGGCTGCTTGAGAAGCCCCTGCGCTGCGCTTGTACTAATAAAACCTCATGCTTTTTGCATCAAGTTTCGGTCTCGGCGTTTGACATGGGGTCGTCGCCCCCTCTGTCGGACTCACCGGGGGTCTTGGGACCTTACAGTGCCTTGGGCTCTGACCCATCTGTTTGATCTATATATATGACATCATACATGTCTTTGACTAGTGCACTTACTGTTATGTACAGAACTTAAAATGTGATGCCGTAGGTATATTTGGTTTGATACGTGATATAAACTAATCAAGTTGTGTATCAAATCAAGGAAGTGTTTTTTTGTGAACTATTTCTACTGAGAATGTATTTAAATTACAATAATTAAAAATAAACAGCATGAAGCAGTGATCCGTTAATGGGACAGGTCAGTAGCTACCGTAGGTGCATAACTAGCACTAATAACTTTGCCACCGAGCTCAGTAGCATACATTTAAGAAGCATCTTGTAAATAAGAAGCACCTTTGTAAATTAGAGTTGGAACTATACAACTAGTTCATATAAAGGAGCCATGTGCCCTATTGTAAATGAAGGTCCCATTACATGAAGCTAGACCTCTCCTGTCTTGATCAATTCCAAGTCTCTTATGATCCAGAAATGCTGGGATGGTAAATTCAAATGCATTGGGTGTGAATTGCTTCTAGAACTTGCACATCCCTTTTTGGGTTAAACCTTTTCATGTAGCTGCTGCTGCTCCGGAGCAGTCCATCTCCTGGTTGAAGGTGCCCTCTTAGGACCTGGAGCAGAGCTGTAGGGAGCTGCTGTCTCTTATGGTAGATGTTGCCCACCACAATATACCTGCTGATAGGTTACAACTCTGAACGTGTCTTATGGCACCGGACAGGCGTGCGCAGGACTCGGCCTCGGGCTCCGCTTCTGTTCTCTCCTCCCCCCCCCCCCCTTGCCCCGCCGCGAATGATTCAGGCGCAGCCGGTTGGGGTGAGTTAGGGGGCGCGCAGGCGGGCGCGCGGCGGGGAAGCTCAGGGCGAGGGCGCGCGCACGGGATGGGGAATCCTCCAGCGTGGGTTCGCGGCGCGGCAACGCTGCGTGGTTCTCCGCCTGCGGAAGGCGCGGGCTCGGTGGGCCAGCGGGCGCGCGCGCGGCCTTCGGGAAGCCAGTCTAGTTCTCTGCGAGCGGCGGGGCTTCCGGCGCCGCCGGTCAGACAGGGCAGGAGGAGCGACCTCAGGGGACCCGTTGTTACCGCGGCCCGGGCGACTTCTCCGCGCTCGGACCGCCGACGGGATCGGGGGTTCCTGTTGTGGGGCGGCGAGGCTTTTCCCGCCGCCACTGGGGCTTCTGGAGATGATCGAATGATCAAGCAGAGTAGCCAGAAAGCTCTAGCTGTCATTTTAGCAGACCGATTCCCATCTTTTTTTCTTTTTTCTCTGTGTTCCTCAGAGTACATACAATCTATGAATCTTAGCACCCACCAATTCTTTTTCCTTCTAGCGCAAGTCTACTCTTGAGCTACTCTAGTAAATTTTTCTCTTTGTATTCCTCAAAATTTCCACTTGTTTCTTCTCTATTATTTTTTTCTATTTATTATGACATTTTCATCATACCTGCCTTTACTTCTTTAATCACAGTTATTTAAAAAATATTTTTTATTGATTTCAGAGAGGAAGGGAGAGAGAAACATCGATGATGAGAATCATTGATTGGCTGCCTCCTGCATGCCCATTACTGGGGATCGGAGCCCATAACCTTGCATGTGCCCTTGACCAGAATCCAACCTGGGACCCGTTAGTCCGCAGGCTGAAGCTCTATCCACTGAGCCAAACCAGCTAGGGCAATCACAGTTATTTTTATTCTTAGAACATATTTATATTGGATACTTTGAAGTTTTTGTTAAATTCAACATCTGGTCACTCTCACATGCAGTATCTGTTGCCTGCTTTGCTCCCCCTGCATGTGCCAGACTTTCCTGTTTCTCTGCATGTCTTGCATTTTTTCAGACAATATATTTTATTAACTCTGAATACTTGGTCCTCTCCTTTGGTGGCTTATTGTTGATATTTTCTTATTTGTTTAGTGGCTGCCTGGATTACTTTACTGATGTCTACTTCCTCCCTGCTAAGTGAATCCTCTTATGTTGCTCCTCGGAGGACACAGCATTGGGTATACCCACAGACTCTCTGAGATGACAGTGGTTTCGAAAATCCTCTCTACCATCTCTTTCTCAGAACACACTTGGCTGTTAAGTTCCACTAATAAGCTGATTGATCGTTGTATTGTTTTTGAAAATGCACTGGGACATCAGTTGCTCCACAGATTCCTAGAATTAAATTTGGCTCCTTTTCAGAGATAGTTTATGAGGGATAAGGAGGGGAATAAATAGGGCAATTATGGAGGATATGTTCTGGAGAGATGCAGGCATTCTCTGATGTTCTGATCAGGTGTTCATTTTCGGCAAGCACTGTGAACCTGGGTTTTGGTGGTGTAACCTTTATGTGCATTCATGCTTCTCCATCTTCAGTCCTGAGCCTAGCACACATGCCTGCCCCCTCCCTTCACAGAGCTTTTTGTTTTACTGTTTCCTTTCCCTAGTTGCATTGGGTTTCCACAACTGCCTTCAGGATATGGGCTTTGTTGTTCTTCTTCCTGCAGATTTAATCGTTGCTTAATAGGGAAAATAGGTCTGGCTGGAATTTAAAAAATATATATATTTTATTGATATTTTACAGACAGGAAGGGAGAGAGATAGAGAGCTAGAAACGTCGATGAGAGAAGCATCGACAAGCTGCCTCCTGCACACCCCCTACCAGGGATATGCCCACAGCCAAGGTTCATGCCCTTGACCGGAATTGAACCCGGGACCTTTCAGTCCGAAGACCGACGCTCTACCACTGAGCCAAACCGGTTTCGGCTGGCTGGAATTTCAATAGTGACTGCTGACTCCCACTCCTAATTGGCAAGATGGGGCAAATTTTCTCAGATTTTCTTTGATCTTCCTTGGGAACACCTAGTCCAGTTTCTAAAGCAAAGCCTGCAAGTAGATTGTAAGCTCCTTATGTCTGTGGCCCCAAGGAACTCCAAAGTCTCATGCTAGTCCTCATAAGTCTTTAGAAATTCATCAGCAGTTTTTAGCTAAATTTTCTTACTGTCCTACATGTGTTTGGTAGTTTATATCCCAAATAAACAAATGTTTGGGTATTATTTCTCCCTCCATGAATCTCTCTCTAGATTCTGGGGTAACTATTTGCCCTGTGGACTTAGTTCTCTGGTGGTTTTAAGAAAATTTGTTGTTTTGCAATTTGTCCAAAATTTGTCCTAGGTGTGAGTGGTATCCTTTTCAGCTTTCCATTTGGAGCTGAAATCAAAAATTGTCTTGCTCACTTTACAACTTAAATATAGCATCTACACTAATAAAAGAGAAAAATGCTAATTGACCATACCTTCGCTACACCCATAGCCAATCAGGAGTGACATGCAAATTAAACCAACAAATATGGAGGGTAAATTTGCATATGCAGTAGGGGTGGGCAGTGCCTGACTCAGCCTGAGGGGTCCAGGCAGCCATTGGGGTCCAGCAGGCCTGATGGGTGGCACCTGACTCCACTTGCAATGTCCATGCTGCCATCAGGGACTAGGCCTGGTGAGCAGTGCCTAATGCAGCCCAAGGGGTCCAGGCCGCCATTAGTAACCTGGCAGGCCTGGTGAGCAGTGCCTGACACTACGGGTGGTGTCCAGTCCACCATGGGGTACCAGGCAGGCCAGGCGGACAGAGCCTGGTGTCCTCTGCTGGGTCAAGACCAGGTAACTGGTCAAGGGGGATAAGGGGGGTGGCAGTGCCTAACGCTGCCCACAGTGTCCAGGCAACCATCAGGACCCTGAGTAGGCTGGAGTGGCCAGGGTCTCTGTGATCACTGTCTGCCCCCTGGGTCGCCTGTGGACACCAGTGGAGCAGACCGGGTTGAACATTTTAATGAAAATGGGATGCCTGTGCCTCAGCCCACTTCACAGGTCCCTGGTGAGGAGAGGGCAGTGGGCAGTTAGCAGGCACCAGGGCTTGGAAGGGACTGGGAGCAGCCTGCAGGTGTGCTACCAGGAAGAGGTGCTGAACCATGATGACGCAGAGGGCTGGCTGATGGAGGCATGCAAAGGTGCAGATGAGGTGGCTCTCCCTGGCACTGAGCTTGAAAAGCACACCAACAGCCTGATGGACTAAATGGCCTTTCTGAAAAAGGTCCGTGAAGAGGAGATCACTGAGCTTCAGGCTCAGATCCAGTATGCTCAGATCTCTGTGGAGATGGACATGTTTTCCAAGTCCGGCCTCTCTGCCACGCTGAAGGACATCTGTGCCCAATACGAGAAGCTGGCTGCCAAGAACATGCAGAATGCAGAAGAAAGGTACAAGAGCTGCTTCACCATGCTGACCACGGTGTCCTGCCAAGACACCTACGTGATGCACGCCACCAAGGAGGAGGTGTCTGAAAGCCGTTGCCTGCTTAAGGTCAAGACCCTGGAGATCAAAGCCGGCCGGGGCATGAACTCAGCTCTGGGGAAGCAGCTGCGAGAGCTGGAGGATAAGCAGAACTCGATGTTAGTGCTGTGCGGGACACAATCAACAAACTAGAGAATGAATTGAGAACTACAGAGAGTGAAATGGCATATTTAAAAGAATACCAGGACCTCCTCAATGTGGCTTTGGCCATTGACACTGCAGCTTACAGGAAACTCTTGGAAGGTGAGGAGGCCCAGCTCAGTTTCACCAGCGTGGGAAGCATAGCCAGTGCCTACTCCCCGAGTTCCCAGATCTTTGGTCCATCTGCCTAAGGTGGATTATACTAGCTAGCTCCTACTTGATGTTCGCTCGCTCCTTCCCTTCTTAATACACCAGCAACGTCCAGGAGGAGCAGATAGAGGTAGAGGAGACCATTGAGGCTGCAAAAGCTGAGGAAGCTAAGGATGAACACCCCTCTGAAGGAGAAGCTGAAGAGGAGAAGAAGGAAGTGGCTGATGAAGAGGAAGGAGAGGAAAAGGAAGAAGTTGCCAAGGAAGAATTTGAGAATGCAAAGGAGGAAGAAGAAGGAGGTGAAGGTGAAGGAGAAGATGCCTAAGAAGTGGAAGATAAGAAGAAGGATAAGGTGCTGGAGAGGAGCAAGCAACCAAGAAAAGATTGAGCCCCCCCCCTCCTTAATTATTTCAGGAATAATCAAACCTGTCACCAACCAAGCAGTTGAGCTCCTGATACTATATAAATTAAGAAGTCAATGTATATGACATTCTGAGGTGACTGAGGTTGGACATTAAATGTTATGCTATGTCTTTTCTCCTTATGCAGAGTATCTGTTTGCTTACAGAGTGGCTTCCTAGTTTGCTGCCAGCCTGTGCATGGTCCATACTTTTGAGTTCAGGATCTATGACAATGTGAATAATTCAGATGTTTACAATAAAACACATGAATACATGAATTCACTGATGTTAATATTAAACTTCATGGAAAAAATAGTCCTTTGAGTCTTTGGTGGTTAGAAATTAAAGACCTCAAATCATGTGTGATAAACAGTAAATAAAGGTACACTGAATGACCAAAAACAACAACAACAACAACAACAACAACAACAAACATTAGGGGCCAGGAAACGTTCAAAGAACTAGGGAACCATTCCCAGATCAGGAAGGGAAGTCACAAGGTGTATATTATTGCTATGAATACAGTGTTTCCTACTACTTACAACATATATAATGTAATGTATTAGATGCCTTCCCATTGCATGAAGTATGTATTCTCATAGCGTAAAACTGGTACATATGCTATAGCTATGGCAGTATGTCATATCCTATCTATATTAATAAAAGGGTAATATGCTAATTAGACCATGAGACATTCCAGAAGTCCTTCCAGACAAAGCCATGGTGGCAGGGCCAAGGCAGAGGCAGTTAGGGGTGATCAGGCTGGGGGGGTGGTGGCAGATACTATCAGGCCAGCATGCAAAGTGGTTTGGGGTGATCAAGCAGGCAGGCAGGTAAACAGTTAGGAGCCAGCAGTCCCAGATTGCGAGAGGGTTGTCCAACTGCCAGTTTAGGCTTGATCCCACAGGAGTCTCAGATTGGAGAGGATGCAGGCCGGGCTGAGAGACACCTTCCCTCCCTGCCCTTGCACGAATTTCGTGCACTGGGCCACTAGTCCTCCTATATAATAAAAGGCTAATATGCAAATTGACCAAACAGGCAGAACAACTGGTTTCTATGACGTGCATTGACCATCAGGGGGCAGATACTCAATGCAGGAGCTGCTCCCTGGTGGTCAGTATGCTCCCATAGGGGAGCGTCACTCAGTCAGAAGCTGAGGAGTGAACTTAAGCTGTCAGTCAGGCATCCCCTGAGGTGCAGGCTGGGCTGAGGAACCCCCCTCGAGTGCATGAATTATGTGTACTGGGCCTCTAGTTTATATAAATTCCCTGTGGTTCCCATAAGGAATACAAATTCTTTTGTTCTAGCGATTTGCAGTGGACTGGAAGTTGGATACTATTCTCAGAAATACTTCTCTCGGTCAGCTTAGTAGTTGAGCATCCACCTATGAACCAGGATGTCACGGTTCAATTCCCAGTCAGGGCATAAGCCTGGGTTGCAGATTCGATCCCCAGTGTGGTGTATGCAGGAGGCAGCCAATCAATGGTTCTCTATCATTGTTGATGTTTTTATCTTTCTCTCCCTCTCCCTTCTTCTCTCTGAAATAAATAAAAAATATATATTTAAAAAAAGAAATACTTCTTACCCCAGAAGCATTTCTTGTGTTTGGGAGTATAGTGATGGAGAAGCAAAGTAGATACCTCTTATTATATGGCTGTCCTTAGCAACATTATCTGTTGGTACGACGGGTGATAGGTTCAAGACTCTCACTGTTATTCATAAAGCTTTGTATTTTTTCCAGTACTTTTTCCCTTTGGTATCTGAAGAATTTTGTAGGGATGGAAATAAAACTCCATAGCATAACCATCTGAACATCCACATGCACTATAAGCACAGCTCATAATTTGGTGGCCAAGGCAGTTAAACTGTCAATTGGCATAAAATTTCTTTTTAAGGCATTAATGGTGGAGGAAGCAATGCCATTGTGAGCCCTCCTCTTTAAGTATGTCATCTAAAGAACCATCACCATTATTCTGACATCCTAAAGCCATGGTCGGCAAACTGCGGCTCCCAAGCCACATGTGGCTATTTGGCTCCTTGAGTGTGGCTCTTCCACAAAATACCACAGCCTGGGCGAGTCTATTTTGAAGAAATGGCATTAGAAGAAGTTTAAGTTTAAAAAATTTGACTCTCAAAAGAAATTTCAATAGTCATACTGTTGATATTTGGCTCTGTTGACTAATGAGTTTGACAACCGTTGTCCTAAAGGATTGATTGAGCAAAAGGTGAAAATAAAATTCAAATCCTTGGATTTAGGAAATCAAACTAGTTAAGGATTATCAGTTTAGAGCCAAATAAACCAAGGTTCCAATTTAAGCTTTTTCCCTTACTGATATGTCACCTTGCATAAATCACATACACTCTTTGAGCACCAGTTCAGTCACCTATATAGAGAACATAACACTTCTCTCAGGATTTCTTGTTAGAATTAAGAGATAGAAATATGAAAAAATGGACTGTGAACATCAGTAATTTATATAACTTCTAGACCAAAGTGTAGAAAAATAAGTATGAGCTCTCCATGTATTATTTTCCCCTCTCTGCTGTGGTGGCATCATGATTAGTCTGAATCTCTGGGAAGCCAGGGGGAGAAGAACCTCTTCATCCCCAATTCTCATGAAGTTTGAGAAATAAACCTTTGTTGTGTTAAGCCAGTGATGTTTCGGGGTTAGTAGCTATCCTAGCATATATGATTAACCTAATTTGACAAGTGCACCTAAAGGCCCTCAGAGTTAAGCAACAAAATCATTGGAATGCTGGTTGAAATACATATTATATGTGGTAAAACTATATTTGGGGCAGGCAGGAAATAAATAGTGGAGATTATGATGGTAAGAGGTAACCACTCAATTATCATATCAGAAAGTCAATAGATAATGGCTAATATGCACATCAAGAAATGCCAACATCATTAACCAGTAGGAAAATGTAAATCAAAACCATAATGTGATTCCATTTCATACCCACTAAGATGGCTATAATAGAAATTACGGGCAACGATAAGTGTTGGTGAGGATATGGAGAAATTGGAACCTTTGTACATTACTGATGGCATTGTCAAATGCCACAGTTGCTTTTGGAAAACAATTTGGTAGTTTCTCAAAAAGTTAAAGATAGTTTTGGCTGGTTTGTTCAGTGGTTAGAGCGTCAGCCTGCAGACTGAAGGGTTGCCGGTTCGATTTTGGGTCAAGGACACATACCTTGGTTAAAATTTGAACCTGGGCCCTGGTAGGGGCGTGAGAGGAAGAAAGCCAATCAATGTCTCACATTGATGTTTCTCTCTTTCTCTTTCTTTTCTCTCTTCTTCCTGCCCTCCTCCCTTCCTTCCATCCTCTCTAAAAAATCAATGGAAAAAATATCCTCTGGTGAGGAATTTAAAAAGTATTAAAGATAGAGTCATCATATGACCTAGCAATTTATCATATATATATATATATATATATATATATATATATATATATATATGAAAATTAAAACATACTCACACACAAAACATTTTCACAATTATATGATACTAGAGGCCTGATGCGTGTGTGTGTGTGTGTGTGTGTGTGTGTGTGTTGTGTCCCTCAGCCCAGCCTGCACCCTCTCCAATCTGGGATCCCTTTCATAATACAGGACTGTTGGCTCCCAACCGCTCGCCTGCCTGCCTGCCTGATTGCCCCTAACTGCTTCTGCCTGCAAGCCTGATCATTCACTTACCACTCCCCTACCAGCTTCATTGATGCCAAACGACTCCCCTGCTGGCCTGATTGCCCCTAACTGCCATCCCTTGCCGACCTGGTCACCCCTAACAGTCTTCCCATGATGGCCTGGCTGCCCCCAACTGGCCTCCCCTGCTGGCCGGTCACCCCTAATTGCCCTCCCTTTCCAGCCTGGTAGCCTCTTACTGCCCTCCCCTGCCAGCCTGGTTGATCCCAACTGCCCTCCCCTGCAGACCTCTTCACCCCTAACTGTCCTCCCCTGCAGGCTTGGTCGCCCCCAACAGCTCTCCCCTGCAGGCCTGGTCCCCCAAACTTCTCTCCCCTGCAGGTCTGGTTGCCTCCAAATGCCCTCTGCTGCAGGCCTGGTTGCCCCCAAATGTCCTCTGCTTCAGGCCTGGTCACCCCCAACTAACTGCCCTCCTGTGCTGGCCTGGTCACCCCCAACTAACTGCCCTCCTGTGCTGGCCTGGTCACCCGCAACTGCCCTCCTCTGCCAGCCTGATTGCCCCTAACTGTCCTCCCCTCCCTGCCAGCCTGGTCACCCCTAACTGCCCTCCCTTGCCATCCTGGTCGGCCATAACTTACCTCCCTTGCCAGCCTGGTCACCTCTAACTGTCCTCCCCTGCAGGTCTAGTCACCCCCAACTGCCCTCCCCTGCAGGCCTTGTTCCTCCCAAATGTTTTCCCCTGGTGGCCTGGTCACCCCTAACTGCCCTCCCCTGCCTGCCCAATTGCCCCTAACTATCCTCCCCTACGGCCTAGTTGCCTCTAACTGCCTCCCCTGCAGGCCTCGTCACCCCCAACTTCTCTCCCCTGTGGGCCTGTTCACTCCCAACTGCCCTCCACTCCAGGTCTGATCACCCACAACTGTCCTCCCCTGCCAGTCATCTTTGGCAGCCATCTTGTGTCCACATTGGGGCTGCCATCTTTGACCACATGGGGGAAGCCATCCTGTGTGTTGGAGTGATGGTCAATTTGCATATTATCTCTTTATAATATAGGATTATATAGAATGTGTGTGCTTGTGTAAGTGCGTGTGCCTGTGTGCAATGTAAAGAGAATAAATCCTAAGAATTCTCCACCCACAGAAAAAAACTTTTTCTTTTCACTGTATCTATCTGAGGTGATAAATGTGAATTAAACATACTGTGGTAATCATTTCACAGTATATATAATTCCAACCACTGTGCTGTGCACCTTAAACTTATATAGCGGTGTATGTTAATTATATCTCAATAAAACTGGAAACAAAATTTTCTTTAATAAGATAAAAAAAAATCTTTGCTTTTTCCAACATAAATTAACTAGAATATCAAATACTACATATTTGTGTTTTATTTAAACCAGACACAAAACAAACAAAAATTTATAATACACATTCATTAGCATGCTCTGAGGTTATCTACATAATAAACTAAGTCAGAACCATCATTTTTGTACTTGTAAATTTTATATATTTGACCTAATGGTTTATTTTTAAAAAGCAAATAAAACATCTACATAAGTGGGCACTATTGGAGAAACCAAGATGGTGGCATCGGTAAGCACCTAAACTGCTGCCTCACACAACAATTTCAAAACTACCCTGTTTCCCTGAAAATAAGACAGTGTCTTATATTAATTTTTGCTCCCAAAGATGCGCTAGGTCTTATTTTCAGGGGATGTATTATGTTTCCATGAAGTAGGTCTTATTTTCGGGGAAACACGGTACAGCTAAAAGACAGAACGGACATTACCCAGAACCACAGGAAAGCTGGCTGAGTGGAAATTCTACAACAAGAGGGAAAGAGCAAAGCTCACAGAGAACCAGAGGAGCTGCAAAGGGCTGAGGTACGAAGACAAGTGCACAGAAAGGAAGGATGGCTGAGTGCCTGACTGGTTTTCTCTGGCGGGAGGGGGAAGGAAGCCCCTGACTGCACTGAAGCCAAGTTCTGGCTGAAACCCCATGGACCCAGGCTCATACAGGGGGAGTCTGGACTTTCAGGTAGAGAGAAAGGCACACGGAGACTCAGAGACTCTGGGGAACCACGGTGAGCAGGGGTCTAGGGGTAAGTGCGTGAGAATGCACACAGAGAAGACTGACTGCAGAGGTTGCTGCAGGCTTTCCTTAGTGGAAGGGAGTCAGAAGCTCCTGACTGCACAGAACCCCAGTTCTGGGCAAGCCCTTGGGGAGTCACGCTATTATGGGGGGAATCTGGACTGTCAAGCGGAAACTCAGGGGAGCCACAGAAGGCAGAGGTCTGGAGGCACGCACACAAGGGTAGGGTTGATTGGAAGCCAAGACTGTCTGCTCAGCCCTGAGATTCCACCCCATCTAGGCTGAGTACAGAGGCTTTTGCAATTTTGCAAGTCTGGTCCTATAAGGCTGTCTCCATCACAGAAGGTCTCCTGGCACAGACATAGCTGATACTCACAGCCAATTGTCCCAGAGGTCAATTCCTCCCAGTGATACCAACAACAATCAAGACTTAACTACAACAAGGCTGTACACACAATCCACAAAGGGGTGCACCAAGAGTGTCCACCTCAGGTAACTGGGAAGGCTGACCCACTGGGACATATAGGAAACCTAGCACACAGAGCTACCCTACCAACTCATTGAAGCAGCAAAAATGCAGAGACAAAGAAACAGATCACAAATGAAAGAGATGGAGGAAAACAAATGACTGGATATAGAGTTCAAAACCATGGTTATAAGGTTTTTCAAGAATTTCCTAGAAAAGGCTGATAAATTTAGTGAGACCCTTGAGGATATGAAAAAGGACCATCTAGAAATTAAACATGCACTGATGCCGAAACCGGTTTGGCTCAGTGGTAGAGCGTCGGTCTGTGGACTGAAGGGTCCCGGGTTCGATTCCGGTCAAGGGCATGTACCTTGGTTGCGGGCACATCCCCGGTAGGGGGTGTGCAAGAGGCAGCTGGTCAATGTTTCTCTCTCATTGACGTTTCTAGCTCTCTATCTCTCTCCCTTCCTGTCTGTAAAATATCAATAAAATATATTTAAAAAAAAAAATAAATAAACATGCACTGACTGAAATAAAAAAATAATATACAGGGGTCCAACAGCAGACTAGAGGAACTCTAGAATGAAGTTAAAGATTTGAAATACAAATAAGCAAAAATCACTCAACCAGAAAAGTAAAAAGAAAAAGGAATCCCAAGAATTTAAGATAGTGTAAGAAGCCTCTGGGACAACTTCAAGTGTGCCAACATCAGAATTATGGGGGTGCCAGAAGAAGAGAGAGAGCAAGATACTGGAAACCTATTTGAAGAAATAATGACCAAAAACTTTCCCCACCTGGTAAAAGAAATAGACTTACAAGTCCAGGAAGCGCACAGAACCCCAAACAAAAGGAATCCAAAGAGTACCACACCAAGACACATCATAATAAAAATGCCAAGGGCAAAGGACAATGAGAAAATATTAAAAGTAGCAAAAGAAAGATAGTTAGTTACCTACAAGGGAGTACCCATATGACTATCAGCTGATTTCTCAAAGAAACTATGCAGGTCAGGAGGAAGTGGCAAGAAGTGGCAAGAAGTGGCCAAAGTGAGAATAGCAAGAACCTACAACCAAGATGACTCTACCCAGCAAAATTATCATTCAAAATTGAAGGTCAGATAGAGAACCTTGCAGACAAGAAAAAGCTAAAGGAGTTCATCACCACCAAACCAGTATTATATTAAATGCTGAAAGGTATTCTTTAAGAAGAGGAAGAAAAAGAAAAAGTAAAGGTAAAAAAATTATGAACAATAAAACATATCTATGAACAAGTGAACCTAAAAATCAAGTGAATAAAAAATCTGAGGAACAGAATAAACTGGTGAATATAATAGAATCAGGGGCATAAAAAGGGAGTGGACTGATAATTCTCTGGGGGAAGGGGTATGGGGATGCAGGAAGAGACTGGACAAAAATCGTACATGTATGGATGAGGACAGTGGGGGGGTAGGTAAGGGCAGAGGGTGGGGTGGGAACTGGGTGGAGGGGAGCTATGGGGAGAAAGAAGGAGAAACAATTGTAATAATCTGAACAAAAAAGATTTATTAAATTAAAAAAAGAAAAAAATCTACATGAATTTGAAAACATTATGCTTGAAACCAGATATAAGAAGCCAGATATATACTTCTCACAATTAGAAGTATATTGTGATTACTTTCATATGAAATGTCTAGACTAAGCAAATGTATAGAGACAGAAAATATATGTGTTTTCCAGATGCTGGTGGGGAGTGGGAATGCAGTAGATGCTAATGGGCATGGGGTTCTTTTTAGGTCGATGAAATGCCCTAAAACTAGATAATTGTGATGGTTTCAGAAGTCTATTAATATACTAAAACCCCCACAATGAATAGTGTGCCTTAAGTGTGCACAATTTTGAGGGTCAATTTTGTGGTATGTAAATTACACTTTGATGATGAATCCATTTAAAAAGGAAACAGCAGCCTAATCATATGATTCAGAAATACAGAGGCAAATATAAGAAGTAATCCAAAACATTATGGTAGTTGTCTCTGGAGAGTGAGAATATGGAATGGCAAGGCAGACCAGAGTTTTTAATAATAAATTCTTTTGCACTATTGGATTTTAAAATTTTATAAATGTATCGATTTGGTAAAGAGTAAAATGAGCTAAAAGCATGAATAATGTTAAAAGAATAAATTCTAGAGGATGGGAACCAAGATGGCGGCCTAAGTAGTTTACTAAGCTGCTGCCTCATCAACAATTTAAAAACAAACAAACAACTAAAATAAAAAAAGACTTCATCAAAACCACAGGAAAGCTGGCGGAGTTGGGTATCTACAACTAGAAAGAAGGAGACGCGCTGCCGCCATGTTGAATTTAGAGCCACAGCAGAGCCGCAGTTGCCGCAGGTGAGGGAGGCCCATCAAGAGCGGAGCCCGCCTCACCCTGGGCCCAGGGAGCCGGCCACCTTGGAGCCCGGCCTCTGTGCCCACAGCCTTCCCCTGTCACCGGGCCTGGCCAGAGCCTCTGCTGAGCCCCCGAGAGCTAGCGCCATGGAGGAGCAGACCTACTCGTGGAGCGTGATGGAGAACCGAGAGGATATACCCAGAACACTCTTTGCAGCTGGGACTCTAAACACCTAAACCCGGGGAACTCAGAAAGCCTGAATGTGTGAAATGAGAGCAGCGACGGTTACTATGGCGAAGTCGGCCGGAGCCTCCCCATTCTTCCCCCTTGTCGTCCTCCTGCTCTCTGGCAGCAGCAGGCCCAGGCCCCAGGGGATCCAGGATAAGAAAACATCGATCAGCAGACCCGGAGGAGCCGTGTGACCCAGGGGAGCCGTGGGACCCGGAGGAGCTGTATGACCCAGAGGAGCCGTGTGACCCAGGGGAACGGTGTGACCTGGAGGAGTCTTGTGATCCGGAGGGGCGGTGTAACCCGGAGGAGGAGCAGATTCTATACATGTGGTCCTGAGAAATTTAGACAATTTAGACAATCTGCAGCCATTTGCTACAGAACAGTTTGTTGTATTTCCCTATAAAAGCAAATGGGAGAGAGTGTCCCACTTGAAATTCAAATTCGGAAAAAAAAGAGAAAAAAAATCTGTGGAACAGAATAAACTGGTGAATATAATCGAATCAGGGGCATAGAAAGGGAGTGGACTGATAATTATCAGGGGGTAGGGGGGTAGGGGTGCAGTAAGAGACTGGATTAAAATCATATAACCTATGGATGAGGACAATGCGGGGGGAGGGAGTAAGGGCAGAGGGTGGGATGGGAACTGGGTGGAAGGGAGCTTTGAGGGAGGAAAAGGAGAAACAATTGTAATAATCTGAGCAATAAAGATTTATTTAATAAACAAAGAATAAATCCTAAGAGTTCCCATCACCCAGAAAAAAATATTTTTTTTCTTTTCCTTTTCACTGTATCTATACACACAGAGACATTGTGAGGAGAGGTCAAAAGAGATCCTGATGCATTGGATCTGAGGTGGGAGCCAGGATTCTGCATTTTCAAGATAGGAGATTTGGGTGCAGGTAATCTGCTAATAGCTAGAACATTTTCAGAAACACTTATATACCCAATGTTAAAAAATCAATTTATCTTGTAATCAATGTGATCTCCTGCTATGCTCCTTTTGGAGTAGCAAGTTTCAGTTACTAAAGAATGAAATTACATGCTTAAGGCTATGTATTCAATCCCGCCAAGAACTGGGCCAATAATTGAGACCTTTTAACTCCATAATTAATGTATTGATTTTTAAGCTTCCATTATGTATTGTGGCTACCAAAATGAGTAAGATTTCTTTGTTTTGAAAAGTGCAAGTCTAGTGGGGGTAATTATAATGCCTAAAATATATTAATAAATATTTTACAATGTATTTTTCCACATTTCATGTCAGGATTAATACAGTTATAATATTCCCAACAGTTCAGTTGGGAATATAGTGGGGATTCAACTTACCAGGGACTCCAGGGAAGTCAAAAGGGCTTGTTACCTTGGGGGGCCCTTAGGAAGGCGCAGGGCCCATGAGAAGAGCCAGAGTGCCCAGCAGATATGATATGTTCCAGGAGAGAGTGGCACCCACCTCTCAGCTGTCTGGACTAATTCTCAGGCAAAATTGAGAACTTCCTCACCATACTCCAAACATCTGACAGGGTTCTGGCCTTGCTAGTGCAGGGTGAGGCAGGAGCCAGCCCAACCCAGCTCATACACTCAGTATCTCATCTGATTTCCACGGGCCTGAAGGCAATTTTTATTCCCATTTCACAGATGACAACACAATGGGTCCATAACTGCCTGGTTGGATCCATAAATCTATCTTTGAATTCCAGAGATAATGTGACAACAGGAATTCGAAGTATCTCCACTAACTTCATAAACTCACTGAACAGTTATTTTGATTGCTTGGTTTATACGCTGATTGGCCAGATTATTATGCATTCAGAGATCACAATAATCTGGCCACTCAGTGTGTTTTTCTACTTAAAAAAAATAATTTATTTTTATTATTTTTTATTTTATGACAAAGTAATACGTTTTTAGGGGGAAATTTGCAAATGAGAAAAAGCATAAGCTCCTCCACTGTCACCACACAGAGAAAATCATTATTCCTCCTTTGGTCTACTATTCCATAATTTTTCATACACATGGATGTATCATGTAACTTTTTACCCCCCAAAAATTGGCCGATGCTGTATATGCAGTTCTGAAAACTATTTATTATTTTTACAATGTACCAGGAACTTATATTCCATGCACATGGGTGAAAATCCCTTACTAAAACAGAGAGCACTGTGTAGTTGGGTCAAAAGGCTGCTGGTAACAAGGGTGATGCCTAATGTGAAAGTATCAGCATGAAGTTAAAGCACATCGCCTGGCAAATGCCTGCTAGGGAAAGCAGGGTTGGCAATATTCCCATCAGAGAAACTGATTTAAAGGCCAGAGGCATTAAATATATGGGCTGTCTTCAAAGTCTCTGTGCCCCCTACCTCCACCCCTCACTCCCCTGCCACCCCGCTGGCCCCTTGGGAAGAATGGATCCCGTACATCTCTTTGCATCCAGTGAAAACTACCCGTTTTCTGTCTTTTCCTTAGCATTTCCCGAACCCTTGCTATATCTCCAAATTCTCTCATTCTCTCCTCAATGCCCAAACGCCTTTTCCGTAAGTCCTCCTGATAGTCCTTGAGGGAATCATCCGTCCACCTGTCTGTTTTTTGCTTTGCTTTCCGGGGCACATATTCTTCGGCCGGCAGTTTTTCAGCAGCCTGCAGCTGGCTCTCTGGCTTGGCCTGGGGTTCTGGCTTGCCCTCACCGCGAGCTTTTCCCTCACCTTGGGACTTGCTCTGCTTCTCTTGTTTCCCGTCATCATCTGGCTCTCCTTGATCTTGGAGCTTTCCCTCGTGCTCTGGCTTCCCCTCCACTTCTGGCTTTTCTTTCCCATCTGACTTTCCTTCATCCTCTGTATCTACTTCATCTGCTGGCTTTCCCTCGCTTTCCAGCTTTCCTTCATTTTCATTATAGAGTTTTTCCATGTTGGGATGTCCCCTCCTTTGCCTGTCCTAGGAGGCAGAGAGGAGACAAAGGAGACTGAGGACTTAGGTGATGGAATGAAGGTCCTGATACTTGCCTTTATGATGTAGGGGTTTCTTCACAGGATCCTAACATTCAGGTGCACTCCCACCCATACTTTTTTCCCATTTTTTCCCCACTCCACACATTTTTGCATGAGCCAGCCTTACAGAAACTTCCATATGTGCTTCTTCGTGTATTTAAGCGGAGTGTGCTGAGAAAAGTGTGTAAAAACAGATGTGTCCTTAAACTTTGCTCTGGCCTTATTCCCATAACAATTTTAACGGGGTAGCCCCCAACTTACAGTGACCTGCAAGAATCCTGACTGCTTTCTGTTTTGCCTTCCCCGCATTTGTAAGACTTACAGATCCTGTACAGCCACAGCAACAATGGCCAGTTCTTAGATTTCAGGGGTACTCTAATATTTTTAAGAGGCGTCACAGATGCCACACCACCATCCCTCACTCCCTTGTTCTCCCCCACTATCCTCACCAGCATAAAGCACCAAGTTCCCTTCGGGTCCTGACAGAGGCCATGGATTCAGAGACTGTGATAGGGAAACTTAGGAGAGAGGTGGAGGAGATGGCCTCCTCAACTTCTGCTCACGCTTAAATCTCTCCTCCTCCCGGGGGTTTTGGGGTGGTCGCCTTTCCCACTGACCTGCACTGCTCCTGCGGGTCTTTCCTTTTCTTGTGCAACCACAGCTCTGAAGACCTGCAGACAGACAGAAGACAGATGGTGAAGGAGGGATTGCGAAGTAAATGACTGGTAACAGGGACACGGACTCTTTTTGGACTATACTTGTCAAAACGTTCCCAATTCCTGTTACCTGTGCCCTATTCCCTCAGGCCTCTGATCTCCCTCTATAGTCCCCCCCCCCCCCCATAACAGCCTCAATTTTTCTACCACTGGGCAATGACAGATAAAAATTATTTCCAAAGTGTTTCTATATTTCTGAATCCTCCTCCCAAAGTTCCATGCCACTTTTTCTTGTACTAAAATGAGTGAGGTTCAGGACAGTGGTGTTCAGAAGGCAGACCATGTTGTGCTCAGGTTTCTGCCTTCCAAGCTCCCTACCCCAGGGTGTCCAGATAGCACAAAGCCCCCCACTTCTCTGAAAATGGTGATGGCAGGGTTAGGAGGCAGGGTAGACATGTCCAGAGCATTCCTGCCACTCCCCCCTCTTCCACATACACAGAAAGATGACATTTTCCTACAATGCAAGAGACAAATTATTTACAAACTCAGTAAAAAATTAGGTCTATGTTGCCTCCTCATAAGCCTCCTTAATTCAGAAGCTACTCCTCCACAACAGGGAGCCGAACTCCACAGACTGAACCTCCATCACCCTCATAGGCAGCACCTGGCCACCTAACCCCCCATCCCCCATGCGCGCGCGCGCGCGCGCACGCACACACACACACACACACACACACACACACACACACACACACTTTTTGTCTCCAAAATGAGCGGAAGGTGGAGAAGATATACTGAGGGCACAGTCCTTTTCATGGGTCCACCCCACCCCCACCCGGAGATCTCAGGATTTGCCCTCTTCCAGCCACCCAGCAGGGATCAGGCCACTTCCCTGCCATCCTCTTCAAACAGCAAACCCCACCCCCCTCCACACACACACACACACACTCCCTCCATCAGATAGCCTGCCTCCTAGGACATCCTAATTGATACCCATTCTCAGCTCCTGACCCCTCTCCATCTCCTCCCACCAAGCCCTCCATTTCTTGCGCCAAACCATGGGCATCAGGGGAGAGGCAGAGAGAATTGAGTCCTGGACCCTCTCTGGTGTTTGCCCTCTGCCACCCCCACCTCCGGGGTCAGCAGGCAGCAGTGGATTTATATCCCAGAGAGATGCCTCCTTTTCCTCATATTTCTTGCTGCCCTAAACCTACACTTATCCAGAAAAATAAGAGATGCTACCCAAATCTCTCTCACAAAATTCACTCAATTTTCTGTACCAAAATGAATGGGGTGAGGAAGAGGTTGCATCTGTAAAGCAGACTAGACCCTCTAGTGTCTAGCTAGCCTCTATCCGCCACCAATCGTACGTCAAGGTTACTCCCACACACAGACAGACACGCACTCTTGTACCGACCTGCAGGGCTATGGGGCAGTTGGCCCCGCTGTCCCTCAGTCTAAAAATCTTTCTCGGCGGAAATAAGGGACGTACCTGGAAGAGAGGGACTTCTGTATACATCGGCTCCTGATCACGTGAGGGAAACGTCACCAGTGGGCTCGGGTCCCTTGTTCCCCTCCCACCAGGAGAAAGTGCGTCAGGAGCCAGCCTTTTCTTCTTTCATTATCCCCCTTCCCCTCCCACTCCCTTTCTTCACTGACTCCCCTCCCCTTGCCCCCGCCCCTCACGCTTCTTTCCTCTGGCTTGTGACCCTGTCACTCATTTCAGCCTTTCTTAATCCCAGAGGTCAACTGTGGCCCCTTCTCCCTGAGGTATGTGTTCTGTTTCATCAAGGAAGGGCTGCATCTTCTCCTAGGGTTTCTGGACATTGGTACACCTCTGAAGAATTTTTCTTTCTCTTCATTGACCTTGGAGCATCTATGCCTGTAATCTATTTCTCCACTCAGCTATCTATGGATGGATGCTCATTCCTCCTGTCCTCTGGACCTTCACATAATAGCTACAGAGTGGATTCTCAGATAAGAAAGCAGCTAGTTAAAATAGATATTTTATTTTCTTCTAAGATTTTTTAGTTTTATTTAATGTACTACCCTCAGCATGGGTTGCTCTTTTTTAATTTTAAAGATTTTAATTTTTTAAGAAGCTCAGATATTGAAAATCAACCTCTGCTATTACAGGATATTTATGTAAAAGGAATATGATATAGCTGATACATCCTGGTACCTGTGCTTAAATAAATTCTTGAAGTGCATGAAAGGAAAATATTCTAATAAACATAATCTTATTCTTTACTCTCGAGTTTCTTTTTTAATGCTTCACAAAGTTTATAATTACTTTAAAATGCCTTGGAAAAGGTAATATCACAGTATCTCTCTTTTTAAAAGGTTTTTGTTTTTTTGTGGCATTCTAATTTCTTCTAATTCTTCTTTCCCTCCCCAAATGTTTCTTTTATTGTTATTCTATTACAGATGTCCCCTATTTTCTCCCCTTTGCCCCCCTCCATCCTGCCCCTGCCCCTCCTAGGCCTTAACCATATTATTGTCTGTGTTCATGGACTATGCATACATGCATATATTTCTTTGTTTGTTATCTTCCTGTCATCCCCTCTTCCTTTCCCTCTGAGATCTGTCAGTCTGTTCCATATATCCATGCCTCTGATCTTGTTTTCCTTGTCAGTTTATTTTGTTCTTAAGATTCCACATATAAATGAAACCACGTGATAATTGTCTTTCTATGACTGGCTTATTTCATTTAGCATAAGAGTCTAGGTCCATGGTATGGGTTACTCTTATTTTAAAAATTAACTAAAGGTATTTTCATTTGAAGAAGGGGAAAAACCAATAAGATCCCAAAATTCTGAGACCAAGTTAAGTTCATAACATTAAATTTTACTATATAGAACATTTGATTGGCTACATACAAAATGCTTTTAGTTTTTACAAATAGCTTGTTCTGTTATGTTTTATTAAAATTACATGCATTTAATTTTCCCAAACAATGGCCAAGTACTAAGTAGACTTTCTTGGATCTAGTGGTTGACATATATTACTCTCAAAAATTTGGCTGATGGCTATTTTTATTTAAAGATTACACTATGAGCAAAGGCAGCCGATGATCTCTGCCTTGTCAAGAAGGAAGGGATATGTTGTTTCCCAACCCCTTCTCACCTTCCAAAGCCTCTCATCCTTTGTATTCAGGCACTTGACAGTTGCTCATTCCAAAAATATCCATAGAGAAGTGACCAAGATAGTGACCTTTGGCTCCTTCCCTCCCTCCCCCAAATTCCCACAGAGGCAATTCAACTCCAGCAGAGATGGGAATGCTGTTCTGACAACTGAAAACCAGAACAGGTCTCTTCTAGACCCCTGCTCTCTACCCTATTCCCAGTACCAAATGGAAGCTTCCTTGACCCTACCTACCACCTGACTTAGGAGATGCAGTCTGCTGGGTCTCTCAACTCCAGTATCTTCACCTCCAGGGCACCCAGAAAGAGCCCAGTCATAAAGTTACTGCCTGTTAGTCCATATTCACCCTGGTACCCTCTTAGCCAGGTTAGGCCAGTTTCTAAGTGACATGCTGACCATACTGATTGACCTATACCAGGTGTTTGCACCTGAGGAAGTCTGTATCCTATGAACTTGAGAAACCATGATACATGAGCAGCTTGACATCAAGAATAAGCAGAAGCTAGGAGGTAGAGAAAGGACAGAGAAGAGGAGAAGATGCTACTTGGGAATGAGACAGAAAGTGGAAGACACAAATAGCTGAGCCATGTTAAAGGGAGAGGACTTACTCCTTGGGTTCAGGCATTCTTTTTTTTTAAAAAAAGTTATATCTATATCCTATATAATAAAAGCCTAATATGCTAAGTATACTGTCATCCAGTTGGCCTTTTAATCAATCAAAGCATTATATACTAATGATTTGCTAAGGATGCTCAACTGCTCGCTATGATGTGCACTGATCACCAGGGAGAAGATGCTCTTACAAGTAGGTGTACTTGCTGCTGGGATCCAGCCCATCGGGACTGAGTGAGATGGGCTGGACACACCCTGGAGCCTTCCCATGGCCCCTCCCTGGCTGGCCAACCTCCCCCCGTCCCTCCCCAGCCCTGATCATGCATTGGTGGGGTCCCTCAGACTGGCCTGCACCCTCTCTCAATTCAGGACCCCTTGGGGGATATCAGAAAGCCAGTTTCCTCCCGATCCCACAGGCCAGGCCAAGGGACCCCACTGGTGCATGAATTCATTCACTGGGCCTCTAATATATATATATATATATATATATATATATATATATATATATATATATCCCAGTGCGTGAAATTTGCACGGGGGGAGGGGCAAGGATTGTCCCTCAGCCCAGCCTACACCTCTCCAATCTCAGATCCTTTGGGGGATGTCCGACTGTTGGCTTAGGCCTGATCCCTCTCATAATCCGAGACCGCTGGCTCCTAACCAGCCTTCCTAATTGCCCCTAACCACTTTTGCTGCCAGCCTGGTCACCCCCTAACAGCTCTCTGCCAGCCTGATTACCCCCAACTGCCCCCCCCCACCAGCCTGGCTGCCCCTCATGGCGTCTCCGCCAGCCTGGTCACTTCATGCAGTCTGCTTGTTCAGTCGTTAGTGAGGTCATCCCTCACTAACCCCCTGCCAGCCTGGTTGCCCCACACAGCCTACTTGTTCAGTTATTTGGCCACCTCTCAGGCCAGCCCTGGGCAGCTGTGCAGCTGCTATGATGCTTGCCTGTGCCCTGTCATGGCCCTGGGCGGCTAGGAGGCTGAGGGGACTGGGGAACTCTGGAGACAGGAAAGTGGAGCAGCCAGACCCGCCTGGGGGCGGGCTCAGCCATGCCAGTGCGCCTGCTGCCCTACTGGGGCTGAAGAGACTGGGTGCTGCCATCTTTGAGGGCGTGGCAGTCAAGTAGTATATTCCCTCCTTTATTGGCTGTGGGTGCTATCATCTTTGTGAGAGTGCGATGGTCACTTAGCATACTCCCTCTTTATTAGATAAGAGAGGCTTTCTTCTATTTTAATATATATATTTAGTGCTATAAATTTCCCTTGATTACTTCTTTTGCCACATCCCACAAATTATCATATATTGCATTTTCATTTTCACTCAGTTCAAAGTACCTTATAATTTCCCTTTGACTTCTTTGAGTTATTTATTCATGTGTTATTTGAAGTTAAATATAAATACTGGGTATATTCCAGAGATATTTCTGTTATTAGTTTCTCATTTAAATTCACTGTGCTCAGAGAACATACATTTTATTATTTGAATCCTGTAAACATTATTGAGACCTTGAATATAGACTATCTTGGTAAATGTTCCATATACATGTGAAACACCTATTCATTCTACTGTCATTGGTAGCAAGTTTTACGATTGTCAACTAGCTAAGTTGGTTCATAGTGTTGTTCAAGTCTTATATATACCTGCTGATTTTCTGTCTACTTGTTCTATTTTTTTTTAGAAAGGGCATTGAAATCTCTGACTATAATTGTTGACTTGTCTGTTTCTACTTAAAGTTCTATCAGTTTTTGCTCCATCTATTTTGAAGCACTGTAATATGTGAATGTGTAAGATTGTTATGCCCTCTTTACATACTCACCACTTAAAATTATGCAATGAATTTCAATGACTATATTATCCCTGATATTATCCTTTGCTCTGATAGTCACTCAAGCTTTGTTTTGATTTTGGTGTTAAGATTGTCCATCGTTTTCCATCCTTGTACTTGTATTTATTTGCATCTTTAAATTTAAAATAGGATTCATACAGGCAACGTGTATTTATATCTTCTTTTTATATACAATCTGATAATCTCTGCTTTATAACCAAGGTGTTTAGACCATTTACATTAATGTGATTATTGATAATACGTTTGTGTTTAACTCAACCACCTTGTTATTTGTTTCCACTTGTCCTATCTGTTCTTTGTTCTCTTGTTCCTCTAACATTTTTTTACTGAGAACACCGAAGATTCCAGTTTATCTCTTAAGTTGGTTTTATTAGCTACAATATTTTTCATGGTTGAGGTTTTTAATACATTTTTAACATTTCAGAGTCTACTTTCAAGTGATATCAATGTATAAAATAAGAATTTTGAATTTGTGTGCTTTATTCCCCCTCTCCTGTCTTTTGTGCTATTACTGACATGCATTTTACTTCCACATATATTATAGATCCTACAATGCACAATAATCTGGGGGGGGGGCAACCACAAGGCTCACATTATTGTTTCTCCTCTCTCAGGAAACTTCATCTTCCACTATCTAATGTTCAATCATTGAAAACTGCTTTTAATAAAATTTGTCAAGGTTTTGGCTGTTTTAATAGGGAGGTAAATCTAATCCATTACTCAATTTTCATTTGAAGAATAAATGTGGCTTAATGTTTTAAATGATGGCCAATCATGAAGGCTTTATTTAACTTCAAACCAAAGAGCATTGCCTATGCTATCTGGCCTTCCTGGAAGAGTCCAATGTCTGTGTGGAATCCCTACTCTGCGGATGACCAGTAAGTTCAAACTGCACTACTTTCTTTGGTCACAAGGTGGCTCATAAATCTATTTTCTGAATTTTCTTCAGTGATGAGACCTGGTGAGGCCAAGGAGGAGGCCCCCAAGAAAGGTGGCCAGCCCAAGAACAAAGAGGCAAGAGTGGGAAAGGCCTGGAAGCCCCCCCCCCCCCCCCCCCCCCCCCCCCCGGCCAACAGCCAGGCAAGGCCACAAAGGCCCTTCTGGTACCAATGGTCCCCATGGGAAGTCAAAGGTTAAAGGCAGAAGGAACAGCTCAGCAGATGCCAAGGCCTACAGAAAAACCAAAGCTGGTTCTCAGAGTTAAAAACCTATGGTCACCAAGGGTGAGAATGATGTGGCTTCTGCGGCCAAAAAGAAGACAGGGAACAAGGTCCTTAAAGAGGAAGTTTGTACCCCATGAACTTGAGAAACCCTGACACACGAGCAGCTTGACATCAAGAATAAGCAGAAGCTAGGAGGTAGATGAAGGGGGCCAGGTAAGGATTGAAAGCCAAGGCTGCTGCTGCTGCTCCTAAAGACAGTGGGTGCAAAACACTACCTATAGCATTGGCCAGAAAGATGGAGGTCCCCAAGGGCCCAAGAAGGCCTAGCATACCAAGGCCTCGTCATCCAAAGGGACCAGTACGAAGGCAGAAGCCAAGAGCTAGAGCCAGGATAGAGAGACTAAGATTCTATGGGAGTTTTTATTCCCCAACAAACCATCATTCTATTTATTTTACTATTTATTTAACAATAAGGAATTCTTAAAAAAAAAAAAAAAAAAAAAGAACCAAGGGAAGCTGGTTAGCAGAGAGTTCTCTCTCCAGAAACTACAATCTTAAACTCCCCCTTCTCTGAGGCTTACAGGGCAACCTGGATCTGCCTACACACGGAAGAAATATACATTTTGGGGGGGGCATATGCATGTCTAACCCCCTTATCGTAATATCAATTCACATGTGAGCAAGCTTCCAGTTTCTCTTCATGACATAACTGCTAAATATCTTGAGTTCAATGAAGACAGAATGCTTCTGTTTGCCATGGAAGCTGGTTCAAATACTGGCTATCAAGAGGAAGAAGTATGGTAAGGCATAAGCTTCTTTGTTCATCAGTTTTCTTTCCAACTTTAGTGTTTCTCTTTATAAACTTCCGTCTTGCACGAATGTGCCTATGTGTCAAGCACCTGAAAGAGGGAGGCTTTGTAATTACTTAAGCATCTGATTCATGGTGTCTAGGGTTTGCTGTGTTACTTGACATTTTACCTGTCAATTCACTTTTCCCTAAGTGCTATTGTGATGTTAGATAGAGTCTAGAGCAGGGGTTGGCAAACTTTTTCTGTTAGGGCGGCCAGATAATAAATACGCAGGCTTTGCAGGCAGGCCATACTACTATTTGGCAACTATTCAACTCTGCCACTGTAGTGCAAAACCAGCCACAGACAAATGTAAATTAATAAGTATGGCTGTATTCTATCAAAACTTTATTTATAGCTACCAAATTTTGAATTTCATAGTTTTGCATGTCACAAAAGTCTTAATTTTTGTAACCATAAAAAACGTACAATTTATTCTTAGCTCATTGGCTCCCTTCTCCCCTCCCCCCAAAAGGCAATAGGCCAGATTTGGCTCATGAGCCCTAGCTTGCCAACTTGTTTTATTTATTTTAAAAAATGTATTTTTCTTGATTTCAGAGAGGGAGAGGGAGATAGAAACATGAGTGATGAGAATGACTGTTAGGTTGCCTCCTGCCTCCTGCACAGCCATACTGGGGATCGAGCACACAACCCAGGCATATGCCCTGAATTCCTGGTTCATAGTCAACCACTGAGCAATACCAGTCAAGCTTGCCAACTTGTTTTTGGAATCCTCACTTCTAAGTTTATTTCCACAAAAGACTTAGTACATAAAATGTTTTTCACATATTTAGCACACTCTAAGACAACTTATTTCCCAAGTTCTACTCGGATACGTAAACCGAATAGTTCTCTGTTGAACTTCTCATAAATATCTCTAGATTTGGGTGTCCACTGAATCTCCTGACATCCAATTTAGTATAATTCTTTATATTCATAGGTTTCAGGGGGCTGGTGTGAGGAACTGTCAGGTTGAAAGAGAACTCTGTTGCCTCACACATATGGATGCTCTAATGAACCAGGGAGATTTGTTAAGAGAGAACTACACCTAAGGAAAGAGAACCAGACAGAAAAGGTCTTTCCATGTTGCTAAACACAGAGGGGATTTCTCCACACTTTATGAAAATACTGTGAGGATTCAATTCACTGGGAGTTCCAAAGAAATCAGTGTGACTTTCTTACTTTGAGGATTCCTGAACATCAATATCCAGTAGAGAGACTGAGAATGGGCAAAGCAGCAGAGAAATAGAAGTACCTATTTCTTAGCTCAGGAGACTTGAGTATAGGACACCTGGCTTTAAGAAATTCCCCAAATAGCTGAAGGGAATATCTAAAGGGTTGGGTCATGCATATTCCAATGGGAACAAGAGCTTGCAAAAAAGCTCACAAACTTATTGCATTGACAAGAACCCACAGAAGCCCTGGGAAGTGATATTATCTTCATCTTGATAAATACAATAATTTTTAAAGAGATAGGACTCATTATTATAGATCCAGAGGTAAGCTAAAAACAGATTCTGATAGGAATGTTTAGTAAGTGTTCAGATGGCTTTTATCCTGTGGTCAAGCTATTCCCTTAGGTAATATACACTCAGTGGCCAGATTATTATGATCTCTGAAAGCATAATAATCTAGCCAGTATATATCCTATATAATAAAAGGCTAATATGCAAATTGTATCTCCACCAGGAGTTCGACCAGCAGGCAGGCTGGCCAACCGCCCATGTCCCTCCCCCCTGGCCAGGCTGGCCTGCCCCCACCCATGCACAAGTTCATGCACCGGGCCTCTAATATATATATATATTAGAGGCCAGCCCCGTGTACACACACACACACACACACACACACACACACACACACACTGAGTGGCCAGATATGCGTTCAGAAATCATAATAATCTGGCCACTCAGTGTATGTTTGGTTTTGAAAAAATGAGAAAATACAGATAAGAAAATAAATGCTTTTAAAGACTGCTTTATTAACCACAATATGTAATGAGCATCTTTCCATGCAGTAGATAAAACTCCCCTGCTCACAGAAACTTACAAATTGGGTCAAAACACAACATTCAATTAGAAGCTGGTATTAGGAGACCCATAGGAAACAAGTAAGGCTAAATGTTTACAAGAAGGTACATCACAAACAAGTTTAGGAAGCAAGTGTCTCCCTATCAACTTGAGGGAAAACACCAGGATTCAAGGCATAAGGCAAAACTCATCGTGATGGTCATGGTGAGGGGGGTCAGTGCTCACCGCCCGCAGACTATGACTTAACTGCTTTCCCCTCAGCTTTGCCCTCAGCTGTCTCATCTCCTCCCCAGCTCTTGCCCTGTGCTCTCGCCTCATCCTCGCCTGTGGCTCTCCAAGCCTCTGAGCCCCGTCCCATCTGTACTGCTGGACGGGCTGCCTAACACGGAGCCGTCTACGATTTCCTCTTGGCACACAACAGTCACCAGGCTCTCCTTTAGGAGCATCTTGCTCCTTTTCATCCTTTGTTTCATTTTCCTGGTTGGCATCTTCCACGTTGAGATTTTTAGCCACTTGTTCCTCTTTGGACGCCATTGCTCCTAGGAGACAAGAGATAGAAGGGAATACTTCATTGGACTGATCAGCCCTGAGGACAGAGGCCCTACTATGCACCTTTCAGGATTCAGAGGCCTGAATTTCACACTTTTTAAAATTGCATTTTTCCCGCCAGAAAGGCTCCCTTCGCCCTCTAGGGGGCCTCCAGCCCAGCTCTCCCCCTCCCCTTGACTCCCCTCCCACCCCTGGCCCCAAACCCACCATTTTCCCTGCGATCCCAGCCCAGGCCTCCGTAGGCGACAAAACTGAGGACGGGGTGGGGGTGGGTGAGGATTTGGGGTCTCGGGGCTTTCCAGTGTTCCCCGCTCCCAGCACCGCACCCCGCACCCACCTGGGCCGGTCCTCGCAGGCGGCTCCTCCTCGCGACGGTGGCCGGAGCGGAGCGCGCTGCCCACACTGGCCCCAGACCTGCGGGGGGGGGGGGGGGGGGGAGGGGGGGGCGGCGGCGGTGGCGCGGCAGCCGGGCGCCGGCCCAGCGGGGGCGCCCCCCCCCCCCAACCCCAGCCCCAGCCCCGCCCCCTTCTTAGATCCCCCCTCCCCGCGCTGGGCACCGCGGTCCACGCCGAAACGCTGGGCGCGGGACGGGGACCCCGAGGCAGGTGCCTCCCCAGGGCCGTCGCCAGGGCGCCCAGCGCTCCCGGGGGGGCTCCGCGCTCCCCGCAGACGCACGCGGGCGGGGAGCTCCGGGGTCCGAGGCGCGTCGCCCGGAGCAGCCCGACCCCTCGGAGGGCTCCCCCAGCCCGTCCGCCCTCCACCGCCCCCCCTCCCGCGGCGGCGGAGAGCGCGGCCACCCCCCCCTCCCCCGGGCGCCGCTCCGCTCCGCTCCGGCCCCTCACCCGCTCCGCCTGCGCCTCCGCCTCGGGGGCTTCCCGGCCCGCGCCCTCGGGGCCACCGGAGCTGCTACCGAGAGGGCGCGAGCCTCCGCGGGGTCTGGCGCTGGAGCCAGGCGTGCGGGGGTAAGAAGGCCGGTCACGTGGAGAGAGAGAGAGAGAGAGAGAGAGAGAGAGAGAGAGAGAGAGAGAGAGAGAGAGAGAGCCGCGAGTGGTGCCGCCCCCACCTGCCCCATCCTGCTCCGCGGGTGAGGAAAAGCCCAGGCTTCCCTGTCCCACCCCCTCCCTGGGGTCCCTTTAACTGCTTCAGCTCGCCGCTCCCCTCCCTTCTTGGTGTATTCCTGGGCCTTTTTCTGCTGCCAGGGGAGGGCACTATCTTTTCTGGGGTCTGTTGTCCATTCTCCATTCTCGTTGCCTCTCTGAGGACTTGGATTTTTCTTCCTAAACTTCCAGGACACGCCTCCTTCCACCTGCTGTCCTTTCAGCTACCAATGCTCTCCATTTTCCCTCCGCTAAAATGCTTAGAAGAAATGTCAGGAAAAGTCCAAGAGAGTGGATTTTTAAAAGTTCCTGCTATCTCTCTGTTCTGTTCTTTTTATATTAAACAAAAAACCAGTATACTTTTATAAAAAGGAAAAACATAAAGTTTTTTTATTTGAAAATTAGTATGAAAGAGTTACAAAAAACCCAACCACCTGTCTCTTCTGTTAAGTCATTTTATAAATATGGACTCTACAGGCAGCTACTCTTCTAGAACTTGGAAAGGACAGGGCAGCTAATTGCTCTTCTTTTTTAAAAATTTAATAAATCTTTATTGTTCAGATTATTACAATTGTCCCCCCTTTCCCTCTCCACCCAGTTCCCACCCCATCCTCTGCCCTTACCTCCCCACCACTGTCCTCATCCATAGGTGTACAATTTTTGTCCAGTCTCTTCCCGCACCTCCAAAGAATTGTCAGTCCACTGATTTCTCTTCTGAGGAACCCAAGGCTTAGATACATGAGGCCTTTCCATGAGGTGAGCCAATAACTGTAGTGCAGAGAGCCTTGTTGGATTTTCAGAACTAAAACAAGATCTTAACAAATTACTGGTTCAAAAAGGAAAAGTATATTTTTATTTGTAAATCTTATAATCATGCATTTAAAAAATCTTTAATGGGCCGAAACCGGTTTGGCTCAGTGGTAGAGCATTGGTCTGCGGACTGAAAGGTTCCAGGTTCGATTCCGGTCAAGGGCATGAACCTTGGCTGCGGGCACATCCCCGGTAGGGGGTGTGCAAGAGGCAGCTGGTCGATGTTTCTCTCTCATCGACGTTTCTAGCTCTCTATCTCTCTCCCTTCCTCTCTGTAAAATATCAATAAAAAAATATTTTATAAAAAAATTTTTTAAAAAAATCTTTAATGGGTCTACAATAAACCTATTATAGAACTAGCGGTAGGAACTTAATTTAGCAGGGTTACAGTTATAGATACACAAAAGTTCAATTGTATTCTTGTATGCTAGTAATGAATAAATGGAAATGGAAATGATGTGTGTTTATAAAATTTATATACCAAAAACGTGAAATACTTGGAAATAAATTTAAGAAAACTTGCACACTGAAAAAAACAAAAACCTACTGAAAGAAATTAAAGATCAAACTTAATGTAGAACAAACAAACAAACATGGTCCTGGATCAGGAAATTGAATATTTTTAAGATATCAATTCTCTACAAATTGATCAAAATAAAAGTTGCCGAAGGCATCTTTGAAAAACTTTACAAACTTATCTCCAAATTTACATGGAAATGTAAAAAACCTAGAGTACACAAAATAGTTTTGAAAAAAACACACAAATCCAGAGAATTGCATTATCTGATTTCCAGACTTAAGATATAGTAATAAAGGCAGTGAGTGTAATAATAGAGTACATAGACATTGGCCTTACCAAAATGGAAAAAAATCTGCTCTTTGAAAGACATGGTTAAGAAAATGAAATGGGAAGCTGGGAGACCATTTTTATAACACGTGTAACTAACAAAAAGTCTGTGTCCAGATATATATAAAGAACTCCCACAAAAATTCATCTGGAATAAATAAAAAAAAGACCCCAAATAGCTGCAGCAAAGGTGAGAAAGAATAACAAAGTAGGAGGGATCTCAATACCAGGTATCAAGCTGTATTACAAAGCCACTGTTCTCAAAACAGCATGGTGCTGGCACATGAATAGATATATAGATCAATGAAATGGGATAGAGAACCCAGATATCAACCCAAATCACTATTCTCAATTAATATTTGACAAAAGAGGAATGAACATACAATGGAGTCAAGATAGTCTCTTCAATAAATGGTGCTGGGAAAATTGGACAGATACATGCAAAAAAATGAAACTAGATCACCAACTTACACCATACACAAAAATAAACTCAAAATGGATAAAGGACTTGAACATAAGACAGGAAACCATAAAAATACTAAAAGAATCCATAGGCAGAGAAATCTCAGACATATGCAGAATCAATTTCTTTACCAATACCGCTCCTAGGGCAAAGGAAACTAAAGAGAAAATAAACAAATGGGACTACATCAAAATAAAAGGCTTTTGCACAGCAAAAGAAACCATCAACAAACCAACAAGAAAGCCCACTGAGGACTGAAACAAGATGGCGGCCTAGGAAGTCTCCTAAGCTGCCACCTCCTCAACAACTTGGAAAAAAACAATAGCTAAAATCGAAAGGGATCACACCAGACTCACAGGAAAGCTGGCGAAATGGGAAGGCTACAACTAGACACAAAGCAGGACAATGCTGCTGCCATGTGGAGTTTAAAACTATGGCAAAACTGGACCTGCCAGAGCAGCTGCCGCCAGGAATGAGGGAAGCCAGACCTCGCTCCGCCCCGGGGCCCAGGGAGTGGGCCAGCCCTGCTGGCCACCGTGGGAGCCAGGGAGCTGATTCGGGCCTCTGCCGCGCCTTCGGCTCCTGCCTGGACGAGAAGCCCATGAGCGTGACCTCCCTGCCCGCAACCATCCCAGCCCGCAGTCATCCCAGCCCGCCATGCTGGCGAAGAGATGGCGCAGCGTCTCCCAGCCCGCAGCCAGCTCGGCCCAGAAATGGGAAGGCTACAACTAGACACCAAGCAGGGTGCTGCTGCTGCCATGTGAAGCCAGTTCTCGCTCCGCCCGCCGGCCACCGTGGGAACCAGGGAGCTGATATGGGACCTCTGCTAGCTGGCGCGGCGTCTCCCGGCCCGCGGCCAGCTCAGCCCAGTCTCCGCGCGCCATGCTGGCAAAGAGATGGCGCAATGTCTCCCGGCCCTCTGCTGACTCGGCCTGGCCTCTGCACACCGTGCTGGTGGGGAGATGGCGCAGTGCCTTCCCTTTGCGCCCCGGCAAGTCTTTCCGCCAGCAGCCGGCTCCAAAGCTTCCGCCACTACCGCCATGTGGATTTTAATACTACAGGGGAAATTGAGACACAGGAGCTACCGTCGCTGCTGAACCCACCGCCCCCCCCCCCACCGCGAATGGGAATCCACCGAAATCAGAGCTCACTGTGCCCTGGGCTCAGAGAGAGTGTGGCTTCAGAACTTAGCCTCTGCGTCCACAGCAGCCCCGCTTCCGCACCAAAGGAGACACCATTGAGGGGAAACTCTCCGCCTGCAGCCATCTCAGCCTGCCCACAACCTTCCCAGCACACCCGCTGTGCTGGTGAGGAACCGGCATGGCGCCGTCCGTTAGTGGCCCCGGCGAGTCCTCAATCAGCCGCAAGAACTTCAATTTTGATTGATAGCCTTGCTGGGTACAGAATTCTTGGATTCAGACCCTTCCTTTGCATGACTTTGTATATTTCATCCCATTCCCTTCTGGCCTGATGAGTTTCTGTTGAGAAATCAGTTGCTAGCCTGATGGGGGTTCCTTTATATGTAACTTTCTGTCTCTCTCTGGCTGCTTTTAAGATTCTTACTTTTTTGTTGGTGTTTGCCAATTTAATTATAATGTGCCTTGGTGTCGGTCTTTTAGGATTCATTTTTCTTGGGACTCTGCAAGCTTCTTTTATTTGTATAGGTTTTTTCTTCTCTGTCTCAGGAAAGTTTTCTGTCATTATTTCTTGAAATACGTTTTCCATGTCTTCCTCAGTTTCCTTTCTTTCTGGAACCCCTATTAGTGTAATATTGTTTTGTTTTGTATTGTCCCAAAGCTCCTGTAGGCTCTCCTCCTGATTTAATTTTTTTTTTCTAGAAGCTGCTCTAATTGGGTTTTTTCCCCCATCTTGTCTTCTAGATCACTGATGCAGTCCTCTGCTTCTTCTAGTCTACTCTTGATGCTTTCTATTGAGTACTTCAAAGTGGCGATGTCATTTTTCATTTCTTCTTCGTTCTTCTTCATTTCCTCTTGGTTCTTACTCATATTGTCAAATTTGTCTTCTATTCTTTTTAGCCATGTTATGATCATTACTCTGAATTCTTGCTCTGGTAGGTTGCTTGCCTCTAACTCGTTTACATCATTTTCTGGTGATGCCTGCTCTTCTTTCATGTGCGGGCTATTTCTTTGTCTCCCCCCATGGTCTCTCTTTTCAGGTTGTCTGGTTATGTAGTTCTCTTTCTTCTTTCCGTGGGTGATTGAAGAACTCCGTTGACTCCACTTATTTTCGCCAATTGGGGTGTCACAGCTGTTCGTTGGTCTCCACTGTTGTGGGTTTTCAAGGCCTCAGATAAGATTCTCTTTTCTTTGTAAGATGGAGTAATTTTCCCTCTGAGCCCGTAGATCAAGGAGAGGTCTCTGCCGCAGTGTGGGCTGCTTTGTCCCTAAATCCTGTCCAGCAGATTCCTACCTTCTCTTAGAGTTCTTCTACCCCTTAGCTTGCCAACTAACACTCCCCAAGCAACTCTCAGGCGCTCCTTCTATCTGCTCTGGGACTAGGCTCAGAACAGGTCCATCTGTTCGGCAGCCATTTTGTCTCTCCATAATAACTTTTAACATTCAGCTTCATTCTTTTTTTACATTCATTGCCAATCTTATATAACTATCTTATCATTTTACTCTTGGAATTGTAAGGACAGAGTGGAGATTTAATTGTGCCTAGAACTGACATATTCCAACCCTTGGACTCTTACAACCTGAACTATATTGCTTCCCTAAATATTGCATGCCCTCTCCTCAGTGTCCATGTTCTCCATGCCTGTTCTCATCCACTTCTGCAGCTGTCACTATAGTCTTAGTAATGAGGAAACACGATTCCACATTTAGGTCACAAACTGCTCTCTGGCCCTATAGATGCTTATCCACTTCTCTAGTGGAGCTCTCCTCCTGAATGTTCCAAGCGTATCTCAGTCTAAATAGGTTCAAAATGTGTTCTACTGCTTATCAAGATCAACCCTGTTTCTCTGCCTCAGGCTTCCTGCTATATGATGTTCAAGCTGTAGTGCTGGCTCTGATCACAAGGTAGCCTTTTACTTTTTAAGTTTCTCCAACAGACATCCAAGTTTTGTTATTAAAGGAGATAAATAAACCCAAAATGATATGTTAAAACAAATTAGGAGGTATTATTTACCACACAATTTATATTCATTTTTGAAATGTGTATGGATAAAAAAAAAAAGTACTGAAAGAATCAACTTGGTGCATTTCTGTCCCATGAAATACACATTCACACCGCAAATGCCTATTTCTCTGCCATTGTTAAGAGGGGTTTTAATTTTTTACTGAATAGCATTTCTCTAGCTCCTTGCTTCTGTTTCTTCATAGTTTCTGCTTTCTCCTAATTTTATCTTTCTCACAACTTGGACTTATACTGATTTCTCAGGTCTTCAATGTGGGCGACTCCATTTTTTTTCTCTTTGCTCTTTTTCTTTTTTGCTCTAAATATCAATTGCCTTATTATATCCATTATGACCAGTTTTGTTCAATGTGAGGAAAAATATGGTTCCTTGTTAAAACACACACACACACACACACACACACACACACACACACAATAAGATTGGGATTTGCCACTACTAAAATATCTAGAAAAACAACTTAATTTTTAAATTATATTTAAGAAAATAGGTGACTTTCTCCAGCTGTTCCAATTATCATTTTATTAGATTTATTCTTTGTTTTTGTGAGAGGCTGATATCACTGACTCTAGAGCCCAATAGTTTTGTCTATACCCAGGTTTTACAATTTATTAGCTGTATAATCCCAGGTAATTTGCTTAATCTCTGTGTGCCTCAATTTCTTCCTATGCAAAGTGGGAACATTGATAGAATAACTCGTACAGGTTTCTTTTAAAGAGTGGATTGATTAGTACCTGTAAATACTTAGAACACTGTCTGAAACATGGTATACACTAAAAGTATGTTATGAATATTATTATTACCATTATTTTCTTCATATTCCAGATTAATGCAATGACATAAATATGTATATATGTATGTATGTATGGTTATATTCAGAATTGGTTTAATGGCAATAAAATTGGAACTGTACAAAAAGTTAAAATATAATAACCTGACATTGAAGCAAATAATGACAGAAAAATCACCTTTAATCACACACCCATTATGTCTTTTTCAATTGGCATATGCTCATTTTCATACATATTTATACACCTTACTTTCTTTTCTTTTTTAAAAAATTTTATTATTTTATTTTTATTTTAAAAATATATTTTATTGATTTTCCACAGAGAGAAAGGGAGAGGGATAGAGAGCTAGAAATGTTGATGTGTGAGAAACATCGATCAGCTGCTTCCTGCACACCCCCTACTAGGGATGTGCCCACAACTAATGTACATGCCCTTGACCAGAATCGAACCTGGTACCTTTCAGTCCGCAGACTGACACTCTATCCACTTAGCCAAACTGGTTTCGGCAATATACACCTTTCTTAATTATTAGATTACAGCATCAGCAACATACACCATTGATTTGGAAACACTTTTGAGGAAAAAATAAAACATCACATAAAATCTACATGAGAAATATTGAATGATTTTTTAAAATAGAACCTAACATCTCCCTGGCCAGTGTGGCTCAGTTGGTTGGAGCATCCTTCCATACACTGAAAGGTTATAGGTTTGATTCCTTGTCAGGGCACATACCCAGGTTTGATCCTCGGTCAATGAGCGTCCGGAAAGGTAACCAATCAATATTTCTTTATTACTTCAATGTTTCTCTCCCTTCCCCTCTCTCTAACAATTCAATAACCATGTCTTCAGGTGAGGATTTTAAAAATAGTAATAATTTAAAAAATAAATAAAATAATGAGAACCTAACATAGAACAAGACAATTTAGGTAATGCGATATATTCATTGTTGGATCACTGACATTTTGTTGTAATTCCTTGCAGTCTTTTTCTAGGCATATTCATTCTCACTATAGCTGAATGTTTGTGTCCTACCATCCAAATTTATATGTTGAAACCTAATCCCCACTGTAATGATAACTGGAGGTTGGGTCTTTAGGAGGTGATTAGGCCCTGAGGATGGACCACTCATGAATAGGATTAGTACCACTGTAAAAGAGTCCCCAGCAAGCTCCCTTGCCCTTTCCACCACGTGAAGATATTGGCAAGAGATGGGTCTATGAAACAGGAAGCAGGGCATCTCCAGATGCCAAATCTGCCAGCACCTTGATCTTGGACTTCCCAGTTTTCAGAACTGTAAAGAATATATTTCTATTATTTAAGCCACCCAGTCTATGGTATGTTTGTTATTGAATCCTGAATGGACTAAAACAGTACTCAATATAATTGTGTTTCCACTGCACTACTAGTGCTTCTCCAGTGTTAGTATGCATTAGAATCTCTCGAGGAAGCATGATAATAATGTGTACATTGGGGCCTGGTTGAAAATGTGTTTGATTCGTGGATTCTATGGAAGGATGTCAAAATCTACATAATTAGCAAAAGAGACAGGAGATTCTGAATCAGGCAGTTTGTGTGTCTTTGTGTGTCATGCTTTGAACATCGAACTGAATTTAATTAATGTTTTAATCTGACATGCCATCCGGCCCCTACTAAGCTCCTTAGTAAATGCAAGTCTTTGTTTCTAGTGAAATGAAATGACTTGTCTACTGTTCTTCAGTCAAAAGTGTAACTGGGTCAAGGACTTGAAGACTCCAGAGTCATAATGGCTATATTGAACATTTATTCAACATTTACAATGTGTCAAACATTGTAATAGGCACTGGGTGTATACAGTTGATAAATTGTACTTGCTATGAGAAGGCACAGTTTTCCAGAGGAATAATTATTAACATTTTAATGGAATTTTTTATCTTACAAAATATTTTAAACTCTTTCATGGAGGGATGAGATCAGGCTTGGGGGTGTTACTTAGCTTCAATCTAAGACAGTGAATATCTGTAATTTATAAACTTTATGCATGTCTCTTGCCCTAGTGGGTGGGTCTTCCCAGAATTTTTTCTGTGACAGACTATGGAGTGTCCTGAAGGAAAAGCCACCTCTAGCAAGAGCATGGCAAAGGCATAGAATGTCAATGTCATCACCAGCTGTAGAGTATTATTGTACATTTCCACCACTAATATATATAGAAAAACAACATGGTCTTTATTATAATTAATAAAATAAGTGGCTGGCTGACTCCAATGGTACAAGTAATAAGTTTACTCATCATTTACTTTATTAATGAAGCCTCATATTCATGTCTTGACTCAGTAATATTCACCCAAATGAAATCATGTCTGAGTCTTTGGAGAATGGAGGACCTAGTAAGTAAAATAAGAGGAGGTCTTTTTATACTAAGATTTTGGTTAAGGTATCAGTTACTGAAGGCCATTTGTGTGATGCCCACCCTTATACAGTAAGTGTAACAATGATTTCATAGAAATCAGTGGGGCTCTGTCACCTTGAGGATTCTAACATACCAACCACAATCAGAAGAAGAAAAACGATGAAGGAGAAGTGACAGTAGTGTCTAGAAGACATAGCAGTATCCAGAGGAGAGTGGTACATACTTCTAAGCTGCCTGAACTTGTTCCTGAGCACAGGTTAGACATGGCGGCACTCCCTTTGCTCATTCAGTAGCACCTCATCAGATCTACTCAGTAGCAAACAGTTTTTCCTTTTCACAGATAACAAGGGTGACACTTTAAAGTAAAGTTAAGGTAATAGATACTAGGGTTATATTGCTAAATAATAAATTATTTAAAATCCTGAAATACATTTTTGTCTTTTTAACAAGTTTATACTAAATGACACTTTTAAAAGCTGACATTGTTTTATTATATTTTGGGATACAAGTAATACATAAAGATTGGAGAAAATACAATTATCAAAGAGAAAAACATCGAAACCATTCACAATTATGTCATATAAACAAATACTTGCATTTTAGTATATGTACTTTAAGACTCTGTTTATATATGTGATACATAAATATACATGATTTAAAATGAAACTCATAAATTTTTCCCCAATTTTTTTATTAAGGTATTATATGTGTGCATAGCTTACCATTGCCACCCCCCCCCCACCTTCCACCCATGCCCTCCCTCCCCAGAATTCTGTGTTCGTTGGTTGTATTCATGCATACCAGTCCTTTGGTTGTTCTATTATCTCCCCCCAGGTCTCCTTCCCCTCCCTGCTGTCATTTGACAATCTGCTTGTTTTATGGTGACTATCTCAGGACCACACGAATAGAGTCCGCTCCTCCTCTGGTTCTCACCGCCCCTCCCCCTGGGTCCCACTGCTTCCCCTGGGACACACGGCTCACCTGGGGCACACGGCCCCCTGGGACACACGGCTCACCCAGGACACCCTGCTCCTTTGGGGAACACGGCTCACCCGGGGGACACGGCCCCCTGAGACACACAGCTCACCTGGGGCACACGGCCCCCTGGGACATATGGCTCACCCAGGGCACATGACCCCTCTCGGGCGCTGGGGTCGCATATTGGAGGGGCCACGCTAGCTCCTTGCTAGCATGGCAGGCAGGCTGGGATGGTTGCAGGCGGGCTGAGATGGCTGCAGGCGGGTAGACCGCCCTCAAAGGTGTCTCGTTCGGTGCGGAAGCAGAGCAGCTGCGGACGCGGAGGCTAAGTTCTGAGGCCGCCCACTCCCTGAGCTTGGGGCATAGTGAGCTCTGTTCTCGGTGGATTTCCTTTATTTGTGGCGGCGGCGGTGGCGGGTGGCGGTGGCCGGTGGGGCAGCAACGGTCACTCCTGTGGTTCAATTTCCACTGTAGTTTTAAAGTTCACATGGCAGCAGTGGCAGGAGCTTCGGCTTGGCCATGGATCGGCTGAGGGAGGACTCGCCGGGGCCGATAATGGAAGGTGCTGCGCCAGCTCCTCACCAGCACAGCGGGTGTGCTGGGAAGGTTGTGGGCAGGCTGAGATGGCTGCGGGCGGAGAGTTTCCCCTCAATGGTGTCTCCTTTGGTGCGGAAGCAGAGCTGCTGTGGACGCAGAGGCTACGTTCTGAAGCCACACTCTCTCTGAGCTCCGGGCATAGTGAGCTCTGATTTCAGTGGATTCCCATTCACGGGTGCGGCGGCGGGTGCGGCAGCAACGGTAGCTCCTGTGTCTCAATTTCCCCTGTAGTATTAAAATCCACATGGCGGTAGTGGTGGAAGCTTTGGTGGCAGCGGAAAGACTTGCCGGGGCGCAAAGGGAAGGCGCCGCGCCAGCTCCCCACCAGTAAGGTGCGTGCGGAGATTGGGATGGTTGTGGGCAGGCGCTGAAGGTGCGGGGAAGGTCCCATATCAGCTCCCTGGTTCCCATGGCTGACGGGCTGGCCCAGTCCTTGGGCCCCGGGGTGGAGCAAGGTCTGGCTTCCCTCATTCCCTGAGGCAGCGTCTCCGGCAGGTCCGGTTTTGCCGTAGTTTTAAACTCCACATGGCAGCAGTGGCGCCCTGCTTTGTGTCTAGTTGTAGCCTTCCCATTTTGGCAGCTTTCCTGTGGGTTTGGTGCGATCCCTTTTGATTTTATCTGTTGTTTTTTTCCAAATTGTTGAGGAGGTGGCAGCTTAGGAGATTTCCTAGGCCACCATCTTGTTTCGGTCTCTGAAACTCATAAATTTACATACTGCTTTGTAACTTTTAAAATACATAATAAACATCTTTCTATTAAAATGAGTGAAACACATCTGCTGAAAAAGAAAAAAGTGTTGACTAAGCCAGAATGGAATGTTCAAATAAAAGTTGGCTAAAAGCTTTAAAGCAATTGAATCAGCAAAATTACATCAAGGCAAATAATCAGAAATCAGGGTTGAAAAGTATTAAACTCAGTGAAAACCTTATTTTTCAAAGCATAAAGAAAACCTCATCGTGGTGGTGATGATAAGGGTGGTCCCCATTAAAGCATGTGGACCCCTGGCCAGTGTGTTCAGTGGTTAGAGCATCACTGCACAATCATCTCTGGTCAAGGGCAGGTACCTGGGTTGCAGTTCATTCCCCCAGCCCAGTAAGGGGGCAATCAGAAGGCAATGAATCAATGTGTCTCCCTTTCTCTCTGCCTCTCTCTGTGTGTCTCTCTCTCCCCCATCCCTTACTCACTTCTACTCTCTAAAAATCAATGGAAAAATATACGCGTGTGAGGATTAATAAAATAAAGCCATGTGGACTATATCCTAACTTCATTACTGGGAGTTTAACTCTCATCTCTTTCATGAATCATTCATATTTTCTGCATCTTCATCATGTTAATGTTATTGACAAGCTAAATGGACACACCTCCTCTAAAACTCTGGAAAAGTGAAGCCCAAACCCTCTAATGTTGCCTTCAAGCTACTGACTTCATGGAGGGTCACCTTCCTCTCCATTCTGCACAGGGATCTGTTCCACTCCTTTTTCTTTTATCTTGAGTACATTTTCCATATTTGGACTTCCCCTCCCTCCACACATTCCTTGCCGCTCTCCTCTCACCACAGCTTATTCCACTTTGGACTCCGTAACTCACAGAAGACAAAAGAGAAAGGACTGAATGCTTGGTGAAAAGATCAGGAAGGAGAACAGAGGCCCTACTATGCACCTTTCAAGATTCAGAGCCATGTACATTAATGTTTGTTTTTTTAATTAAATTTATTAGGGTAATTTTCGTTAATAGGATTGTATAGGTTTCAGGTGTGGATTTCTGTTACAAGATCTGTGTATTGCACTGTGTCCATCACTCAAAGTCAAACAATCTTCCGTAACCATCAATAATTTTTTAAATTCTATTTTCCCACCTGAGAGGAATCGTGTGCTCTCTAGGGGGGCCTCCAGTGGGAGCTCTTCCCTCTTGTTCCCTCCTCTCCTGTGAAGTTCTCCATTTTTTTTCTTGTAGATCCTACTCCAAGCCTATGCGGGCACCAAAAAAGGAGGGGCGCCTCAGACTGGGCTTTGTCCCTGCCCCCACCACTATCCCTGGCACTAACCTGCGCCTAACCTGGTGGACTCCTGCTCCTCCTCCGCATCACCCCCGCCCCCACAGGGAGGAGCCTTGACCCGCTGACCCTCAGATCTGCGGACAGCTGGGGTGTGTTAAATGGGGGCTGCTGCCCCTTAGAATTCAGTGCGGACCTTCCCGGGCCTGTCTAGAGTGTCCCAGCACCAGGTAGCCCATCGTTGTCCCTCCTTAGCCACTTCTTTCCCCAGACTTTGTCAGCCTCTGATACTCCTCCTCCGTATCACCCCGTTTTTTTTTAATACTCGCTATGGTGTAAGAGGAGGGATTAAGAACTTTCACTCTCCGTGTCTCTCTGTCCTTATCCTGTGATTTTCCCCCACACTCCTGCTTTCAAAATGTTTTGCACCAAAATGGGTGTGGGACACGGGAGCAGGGTTTGTATGAGTAGAAAGCTTTCCAGAATATATCCATAATCCACTTGCCCCCCCAATGGAGGTAAGGAACCGGTGTCAAGAACACAGACTCTGATCCACTTGAGGGTTCTGCTCTCAGCAACCAGCCATCCAGGTGTCCGCCCTGGGCTGCTCCAGTCAGAACACAGCCTACAGCTTTCAGGGAACAGTTGCTTTTCCCGAATTCTTGAACCAGAAGTTTTCCTTCCTGTATAAAAGACAGGAAGAAAGGGACTTGGGCCCAGGTAGACTCTCAACACGTGATGGCTACATCACAGGAGAGTTTCGGCTCCCCTCCCCCCTCATTTCCCTCGCCCCCCCCACACACCCTCACCTCCATCAAACAGGGCAGCGGGAACCCCAAACCTCTCATTCGCCCTTCACCCAAAATCTGGGATTTTCTCTTTTTCCACCAAGGCATCTCAGAAAGCCAGGTGTAGAATTTGGCTTTCTCTAATCATCAGGGACAGGCAGCGTTTTCTTCTTGTGAAATTAGCCCCTTTCCCTGTTCTAACTGGCCCCAACCTGCTTCTTCTCCCCACCCCCACTCCTCTCCCTGTAATCATTGCTTCCCCCCTGAGGCCCTACCTGCACTTAAGTGGACAGAAAGTTCGGTATCAGGAAAGAAGGCTGAGAGTGGAAAGTGAAACATTAACTTTTGTCTATGTACTTTTCTATTCCAGTTTTTAAACTTAAAATGCTTTCTTTGTACACTACAGAAATACAGTAATTACCTTTTAGGGAGAGGAAGAGAGTGGGTATTTAGTCCAAGAGTTTTCTATTATTTGGCTAAATTGACATATATCAAATAGAAAATATTTCCCATCAGCTACAAAGGAAAGAGCAAATTTTTTTATACATGCTAATTATTCACAACCCTTTCATCTCTTCAGGGAGAAAAGTAATTTACAATAAAAAATAAGATTTGTATTAAATAGGAAAATCCTCATAACTTAATCATGTTTCTATGTATCGATTAGAGAATGTTTTAAATTATACTTCCCAAGTAGCTTTAAAAAATAGACTAATTTGTTTGAAAATTTTAAATTTAAAATTTCCTGAAACAAATCAACATTTTATATGTTCAGTAAATGATTCCAATACAGCCTAATAAGTGCTTTATTTTTGTCCTATTTTGAAAAAATGATCTATCTTTTCCACTCCTGGAAGTTTTTAATCTTTATAAATAGTTTAGTTATGTCCTGTTAGACGAGAAAAGCAAGGTCTCTCTCCTCTGGCCTCTTTGTCTCTAGAGAACCTGGGAGGAGCCTAGAATGCCTGCAGGACTGCTGCCTACCATTCCATTCCGGCCCTGGTGGCCCCTCAGCCAGTTTGAGGCCAGTGTTCAAGGAACTCTCACCCACTAACCATTTTATTTCACCTAGACCCAGTGTTCTCAACTAGGGAAGTCTGTGGCTGCCTGAAATTGTATGCAAGTTTGTGCATGTTTGGAGCTAGTAGATAATGCACTTTTGTACCTTAGGAATCTTAGAAAGCTTGATACATGAGCAGGATGACATTATGAAGAAGCTGAAACTGTGAGGTAGAGACATGACATAGGTGGAGATGGGGGTTGAGAAGAAAGGAGATGAGACTGGGAAAGCAAACGAGTCAAGTGACCGGCAGAGAGCTACAACCCTCAGGTCCTGGCTCCTAAAGTTCCATTCGAAACTGGCTGTCACTTTTCAGATTCCCTTAAAATCATAGTCTTGTTACTGCCTTAAATCCTCACCATGGATCCTACCTCAGAAGAGCTAGCTTGACTCTCTATTCCTTACAAACAATGAAACTAATTGAAACAATGGCTAGTTGTAATAAAATACTCCTTAAAAATCAGCAAAGTAACAGTGGTTATCATGGCCTAAAAACTTGTGCAAAGACATCAATAGGTTATTGACCAAAGAAGACATCTATGTGGAAAATAAGCATAAGCTTCTCAGCCTCACCAATGGTAAAGATACTATACAAATTAAAATTTCAAGGTACTCTTATTCACTTGTCAAATTGGGGAATATTTTGTTAATTATACCATCCATTTTATATGAGGTCATTCATATGAGGAAACTCATATTTTCAAGCTTTTAGATCTAGAAATTTCACTTGGAAAATTTTCCTTAAAGAATAATTATAGTTTTAGTGATGGCTCACAAGCTAAAGATTAAATAACAAGGACTTCAATAAATAAATTACTGTTCATGGGAGAAACCAAGATGGCGGCAGAGGTAAATACCTAACTGCAGCCTCACACAACAATTTCAAAAAATAGAACTAAAATATAAAGTGGACATTATCCAGAACTACAAGAAAGTTGACTGACTGGAAATTCTACAACTACAAGGAAAGAGAAAACCAGAAGGAAAATCAGAGGAGCTATAAAAGCCTAAGGTATGGAGACACGATGCACATGTGGGGAGAGGACGGAGCCAGAAAGGAGGGGTGGCTGAGTGCCTGGCTGACATTCCCCAGTGGGAAGGAGATAAAAGCTCTGGACTGTGCTGAACCTCAACTCCAACTGCACTGAACCCCAGTTCTGGGTGAGACCCTGGGGTCCCAGGCTCGTACAGAGGGAATCTGGGCTGTAAGGTGGAAGCTCGGGGGAGCAGCAAAAGGCAGAGCCCCAGAGTCGTGCACATTGCGTGCAGAGGACAGACTGTTGATTGAGTCGCTGGATTGCTCTAGCGGGAAAGAGACATAGCTCCATATTTCTCTTAACCCCACTTCCAACTGCACTGAACCCCAATTCTGGGCTCATTGGGGGAGAGATTAGACTGTCTGGTAGACTGCGGGCGAAACTCTTAGGGCACCTTTCTCTCAGAGGTACTTGCAGCAAGTACCAAAGGACACTGAGGAACACTGAGACTCAGGAATCTCATAGGGTGGGACTAAGGGGAAGCCAAGTCTGTAGAGTCCACCCTGAAACTCCGCCCCATCCAAGCTGAACACAGAGGCTTTTGCAGTTTTCCAAGTCTAGTCAAATAAGGCTGTCTCCTGGCATAGACACAGCTGATCTTCACAGCCAATTGGCCTGGAGGTCAGTTTCCCCCAGTGATACCAACAACAATCAAGACTAAACTACAATAAGGCTGTACACACAGTCCACAAAGGGGTGCACCAAGAGTGTCAACCTCAGGTAACTGGGAGGCTGACCCACTGAACCATAAAGGACACCTTAACACACAAAGCCACCCTACCAACTCAGGGAAGCTGTGAAAATGCTGAGACAAGGAAACAGATTACAAACGAAAAAAATGGAGGACAAAAAGCGACTGGATATAGAGTTCAAAACCATGGTTATAAGGTTTTTCAAGAATTTCCTAGAAAAGGCCAATAAAATAAATGATATCTATGAGGATATGAAAAGGGATCAACTAGAAATAAAGAATACATTCTCTGAAATAAAAAATATTATAGAGCCGAAACTGGCTTGGCTCAGTGGATAGAGCATCGGCCTGCAGACTGAAAGGTCCCAGGTTCAATTCCAGTCAAGGGCATGTACCTTGGTTGTGGGCACATCCCCAGTGGAGGGTGTGCAAGAGGTAGCTGGTCGATGTTTCTCTCTCATCAACATTTCTAACTCTCTATTCCTCTCAATTCCTCTCCGTGTAAAATCAATTAAAAATATTATACAGACTCCTAAAAACAGAATGGAAGATTGCAAGAATCAAGTCAAAGATTTGGAACACAAAAAGCCAGAGGACACTCCTCCGCAGAAGCAAGAAGACAAGAGAATCCAGAAAGTTGAAGATAGTATAAGAAACCTCTGGAACAACTTCAAGCAAAACAACATCAGAATTATGGGGGTCTCAGAAGATGACAGAGAGCAAGATACTGAAAACATATTGAAAGAAATAGTGACAGAAAACTTCCCCCACCTGGGGAAAGAAATAGACTTACAAGTCCAGGAAGCACACAGAACCCCAAACAAAAGGAATACAAAGAGGTCCACACCAAGACACATCATAATTAAAATTCCAAGAGCAAAAGACAAAGAGAGAATATTAAAAGCAGCAAGAGAAAAGCAGGCAGTTACCTATAAAGGAGCACCCATACGACTGTCAGCTGATTTCTCAACAGAAACCATGCAGGCCAGACGAGAATGGCAAGAAATATTCAAAGTAATGAACAGCAAGAACCTACAGCCCAAAATACTCTACCCAGCAAAGCTATCACTCAGAATCGAAGGCCCCGGGAGAGCCATGTGCCCCAGGAGAGCCGTGTGCCCTGGGGAAGCAGTGGGACCCGGGGGGCGGGGGGTGGGTGGGCAGTGTGAACTAGAGGAGGAGCGGATTCTATTCGTGTGGTCCTGAGATAGTCACCATAAAACAAGCAGACTGCCAAATGACAGCGGGGAGGGGAAGGAGACCTGGGGGGAGATAAGAGATCAACCGAAGGACTGGTATGCATGCATATAAGTACAACCAACGAACACAGAACTCTGGGGAGGGAGGTCATGAATGGGAGGTGGGGAGGGGTAATGGTAAGCTATGTACACATATAATACCTTAATAAATTTTTTTTAAATGAGAAAAAAACACTAATTTGATAAGACATATGCATCCTTGTGTTCACTGCAGCATTATATGGAAGCAACCTAAATGTCTATCAATAGATGATTAGTACATATATACAATAAAATATTACTTGGCCATGAAAAAAGAATGAAATCTTACCATTTGCAACATGGATAGAACTAGAGGGTATTATGCTAAGTGAAATAAGTCTATCAGAGAAAGACAAATACCATATGACTTTACTTATTTGTGGAACCTAAAGAACAAACTAAATGAACAAACAAAACAGAAACAGACTCACAGAGAACAAACTGAGGGTTGTCAGATGGGAGGGGTTTGGGGGATTGGTTGAAAAAGGTGAAGGATTAAGAAGTACAAATTGGTAGTTACAAAATAGTCATATAAGCCCCATGTGCGGTTTGCTGAGGGGGGGGGGGGGCGGGGCGGGGGGGGGGTGCCCCCGGCTTCTCCACGGCAGTTGTGGTAGGAGGGCCCCCGAGTGCCCCTGAGGCGGGAACGGCGCGCTGCACAGCGCCCCCTGGCGGTCCCGCCACCGCAGCCCTGGGCCCAGCCGGTGTGGCTCCGTGGATAGAGCATCGGCCTGCGGACTGCGGTCCCAGGTTCGATTCTGGTCAAGGGCATGTACCTTGGTTGCGGGCACATCCCCAGTGGGGAGTTGCAGGAGGCAGTGGGTCAATATTTCTCTCATTGACGTTTCTAGCTCTCTATCCCTCTCCCTTCCTCTCTGTAAAAAATCAATAAAATATTCATTTTTAAAAAATAGTCATATAAGGATTAAATAAAGCACAGCATAGGGAATGTAGTCAATAATACTGTAATAAGAATGTATGATGTTTGGTGGGTACTTACCAGGGGGGATTACTTTGTAACTTACATAACTGTTTATATAGCTGTCACTATGCTGTACACCTGAAACTAATATAAAATAATATTGAATGTCAACTGTAATTGAGAAAAGAAGAAAAATAAAGACCAGGAAGATTGAAAAAAATTACTGTTCATTTTAACATGATGAAGTACAATATTCAATAACATGGAAATATTTACATTGCATTGTTAGATAGAAAATATGTGTAATATGGTGACCCAGCGCAATAAATACACATATTTTATACATCTAAAAATAATCTCCTCTATTCCACTCACAAGCAGGGCAGTAGGAACTAGCATCCTTTCATCTCTCCCTTCACCCTGAATCTGGGACATATATATTTTAATTTTAAATTGTATATATTTATACATGTTTTACATATTATTTATATATAATTGTATTTTATATAGTGACAACAGTGAATGAAGTCTGGGTTATCTTTAAAATATGTATTTCATAATTCTGTGTAGTAATTAGGATTAACTATAGAAAATTTGAAAAAAATACACAAAAATTAGACATAAATTTTTGTAAAACTCCCTATTCTCATAGAACTTCTTTTGCATGACTTTTCTCCCACTAACATTATAGTTTATGTTAATATGCTGTGGAGTAGGGATCTAAATATTTCAAAGGTAAATTTGACTAGGTGAGATTTCACTTTAAATGCTGACTTTAGAATTCAACCTCGTGTTAAGATGCAGTTCCACTGCACTAACATGTCCAATCAGGAAGAATAATTGAGAAGAAAGTTCTGGAAGAGACTATGGATTTGGGTTGACAATACTTAGTAAGCACCTAATTAATATTTATTGAATGAGTGGATGAGATATGTGTTTGAGAGTCATCAAATAAATTAAATTGGGTGTAGATTCTTGAGAGGTTTTTTTTCTTATACATGTATTTTAAATATAACTAGGCCCTAGCTAGTTTGGCTCAGTGGATAGAATGTTGGACTGTGGACTGCACGGTCACCGGTTTGATTCCGGTCAAGGGTACATGCCCAGGTTTCTGGCTTGAGGCAGCGGATCTGATCCATGATTCTCTCTCATCATTGATGTTTCAATCTCTCTCTTCCTCTCCCTTCCTCTCTAAATCAATAAAAATATATTTTAAACAATCAAATAAAAAATACAACTGATAATTTTATACACATTGTTTTATAACCTGCTTTTAAATAATAATACTTATTGCCTTTGTTTGCAAAAGTAAAACATTTTCACTGGGGGAAAAAAGGTCAGGGAACTATAGATAAATGGCACTTGTCAAGCAGAACCAGAAATATAATCATTTCTTTTTCTATTCTTTTATATTTTTTAAAAGAATTGAATTGGTAACTAAGACTTTTATAATCTGCTTAAAACATTATATTATTGTCAACAATAGTAATTTTCCTAGCAAAAAATTTCTAGAAAAGATTGCTCAACAGGTAAAATTTAGGAAATTAATGTTACCTCCTGTCCTAAGAGTGTTTAATACTACAGCTTGACTATCTTAGAATTGGACTGGAGGGAGGCATAGGGTATTGGGGAGGAGAGTCTCATTTTAATGCTTATTAGTTACAAATGGGCCAAGGGAAGCAAATGTGAGGTGTTCAACCATTGCAAGGACTCCACACCTCAAAGAAGTAGTAGAGACCTTAAATCAGATCCTGCTTACATACAGAGAAGTACATATGTGAAGTGTGCCATAAAAATAAGATCATAATTTTGTAGACTCTTTATTGTAGAAGTTGCACATACACATGTAGAAAATCTGCAAAGAAATATATGAAAGAATACATAAATCACCCATAAGCCTACCAATCATTCAATCATACCCACTTCTAATATTCTGGTGTATAGTATTTAATAATATTTTCTATGCATGCATATATATATATATATATATATATATATATATATATATATATATCTACATACACACACACACGCACACACACATTATTTGAAAAAATAGGATCCTCAGCAGGTTACCATTTGTAACCTGCTTTTTTTCATGTACCTGTATATTACAAAACATTTTAATTTCAATAATAATATGACTGTCTTGTATTTGTCAGATATTTTATTTCTTCTGCACGTTTTCATAGTTTTATCTCAATTATTTTTTCTAACTATTTTAAATGAATACATGCCTATTAAAGATATTTTTTAAAAGTTTCCTTTATATTGGATACTCATTTCAAATATATCCTATAGGAATAGTTAAGTGTGTATTCATTCAAAGTTCTAATGTGATATAGTAATACAGTAAGACCCCACAGTAACTTGACATTGGATACAATATGATTGGTGATGGGGCTTGGGGACAGGGGAAAATGGAAGGATGATAATTAAACTAAAGTTCTGAATAAACAACTATTATGTGAGGTGGCATCAAAACACAGTTGAGACCCTAATGGATTTGGGTTGCTCAGTGAGCTAAACAGATATGTTCACATTAGTTATTTCATTCATTTAACCCGAAATTTTATAGGGATAAATTGTGTGGACTTCATTTATCATGTTGTGGTGGAATTTCATTATATTCTCATATTGTAAATACACAAAAATAAATATGTGTATGCTGTGACAAAAATATACTACCAATGTGTTAACTTTCCATTTGCCTTTTGCCTTAGCAATATATATTGGACATATATATATATACATTATTGATTTCAGAGAGGAAGGGAGAGAAAGATAGAAACATCAATGAGAAAATCATGGATCTATTACCTCTATCAGCTGCCTCTGCTGCCTCCTGCACACGCCCCTCCTCACCCCTACCTGGAGATGAAGCCTGCATCCTGAGCATGTGCCCTGACTGGGAATTAAACCATGACCTTCTGGTGCGTAGATGGATGCTTAACCACTGAGACACCATAGCTGGACTTGGACATTTTTCATGTGAGTAAACATAACTCCACATTATTATTTTTCATTATTGCCTAGTATTACGTTGTATGAATGATCAAACTTTTCTTAAACCCGTCCCATTTTACTAATAGGAATATTTAAACTTTTTCCTTTTTCAAAAAAGCCTATTACCACAACTACTACAATGACCATATTTGGCATGGAAGTGTTTCTGTATGATAAATCACTAGATAAGGAATTGATGCGTCCAAAAGCACATATATTTTAAAGTTTACTATTGCCAAAATTACCTTTAAAATGTACTATTTTATTCTCTCTCTCTCTCTCTTTTTTGCATTTTGCTTGTACTTTTAAAATCATTATTACTGAGGTATAATTGACATGTAACATGTTAGGTGTATAATATAATGATTTGATATTTGTACATATTGTGAAATGATGACTACAATAAGTCTAGTTAACATCCATATACTATTTTATGTTCTCAAAGTGCATGTGAATGAATGCTTGCTTATCCACAACCTCACCAACTCTTAATATAATCAATATTTTTCATCTTTTCTAATTGCATAGGTAAGAACTGAGTCTCATTTCTGTTCTCAGATATTAATGCTTTGTTAGAAATCTATGATTGTTACAAAATTAATTCAACCTGTTTCCTATTGCAAGGCTTTAAATATATATATATATATATATATATATATATATATATATATATATATATATATATAAAATTGATTTTTTACAGAGAGGAAGAGAGAGGGATAGAGAGCTAGAAACATCAATGAGAGAGAATCATTGATCAGCTGCCTCCTGCACACCTCCAATTGGGGATGTGCCCGCAACCAAGTTACATGCCCTTGACCGGAATCGGACCTGGGACCTTTCAGTTTGCTGGCGGACGCTCTTTCCACTGAGCCAAACCAGTCTTGGCCCTATTGCAAGGCTTTTAAGTTTCTTCTTAAATGTGCCTATTATAAAGAATTGTGTTACATATTCTACTAGTTCTTTTCCATTTGTAAATGGTATATATCATTGATGCAGTTTGAATTGTTTTAACAGAATTATAAGTTTTCCTTTTTATCCTGTAGCAAAATCATGTAGGAGAATCCTTAGTTTATGAGAATGTGTACACACATGTGTGAATGTTCATATACTTGTGTATATGCTTGGGCACATATCTGCTATTTCCTAGAACAATTCTCTCTTTCTGCTCCCTCATTGCTGCTTTTCATTTGTGGCTTCTCTTTATATGTTCAGGTCCAAATCAAAGGATTGAAAGTAGGAATTCAGGTCTGTAAACTTTATTTTATTAAATCATTGTGACTGGCATTAAGTATTTTCCTTTGGAAGTATACCTAAAAATGGATTTACAGACTCAAAAAGAATGCATATTTTGAGTCCTTAACAATTACTTATATACTATCCAGAAAGGTTGACTGATTTATATTTTATGACCTGGAAATAAGTGAAGAAGTCCTTGGAGGTAGTGCAGAACATGTCCAAAAATGTTAGTATCGAACCTACTTTCAGATGGCAGCCATCATCAATATACCTAAGCACCCCTAAGGAGGAGCAAGTGGACTTTTACCCAGCAAGACAGCATGAGACAGGCCAGTGTAATGGTAAGGACATAGGTCTTAGATTCAATCATACTGGTCTCTTTTCTTCCCACCCTCCCACCAGGCCCGGACCAAGCTCTTTTTCCTCCTTGAGTCTTTCTCTGGCTAATTAGCTAACTGGCTATTACTTTCTCTGAGCTTCTGTTGGCCTGGAAGTCCACCCTTTACTTTAGCCAAATGGCTACATGTGAGGGGGTTCTGCCTTTATACTTATATCTTCTATCCCATCCCTAGGGTGAACCCACAGTGAATGTGGCCCATTCTCAGGAGGATAGACCCAGAGAGAGGCACAAGCAGGCTTTGGATTTGGCCTCCATGTCATTTGGGTAAGGTATTCTAAAGTCCTGGGTTTCTAGAGTGTGGTTTCGAAGAAAAGACTGAAGGTTCCAAGTAGGCACATCTTGCCCCATTGACTCTTCATTACGGAGGGAAAAGGGCCTCGAGAGGAGGGCCAGACACTGACCTTCTACAAGCAGGGCCTCAAGTAGAGGCCTTTTCTACTGAGATCTAAGGATATAATGTCTTCAGGCACACTCTTAAACTCTCTGTTTAGTTTCTTCATATGTAAAATAGAAATATCTTCCCTGCAATTATTGTTAGGAGTGTAAAATGGGGTGATGGCAGCAAAGCACCATTCCCTTTTCGGACATTCTAAAGATTTCTGAAAGCATTTTCATCAAGCTGAAGATAAACAGCTGCCATTCGGGATGTTTTAATCAGACTAAGGACAATATATTCAAATGTTTTACCAATCACATGCTTCTTTCTAAGGTTCTTAGAGCTTGCCGGTGCTCTCCTATTTTAGAGATACAGGGAGAGTAACTTATTAAGGGTCACACAGTCAGTTTGTAACAGAGTAATGCTCAGACTCTCTGACCACTTCTTATTTAAGCATGCTCTGTTCCCATGGTTGATAGCTTTATGCATATAGACATGCTAATCCTTGTAGGAATTCTGCTTTCAGTTTGAGGTTTATAAAAACAGCTCCTTCCCAGATGATGGCTCTCCCTGAGGAGATAAGGGAAGTATGTGTTGTTTATGAAAGATTTGCAGGAACCTTGTGACCTGGACTTACATCAGCTATGGTAAACAGACTGAGCACAATCTTACTCCGACCTCTGCTGGCACACACATGTCTGTGGTCATCAATCACTTTTTGCCCCACCCATTTTCCCTTTCCTTCACATAAAAGAAGACTGCATTAGGTTCCCCTTTTCTCACTTGGAGACTTCTCAATCAATAAACCTTTCCTTATTTTTGAGTTTTGGTCTTTTGAAGTATTGGGCACAACTTTGGACCAGTAACAAGTTCTAGGTCTGACACTGGGACTAAACTCATCTATCTCTCACACTAGTATTCTGTCCAGCAGACCCAAACCATTATATCTTGGGGTTTTCTGGTGCTCAAATACACAAACTTCCCAGAAGAAAGAATAATGTGACAGAAGAGCAAGTGAAATAAAATGAGATAGATTAAAAAACCAAGATGGGGGAAGATCCAAGATGGCAGCCTAGGTAGTCTCCTAAGATGCCGCCTCATCAACAATTAAAAAAAACACACAAAAAACTAAAATTAAAAAGGACTTCATCAAAATCTCACGAAAGCTGGCGGAGTGGGATATCTACAATTAGAAAGAAGGAGAGAGGCTCACGGATCGGACTGGGAGTCGCAAAGCGCTGAGGTAGGCAGACACTCGCGTGCGGAGACGAAGTGCGGCAGAATGCCTGCCTGGTGGGAGGGGAGGAATTCCCGATTGCATGGAACCCTTTCTGACTGTACTGAACCCCCAACCCTGGTTGAAACCCTGTGGTCCCAGGCTCATACGGGTGGATTCTGGACTGTAGAGAAAGGCACCCAGAGACTCAGAGACTGGGAGACTGGGGACCCGGGAGCCACAGCCAGCAGGGTCTACAGTGGTACGCTAGTGAGTACGCGCAGAGGTATGGTTGCAGAGGAAGGAGTCAGAAGCTCCAGACTACAGAGACCATCCCAAGTCCGGGCGAGCCCCTGGGGCACCCACGCTCTTGTACCGGGAACCTGGCAAGGTCAGGCGGAAACTCAGGCAAGTGCACAAAGGCAGGGCGGAAACCAGGACTGTCAGTTCAGCCCTGAGACTCCGCCCCATCCAAGCTGAGCAGAGGCTTCTGCAGTTTTTCAAGTCTGATCTTATAAGACTGTCTCCAATACAGAAGTTATCCCAGCCCCAGGGGGCTGTGTGCCCCGAGGAAGCTGTGGGACCCGGGGGGCGGGGGGGAGTGTGAACCAGAGGAGGAGGGGATTCTATTCATGTGGTCCTGAGATAGTCACCATAAAACAAGCAGACTGTCAAATGACAGCGGGGAAGGGAGGGAGATCTGGGGGAGATGAGAGATCAACCGAAGGACTGGTATGCATGCATATAAGTACAACCAATGAACACAGAACTCTGGGGAGGGAGGGCATGAATGGGAGGTGGGGGGAGGGCAATGGTAAGCTATGTACACATATAATACCTTAAAAAATTATGAACAACAAATATGTAACTATCAACAAGTGAATCTAAAAACCAAGAGAAGAAAAAATCATGATGAACAATATCAACTGGTGAATATAATAGAATCAGAGGTATGGAAGGGGAGTGGACTGATGATTCTTGGGTAAATGGGGAGTGGGGGGAAGAGACTGAACATAAACTGCACCTATGGATGAGGACAATGGGGAATGGGGAAAGGGCAGAGGGTGGGATGGAAACTTGGTGGAGGGGAGCAATGGAGAGGGTGAAAAATGAGGAACATTTGTAATAATATGAACAATAAAGATTTTTATTTAAAAAAAAAGTTATCCCAGAGTAGACACAGCTGATACCCACATCCAATTGGCCTGAAGGTCAATTCACAACAATAAAGACTTAACTACAACAAGGCTGTGCACACAATCCACAAAGGGGAGCACCAAGATTGTCTACCTCAAGGAACTGAGGAGGCTGACCCACTGGGCCATATAGGACACCAAACACACAAAGCCATCCTACCAACTCTGAAAAGCAGCGAAAATGCCGAGACAAGGAAATAGATCTCAAACAAAAGAGATGGAGGTTATAGAGTTCAGAACTACGGTTCTAAGGTTATGCAAGAATATACTAGAAAAGGTCGATAAACTTCATGAGACCCAACTAAAAAGTATACATAAACTGACTAAATTGGAAAATATTATGCAGAGATCCAAGAGCAGAATGGAGGAACACAAGGTTCAGGTCAAAGAGCCAAAAGACACTCCTCTGGAGAAGCAAGAAGAAAAGAGAATCCAGAAAGTTGAAGATAGTGTAAGGAGCCTCTGGGACAACTTCAAGCACACCAACATCAGAATTATGGGGGTGCCAGAAGAAGCGGGAGTGCAAAATACTGAAAACATATTTGAAGAAATAATATCAGAAAACTTCCCTCACCTGGTGAAAGAAATAGACTTACAAGTACAGGAAGCATACAGAACCCCAAACAAGAGGAATCCAAAGAAAAATACTCTGAGACACATCATAATCAATATGCCAAGGGCAAAAGACAAAAGGAAGATCTTACAAGCAGCAAGAAAAAAGCAGTTGGTTACTTACAAGGGAGCACCCATAAGACTATCAGCTGATTTCTCAAGTGAATTAAAAATCTGAGGAATAGAATAAACTGGTGAATATAATAGAATCAGGGGCAAAGAAAGGGAGTGGATTGATAATTATCAGGGTGAAAGGGGTGTGGGGGTGCAGAAAGTGACTGGATTAAAATCATATAACCTATGCATGAGGACAATGGGGGGGGGTAAGGGCAGAGGGTGGGGTGGGAATCAGGTGGAAGGGAGCTGTGGGGGAGAAAAAGGAGAAACAATTGTAATAATCTGAGCAATAAAGATTTATTTAAAAAAAAAAACCAAGATGGAGGCATAGGTAAACACCTAAAATTGCTGCCTTGCACAACCACTTCAAAAGACAACTAAAAGACAAAACAGACATCATCCATAACCACAGGAAGGCTGGCTGAATGGAAATTCTACAACTAGAAGGAAAGAAAAAGCACACTGAGGCTCAGAGGAGGTGCGGAAATAAAGTGCAGAGGTATGGAGGCACAGCCTCGCGGAAAGGGCTGGCAACTGAGGACGCGGTTGTCTTTTTAAATTGGGAGAGAGACACAAGCTCCTGACTGCTCTGAACTCCAGTTCCAGGTGAGATTCTGAGGACCCAGACTCATATGGGGAGAAACGGGACTGTCTGCTATCAGGCAGAACTTGAGGGCGGCTTTTACTCAGAGGTGCTTGTAGCAATTACCGAGGGACACTGATATCTGGGGGCCTCTTAGGACAGGGCTGAGGATAAGCCATAGCTTTTTGCTTCGTCTTGTTGATTCCCTGAGACCCCACCCCACCCAAGCTGTGTACAGAGGCTTTTGCATAAAAATGGCCTGGTCATTTGCAATCTAAAATTACCTAACAAACTGCAGCTGGGTCTGAGAGTGCCAGAACTTCCAAAAGAAAGCCCAAGGCACCACAGAAGCTTGCATTGCTTCACATCTGGGCCTCATCTGGGCACCTTCAAACCCCAAACAAATAGGAATCTGAAGATCACTCCATAACACCTGCTGGGTGGCCTCAGGCAGATGCTAAATTTGCACCTTACTGGAGATTCAAGAGCCAGTGTATCCAATGGTCAGAATGGGACCATCCAGATTACAACTCTTCAGATCCATAGGGACACACTCAAGGGGCAGACTCAGTGAGCACCAAAGTCTCAATGAAGCAAGTCTTACCCCATAAGGGTCTCTCCAGAACAGAAGTTCTCCCATTCTAGACACAGCTGATCCTCACAGCCAATTGGCCTGCAGGTCAATTCCTCCCAGTGATACCAACAACAATCAAGGCCTAACTACAACAAGATTGGGCACATAGCCCACAAAGGTGTGCACCAAGAGTGTCTATTCCAGGTAATTGGGGAGACTGAGCCACTGGGCCCTATGGGATACGTAGCACACAAAGCCATTCTATCAACACAGGGGAGCAGCCAAAATGCAGAGACAAAGAGGCAGGTCACAAATGAAGGAAATGTAGGAAAGAAAATTACTGGATATAGAGTTCAAAACCATGCTTATAAGATATTTCAAGAATCTTCTAGATGGAACCAAGATGGAAGCATAGGTAAACACCTAAACTGCTGCCTTGCACAACAATTTCAAAACTACAACTAAAAGACAAAACATCTATCACCAAGAACCATGGGAAAGCTGGCTGAGTGGAAGTTCTACAACTAAAAGAGAAAAGAGCATTGAGACATGCACAAGTGCTGAAAAGCTGAGGTACAGAGGCGCGCAAATTGGACTGGAGGTGGGCAACTTGGTGTGCTGCTTTTTTCAACCCAAAGGGAGACAAGCCCCCAATTACTCTGAACTCCAGTTTCTGGGGAGACCCTGGGGACCCAAACTCCTACGGGAGAAGCTGGACTATCAGCCATTGGAAAGTGAGGGTGGCTTTCTTGCAGAGGTGCGTGCAGCAATCATTGTTTACTGTGCTGGGGCTCAGGACACTGGGACCTGGAAACACGGTGATGCAGAGATGGCTGACTGGCAGCCATTGCTGTTTGCCACGCCCTAGCCTAGTGACTTCCTGAGACCCCAACCCACACAATGTACAAACCCACCCAAGCTCCAAGCAGCGGCTTTTGCATATAAATGGCAGGCCCTATATCACCTTAACCTAACAAACTGCAGCTCTGGTCAGACAGCTCCAAAACCTCCTAACCTCAAGCAAAGAGGAGGAAACTGTAGTTCTCCTTGTAGCTCCTGCTGGGTGGCCTCAGACAGTAGCTGACCTGCACCCCATTGAAGATCCAGAAGCCAGTGGACCTAGTGGTCAGTGTGAGATGACACCAGATTTCAACTACTCACATCCATAAGTGACATATTCAAGAGGCAGACTCAGTGAGCACCAAAGCTATCCCAAGCACGCTTCCTAGAGAAAAGAAGAGACCCCTTTTATTAATACTAATGGACTCCGATAATAATTTCTAAATCAGAGTGAAGAAACATGCATAGGGTTTCACAGTTTATAAACTTCTGGGGTCTTTGTCTTTCAAATATTGTTCTGCCCCCTTTCATGGGCTTACTGAAAGGCCCCCAGGTGTTGGGGATCCCCAGGCCATATCCAATGATCTGTCCTGGGGCCAGCAATAATGACCCTCCCCACCCCCCACCCCACTCAGGGCAGTGCATTGTTCACAGTTTTTATGGCCTGGCTCACCTTGCAAGACTAGTTTCCTCCTCCTCAGATGAAGAAAAGGGTAAAGATAAAAACTATGAACAACAAATACATATCTATCAACAAGTGAGTCTAAAATTCAAGTGAATAAAAATTCTGATGAACAGCTTTCCCAGGCGGCTGCCGAAGATGGTGGAGGGGCACGTCCTGGTGCTAGATGGCTGAGGCCATCTCCTGGGCCACCCGGCAGCCTTCCTGGCCAAGCATGTGCTGCTGGGCCGCAAGGTGGTGGTTGTGCGCTGTGAGGGCATCAACATTTCTGGCAATTTCTACAGAAACAAGTTGAAGTACCTGGCCTTCCTCCCCAAATGGATGAACGCCAACCCATCCCGAGGCCCTTACCACTTCCGAGCCCCCAGCGGCATCTTCTGGCTGACGGTGCGAGGCATGCTGCCCCACAAGACCAAGCAAGGCCAGGCCGCCTTGCACCGCCTCAAGGTGTTTGACGGGATCCGGGATCCGGCTGCCCTATGACAAGAAAAAGCGAACGGTGGTTCCCACCGCCCTCAAGGTTGTGTGTCTTAAGCCTACCCGGAAGTTTGCCTACCTTGGGCACCTGGCTCATGAGGTTGGCTGGAAGTACCAGGCCGTCACAGCCACTCTGGAGAAGAGGAAGTCGAAGGCCAAGATCCATTACCGCAAGAAAAAGCAGCTCATGAGACTATGGAAACAGGCCAAAAAGAACGTAGAGAAGAAAATTGACAAATTCACAGAGCTCCTCAAGACCCATGGACTCCTGGTCTGAGCCCAATAAAATTGACTGTTATTTCTTAAAAAATAAAAAAATCTGATGAACAGAATAAACTGGTGACTATAATAGAATCAGGGGCACTGAGAGGGAGCAGACTGACAATTCTCGAGGTGGGGAGGGGGTGTCGGGGGTGCGTGAATAGCCTGGACAAAAATCTTACACCTATGGATGAGGACAGTGGGGAGGGGTAAGGGCAGAGGATGGGGTGGGAACCGGGTGGAGGGGAGCTATTGGGGTGAAAAAAGAGGAACAACTGTAATAATCTGAACAATAAAATTTATTTTTTAAAAAGGAAATAAAATGAGATATAGTGAGGTTGTGTTTTTCCCCCCCACATAATCCAGTGAGGTCTTTATTCTGCCTCACAAAGGGGCAGCAAAACATAAAAAACAATAATAATGTATATGTCTCCTTGTTATTTTTCAAATGTTACTTCTGAAAAAATTTGCAATTTTTACTGGCAAATTTGTGACTTTTACCAAAGACTGAGTTGAGGTTGAAAGATAACCAAGACTTTATATAAGTGAAGTGCTTCTCCCCAAATGTTATCATTTAGAATTCCCAATAGTCAATTATATGAGGTGTGTGTTATTATTATCTTCTTACAGATGAGGAAACAATCGATGATTCTGTAGGCAGCACAGCTTCTAGGCAAATATCACCATCAGGGCTCTGGAGTTAAAAACATTACTTTTTCTTCTTTCATTTTAAATCCTTTTATCCAAATGAAATCCTAATATAATTATAATAATAGCTTGTATTTTTTTAAAGCACTTACCATATGCCAGCACTACTCTCAGAATTGTATAGGCATTAACTCATTTTTTTTAATGTTTGAACATGTTCATTAGTTTCATTAATTTCTACAAATAAAAAAAAATCCAATCCCCAAAGAGGCTAAATGATCTGGCTAGGTGATACAGGGACATAAGTCTGCTGTCACTAATTCCATACTTTGAAAGTGTGACAAAAATACTGAATTCCAGAAGTTAGAGCTTAAGAGAATGTGTCTCTTAAGAAAGTTTACAAGTGTGAATTTTCTCCCTTGAATGTCATAGACTGATTTGTTCCTGAGTATGCTTAAGAGCTTTTCTCCAAGTCTCTTGATTCCTGCTAACACCAACACCAATACTCTACGCCTCCACAAATTTGTGACCCTTTCCAAATAAGTAGGAATATCCTTCTCTGCTGCTGTTGCTCTGGAGAAACTGATTCTGAAAATGTAGCTTAGGTGAGTTGAGGTTCTATTCTGAGAAGATTTGAGGTTCTATTCTGAGATGACCCTAGCATCTTCTTTTTTTACATTTTTCATTTTTTAAATTACAGCTGTGATTCAATATTATATTAGTTTCAGGTGTACATCACAGTGGTTACACATTTACATAACTTAAAAAGTGATCCCCCTCCCCCTGGGATGGCGCCGCTCAGTGGTTGAGTGTCTACCTTTGAACCAGGAGGTCATGGTTTCATGCCCAGTTAGGGCACATGCCTGGGTTGTGGGCTCGATCCCCAGTATGGGGCTTGCAGGAGGCAGCTGATCAATGATTCTCTTTCATCACTGATGTTTCTATCTCTCCCTCTGTCTCCCTTCTTCTCTGGAATCAATAAAAATATTTTTTAAAGTGAGCCCCCCAATAAGTCTAATACCCACCTGGTACTATACATAGTTATTATAATATTATTGACTATATTCCCTATGCTCTACTTTACATCCCCTATTTTGTAGCTGCCAAATTGTGCACATTAACTCATTTAACTAAAGTAATTTTGTCTTTGTCTTTTCTGACTATAAATGATATTTTACTAAAAAAGAATATAAAAATATTAAGAATAAAGTAAAAACTATATTAAAAAGTCGCATTCCTGTCCCAGACTTTCATTTATTTCAACAGGCAGGCAAACCAACCCAAAGACCAGGTTGCATATGAAATGGAGGCTGCAGGAGGGGCAATGGCTGTAGGAGTTCTTAATATTGGGAGCAGAAGGCAGGAAGAGAATTCTGGAAAGAAGTAGAAAAGTTTAGTAGCTCCGGAAAAAGATGCAGCCGCCCCCTCCCCCCCCCCCCCCCCCCGCCCCGACCCCTAGTAATCAGAGCAAGGCAAATACACATTTTTCCCCAGGGATTTTCAACAACAGAAAAGACTGACAGGGCCAAATGTATGAAGGGGGAGGGGCAGAGGGAGGGCTTACTTATGCCGCGCTTTTGGTAGGAGTGGAAATTAGGGATTCGAGCTCACTGGTGACGTAGATGTCACGTGACCAGGAGTCGACGTGTGCAGAAGTCCTGCTAGTCCGGTCCTTGTTCCCATCTGGGTACCAGCTTCCTTCTGCTGCGCGACAGCGGGTCCTGAGACCGGGGAAAGAGAGTCAGTTGGCCGGAATTTTGCAGGTTGGTGTCAAAATAGATACTGCTTGGGGATTTCTAGGACGGGGTGGCCTAGGGCACAGACCTGATTAAGTCCACTCTTCACTCCCACCTCTGCGTCTGCAGAAAATTATAACTCTTGGAAAAGGGAGTGACTACGGGTCTCAAGAGAAGGACAGGGAAACCTGTGATACTTTAAAGATAATAAACCTCTGCCGTCTCAGACTACTTTCCCAAAGTCTACCCTTCCCCCAACCCCCACCTCAATCTTAAAGATATTCAGCGATAATCGCCCTGTCTGATGGGACATTCGAGCTAACTTGCATGTGAAGAAGGGGGTAAACTGGGGGAAACAGAGGTGAGAAACTTTCCATTACTGAGGACCTCAATGAGGAAAAAAGTACTTGGAACTGGTCACCAAGCGCTCGCTCCTCCTCCACTCCTCCATTCCCTCCTCTCTTCTCTTTCCTCCCTCCTCCCTCCCCCCTCTCCCACCCCTCCCCCTCGCGTTTCCCGTTTGTCCGCAGATCTGCAAGTCTGTTGTTCAGTGCGCTAACCCAACTAGACTATACTAAGAAGAAGCTGACCGAACCCGTACAGGTAGGTGAGGAGAGTATAAAGACGCCTGGAGAGGGGAGGGGGGAAGTTGGGCGAGTGCGGGACTGAGTTGTGGGCCCCCACTGTTCCTCACTCCCCCACCCCCACCCCACTTCTCTCAGCCTCCTCTGTTCTGGGAGTGTCTTGTGTTATGCTTTGCGCGGGTAGCGGGCAGGGGGGGATGGTTGAGGAGGGCCTTGAAAATGGCTGGAAGGAGGAACAGGAGGGAGGGGAAGCAATGGAAAAAGGAGGTGAGAGGGGCCGTCTTAGGGAAGCCGTCATCGCTGAATGAGTCTCGGGTGGGAGATATTTGATGATGGCTCAGTAACAAACAGAAAGCAAGTACTGAGACCTCTGTGCAGAGCACAGGCCCAGTCACCAAGCCTTTGACTTACCATCTTCTTCTTGCTTCCTAGAAGTAATTATATTCAAAGAGGAATAAGAAAAAAACGAAGAGAAAAAGGAAAGGAAGGAAGAGGACAGACACAAGATGAAACCCTGTCAAAAAATGGAAGGAAAACCAGAAAATGAGAGTGAGCCAAATCTTGAGGAAGAGCCAAAATCTGAGGAAAAGCCAGAGGAGGAGGAGGAGCCAGAGGAGGAGGAAAAAACAGAAGAAACTTTTAGAGAAAGGCTGATTCAATCTCTCCAGGAATTTAAAGAAGATATACACAACAGGCATTTAAGCAAGGATGATATGTTTAGAGAAGTGAATGAATTAGATGAGATAAGGAGAGTAAGAAACAAGCTTATAGTGATGCGTTGGAAGGCTAATCGAAACCATCCTTACCCTTATTTAATGTAGCTTACCTTGATTTTTATTTTTTCTGATATTAACATTGCCATATAGCTTTCTTGTGATTTACATTTTCCTGATAAACCTTGTCCATTTTTCTACTTTTAATTTGTTGCTATTAGTGGTTTTAGATGAATCTCTTGTTTCTGCATCTCATTATCATATTTTGAACCAATCTTCAAGTTTCTGCATTTTAATAGGAGGGAGAGCTTGACTCATTTACACAAAAGGGGGTTTCTGACAGGATATAAAATGAAAATGTTAGTAAGGAATATGTGAATATCATATTTTTAAAAGGGAAGAATACATTTGTATATACATATATGCACAGAAAAACATGTGAGGGATGAAAGACAAAAAGGATCACTAAGTGGTAGGGTTATGAGTGATTTTTAAAATTCTGCTTACTTGTATTTCCCCTTAATCCTAGAATTGTTAAAATAATAAAAGTTTAAAAAAATAATAAAAGTTTTATAACAAAAAAGAGGTAACCAACAGAACTCATCTGTTTATTTCTGAGGGCATTGGGACACTTGATATTTGTTGACAGAATTTTAGAAGCAAATGTGAAATCCAAATTACCACCAGTTTTATATATTTTCTTATCTATAAAATAGAGATAATAATGATCTCTAAGGAATCTTGTGAAGACCAGATAAGGTAATGACTGTGAGATATATATGACAATTATTTTTTTCCCCATCTGTCCATGCAGAATCCCAACTTTCAAGTGTTTTGTTTGTGTGTTTTTTTTGTTTTGTTTTGTTTTTAGCTATTTGGGAAGGTAGTTTTCACCTATGCTTAAGAACAAATCCAGGCCAACTGTTAGGGGGACACCACCTTATCTTCCTCTCCTGCTGTACCTGCCCAAATGCCCACCTGCCACCTTGACACTACCATATACATTGGACATTCCTTCCCCTTTATCTAGGTTCTGTACCTCTCGGGCCCCTACTGCTGCTGCTGATATTTTGGAATTCTCAAATAGTGAAGCCCAACACATTTCTTCAGAACCCTCAGTAGGCTGAATTCCCAGAATGACCTCTACAGAAATGGGGAGAATGCCCTCAGTTCAGACATGCAGGGCCACTTGGGCCATGATATATTATTTTAATCAGAGGCCCCCTCTTCCTCATAAGACTGACATGATGGGTCTGTGTGAGGGTTGGACCAGAAGACAAGTCTGAATAACAGACATTATGCTTTAGTCAGAGCTTCTCTGAGTAACAATTCGGGTTTTATCTTCCCGATTATTTTCTTAGTGTGAGTGAGCTCTTCCAGAAGACCAGTGACAGGCCCTCCTCACCAATTCAATAGATAGCCTTATGCTTGTGTAAAGAGATGTTCAAGTCAGATTTGGGGATGTTCCCATCCTTACCTGGAAACATGAAAGTGCTATATAAGAAGATGTATCTATACAGCTAAATCTGCATATCTATATATGTATCTACGGCTCACAGTTGTGCCAGTTTTATTTTATCACTAGTGCCCTATGCATGAAATTCGTGCACAGGGGCAGGGGGCTCAGGACCGCCAGCACCCTCTCCGATCTGGAATCCCTGTGAGATCAGGTCTAAACTGGCAGTCGGACATCCCTGTCATAATCTGGGACCACTGGCTCCTAACCACTCACCTACCTGTCTGCCTGGTTGCCCCTAACCGCTTCTGCCTGCCAGCCTGATTGCCCCTAACTGTTCCCCTGCTGGCTTGCTTGCTCCTGACCACCTCTGCCTTGGCCTCGCACCTGGGACCCAGGATTCCCTCCTCCAAACAGCCACAGATACCCTGGACCTGAGCTGGTTTCGCCCAGGCTGGCTGCAGCTGCAGGGGATGGTGGGCTGGTGGTGCGTGGGACTGCGGGGGTGGGTAGCTTCAGCTGGCTGTGGCCCCGGACCTTGGGGTGGGGGAGGTGGCGTCTCCCAGGCCGCAGGTCCTGATGCCCAGGACTGCTGGCAGACAGCTTCGCCCAGGCCCAGCTTTATCAGGAAGGACATGCTGATGGTCATCCGGAAGACTTCTGGTCTAAATAGCATATTACCCTTTTATTAGTATAGATAGAGGCCGGGAGCATGGGTGGGGGTCACTGGTCTGCCCTGAAGGGGGTCCCAGGTCAGGGTACGGGTCCCCTTGGGGGGGAGACGGGGCGGCCTGGGTGAGGGCCTGGGGCAGTTTGCAGGCCGGCCATGCCCCCATCGGGGTGAGGGTCCCTGCTGGGGGGCATGGGCCACCTGGGTGAGGGGCTGAGGGCTGTTTGGGGGTGGTGGCAGGCCTGCCAAGCCCCTGGCTTTGTCTGGAAGGATGTCCTGGAGGTTTCATGGTCTAACTAGCATATTACTCTTTTATTAGTATAGATTCCTCTGTGATATTTTCTTTTGGGGAGGGGGGCATTCATGTCTCCAGACTGTTTCATAAGCTTGCAACAGCCTGGTGAATGCTGGTGGGACTGGATTCCGGCTGGAGTGAGATGAGGGTGCAGGGGCTCACTGTGGCAGTTTTACAGACAGGATGAATCCATCCCCTGGTGCTCTGAGGATTAGAAGGACTCGCCCCAACCACACTCATCTGCAGGGTGTCTGGCTCTGGCTTCTCTGCTCCAGCCGGCAGCAGGCACCAGGCCCTCCTAGGCTGGTGGCCAGGCAGTCCTGGACATACTTAGCTGGAGCATGATGACTGGCCCCATTGCAGATCAGATAACTAGACTTCCTTTTTCCCCCTTTTTTCCCCTTCACCGGGTCGGGGGGGGGGGGGTGATGAGAACTTTTTATAGAGAAAGAGATAAGACCTCAAAGTTCCTTAACTAGAAACTTTGGTTGTGATAGTCTGTCCAGTTCTGATATCATCAGCTAACTTGGGATTAACATAGAGGACCTGGTGGTAGGTGGAGATGATTTTAGATAGTATACAAATATTTTAAATTGTCATCCCCTCGTATTTATTTGAGTGTGCATTAATAAACACTCTGCCTAAGGCAAATGACGATAATAGTTTAAGATATAGTTTGGTATTGTAAATCTTCCTTTTCAAAAAAGCATTCAAATTAAATGAGTCTATTTGAAGACAATAATGAAGTAGAACACAATATTAATAACATGCAGTATATAATAATACGTAAAAATCATCCCGGTGGGAAACATTGCCTTAGCATAATTGACTTGGGGAAATATCTGGAAACACCTTTCAAGAACTGTGCAGTTTAAGATTTTACCCTACTTAAAATTTAACAGGTTAACCTGCTAGTGGTTAATGAATACTGTCAGAAGACACTAGAATCCTGGGTCAGAGACATAGCACATTATTACAGCAAAAGTAGTAGCCAGAGTTTCATACTGGTTTGTATCAGTTATCCATGATCCACAAGCCCCACGGGATGGCACAGGACTCATGATGGATGCCTATACATGCAGTGCATTGTATTGCAGGGGAAAAACCCTGAATTTGGAGAATTCACAGCTTTCTTAGTAAGCAGAAGCAAGCCTGCTTCTTGTCCAGCAAAAGACATTGCTTGTTGCCTGTGAAGAGTGACCAGGCCTTACCTCTTGGTACACCCAATGAGAATGTGCAGGGATGCTCAGGACCCACGGCGGATTGCCTCTCCCAATGACGGTTTTCTCTGTGCAATAAATCTTAATGTGTCTGGCAAGCCTTTCCTAACATCACAAGTTTTGATTTCTAATTTCAAGTTAAATAAAGCAAATAAGTCATTATACTGTAGAGTGCAAATAGGGCACTTATAACTCTTCCTAGTTTTTTCTTAAATACATAGGCTTTTGAATGAATCCTAAATAACTGACTGAAAACATCAACTAAGAAACTAAAAGTAAATAGTTTATGAGGAACTTTAAAGTTACAGAAACACATAGCTACAATGACACACAAAATTAAAGTAGAGGAGCAATACCAATGAATTTACCGGTCTGGGAATCTGTGTATTGTCTTCACTATCAGAGAGGTGTGGGCAAGAAGCCTGGAATGCTGGTGACGCTTGAGCCCTGGCAAAGGTCAGAGCTATGCACCCACTGTTTAGCTGAGACAATGGCAGCTGAAGCAACTTCCCCACCAGACAGTCATATAATTCTTTACTGATAAGATACTGTGTTACTGGAAATTTCCTGCCTAAGGACTATAGGTGGGTCCCAAATTGAATAAAAGGATGTCAAAGTCGGAGCCCAGGCAGAGTCCTTCCTCTTTTTTTTCCACCTGAAACTTATATAATTTTATTAAACAATGCCACTCAATAAATTCAACAAAAAGGAAAAATAAATAAGTAGATAAATAAGTAGATAAATAAAAAAGAACAAAAAAGCATCTCTGAATAATAACCATATCAGAGAATAACCCAATAAGCACAATGTTCATAAAAATGTGGGTAGTGGAGCATTTCATTGTAAACTATATTAAAAAATAGAGTAAAAGTAAAGTAGCAAAAAAAAGTATTGAAATGAAAGAAGTGCCAATACTTCTCACTTTGTAAAAAAAAAAAATACATTTCCTAAAAATTGGTCTGAGTCATATTTTAAAGTCAATATTGAAACTCACCATTTAAACATTTTTATGATAAACTGTTTTGCAGGGGGGGAAATTGCTAATTTAAATCACCACCTTTCAATTTGCTATTTAACAAAACTAGATTTTTCACACACTGAACTGATTTAGAATTTGTTTTTCAAAATCTAACACCACAACAAAACATCAAATACAAAATTGCATTAAGCTCTAATTAATTACTCTTGGCCCAAGCTTTTTATTTATTTATTATTTTTTTTAAAAAATATATTTTATTGATATTTTACAGAGAGGAAGGGAGAGAGATAGAGAGCTAGAAATGTCGATGAGAGAGAAACATCGACCAGCTGCCTCCTGCACACCCCCTACCGGGGATGTGCCCACAACCAAGGTACATGCCCATGACCGGAATCGAACCTGGGACCTTTCAGTCTTGCAGTCCGACGCTCTACCACTGAGCCAAACCGGTTTCGGCTTGGCCCAAGCTTTTTAGATACAGAGGGAGAAAAAGTAACGTCAGGTTACATGTTACTATCATATTTTGGAGGAAATTAGCCAAACTCTTTCCCAGTACTGGAACTTTGTTGTATTATTTCTCTCTCTCTCTCTCTCTCTTTTTTTTTTAAATAAATCTTTATTGTTCATATTATTACAAATGTTCCTCATTTTTTCCCCTCCATTGCTCCCCTCCACCAGGTTCCTATCCCACCCTCTGCCCTTTCCCCATCCCCCATTGTCCTCATCCATAGGTGCAGTTTATGTTCAGCCTCTTCACACACCCCCTCAGTCCCCTTTTCCCTAAGAATCGTCAGTTCACTCCTCATCTATATCTCTGATTCTATTATATTCACCAGTTAATATTGTTCCTCATGTTTTTGACTTCCCTTGGTTTTTAGATTCACTTGTTGATAGTTATGTATTTGTTGTTCATAATTTTTATCTTTATTTTCTTCCTCTTCCTAAAGAACCCCTTTCAGCAATTCATATAATTCTGGTTTGGTGGTGATTAACTCCTTTAGCTTTTTTTTTATTTGTGAAGCTCTTTATCTGGCCTTTGATTCTGAGTGATAGCTTTGCTGGGTAGAGTATTTTTGGCTGTAGGTTCTTGCTAGTCATCACCTTGAATATTTCTTGCCATTCTCGTCTGGCCTGCATGGTTTCTGTTGAGAAATCATCTGACAATCGTATGGGTGCTCCTTTATAGGTAACTACCTGCTTTTCTCTTGCTGCTTTTAATATTCTCTCTTTGTCTTTTGCTCTTGGAATTTTAATTATGATGTGTCTTGGCGTGGTTCTCTTTGGATTCCTTTTGTTTGGGCTTTTCTGAGCTTCCTGGACTTGTAAGTCTATTTCTTTCCCCAGGTGGGGGAAGTTTTCTGTCACTATTTCTTTCAATATGTTTTCAGTATCTTGCTCTCTGTCATCTTCTGGGACCCCCATAATTCTGATGTTGTTTTGCTTGAAGTTGTCCCAGAGATTTCTTACACTATTTTCAACTTTCTGGATTCTCTTGTCTTCTTGCTTCTGTGGAGGAGTGTCCTCTGGCTCTTTGTGTTCCAAATCTTTGACTTGATTTTTGCAATCTTCCATTCTGCTTTTAGGACTCTGTATAATATTTTTTATTTCAGAGAATGTATTCTTTATTTCTAGTTGATCCCTTTTCATGTCTTCATATGTCTTGTTTATTTTATCGGCCTTTTCTAGGAAATTCTTGAAAAACCTTTTAAGCATGTTTTTGAACTCTATATCCAGTCGCGTTTTGTCCTCCATTTCTTTTGTTTGTGATGTGTTTCCTTGTCTCGGCATTTTCTCTGCTTCCCTGAGTTGGTAGGTTGGGAGGATCAACTGTGTCTATGCCAGGAGACAGCCTTATTCCACTAGACTTGGAAACCTGCAAAAGCCTCTGTGCTCTGCTTGGATGGGAAGGAGTTTCAGGGTGGAGCTTACAGCCTTGGCTTCTGGTTAGCCCTACCCTATGAAGTTCCTGAGTCTCAGTGTTCCTCAGTGTCCTTTGGTACTCGCTGCAAGCACCTCTGAGAGAAAGGTGCCCTAAGAGTTTTGCCCGCTACCAGACAGTCTAGTCCAGGGCTGGGCAAACTATAGCCCGCGGGCTGGATCTGGTGAATAAAATTATTGAATTAAGAAAAAAAGACCATACCCTTTTATGTAATGATATTTACTTTGAATTCATATTAGTTCACACAAATACTCCATCCATGCTATTGTTCTGCCCCTCCGGTCCAGTTTAAGAACCCATTGTGGCCCTCTAGTCAAAAAGTTTACCCGCTTCTGGTCTAGTCTCTACCCCAATGAACCCAGAACTGGGTTTCAGTGCAGTTGGAAGTGGGGTTAAGAGCAGTCTGGAGCTTTTGTCTCCTTCCTGCTAGGCCAGTGGCCCAATCAACAGTCTTTCCTCTGTGAAAAATGTGCGGGACTCCAGGGCTCTGCCTTTCGCCACTCCCTTGAGCTTCTGCCTTACACCCGGATTCCCTCTGCATGAGCTTGGGACCCCAGGGTATCGCCCAGAACTGGGGTTCAGTGCAGTTGGATTTGGGGTTCAGCACAGTCCAAAGCTTTTATCTCCTTCCTGTTAGGGAACGTAAGCCCAGTACTCAGCCGCCCCTCCTCTCTGGCTCCGTCCTCTCCCCACATGGGCATCGTGTCTCCATATCTAGGCTTTTATGGCTCCTCTGATTTTCCTTCTGGTTTTCTATTTCCTTGTAGTTGTAGAATTTCCAGTCAGTCAACTTTCTTGTAGTTCTGGATAATGTCCACCTTATATTTTAGTTGTATTTTTTGAAATTGTTGTGTGAGGCTGCAGTTAGGTGTTTACCTATGCCACCATCTTGGTTTCTTAGAGTCCTTCCTCTTGAGTTGGGTTCCCGCCTGGCCCCCAATATTTCCAAATTATCATTTCTTATTTCTTTTCTTTCATTTGTGTGTGGCCCCTCTTCCAGAGCCTGAGCTCTGAACCACGTGGGACGTGGGTCATTCACAACCAGGATGCTAATGACCCGAGTAAATTTTATGCAAAATTTCGCATTGCAAAATCAATAGGAAAGTGTGTGTGTGTTTGAAAGTCAACCCCATATCTCACACATCACTGCTACCTCTATAATCTATAATAGGAAAAGGCAAAAACTAAGAGAAAAGTTGGTCTGTTCCCTCTACAATAAAAGTTCAAAGTATGCTAAGGTTTGTTACTCACATTTTAACAGTATTCAAACACAGTTATTTGCTATTCTGATAACAACAATTTGTAAGAACCTCAGCAAAAATAATTGTACCATTTGGTATATAATTTGGTTGAGAATGGAACATCTTTTTGAGTACTTATTGGCCACTTTTACATCTTACTTTGAGAAATGTCTATTCACATATTTCCTCTGAATCCCCTTCATATTTTTAGTATATTAGTGGGTAAATAATCTATTTAAAGGAATGAGGTAGATCCATATGTACTACATGCTCATCATGCATTAGTAAAGGAAAAATTAAGTACAATATATACACACACAGATACATACATACACATACCCACAAATAACAAAATGAAGCCCTTTAGCTCACTAAACAGATATCTCACCAGGACTCTTGCTATCTGGTTCTTTAAGAAATAACTAGTCTTAAAATTTTTATCCTAATGGATGATTCTATTATCCTTGCATTGTAACTGTCAAAATGGCTTCTTAGACTTATAGAGATTTCTTCCATGAACTCTGAGGTTGTTTTCCGATCTTATATAATTAGCCTACTATTTAATAGAAAAGGAAAATGGGGCATAGAGATTATCTTGGCTAAGGTCATCCATCTATTAAATGGAATGCCTGCCTAAGGTCAAAGCTCTTACTTCCTAATCTCTACTCTGCAACAGTTGGTATTTATAGTTAACAACAACAACACCATTGTGCTGAATAAATTTCCACCATTTCCTCAAAGCTCATAACATTTTAAAAGCCTGGTTTGCTTCCCATAGTTTTCCTGCCTAAAACATTCTCTCAACCACTCCTTACACACTTAGCTGAAATAACTCCTACTCATCCATCCCATACTACCATGTTTCCCCGAAAATAAAACATCCTCCGAAAATAAGACCTACTTACAGATTTCCTTCTAAGTGAAATATAAGGCATCCCCCTGAAAATAAGGCCCCCAGGCTCTGTCTCAGAATGAAAATTAATTTACTGTAAGCTGGTCGCTAGGGCCACCCTGACTGGCATCTAGCCACCAGTGACATTATGCGGAGTCCTGATGTCACCGCTGTGTGGAGGCGGAGCGAGGTCGGAGTGAGCAGTGAGCAAGGGGCGGGAGAGAGGAGGAAACTTTCACAGATGCTTGTAGAAGAACAGGATTAGATCGGAGGGACTCGGCGAAGGTGGTGAGTGCTGGTCTGTCTCTGGTGACATGACGTGATGCTCGCGGCCGCCTTCATGATGACTGAAGGTTCTCAGTCAGTGGCAGACCCTGCTCCAGCCCAGATCCAGGCCCCAGCAAGCCCAGTGACAGCCCCCAGGCAGGCCTCAGGGGGTAAATGTCTGATAAAGGGGTAGGGGGGATGTCTGGTGAAGGTGTTCAGTGGCACAGGGGTGGGGGTAGGGGATCACTTAAAATGACACAGGAGGATCACAGGGGACAATCAAAATGACAGGAGGATCAGAGGGGACAATCAAAATGACACAGGAGGAACAAAAGGGGTTACTAAAATGGTAATCCCCCCTCTGATTCTCCTGTGCCATTTTGATTCCCCCCTGTGAACTCCCCTATGTCATTTTAAGTGATCCCCCTCCCCCCACCTTGATACCCCAATTCATTTTTTTATCCCTAGAAATGAGCACAAAAAGAAAAAGCTACTCTGTGGAGTACAAGAAAGGAATTGTGGAAGATTCTTGGGGCCAAAATCTTACTGCTTTCTGCAAAGAGAAGATGTTGAGTATCCAATTGGTCCGAAAATGGTGAGCAGAGTATGGTAACCTCATTGAAAAGTGGACAAGGGAAATGCTAAAAAGCGCAAGTGTGGATTAGGTCGGCAACCATTATTTTCCAAGCTGGAAGACCTGATCTGTGAATGTGTTGTTGACAGGAGAGCAAAGGCTTTGGTTGTGAATAGGGCTCAGACTCAAGAATTTGCCCTTGCAATGGCACCACAGTTTGACATAGCCCCTGAAGACTTCAAAGCATCACAACACTGGCTGGATAATTTCCTTCAGTGAAGTGAACTGTCTTTAAGAAGATCTACAACATTGTTTAGGTTGGAAGATACTCAAGTTATTAAGCGAGCACTTGCATTCAAGTCCTTTATTGGTGATGCTGACTTCTCTAAATACAATCTTTCCAACATGATTGCTATGGATGAAACTGCAGTGTTTATGGGCCAATCATCTCAAACAACAATTGAACAGTGGGGTGCCTCCTTAGTGTACATTCCCTCCACTGCTTATGAAAGTGCACGTGTTTCCTGTATTTTGGCAATTCATCTGGATGGCACTAAAATCCCACCTTTAATCATTTCTAAGGGCAAGAAGGAAAAGATTGAACGTGTTTTGGGCGTTTTTATTCTTGAAACTGAAAAAGCCTGGGCCACATAAGCAGTTATAAGGAAGTGGGTCGATTTAATGCTGCCGCTTGTTATGCGAGGGAGCCAAAGATGTCTGCTAGTCTGGGATGCAGCCAGAACTCACTGAGCTAAAGACATGAAGACATTTCTTCACAAAAGAAAAATAGATCAGATAATGATTCCCGCAGGAATGACGGCCTATCTCCAGACTCTTGATATTGCAATAAAGAAGCCATTCAAAGACAATTTGCGCATGGAAATTAATGACTACATTGAAAATAGAATGGAGAGAAATCAGCGTGGAAACTTTGTGACACCTAAACTGCAAGAAGTTGTGACTTGGGTGAAGAATTCATGGTAGAAAATCACTGACAGTTGCATTGCAAATGCACTGTAAGCAGGCTACCTTGACAAGAAGTACTCATTTAAACATAGTGCTGCCCCACTACCCCCAACTCCCCTCCTCCTCCTCCTCCTCCTTCTCCTCTTTCTCCTCCTCCTCTTTCTTCTTCTTCTTCTTCTTCTTCTTCTTCTTCTTCTTCTTCTTCTTCTTCTCTCTCTCTCTCTCTCTCTCTCTCTCTCTCTCTCTCTCTCTCTCCTCCCCCCGCCCTTTTAGGCATTGCCAAGTAAATGGCCCTTTTTCACATGAAGCCTAAAGGTCTTTTCAAATGACTGTCCTTTATTTCAGTTAGTGATCTTACTACTCTCCCAGTGTCTCAATATTGAAAACTTAGAATTTTCTTAGATTCCTCATACTGGATTATGACATCTCTGGGCTTGAATCTGCATTTTCTGTTTTACTAGCCATAAAAGAGTTCTCCAGAACCGAAACAAGATGGCAGCCTAGGTAGTCTCCTAAGCTGCCGCCTCATCAACAATTTGGGAAAAAAAACAACTAAAATCGAAAGGGATCACATCAGACCCACAGGAAAGCTCGCAGAATGGGATGGCTACAACTAGAGACAAAGAAAATAGCCACTGCCGCCATGTGGAGTTTAAAACTACGGTGGAACCGGACCCACCGCCGCCACCGCCACCGAGAGTGAGGGAAGCCCACTGAGAGTGGAGCTCGCTCCCCACTGGGCCCAGGGAGTGGGCTGCATCGGAGCCTGGCCTCCCCGTCCGCAACCGTCCTGGCCTGCCCGCAGTGGGTGCAAGGGTACCAATGCCGGGCCTTAGCCGCACCTTCCGCCCCCGCCCGGAATGAGACTCCTTGGAGCGTGGTCTCCCCACCCACAGCCATCACAGCCCGGCCTCTGTGCCCACAGCCCTCCCAGTCCGCCCGCCATGCTGGTGAGGAGCTGGTGTGGCGCCTTCCATTCGCGGCCCCGGTGAGCCCTTCGCCCATCAGTCCTGCCGCCGCCTGGCCAGGCCTGAGCCTCTACCGAGCCCTCAAGGAGGGGCGCCGCTGCCGCCATGTGGATTTTAAAACTACAGTGGAAATGGAGCTGCCAGAGCCACTGCCGCCGCCGCTGCACTCGCCACCGTTGCCACGAGTGAGGGAAGCCCACTGAGAGCAGAGCTCGCTCCGCTCTGGGCCCAGGGAGTGGGCTGCTTCAGAGCCTTGCCTCCGCGTCTGCAGCTGTCCCAGCCTGCCCACTGTGGGAGCGAGGGAACTGATGACGGGCCTCAGCCGCACCTTCTGCTCCAGCCTGGACGCCTTGGAGCGCAATCTCCACGCCTGCAGCCATCCCAGCCCGTCCGCCCTGAGCTGTGGATCCTGGGGGACCCATGTGCCCTGGAGGAGCCGTGTGCCCCAGGGGGCCATGTGTCCCGGGAGAGCCATGTTCCCCAGGGGGCCGTGTGCCCCGGGTGAGCCATGTGTCCCAGGGGAGCCGTGTGCACAAGGGGGGTGGTGGGACCTGTGGGGGGGGGCGGTGTGAATCGGAGGAGGAGCGGATTCTATTCATGTGGTCCTGAGACATTTGGACAGTCTGCAGCCATTAGCTACAGAACACTCTGTTGTATTTCCCTACAAAAACAAATGAGAGTGTGTCCCACTTGAAATTCATATACAGAAAGAAAGGAAAAGAGAAGGAAAAAAAAATCTGAGGAACAGAATAAAGTGGTGAATATAGTAGAATCAGGGGCAAAGAAGGGGAGTGGACTGATAATTATCAGGAGGATAAGGGGGTGGGGAAGCAGTGAGAGACTGGATTGAAATCGTATAACCAATGGATGAAGACAATTGGGGGGAGAGGGGATAAGGGCAGAGGGTGGGAAGGGAACTGGGTGGTGGGGAGCTTTGAGGGAGAAAAAGGAGAAACAATTGTAATAATCTGAGTAAAAAAGATTTATTTAAAAAATAATAAATAAAGATAGTGCTATTGCTAAACATGAGAGATTTCGTCCACTGATTCTGAAAGAAATGGAGTCACAAGAAATTCACCAGGAAATTCAGGAATTGGATTGTTATGATAATGTTCCAGAAGATGATGACATGATTGTCATTGAATAAATGAGTAAATTCTTGATACTGTATGATTCACAGTTTGTCTGGTTTGTGTTGACAACTACCGTACCGTATACAGGTAATAAATTTCCTTTATTTTCATTTAACAATAAATGTGTACCGTATTCTTCTTCATGGAAAAATAAGACATCCCCTGAAAATAAGACCTAGCGCATCTTTGGGAGCAAAACTTAATGTAAGACACTGTCTTATTTTTGGGGAACCAGGGTATGTAGTCATATCTTCATTTGCATCTTCTTTTAAAATATATTTTATTGAGTTTTTACAGAGGGGAAGAGAGAGGGATAGAAAGCTAGAAATATTGATAAGCCGCCTCTTATACACCCCCTACTAGGGATGTGCCTGCAACCAAGGTACATGTCCCTGACCTGAATCGAACCTGGGACCCTTCAGTCCACAGGCCAATGCTCTATCCACTGAGCCAAGCCTGTTTCAGCTTCATTTGCATCTTTACCAACCAATCAGAACAGCTTCATAATGACAAACCAGGAAGCACAATTCTGACCAATCAGAGTAATGCTATTTGAACCAATCAAATTGTGCAAATTTGGATTTCTCGTTTGCATAAAAATTGAACAATCAGGGCGCTCAGTATCTATACTAATAAAAGTAATATGCTCATTAGACCGGCTTGACCAGACATCTTCCGATCATCCGGTCCTCCTTCTGGACAAAGCCATGCTGGGAGGGGGGGCCAAGGCAGAGGCAGTTAGGGGCAATCAGGCCAGCAGGGGAAGACAGAAGCGATCAGGCCAGTGTGAGAAGCCACCCACTGTCTTCACTATCAGAGAAGTGTAAACAAGGACCCCGGAAAGCTGGTGACCCTAGAGCCCCTGGCAAGGGCCAGAGCTATGCAATATTGTTTAGTCCAGATAATGGGGGCTCAAGCAATTTCCTAACTAAATAGTCTCAGAGTAAATCTTTCTAATATTTACTGACCTTTAGGATAGTCTGTCTGTTATCGCAATTACCTGCTTAACTGAGGGCTAGATATGTATCCGAAATTGAATAAAAAGTTGGCAAGGCCTGAGCACCAGTGGAAGTCCTCCCTCTTGTATTGGGCTCCCACCTGGCTCCCCAATTTCCAAATTATTATTTCTTGTCTCATCTCTCTTATTTGCATGCAGCCCCTCTTGCAGAGTCCAAACCCTGAACCACGTGGGACATGGGTCACTCACAGGCTGTTGGAGAGGGGGATGTTAGGGGTGATCAGGCCAGCAGGGGAGGCTGTTAGGGGTGATCAGGCTGGTAGGCAGAGGGGTTAGGGGAGATTAGGCAGGCAGGCAGGCAAGTGAGCAGTTAGGAGCCAGTGGTCCTGGATTTTGAGAGGGTGCAGGCTGGTCTGAGGAACCCCCAGCCTCCCCCACTCCCCCACCCCCTGTGCACGAATTTTGTACACTAGGCCTCTAGTTTACATATAAGTAGGCTTCTTTTTCTTGGGTGAGCATACTTTTGGTTTTCAACTAAGGCTCATTTGCTCTTTTTGCAAACTGTTCACCTGAATGAAGTTTATCCATTTACCACAGCCCAGATTGGGGATTCATGTTGGCATTGGATTGGTGACAGCAACCTTCTATTGACACCATATATCCCTAAAAGCGTGTGTGTGTGTGTGTGTGTGTGTGTGTGTGTGTGTGTGTAAAACTTTATATATCTCCCAAATTTCAAACTATATATGCACTAAGTACATACTGTTCCTTTATTCAATGTCCCAGCTAGTTTAGTAGGATAGGAGATTACGTAGGAGTTTGGAGTCAAGCCTGGAGGCAGTAAGCCTTTGTCAGGCCTGTCTTGCCTCAGTGCACACAACTCTTTTGGTTGCTTTATCACAAGCAATACCTACTAAATATTTTTTTTATAATAGTACCACTTTTCTAAAGAAGTTTCTATTTTCTAGCTGTGATAATTTTGTTTTTAGTTATTTCAAGTTGGGGAAAGGAACATTTACATTCACGGTGAGTTTCGGTCTCAAGTTTAGTTACTTCACTTACCTCCTGCTTATTTTTAATATTTTTTGAAACATTCACATCAAAGGCATAAGGCTTTGGAACTGACTTCTGTATATTAAGTACTTAACCTCTGAGATCATTCTAAGGGGTGGTTCAAAAGGTTCGGGAAGAAAAGTAGAAAACAAAAAGGTTCCTTTTCTGCAAAGGCTCTGTAAAAAAAAAAAAATCACACAAATTTACATAAAATGGCCAAGGTCTGACAACTGGGCTTCTCCCTTTACAGACAAATTTGAAAACACCAACTGTGTTCAGAAAGGTGCAGCCCTCTGGCAAAATGAAATTTTGAAACAAGTTAGTATGTTTCAAAAGTGATTTGATATTGTGTGGCGCCAGAGAAGATGTTTTCTGTGTGGTATGGGTAAACATAAACAATGAGGCTTTTTTATTCCTGTTGGATGAAGTAATTCTTTAAAAATGAAACCTCAAATTTTTTAATGCTTTGAGGCATGTTGACTTTGGAAGGCTATATATAACCCACTCTAACTCTTTGCCTCTCTTTCTGACAAGTCCCCTGGCCCCTCCCCACCCAAGTCCTCATTCTAAATTTCCTAGAAGGGTATAAATGCAGGGAACAAGGTGGAAAATGGTGGCTGTGCTTGTGCGGGGTTGTGGGTATGTGTGTGTGTGGTGGGGGGCGGGGGCGGGTGGCCAGCGAGAAGAGGGCAGAAAGCAGAAAATGCCAAAACCAAGGCCTGGAGCGGGAATGGGAGGGGGCGGAGGCTGTTGCAGAACCTCCTGGGTAAACAGAGAAGGGCAAATTTCAACCCCAGGAACGTAATGCCGCTTGTGGGCCTTCAGATTGGATAGGACAGAGATGAGTGAGAGGGTGGTGCATGCTGGGCCCCGGAGCACAAACCGGAGGAGGGGGTGTACGTGCGAGTGCATGAGCAGGGGGAGGGGACGCGCGCTCCAGCAGCACTGGCCTTGGGAGTTGGGGGGCGAGCTCCTCGGTGACGCGAGGCCCTCACGTGACCGGAGCTGCAGAGGGAGCAGCCTCCGGAGCGGCCGCCGTCACTGCCCTCCGGGTACCAGCTCCCCGCTGCCCGCGCCGGCGGGCTGGCACCGGGCCCGGAGCAGCCAGCGGGTAAGCGCTCGGGGCGCGCGGGGCCACCCCGGAGGCCGGCGCCGGGGGTCAGGCCCGTCCCCGCCGGCCGCGTCCGCTCCGGCGGCGGCGTTCTCGGGCTTAAACTGCGGCCCCGGGGGGCCGGGGCCGGGGCGGGGGCAGGGAGGGCGGCAGAGCCACCCGGCCGTGCGGATCGCCGCCCAGTGCCCATCGCCGCCCAGTGCCCGTAGGAAAGCGGTGAAGCCGCTCAGCGGAGGCGCGGGGCGGCGGGCGGGGGCGGGGGAGGGGAAAAGACGCGGCCGGGGAGGGGCGGCCGGGGCGAGAGGCCGGGGACTGGGGGCTGGGGGGGGGGGGCGGACGCCCCCGCTGGGCCCGGCTGCCGCGCCACCGCTGCCCCCCCCCCGCCCCCCCGCAGGTCTCGGGCCCAGTGCGGGCAGCGCGCTCCGCTCCGGCCACCGTCGCGAGGAGGAGCCGCCTGCGAGGACCGGCCCAGCCAGGTAGGTGAGGGTGCAGAGCCCAGCCAGGGACCTCCCCCAAGTTTTTGTTCCCAGTCCCCAGTCCTCCATTTTGCTGTATGCTGAGCTCTGGGGAAGAATTCTGGGAAGGGGAAAATGGTGGGCTTTGGGGGAGGGAGGGAGAAGAAGCGAGATGGAGGGTGGAGCTGGAATGGAGACCCCCCCCCTAGAGGGCGCACGAAACCCCTGAGGTGGGGGAAAATTATATTTCAAAAAGCTTTGCTATCAGGCTCTGAATTCGACTGGTCAGTGCACCAAGCATTCAGTCTCTCCTTACCTTTGTCTTACTTGTGTTCAAAGAAAAAACAATCAGGAAAAAAGTCTCATCATGGCAGATATCCACCAGGAAAACGAAGAAATGGAGCAGCCCATGCCGAACGGAGAGGAAGACCGCCCTTTGGGAGGGCGCGAAGGCCACCAGCCAGCAGGACATAATAGACGGGCACAGGCCCGCCGACTGGCCCCTAACTTCCGATGGGCCATGCCCAATAGGCAGGGCAATGATGGGGTGGGTGGAGATGGAGATGATATGGAAATGTTCATGGAGGAGATGAGAGAAATCAGGAGAAAACTTAGGGAGCTGCAATTAAGGAATTGCCTGCGTATCCTTCTGGGGGAGCTCTCTAATCACCATGACCATCATGATGAATTTTGCCTTATGCCTTGATTCCTGCCATTTTTTAATGAGATTAATACTGTGATTCCCACTGTTGTTTTCATTTTCCTTGCGTTTTCTGATATGCCTTTACTTGATCTGTTTGCTATGAACCTTATGTAATTTCCATGTGTCCGGTGGGTTCTGTGTTACCAGCTTCTATTTGGAGATTGCCTTGGCACACAGTCTTAAGTTTCTGTCAACAGTAATTTCACCCATTTGCATGGAAAAATGTAAAGTTAATAAAGCAGTTAAAAAGCAACCTATACATTTATTGTCTCATTACACACACACACACACACACACACACACACGTATAGTGAGGCAAAAGTAGGTTTACAGTTGTGAGTACACCAAATACAGTTTATACTTGTATTATTAATTCTTGTGTTATTTTCCATATGAACAACTATAAACCTACTTTCCGCCCCACCCTTTATATGTGAGTTCTCCCCCCCAAAATCTGAAATCAAATCCCTCAGGGTGTAAATCAGGGAACATTTCTCTGGTTGGCTAGTATAGGACTTTTTCCCTTTAATTATCTGGAGTTTTAGGAGTAATGAAATTTTTTTGCAACGAGTCTGTGAATATAGTGCAAAAACATAATACTGCATCAACAAACAAAGAATGAACTCTAAATATCTTTCAGGGTTAGCTGAAAAAATAAACTTTTATTACAGATACATTTTTTAAAGAGTCAGTTTTATGTAAAATGAGGACTAACGCTTGCCTTACAGGCTGCAGAGTGGAATAAATAAATATAGAACTGTGTTGAGCTTCTATGCAACTTCCCAGCATTTAACAGAATCCTGGCTCCCATCAGGTGCATGGGAAGGACTAAAGAGAGCTTTCACCCATGCTCATGAGTCCAGAGGGCCAAAGGATGTCAGTTCTCTGATATTTGCAATACTCTTGCTTCCTTGTTCAGTGCCTCATCAGTTGAGCATGCTTTCCCTTCCGCTGGGTCCTGTTGCTGCTGTGCTAGAGTCGTCAAGGTGACAAAACCCCACTGATTTCTCTGGAGTCCTTGGTGAGCTAAATCCCCCTTTGACCTCTACAGAAGTTTTAAAAAATGCCTTTATCTTCACTTTATAATTGCTTACTAAGTGAACACCATTCCCATGGTTCTGGGTTTTAATGTTGGTTCTTAACCAAATAACTTTAGGGTTTATTTTTATGCCCCTGCTCTTCAAAGAACTCAGACAAGAAGGTACCAGGGCATAGCTCAGGAGACACATCTAGATGTCACCATGGTGTGTCCAGGATGCGTTACTTCAAGACACCAAGCAGGCTAGCTCAGCCAGTGTGGCTCAGTGGTTGAGCGTCAAACCTATGAACCATTAGATCAGTTTCATTCGCAGTCAGGTCAGGTCACATGCCCAGGTGGTGGGCTCGATCCCCAGTGGGGGATGTGCAAGAGACAGCTGATCAACGATTCTCTTGCATCATTGATGTTTTTATATCTCCCTCTCCCTTCCTCTCTGAAATTAATAAAAAATACATTTAAAAACAAGCAGGCTAAAAGCTTTGTTTTGCCTGTGTTTCTACCCTGAGCAACTGGGCAGGCCTGTCCAACCAGTTTAACAGACTTACCTTGAAGACATGGAAATTATATTAGGGAAACCCGTTTTAAAACTGAAACACTCCTTTCCAATTTTTCTCCCTACCACACTTGAAACAAACTGCTTTGTAAGTTATTAAAAACAATACTAAGTTTTTAGCATTATCATTTTTGCTTGAGTGTGTGCCCTTCTCAAGAGAGTGATTAAGTCTTAATTATCCTGGAGCTCAGTTTCTAGTGTGGTGCCTGACATAGAAGATACTTAATTATTAATTATTTTGACTGATAATCAACTATAATGGAGTTCAGGACCCAGCTCAGTACTGTTTCTAACTGTCCTTTATAATTAAGTGGCCTAAGGCAAGTAACTACTTACCTGGAAAGTATTACTTTTCATTTTTTTAAAAAAATTGGCAAGAAAATTCTCTAATCTCAAATCCATAATTTTCGTGTTTACATTAGCACAGACCATTTACTTACATCGTAGTCACCTAGGAAAATGTGAAAAATGCTGACACTTCCTATTCTCAACCCTTGATGTCACCCCCAATCACCCGATCAGGAATTACCATTTTCACAATTCCTCAGGTGATTTTGATTCATCTGAGTTTTGATAACCTAAGCATAGAGAAACTGCTTTATGCCTTTAAAACAAACAAACAACAACAAAAAAGAGAAACACTGACGGTGATTACACCATCTCACAAATCTTGTGATCTAAATTACCTTACTTATTTGATTCCACAATGAATATACTTTTCCAAAATATAACATTTTAAAAATTGGGTTGCATTAAACAGCATATATATTAAAACCAGTACTGTTTTTACCTTTCCAAATATCCTATCAATGCATGTAGTTATTATTAATGATATTATTAATCATGAACCTAGTAATAAACATAACATTATTAAATAAGTTAGGCATTATCATTTCTATGCAAGCTTGTGCCTTTTTCCCCTCTCTTTTATTTTATTTATTTATTTATTTATTTTATTTTTTTAATTTATTAAGGTATTATATGTGTACATAGCTTACCACCGCCCCCTCCCTCCCATACATGCCCTCCCTCCCCAGAGTTTTGTGTCCATTGGTTGTACTTATATGAATGCATACCAGTCCTTCGGTTGATCTCTTATCTCCCCCAGATCTCCCTACACCCCCCCCCCCTGTCATTTGACAGTCTGCTTGTTGTTTTACAGTCTCTATATCTATCTTTCTGTTCATTAGTTTATAATGTTCTTTAATATCCATAAATGAGTGAGGTCATGTGGTGTTTCTCTTTCATTGGCTGGCTTATTTCACTCAGCATGATGTTCTCCAATTCCATCCAGGTGCTTGTGCTTTTTTATAACAATTTTTGTCTTAACCATCCTGGAGCTCAGTTTCTAGCACAGTACCTCATATACTAGATATTTACTAACATAATAATGCATTTAATTATTCATATTAAGTATTTTTAAATATATTTTGATTTTTTTACAGAGAGGAAGGGAGAGAGATATAGAGTCAGAAACATCGATGAGAGAGAAACATCAATCAGCTGCCTCCTTCACACCCCCACTGGGGATGTGCCTGCAAGCCAAGGTACATGCCCCCCACTGGAATCGAATCCGGGACCCTTGAGTCCGCAGGCCGATGCTCTATCCACTGAACCAAACCGGTTTCGGCTTTATTAAATCTTTTAAGTATTGAGTCTTTAAGGGTGGTTAATTTTTTACACTCATGTTTTAAGTTTCTGTGAGGAACATTTTAAAATGTAACACTTTTTATAATTATGTAATAAAAGGTCATTATTACATATTTGGATTTTCAGACAATATAAACAATGCCATAATTCAATCATCCAAGGAAAATACTTGTCAACTTTTAATCATCCTACATTTAGTCAAGTTAAGCCAGACTCAGAACGTTAGAATACTGTGTCTTACAAAGCCCCAGCCAATGAGATACATTTAGCTTGCTATGTTTATTTTATTGTCTATCTCTCTTCTGTGCTCATCAAAGCTAATTGGATCTCATTTGACCAACTTTCAATTATTTCCTATTTTTCAAAACTGTTTTCATTTCAGCAGGTCCACCCTCAATTGGCAAATTTAGGAACATTAAGTGAATAAATTTACTTAAAGAACAGGACAATACTATTTATTTTTGAAACTTAAAAGTTGTGCCATGCATAGAAAAAAGACTGGATTACATGAATGACATGGTCACTGAGGACGAAGTCTGTAGCAGGAAACTGTTCATCTTGATGGACGGTGGGACAAATTTTGGGACTGTTTAGATTGAAATATACTTGGGACATTCAGAAGAGTTCCCGTAGAGAAGTGGATAAAAATCTGTAGAGCCAGAGAAGAGAGCTAGTCTGGGCTAGAGATGTGGAATTGGGTGTCTTCATCACTATGACTAGTGACAACTGCAGAAGTGGAAGGGATCAGCTAAGGAGAACATGCAATTTAGGGAAGCAATGTAGCTCAAGTTGTAAGAGTACAAGGGTTGGAACCTGTCAGTTCTAGTTGGCTCTAAATCTCTACTCTGTCACTATTCCAAGTAAAATAGTACTATAGAATAGTTATAGAAGATTCACATTGAATATAAGAACAGAGAAAGGGTAAACCTAAGAGAATGTTAAAGGCATGTTATACAAATTGCATTTATAAGAAAGCTAATGTTGCTTTTCAAATATCATACAAGGCACAATTCAAGGCAATGGGAACTTATATAAAGGGGACATTTAATAGAGAAAAAAGATCAATCTACCAGAATGGTATCATAATCCTTTATTTATATGTGTCTAAAGACAAAGGAAAAATAAAAATCAGAACAAAAGGACAAGTAGAAAGTTCCATAATCATAGTCAGAAAGAATAATATAAGTTTTTTAGCCCTGGCCGGTTTGGCTCAGTGGATAGAGTGTCAGCCTGCAGACTCAAGGCTCCCAGGTTTGATTCCGTTCAAGGGCATGTACCTTGGTTTCGGGCATATCCCCAGTGGGGAGTATGCAGGAGGCAGCTGATCGAGTTTTCTCTCTCATCAATGTTTCTAAATCTCTATCCCTCTCCCTTCCTCTCTGTAAAAACTCAATGAAATATATTTTAACAAAAATATATATATAAGTTTTTGGTAACTAATAGTATCATCAGAAAAATAAGTAAGGATATCAAAGATTTTTCTTAATTATTAATACATTTGACCTTGATCACATATGTAGAACCCACCAAACAACTATTGAATAACTAGGGAGATGTAAGTTAAAAAATTTCTAGAACTTCCAAAGATGGGAAATCATTCAGTTGTCATCAGTCAAATTGCAGAGTCCTCCTTGAACATTGGGGGCATTCATTAGAATCTTCAAAGGAAAATATTTTAGTATTACCCTGTTTCCCCAAAAATAAAACAGTGTCTTATATTAATTTTTGCTCCCAAAGATGCGCTAGGTCTTATTTTCAGGGGATGTATTATGTTTCCATTAAGTAGGTCTTATTTTCAGAGGATGTCTTATTTTCAGGGAAACATGGTAGTAATAAAATAACCCTAGAGTAAACATGCCTGATAAAGTTTAAAGATAAACCTCAAAAGAGTTATGGTAAATGATCTGCCCACCAGAATTAAATCCAGCATCCTTTAACAAAAAATATATAATTCAGATATTCAATCACACAAAATTCACAATGTTCAGCCTCTAATAAAAAATTGGTAGCAATACAAAAATTGTACAAACCTGACCAATAATCACAAGGGGGAAAAAATAGCCAAAAGAAACAGATCCGAAGATCACAGCAATGGTGATATTAGCATTCAAATATTTAAAATAGCTATTGTCATAAAAAATATACAGAGAACATAAAACTCAACAACAAAACAAACAATCCATTGTTTTTTTGTTTGTTTTTTTTAAATGGGCAAATAAGCTGAATAGACACTTCTCAAAAAAAGACATGCAGATGGCCAATAGACTTATGAAAAGATGTTCAACATCACTAATCATCAGAGAGGTACAAATTCAAACCACAATGAAATATCATCTCACATCTGCCAGAACATGTATCATTAATAAATCAACAAACAAGTGTGGAGGAAAGGGAACTCTTGTGCACTGTTGGTGGGAATGCAGATTGATGAAACCACTGTGGAAAGCATTATGGAGTTTCCTCAAAATATTAAAAATGGAACTGCCTTTTGACCCAGCAATCCCATTTCTAGAACTATATCTGAAGAAATCCAAAACACTAACTGGAAACAATATATGAATACTTATGTTCATTGCAGCATTGTTTACAATAGCCATGATTTGGAAGCACCCCAAGTACCCATCCTATATAATAAAAGAGTAATATGCAAATTAACCATCACTCTGCTACAGAAGCCACACCACCCAGCCATGCCCACCAGCCAATCAGAGTGAATATGCAAATTAATTCCAATTAAGATGGCTGCCACCACAGAGAACAGGAGGGAGGCTTGGGTTTCCCTGGCAATGGAGGAAGCCAAGCTTTCCACACACCCTGGCGGGCCCAGGCCTCCATTCAAGGGTACAAAGTTTCAATCATAGAAGATAAATAAATTCCAACAGAAATGGCGGCAGCCTTGGAGCTGGAAGAGCAGGAGGCTAGGGTTGCCCCTGGTGATGGAAGAAGCCAAGCTTCTGCAGCCTTGGCTGTCTCAGGCCTTCACTCCAGGCTGCAAAGTTTCAATCATAGAAGATACATAAATTCCAACAGAAATGGCTGCCGATGCTGGAGCAAGCAGGAGGCTTGGCTCCACTCAAGGATACAAAGTTTCAATTGTAGAAGATGAATAAATTCCAGATACCATGGCCTCCACTTGGGTCACTGGGGAGCATGGCTGGCCTGAAAACCACCACAGACCCCTTGCCCAGGCTGCCCCATACCCCAAGGGAACCCTCACCCTGATCTGGGCCACCCTGCAGGGCAAATCAGCTGGCCCCCACCCATGTACCAGGCCTCTATACTATCTAATAAAAGAATAATATGCAGATTGACCATCACTCCAACACACAAGATGGTTGCCCCCATGTGGTCAAAGATCCTGCCTTCATGTGGACACAAGTAGGCCACCACAAAATGGCCAGAAGGGGAAGGCAGTTAGGAGGCACAAGGCCTGCAAGGGAGGGCAGTTGTGAGTGATCAGGCCTGCAAGGGAGGGCAGTTGGAGGTGATCAATCCTGCAGGAGAGGGCCATTAGGGGTGACCAGGCCAGCAGAGGAGGGAAGTTGGGGGCAACAGGCTGGCAGGGGACCAATTAGACATCAATCAGGCTGGCATGGGAGTGGTTAGGGGGTGATCAGGCTGGCAGGCAGAAGCACTTAGGGGCAATCAGGGAGGCAGGCAGGTGAGCAGTTGGGAGCCAGCAGTCCTGGATTGTGAGAAGAATGTTTGACTTCTCATTTAGACTTGATCCCACACTGGGATCAGGTCTAAAGGGACAGTTTAACATCCCTCAAAGGGTCCCAGATTGGAGAGGGTGCAGGCTGGGCTGAGGGATGCCCCCCCCCCCCATGCATTAATTTCATCCACCGGGCCTCTAGTCTACACTAGTAAAATAGAAAGATGCAAATTGACCATACTTTTGCAATGCCCACTAGCCAATCAGGAGTGAGTATGTAAATTAACCCAACAAAGTTGGTTAATTTGCATAGCAGCCAGGGGAGGGGCGCAGCCACTCCAAGACTCTGAGCAGCATAGGAAGGTGGAAAGGGGCCTCCAGGCTGGAGCAAAGGTAGAAAGGCAACTCTGGATGGAGCAAAAACAGTGCTAGCAGCCAGGGGAAGGAAAACCCATTCTTGCATGAATCTTCGTGTATCGGGCCTCTAGTCCTATTTAATAAAAAGAATAATATGCAAATTAACCATTGGGGTGGCGGGGGGGGGCAATGCTAAGATATGTACACATATAATACCTTAAAAAATGAGCTGAACCGGTTTGGCTCAGTGGATAGAGCATTGGCCTGTGGACTGAAAGGTCCAGGGTTGGATTCTGGTCAAGGGCATGTGCCTTGATTGTGGGCACATCCCCAATAGGGGGTGTGTAAGAGGCAGCTGATCGATGATTCTCTCTCATCAAAGTATCTAACTCTCTATCCCTCTCTCTTCCTCTCTGTAAAAAATCAATAAAATATATTTTTTTAAATGAGGAAAAAATTTTTAAAAGACTAATATGCAAACTAAACATCACTGTGACACACCCACAAGCCATGCCCACCAGCCAATCAAGAGTGAGTATGAAAATTAACTTGACAAGATGCCTGCAGCCACGGAGCAAACAGGAGGCTTGGGTTTCATCAGCAATGGAGGAAGCCATGCTTTCCACACACCCTGGCTGGCCAAGGCCTCTACTCAAGGCTACAAAGTTTCGATTGTAGAAGATAAATAAATCCCAGATACCAGGGCCTCCACTTGGGTCGACGGGGGCATGGCAGGCCTGCAAACTACCATAGGCCTCTCTCCCAGGCTGCCCCAAGCCCCAAGGGAACTCCCACCCTGATCTGGGACACCCTTCAGGGCAAACCAGCTGGCCCCCACCTGTGCCAATAATTTGAAAATTGACCATCACTCCAATACACAAGATGGCTTCCCCCATGTGGTCAAAGATGGCTGTCTCCATGTGGACACAAGATGGCCACCACAAGATAGCCAGAAGGGGAGGGCAGTTGGGAAGTAACAGGCCTGCAACAGAGGGTAGTTGGAGGTGATAAAGCCTGCAGGGGAGGGCAGTTAGGGGTGACCAGGCTGGCAGAGGAGGGAAGTTGGGGGTGACTGGGCCTGTAGAGAAGGGCAGTTGTGGGGGGACCCAGGACTGCAGGGGAGAGCAGTTGGGTGGAACCAGGCCTGCAGGGGAAGGAAGTTAGGGGAAAACAGGCTGGCAGGGGAGCAGTTAGGCATCAATCAGGCTGACAGGGGAGTGGTTAGGGATTGATCAGGCTGGCAGGCAGAAGTAGTTAGGGGCAGTCAGGAAGACAGGCAGGCGAGCAATTGGGAGCCAGCAGTCTTGGATCAATTGTGAGATTGGGCCTAAATGGACAGTTGGGCATCCCTTGAAGGGTCCCAGAATAGAGAGGGTGCAGGTTGGGCTGAGGAACAATCCCCCCTCCCTCGTGCACAAATTTCATGCACCAGGCCTCTAGTGATACTATAATTGTGGATACATGTCATACATTTGTCAAGACCCATAGAATGTACCCTAATATAAACTATGGACTTTAGTTAATAACTAGAGGCCTGATGCATGAAGATTCATGCAAGAATAGGCCTTCCTTGCCCTGGCTGCCGGCGTTGCCTTTGCTCCAGCCAGAGCTACTTTTCTGCCATTGCCTTCCCTCCTCTCACCTCGTCACATCAATTTGCATATTCCCTCCTTATTGGCTGTCGGTGCTGCCATATTTTGTCACAGAGTTATGGTCAATTTGCATATACTGTCTTTATTAGATAGGATAATTATTGACTCATCAATTGTAACATGATAATGCAAGATGTTAATAATGGGGGAAACTGTTGGGAAGGAGAGTATACTAGTATATGGGAATTTTCAATTTACTGTTTCTGTAAATCTAAAACTGCTGAAAAAAATAAAGCCTATTAATCTATATATAAAAAAGCCTATGCAACCAGCCAACTGGCTGGTAGCTATGATGCACACTGAGCATCAGTGGGCAGACACTCAATGCAGGAGCAGAAACGACAGGCATGGAAACATGGAACAACTTGATGAGTCTCAGAGGGAAGAGGGGAGCAGAGAGAGTGGGAAGAGATTAACCAAAGATCTTGCATACATACTAGAGGCCTGGTGCGGGGTCCCTTGGCCTGGCCTTTGGGGATTAGTTGGAAACTGTCTCTTCAACATTCCTTGAGGGGGTCCCAGATTGCAAGAGGGCACAAGCCAGGCCATGGAAACCCCACCAGTGTATAAATCCATGCACTGGGCCTCTAGTTAAAAACATAAAACAACAGAATTAACTCACTAGAGCTAATTAAAATTTGTAGAACAATCCAAACAATAGCAAAATAAATATTATTTTCAAGTGAACACGAAACATTCAATAACATTGGCTCATATTCTTTACATAAACAAGCCTCAAAAATTAAGAGGATTAAAATCATACAGAATACAGTCACTGCTGGCAACTTAAGTTAGTAATAGATAACAGGAAGATACAGAAAATTCTCTAATATATGAGATTGAGATAATATTATTATAGCCCTGGCTGGTTTGGCTGAGTGGATAGAGCTTCAGCCCGTAGTCTGAAGGGTCCCAAGTTGAATTCCAGTCAAGGGTATGTGGTCAGGCTGTGTGTGTGTGTGTGTGTGTGGGGCAACCAATTGATGTGTCTCTCATATCCATGTTTCTCTCTTTCTGTCTCTCTCCCTCTCTTTCAATCTCTCTAAAAGTCAATGGAAAAATATCTTCAGATGAGGATTAATAACAACAACAAAAAACAAACAAAAAAATACACATTATTATAAGTTTATGGATCAATGAAGACCTCATAAAAGAAATTATAAAATATTTTGACCTGAGAAATAACCATAATAACATAGAATATCAAAATATATAGTATGTATATATGCATACATCATGACCAAATAGGATTTATTTCAAGAATGTAAGGCTGATTCGACAATAAGAAAATAAACCATCTGACAGGCATGGCTCAGTGGTTGAGCATTAACCTATGAACCAGGAGATCATGGTTTGATTCCTGGTCAGGGCACATGCCAGGATTGTTGACACGATCCCCAGTGTGGGGTGTGTAGGAGGCAACCAATCAATGATTCTCTGTTATCATTGATGTTTCTATATCTCCCTCTCCCTTTCTCTTTCAAATCAATAAAAAACAAAAAAGTAAACCAATGTAATTCACCAAGTAAAGAAGTAGTATTATAACATCAATTGATACAAAAGAAGGATTTGACAGAATACACCTTTTCATGATAAAGTCTTTGGTAGGTAATGAATAGAGGAAAACTGCCTCCACTTTATATAGAGCATTGAAAAATCATCTACAGGTAACAATGTACATAATGGTCAAAAACTGAAAGCTTTACCCCTAAAATAGAGAGCAAGACAAGAATGACTGCTCTTATTCACATAATTCTAGCCATTGTAGGAAGGCAAGAAAATGGATCCCAGCTGGAGTGGCTCAGTTGGCTGAGCATCATCCTGTGCATGGAAAGGTTGCAGTTTGATTAGTGGACAGGGCACATTTCTGGATTGTGGGCTCGATCCCTAGTTGGGGCATGTAGGGAAGACAAACTCATTGGTGTTTCTTTCTCTCTCTCCCTTTCTCTCTGTAAGCATGTCCTCAGATAAGGATTTAAAAAGAAATAAATAAGCTCTGGCTGGTTTAGCTCAGTGGGTAGAGCATCAGCCTGCAGACTGAAGGGTCCAGGGTTTGATTCTGGTCAAGGCACATGCCTGGGTTGTGGGCTCTATCCCCAGTGGGGGGCATGTAGGAGGCAGCCGATCAATAATTCTCATCATTGATGTTTCTATACCTTTCCCTTCCTCTCTGAAATCAATAAAAATAAGAAAATGGAATGAAAGGTATACAAATTGAAAAAGAAATAAAACTATCCATATTTGTAAATAACATAATTGTTTATGTAGAAAATCTGAAGGAATCTACATATTGTTATCTTTTAAATAACTCTCACGTGAACTTGCAAAGAATCCTATATAATAAAGAGCTAATATGCAAATGGTCATCACGCCCTCACACCCTCATGCCCTCAAGCCTGAATGGTTCAGACACTCAACACTGGGGAGAGAGGAATAGGGACCAGCCAGGCACAAATGAGCTCCTGAGAGCGGAATGGCGACCAGCCAGGCACAAATGAGCTTGAGAGAGAGGAATGGGGACCAGCTAGGTTATGGCCTGGGAGAGGGACAAGCTGCTTGCCCCACAGTCCCTGGCACCAGTGGCTGCAGCCCAGGCAAAGTCACCCGCCCATGTTTCACTGTGGCTGTGGCTAGCCCAAGCGAAGCTGGCCTGGGTCCTTGGTGCCTGTGGCCAGCCAGAGAGAGGGAAGCCTGAGTCTCGGGTGTAGGGCGAGGCAGAGGTGGTTAGGGGCAATCAGGTCAGCAGGGCAGCAGTTAGGGTGATCAAGCAGGCAAGCAAAGGTGGTTAGGGGCGATCAGGGAAGTAGGCAGGTGAGTGGTTAGGAGCCAGCAATCCTGGATTGCAAGAGGCAGTTGGACATCCCAAGAGGCTTCTTGGATTGGAGAATGTGCTGGCCTGGCTGAGGGACACCCCCCACTCGAATTTCATGCACCAGGCCTCTAGTATCTTATAAAATAAAACAGGACACTATTTGCTTATGTATAAAGAATTCCTCTACAAACAAGTGTATCATCAAGCTGCTTATGAAATATTAAAAGGCTTGGTTGTCTTTACTGTGAACCAGGCTACAGTCTCAAAGGAGTTTGTGTTAAAACTAAGGGAAAATTGAGGTGATCAGGAGAAATCATCCCATATCCTCAAGTTGTACAGCCAGGTTACAGAAGACTGTCATATTCTGCCCACCAAGGAATGTCCTAGAGCAGTGGTTCTCAACCTTTTTAATGCCTCAACCATTTAATACAGTTCCTCATGTTGTGGTGATCCCCAACCATAAAATTATTTTCGTTGCTACTTCATAACTGTAATTTTGCTACTGTTATGAATCATAATGTAAATATCTGTGTTTTCCGATGGTCTTAGGCAACCCTGCAGGCAACCCACAGGTTGAGAACCGCTGCTGTAGATCCTAAGGACTTAGAGGTTAGGAATGTATATGGTCATAGCAGTCTCAGCCTTGACGCTTATACAGGATGTGCCCTTAAAATGTAAACACACTTTAACAGCTGACAGTTCAATTTTTAATATGAAATGTGTTTAATAAATGCTGCCTTTATAATTATTCAAAGTGTGTGTATACATTTTGGGGGATGCCCTATATTTAGCTAGTACTGCAGGCAAACCCCTTCAGCCTCCATTTCCTCTTTGGTAAAACAGACATCTACTGGTACTAACCTCATAGGCTTGTAGTGAGGATTAGATGTAAGTAGAGCACCTTACACAAGCCTTGTCACACAATGAAAGGTATTGACAGTGAAGGTAAGTTACTTACAAAACCTGTGTGAAACGAGGAACTTGTAGACAGGTAATAACAAAAATACGTGGAGGCAGAGACAAGGACATTGTTGCATCTTTATGCTTTCTGCTCTTATGCCAAATGCCATGGAGATCCGTGGTTCTGTGAGCAAATCCAGAGCCAGCGATTCAAGACCAAAAGGCGATGGTAATGGACTACATGATCTTCTTCCTTTTAGTGTCTTTGTTCTTTTCCTTTTGAGAGGTGCAGAAGTGAACTGAGTTTAAGGATCTTCTTAGGGAGGCTTCATCTTCTAGACATGAGTTATCCAAAGTCATTTTCAAATTTGAAAGGCCATGCGTATCACCAATGTGATGAGGAGCAAAAGACAGAGAATTAGCTGCAACAAGAAAAAGTAGTAAGGAATCATGTCCAACCAGCCAGCCATCGTGATGAACAGATTTTTTACTCAAAGAAGGCCCTCTCTTCACTCTGCCAACAGCAGGGAGTTCATAATCTTGAAGTATTGGAAGAAGAGGCTTCCCACGGCCACAAACCCTCCAGGTTGTTGTCTCCTCTTCCACTCAGTTCAGTGGTGGGTGATTTGGGCCAGAGGCTTACAGGCAGTCTGAGCAGAGGAGTTCTGTGTCTGTTGACGTGGCAACAAGGTGGCTTCATTATTACACGCCTAAGGCGTTACCATTGAAACCTCCATTATTACCCTAACACTCAGAGCTACTCCCCAGACTCTTGGCATCCAGTTCAGCCTTGTGTAGGGGAGCTACTGCTAGTGTTCTTAGGAACTTTATTCACTGGCTGATTTGTTTGGTGTTCCCCATTTTGTACAGAAAAATGACCTGTGGTTCTCTCCTGCCAGCACCTCAGGAGGGAAGAGAAATGCTGCAGCTTTCACCAGAAGCATGCACCACTGCTTTAGCACATGTGATTACAGTAAACCCTCGATTTTGAGGATCTCAATTTAATGGACTTCGGATTTAACAGACAAAATTTCCAGTCCATAAGTCATATGTGAAAATTGTGAAAACCCTGTTAATTTTTAAATGCTTTTAACCAAGATTTTCTTATAATTAAGTGAACAGGTTATTTTTGTTATTAACTCACTGCTATGTAGTAATTTCGCCAACATAAGTAAATATTACATATCTACAACTATAGTCTACATATTCAAATCAACGAGTCACTGATTCGGTGAATGATTAGCACGTGATGATCCTGGCTGTGAGCCCGGCGGCGCGGGCCAGGAGAGCGGGGAGGTGGCAGGGCCCTCCTTTGGGAGAGGGCTGTTTCTGAGCAAGAGTTGGAATCACAGGTCCTGTTCAGACCAGCAGTTTTAAACATGGAGAGATTTATATAGAGAGTAAGGTAGTTCATAAATTATTTTAAAGGAATTAATTTTGGCCTCCTGAAAAATTGAGGGCCAGGCAAAGGGGTTCTGAGAAAAGGCCTCCAATTTCTGAGACTCACTGGGAAGAGGATGGAAAGAGTGGCCTTGGATGAAGCCTTTCCTCAAGGGCCCTGGGGGAAGAGGAAGCCCATGTCCGGCATAATCCACCCAAGGCATGGGTAATAATGTGTGGTGAAGCCCTTAATATAGCGGAATAATTCGGGCAAGAGGGTGTCCGGTAAGCAGAAAGTTCATTATTTAATAAAGTAGGTTTTCTGACTGCATATGTTAAAAATTGACTATCAGTTTACCTGTTTTTACTATGTAGACACATAGGTGTAATTAAAACTATGTATGAAAAGTTTAATTTCATAAAAAAGGTTTTCTATATGTATTACAGTAATTTTAAATTTATACCGAAGAGGTCTAATAAATGTGTGCATTCACCAGTCACCTAGAGCAGTGTTTCCCAAACTTCTCTCATGATGAGAATCACCTGGTGGAGTTGTTAAAATACAGATTCCTGAATCCCAACTAAGAAGTGCTAAACTAGAATTTTTGGGAACATATAGATAAAATTGTATACTTAACTAGTGCTCTAAGCTTATGTATGTAAGTAAGCTTATGTATGTATGTAAGCTTAGAGCACTAGTTAAGTATACAATTTTACCTATATGAGAAGTTTGGGAAACACTGACCTAGAGTAAACAAATGCACACAACTGGAGGTGGCTTAGCGCCTGTCAGAACTTTGCCAGGCAGGCCTTAACTGCTACTGAAAGTCATGCCATGAGACAACAGAACCAATTATTGCGTGGGATGCGGTGTGATCACGTGCTAATTTTAACAGTGATATAGACTCCCCTGAATTCTATATTCAGTGACTACATTCAATTTAATTCAGTTAAACAAAACTTCACTGAGTTCCAGACCCTGCATGAGGCTCTAGATATATTTGCTATTGTGTGGTAGGAGACCTTTGGGGTTAGGACCAATGGGCTTTGATGCCATAGTCCTGGATAGGTTCCTGCCTCTGCCACTTACTAGCCAAGTGACCCTAGACAAGCTTCTTAACTCTCTGTGCCTTGAATTCCTGATTCATAAATGGTGATACTACTTCAAAAGGCTGTTGTGAAGATCAAATATGTCAATGTCATTAAAGTACATGGTATTTGGCATAGAAATGTAGGCTACAATGGATCTATCACTCTTTTGTTTAGCCATTCTTGATGTTGAAATTACTTCTGGCTCTGACTTTACCTGGTGGTAGTGTAGCCAGTTTCAACATGTTCTACCATTTAAAAGACATTCCTTTTACAAAGGGAAACAAAAGCTAAGCAAAAGCATTGAGTTGAAAATGCATATTTTGACCTATATAATACTTTCAACAATGAAGATTTAAAAAATAAAATGCAGATTTTGATAGTTTGTAAAAATGATTCTACCTGAGTTTGTAGAATTGATAAAAGGATGAAAAAATATTTGATGAATGAATTCTCTAAGCATTTGCATTTATTTAACAATTATTTGAGAGACAACAAGATGGCGGCAGAGGTAAAAGCCTAACTGCAGCCGCACTCAACAATTTCAAAAAATACAACTAAAATATAGAGTGGACACTATCCAGAACTACAGGAAAGTTGACTGACTGGGAACTCTACAACTAGAAGGAAAGAGAAAACCAGAAGGAAAACCAGAGGAGCTGTAAAAGCCTGAGGTACGGAGGCACGGTGCTCGCGCGGAGAGGACAGAGCCGGAGAGGAGGGGCGGCTGAGTGCCTGGCTGGCGTTTCCTAGCGGGAAGGAGATAAAAGCTCCGGACTGTGCTGAACCCCAACTCCGACTGCACTGAACCCCAGTTCTGGGTGAGACCCCGGGGGTCCCAGGCTCATACAGAGGGAATCTGGGCTGTAAGGCGGAAGTCAGCGGAGCGGCGAAAAGGCAGAGCCCCTGAGTCGCGCACATTGCACGCAGAGGACGGACTGTTCGCTGAGCTGCTGAATTGCCCCAGCGGGAAGGACTCAAAAGCTCAGGACTGTGCTGAGCCCCAGTTCTGACTGCACTGAACCCCAGTCCTGGGCAAGACCCTGGGGTCCCAGCCTCATACAGGGGGAATCTGGGCTGTAAGGCGGAAGCTAAGGGGAGCCAGAAGCCCGCGAAAGGCAGAGCTCCGGAGTCGCCCACATTTACGCGCACAGAGGACAGACTGTTGTTTGGGCCGCGAGATCGCCCTAGCAGGAAGGAGACATAAGCTCCGGACTGTTCTTAACCCCACTTCCAACTGCTCTGAACCCCAGTTGTGGGCTTGTTGGGGGAGAGACTACACTGTCTGGTAGCGGGCGAAACTCTAGAGTGCCTTTCTCTCAGAGGAGCCAAAGGACACAGAGGTACACTGAGACTCAGGAACCTCAGAGGGCGGGGCTAACCGGAAGCCAAGGCTGTAGGCTCCAACCTGAAACTCTGCCCCTTCCAAGCTGAAATCAGAGAGGATTTTGCAGGTTTCCAAGACTAGTGGAATAAGGTCGTCTCCTGGCATAGACACAGCTGATCCTCCCAACCTACCAACTCAGGGTAGCAGCGAAAATGCCGAAACAAGGAAACAGATCACAAACAAAAGAAATGGAGGACAAAAAGCGACTGGATATAGAGTTCAAAGCCACGCTTATAAGGTTGTTCAACAATCTCTTAGAAAAGGCCGATAAAATAAATGAGACCTATGAGGATATGATAAGGGATCAACAAGAAATAATGAAGGGTCAACTAGAAATAAAGAATACAATCTCTGAAATAAATAATATTATACAGAGTCCTAAAAACAGATTGGAAGATTGCAAGAATCAAGTCCAAGATTTGGAACACAAAGAGCCAGAGGACACTCCTCCACAGAAGCAAGAAGACAAGAGAATCCAGAAAGTTGAAGATAATGTAAGAAACCTCTGGGACAACTTCAAGCGAACCAACATCAGAATTATGGGCATCCCAGAAGATGACAGAGAGCAAGATACCGAAAACATATTGAAAGAAATAGTGACAGAAAACTTCCCCCACCTAGTGAAAGAAATAGACTTACACGTCCAGGAAGCACACAGAACCCCAAACAAAAGGAATCCAAAAAGAACCACACCAAGACACATCATAATTAAAATTCCAAGAGCTAAAGACAAAGAGAGAATATTAAAAGCAGCAAGACAAAAGCAGGTAGTTACCTATAAAGGGGCACCCATACGACTGTCAGCTGATTTCTCAACAGAAACCATGCAGGCCAGACGGGAATGGCAAGAAATATTCAAGGTGATGAATAACAAGAACCTACAGCCAAAAATACTCTACCCAGCAAAGCTATCACTTAGAATCGAAGGCCAGATAAAGAGCTTCACAAATAAATTTAAGCTAAAGGAATTCATCACTGCCAAGCCAGAATTATATGAATTGCTAAAAGAGGTTCTTTAGGAAGAGGAAGAAAATAAAGATAAAAATTATGAACAAACACGTAACTATCAACAAGTGAATCTAAAAGCCAAGGGAAGTAAAAATCTTGATGAACAATATTAACTGGTGAATATAATAGAATCAGAGGTATGGAAGGGGAGTGGACTGATGATTCTCAGGGAAATGGGGAGTGGAGCGGGGGAGGAGGAGGGAAGAGACTGAACATAAACTGCACCTATGGATGAGGACAATGGGGGATGGGGAAAGGGCAGAGAATTGAATGGAAACTTGGTGTAGGGGAGCAATGGGTGGTGGTGGGGGAATGAGGAACATTTGTAATAATATGAACAATAAAGATTAAAAACAAAAAACAAAACAAAACAAAACAAAAAAACAATTATTTATGGGACGTCTCTTCTATGATAACCCCCTGCAATCCCACACATCGTTTCTTGCTCTCTATCTCTCTCCCTTCCTCTCTGTAAAATATCAATAAAATATTTTTTTAAAAAAAATTAAAAAATGTCCGTGCTGACTCTTACCAGGAAAATGTATTTAACCTCTATGAGACTTAGTGGAGCATGTCTAGGGAAAGAATGAAGTATACCATGGAATACTGATACCTAACTTACAGAACAGTTGTAACAAATTAAAGAAACGGTATGTAAAGTGACTATCACAGTGTCTAGCCTCTAGTAAGCCCTTGAAGTGTTAGTTCCCATTCCACTTCCTAACTTCTGCTTCTAAGATGACTTTAACTTAAACTACATATCCCTAAATAACATAACCAAGTCCTAAAGAGCTTCTGAAAATATGACAACAGGAAGGAAAAGAAACTCACACAAACACCTATTGTGTATAAAAGTTGGTGCCACTTCTGTGTTCTAGAGTTGTCTAATGGAGGGGGAGTAGGAAAAAAGACAGGGCCCAACTCAACTATCTGGTCCATAAATTATGGTTGTCTTTCCTCCTCAGAGCAGGAAATTCATGTGACTCCTTGAATTGCCCTCAGCCAGGGCATGTTAACCTGAATGCAGGTCAGAATCAGTTTTGGAATCCTTTTCTAAACCTTCACCTGAAACTCCCTTGTTAGTAGAAATAGGTCATTCAAATAATATGTCTCAGAAAACAAATACATACAATTAGCAGCAAGAGTGTATGTAAATGTCTGTGGCCCCTTCACTTCACTAATACCAAGTGTTACCATTCTATCCCTTTATCATCTGTCTTCTTGTTTTCTGCAGACCTGTCCCATTGGAAGATTCTTCTCAGATGGTCATTAAACTTACAGATTGATAGGCTAATTCCCTATAATTTCCAGATTTAGTAAGTATAGGATGCCAAGTCAAATTTGAATTTCAGAAAAATGAAATAATATTGCATGAGATATTTATGCTAAAAAGTACTTATTGTTCATTTAAATTCAAATTTACCTGGGTCAGATTGAATGTGGCACTGCTACACATGCGGATCTGGATGAGAGCAAAAGTACTGCAGTCAATAGCGGCAGCTGAACCTGCAGCAGATGCCAGTAATAATCATCCATGTGAGTGAGTTATCCTGTGTTCCAGTCAAGTGGAGCTTCCAAATGACTGCGGCGCCAGGTGACAGATTCCATGAGGAGCAGAAAACGACCCAACTGGGTGGTGGGGGGCGGGGAGGGTAGGGAGATCTGGGGGAGATAAGAGATCAACCGAAGGACTGGTATGCTTGCATATAAGAACAACCAATGGACACAAAACCCTGGGGAGGGAGGGCATGAATGGGAGGTGGGGGGGGGGCAATGGTAAGCTATGTACACAGATAATACCTTAATAAATTTAAAAAAAAAGAAAAGAAGAAGAAGAAGAAGAAAGAAAACGACCCAACTGAGCCAAAACATCCACAGAATCTTGCAAAATAATACATGGCTAATATTTTGGAGTGTTTTGTTAAACAGAAATGGGTATTCAAAAATCGTGGTTTTGTTTATTTCTCCCCCTCTGTGGTCATTGGATAAGATAGGGATTTTTTTCATCCTTATAGGCTTATTGGACTTTGTTAAAATTTTGGCTTTAGTATGCATATAGATTTACGTGTGAATATAGATTTTTGAACATTTTCTCAATTCCTTCTTGAAGAAATCTCCAAAGAAATTTCACAATATATGATTTTCACCCTTCTCTTGGAATTTAGAATCTAATTCAATCCCCTTCCAGATGAGCCCCAGTTCCAATCATGCTTGTTAAGTGAGTAAGAGGCTGTTGCTAAAAACTGTTCAATGAGCCACATAGAAAGTCAGAGCCTCAGAATGCTGCTTGATGAGCATTTAAACAGAACAAGGGGTATTTATTCACTTTGGGAAGTATCCCTTTAAGAAGTGGTCCTAAAAACTTTCTCTTGCCACAGAACAGCTTCACAAGGAATTTCTTTCACTGGGCATTCCTAGACAGGGTTCCTTCACCAGACAGCAGATGAATATGTATTTCAGCCCTTGGCCTTTGTAACGGTCCCAATGTAGCACTGCTAGGTGGGTAAGTCTGTCCAATTCTGGGGTTTATTAATAGGAAATGACTTGCTTGCAGATCTAAACCACTTTCTGTAATATCATTTTATAAGGAATAAAGTAGATATATTGTTCTCCTTATTCTTTTTTCATATTTCTTAGTTGGTTTAGAGCTCAGATATATAGCAGGAATGTATGGGATGGGGGAGCTTAAAGCCCAAGCATTTTAAAGCAAGGCCAGAGGAATAGGTAGGAACCAGCAAGGTACAGAAGGGGAAGAAGAACTCTGAGTCAATGGTAAGATCCAGAGCAGAAAATTCGCTTCATAAGGGCAACTTAACACCAAGAGTTTTCAAGGGAGAGGGTTTGGGATGTGTAATGTGTTTTTCTTTCCAGTCTCACTAATCAGGTAAGTCATTCCTATGATAAAGAATTGAGTGCATACAGAAAATAGAAGTGTTTGGGGTATGGATGCCTCTCCATATAAAAAAAATTATCAGGACACTAAACGATTTCGCTCAGTGGATAGAGCATCAGCCTGCGGACTGAAAGGTCCTGGGTTCGATTCCGGTCAAGGGCACGTACCTTGGTTGCGGGCACATCCCCAGTAGGGAGTGTGTAAGAAGCAGCTGATCAATGTTTCTCTCTCATTGATGTTTCTAACTCTCTATCCCTTTCCCTTCCTCTTTGTAAAAAAAAATCAATAAGATATATATTTTTTAAAATTATCAGGGATGGATGATCAAAATTCCCCATGACAAACCAAATTTTCAAGTGACTTATGTTTCTGCCTACTAACTATAATATTCTAGTCCTGCTCCCTCGAAATAATTCCCAAATTGCTTAAATGAAATTATGTGTGTATGTTTCTATATCATTAAGTCACATGATTATAGACAATTATTAGTTCTCTACCACAGATGGCTAACTGCTTATGGTGGCTTATGATTTTTGTTGAACCCCAAGGAAAAAAAAATATACCTACCATAAGGACTCCTTGTGGTTAACTCTGATTAATTCAAATCAGAGTCTAGCAGCAATTGTTTAGAGAGGCCTCTGAAATACAGAGCACATCAGGGAAAAGCCTCAAGCTAGGCTGCCAAGCCTCCAGCACTGGGTTCCTGCCTGCTGAGCCAGCCCTTATAAAGGAGTTCCTAGCACTGTATTTTTTTTTAATATTTTTATTGATATTTTACAGAGAGGAAGAGAGAGAGATAGAGAGCTAGAAACGTCAATGAGAGAGAAACATCGACCAGCTGCATCCTGCACACCCCCTACCGGGGATGTGCCCGCAACCAATGTACATGCCCTTGACTGGAATCGAACCTGGGACCTTCCAGTCCGCAGACCGACGCTCTACCACTGAGCCAAACCGGTTTCGGCCCTGGCACTGTATTTTGACCAATGGGCTGAGACCTTCCCTGTCTAGTCAAAGCTGCACAGTTATATCTTGATTTGCATGTTCAATCTCTGACGCTAGCTTATCTCTAAGAAACACAGGATCCGCCGAAACCGGTTTGGCTCAGGAGTAGAGCGTCAGTCTGTGGACTGAAAGGTCCCGGGTTCGATTCCGGTCAAGGGCATGTACCTTGGTTGCGGGCACATCCCCAGTAGGGGGTGTGCAGGAGGCAGCTGGTCGATGTTTCTCTCTCATCCATGTTTCTAGAAACACAGGATCCTCCCTGGATGTGTGTGTGTTTATTGATTTTTGACACAAAGGAAAAGGGGGTGGGAAGGAGGGAGAGGGAGAGAGAGAGAGAGAGAGAGAGAGAGAGAGAGAGAGAGAGAGAGAGAGAGATGGATGACAAGGAAGCTTTGATTTGCAGCCTCTCGCATGCCCCCTACTGGGGATGAGCCCGAAATCCGGACAGGTGCCCTGACCAGGGATACAACTGCGACCTCTCAGTGTATGGGAGGATACTCAACCAACTGAGCCACACCGGCCAGGGCCATTGTCTCATTTTAAATAAAAAACAATTCCTGACAACAGGCTCCTGTTTCAACAAACTGAACGGAGTTCCGCCAATTGTCTGGCTCCCAGTCTAGCGCCTCTAATCAGTGTGCGTTCCCCCATAGTGGCCTGAAGAGTAAAGCTGTTTTGCTGACAGTTAGGGGCCAGGAGGTGAAAGGATGTGCGAAGGCATTTCTGATATGAAGAATGAGGCTTCGCATCCTGGTTGCCATAGAAACCTGGCGTTCACATGGCAACTGTGACGACTTTTAAAATGAGACAGACCTGGCCTGGCCAAAAAGCAGGACCTGCCCTCAGACACTGGGGATTCTGCTGAGGTTGTGGGTGGTGGCGGTGGCGCTGAGTCGCCCTGGGATGTCAGAAGACAAAGGAGATCCAGATTCAAGTCACCTCTTTCCTGTTTGGGGATTCAGTGCAAACAGGGTTTCATAGGTCAAACCACTGTGGTCTCAGCCAGTACCAGTGGGTGAGGTGTCCTGCCCGAGGGGTGTCCAGGAGCTAATTTCCTTCTAAAGGCAGGGGTGAGGGAGGTAAGACCGGTAAGGACTCTTCTATGACCCCAGCTGCCCCCTCTGTGAGTGAACCAGGGATAAAATGTTTAACCCACAGGGTGGCTGTGAATGTGCAGAGATGACACATCATAGTATAAACAAGAATGAACTATTAATAATGGCTGTTGATGAGATGGCCCCGTGGTTCTTGCGGGGTCTGCTGCCTGTATGGATTCAGGCCACTCCCTACTCATTTTCAGCTTGGCTGGTAGGGGACAGAGGAGGGGAGGGGAGAAGGCTCTGTGAGCAGCCCATTACGACATCTGGTCGCTAGGACCACTACCCACTTGGACGTGTCATTGTCACTAACCCAGTGCCTAGCCTGGTGCGCGGCACGCAGTTACACCATGACAGCATAGTGATGCTGGATCTGTCTCTCCCCACGCAGCTCCTCGTGCCGGTGGCCCAGCCCCTGTCAGGGTCCGAAGGACTCAGGCTCTGAAGATCTGTGTCCAGGTGGCTGCTGAGGCTTCTACTCCAGGTTCCAGGACAGCAGTCCTCAGGAGACCCCAACACTTCACCTCCGTAGTGGGACCGGACCCCTGGCTCCAGTGAGTTCATAGCTCTGGCCAAAGCATGCAGTGGAATCGCTCCTGTGAGGGTCCAAACCAGCCCCAAAGTAGAGAAGCTGCTTTGATCTCATGGGGGTGGGGCAGAATGTCATCCTAGGGAATGAGGTTGAGCATGTGCAATTTTAGTCCATCAGCGGCTAAGGGCTTATCAGTAGCCCTGAGGCCCATCTTAGAGAAGCCTTCTTTGTCTAAAAGCAATAAAGTGTCCAGCTTGAGGAAAGACCTAGATATGTATCATGGTTGGGCAATACATATACATATGTTTTGATATATATAAATAGTAATCCGTTATTCCCATCAATACCACCAGATGGGTATTGAATATGTAAGGGTTTTCTTTCCAAGGTATTGTGAGATTATAATATGAATTCTTTGTAGGTAGCCAGGTTTTTATCCACTCTATAGTGAAATTGTATAGAATCAGGAAATTTTACTGTTAGTTAAAAGAGGTAAAAAAAAAAAAAAGATTTATCATTGCCCTATCCAGTTTCGCTCAGTGGATAGAGCATTTGCCTGTGGACTCAAGGGTCCCAGGTTCAATTCTGGTCAAGGGCATGTACCTTGGTTGCAGGCACATACCCAGTGGGGAGTGTGCAGGAGGAAGCTGATCCATGTTTCTCTCTCATCGATGTTTCTAACTCTCTATTCCTCTCCCTTTCTCTCTATAAAAAATTAATAAAATATATTGAAAAAAGATTTTCATTTTCAAAATAACAATTATCCTAAAGTTTGTCCTGTGCTATAATATATAGCCATGTTCTGTTTAAAAAAAAGAAGCATGTAATATTCTTTTTTTTTTAATAAATCTTTATTGTTCATATTATTACAAATGTTCCTCATTCCCCCCCCCCAATTGCTCCCCTACACCAAGTTTCCATTCAATTCTCTGCCCTTTCCCCATCCCCCATTGTCCTCAACCATAGGTGCAGTTTATGTTCAGTCTCTTCCCGCCCCGCCCCATTCCCCCGAGAATCATCAGTCCACTCCCCTTCCATACCTCTGATTCTATTATATTCACCAGTTAATATTGTTCATCATGATTTTTACTTCCCTTGGTTTTTAGACTCACTTGTTGATAGTTACGTGTTTGTTTATAATTTTTATCTTTATTTTCTTCCTCTTCCTAAAGAACCCCTTTTAGCAATTCATATAATTCTGGCTTGGCAGTGATGAATTCCTTTAGCTTAAATTTATTTGTGAAGCTCTTTATCTGGCCTTCGATTCTGAGTGATAACTTTGCTGGGTAGAGTATTTTTGGCTGTAGGTTCTTGTTGTTCATCACCTTGAATATTTCTTGCCATTCCTGTCTGGCCTGCATGGTTTCTGTTGAGAAATCAGCTGACAGTCGTATGGGTGTCCCTTTATAGGTAACTACCTGCTTTTGTCTTGCTGCTTTTAATATTCTCTCTTTGTCTTTAGCTCTTGGAATTTTAATTATGATGTGTCTTGGTGTGGTTCTTTTTGGATTCCTTTTGTTTGGGGTTCTGTGTGCTTCCTGGACGTGTAAGTCTATTTCTTTCACCAGGTGGGGGAAGTTTTCTGTCACTATTTCTTTCAATATGTTTTCAGTATCTTGCTCTCTGTCATCTTCTGGGATGCCCATAATTCTGATGTTGGTTCGCTTGAAGTTGTCCCAGAGGTTTCTTACATTATCTTCAACTTTCTGGATTCTCTTGTCTTCTTGCTTCTGTGGAGGAGTGTCCTCTGGCTCTTTGTGTTCCAAATCTTGGACTTGATCCTTGCAATCTTCCAATCTGTTTTTAGGACTCTGTATAATATTATTTATTTCAGAGATTGTATTCTTTATTTCTAGTTGACCCTTCATTATTTCTTGTTGATCCCTTATCATATCCTCATAGGTCTCATTTATTTTATCAGCCTTTTTTAAGAGATTGTTGAACAACCTTATAAGCGTGGCTTTGAATTCTATATCCAGTCGCTTTTTGTCCTCCATTTCTTTCGTTTGTGATCTGTTTCCTCGTTTTGGCATTTTCGCTGCTTCCCTGAGTTGGTAGGTTGGGAGGATCAGCTGTGTCTATGCCAGCAGACAACCTTATTCCACTAGACTTGGAAACCTGCAAAAGCCTCTCTGAGTTCAGCTTGGATGGGGCAGTTTCAGGGTGGAGCCTACAGCCTTGGCTTCCGGTTAGCCCCGCCCTCTGAGGTTCCTGAGTCTCAGTGTTCCTCAGTGTCCTTTGGTACTCGCTGCAAGCACCTCTGAGAGAAAGGCACCCTAGAGCTTTGCCCGCTACCAGACAGTGTAGTCTCTCCCCCAACAAGCCCGCAACTGGGGTTCAGAGCAGTTGGAAGTGGGGTTAAGAACATTCCGGAGCTTATGTCTCCTTCCCGCTAGGGCAATCTCGCGGCCCAAACAACAGTCTGTCCTCTGTGCGCACAATGTGCGCGACTCAGGGGCTCTGCTTTTCGCCGTTCCCCCTGAGCTTCTGCCTTACAGCCCAGACTCCCCCTGTATGAGGCTGGGGCCCGAGGGTCTTGCCCAGGACTGGGGTTCAGTGCAGTCAGAACTGGGGCTCAGCACAGTCCTGAGCTTTTGAGTCCTTCCCGCTGGGGCAATCCAGCAGCTCAGCGAATAGTCCCTCCTCTGCGCGAAATGTGCGCGACTCCGGGGTTCTGCCTTTTCGCCGCTCAGCTGAGCTTCCGCCTTACAGCCCAGATTCCCTCTGTGTGAGCCTGGGACCTCCGGGGTCTCGCCCAGAACTGGGGTTCAGTGCATTGGAGTTGGGGTTCAGCACAGTCCGGAGCTTTTATCTCCTTCCCGCTAGGGAACGCCAGCCAGGAACTCAGCCGCCCCTCCTCTCCGGCTCCGTCCTCTCCCCGCGCGCACCGTGTCTCCGTACCTCAGGCTTTTACAGCTCCTCTGGTTTTCCTTCTGGTTGTCTCTTTCCTTCTAGTTGTAGAATTTCCAGTCAGTCAACTTTCCTGTAGTTCTGGATAGTGTCCACTCTATATTTTAGTTGTATTTTTTGAAATTGTTGAGTGCGGCTGCAGTTAGGCTTTTACCTCTGCCACCATCTTGTTGTGAGTCTCAGCATGTAATATTCTTAAATATCACTGATTATTTTGTCTGGTAGTAACATTTTCATTTCTGTACTTAAGATGGAAATATGCATCAACTTTTCCTAAATATTTAGATGCATCATTTCAAATGGTTATTTCGGTTTTTGACATATGTATTCTGTATCAATTTGATAAGATATAGTGTGAATCTGTTAATATATGACTTAGAAAAATACAATTTAAACGTTCTGTTGAGGTATGATTGGTATCCAAATACACTGCACATACTTGAAGTATTTGATTTACCAAGTTGTGGGATATATATACATTGTAAAACCATTATAGTCAAGGTTGTGAACATAGCCATCACTGCCAGAACCTTTTTCTGCCCCTTTGTTGTAATCTTCTTGTTTAACTAAATCTCTGTCTCTCCCACCCTTCCCTGTTTTTAGGCAACCACTGATCTTTCGTCACAGTAGTTAATTTTCATTTCCTATAATTTCATATAAATGGAATAATGCGGAATGTTTTCTTCTATCTGTCTTCTTATATTCAACCTATTTACTTTTAGATTTATCCACGTTGTTGCATGCTTGAATATTTCCTTTTTATGGCTAAGTAGTATTCCATTATATGGATATACCATAATTTGTTTACCATCCAGCTTTTGCTGGGTGGTTGAGTTGTTTTCAATTTGAGGCTCTTTTAAGTAAAGGTGCTATAAACATTTGTCATGTCTGTGCATGGACATATTCTTTCTTTCTCTCAGGTAAATACTAATAGTGCAATAGCTGGGTCCTCAGCTGGGACCCCAGGGAGGGGCGCCGCTGCCACCATGTGGACTTTAAAAATACAGTGGAAATTGAGCCACAAAAGCCACTGCCTCCGCTGCACCCGCCGCTGCTGCCGCGAGTGAGGGAAGCCCACAGAGATCAGAGCTCACTCCACCCCGGGCCCAGGGAGTGGGCGGCTTCGGAGCTTGGCCTCCGAGTCAGCAGCCATTCCACTGAGACTCCTTGGAGCTCGGTCTCCCTGCCCGCAGCTGTCCCAGCCTGCCCGCTGTGCTAGCGAGGAGCTAGCGTGGTGCCTCAAATTCGAGACCCCAGCGCCCCAGAGGGGCCGTGTGCCCCAGGTGAGCCCTGTGTCCCAGGGGAAGCAGTGGGACCCGGGGGGAGGGGTGGTGTGAACCAGAGGAGGAGCGGACTCTATTCGTGTGGTCCTGAGATAGTCACCATAAAACAAGCAGATTGTTAAAGGACAGTGGGGAGGGGAAGGAGACCTGGGGGGAGATAAGAGAACAACCGAAGGACTGGTATGCATGAACATAAGTACAACCAATGAACACAGTGCTCTGGGGAGGGAGGGCATGAATGAGGGGGGGGGGTAATGGTAAGCTATGTACACATATAATATCTTAATAAAGAAATCTGAAATTAAAAATAAGTGATAGGGCTAGATCCCAACAGTAATTTTTAAAATAAATATTTTCTATCTTAAAAAAAAATAAAAAAGAATTCCTTCTTTTTTATGGCAGCATAATATTCCATTGTGTAGATGTAGCATAGTTTTTTTAACCAATCATCTGCTGACAGGCACCTAGGCTGTTTCCAAATCTTAGCTATTGTAAACTGTGCTGCTATTATTATTTTTATTTTATATTGTATTTTTTAAAAATATATCTTATTGATTTTTTCACAGAGAGGAAGGTAGAGGGACAAAGAGTTAGAAACATCGATGAGAGAGAAACATCGACCAGCTGCCTCTTGCACACGCCCCACCAGGGATGTGCCCGCAACCAATGTACATGCCCTTAACCAGAATCGAACCCAGGACCTTTCAGTCCGCAGACCGACGCTCTACCACTGAGCCAAACCGGTTTCGGCTGTGTGGGGTTTTTTAATCCCTTCACTTTTTCACCCAGTCCCCCAGCCCCCTCCAGTTTTAGAGTTGTTAGTCTGTTCTCTGTATCTACAAGTTTATTTCTATTTTGTCAATTTATTTTGTTCATTACATTCCACATGTAAGTGAAATCATACGGTACTTGTCTTTTTCTGATTGGATTATTTTAAAACATATTTATCTCTTTATTCTGTTCCTTTGATCTTCTTGTCTACCTTGATGCCAATATTACACTGTCTTGATTATTGAAGGTTTAAAATGAGTTGATATCAGATAGTATTCATCCTTCAGCTCTGTACTTTTCAAAATTGTTTTCATAGTCTAGGTTCTTATTGTTTTCACTCGAATTTTAGAATTATCCTGTCAATTTTCTTTTTTTTTATGTCTGTGGAATTTTTATTGGTGTTGAACTGAAACTGTACATCAGTTTGAGCAGAACTGACATCATGTACATGAGATATCTCTTCACTAATTAGGTTTTCTTTGATGTCTCTCAGCAATGATTTGTAGTGTTCTGTGTGTAGACATTGCAAATCTGTGGGCAGATTATTTCTAAGTATTCCATACTTCTTTTAAAAATTATTTTTATTGATTTCAGAGAGGAAGGGAGAGGGAGAGAGAGATAGAAACATCAATGATGGGAGAGAATCACCAATTGGCTGCCTCCTGCTTGCCCCACACTGGAGACCATGCCTGCAACATTGGCATGTGCCCTTGGCCGGAACCAAACCCGGGACTTCAGTCCGCAGGCCGAAACTCCATCCAGTGAGCCAAATCAGCCAGGGCAATTCCATACTTTTTATGGTACTTTTACAGCCATTATTTTTTATTACAATTGCTAATGTTTATATTTTCACTGAATTGTCAGCAGCCAAATGTTTAACAATAGATATTGAGGAATATTTTTGTTTGAAAGCACAGGCTACTCTGGGATAGAAAAGATAATTGATGCATAACATGTATTTCTCAATCAGCTTTTATCCATTTTTCTTCTTTTTTTTCTCTCTTATCTTTTTAAAAAATATATATTTTATTGATTTTTTTACAGAGAGGAAGAGAGAGTGATAGAGAGTTAGCAACATCGATGAGAGAGAAACATTGATCAGCTACCTCCTGCACACCCCCTATTGGGGATGTGTCCGCAACAAGAATGCTTACCTGGAATCAAACCTGGGACCTTTCAGTCTGCAGGCTGACGCTCTATCCACTGAGCCAAACCGGTCTCGGCTTTTATCTGCTATTGATGATCTATTGAAACTAGGAAGAAAAATGTCCAGATAGAGTTCTACTGGGCATCTGCGTTAAAGCCTGTCACTGAAAGAACATATATAGTTAGAATTAAATCTGTTGAATTTTGAGGTTTTGGGTTTTGTTTTGTTTTTTTGTCTCTTTGTGTGTTTTTCCCCCCAACCTCACAGTAAATCCATCCACAATGAATTCCTGGGAGTTTGGTTAGTAAGAGAGACAGAAAGGGAAATAAAGAGCATTATGCATGAATGTACTTGTACTAGTATATACTGAAGCTTCCAGGGACACTTACTGTGAGGAATATTTGCAGTTAATTTCTGTGTGCTGTGTCAGAACTGTTCTGTTCCAGCACATGTTAGGAACCAATTTTTTCCAGCTTTCCATGACCAGCATGGTTACCATGGTGACTTAGTGCCTGATGTGGGAGTTGATACAGACTGAGCATCTGTTCAGGACTCTTACCTCAATCGTTACTATGGCAATTGTCAAGTGTTGCTTTTCTTATTCCTCATTCCTTCTAGATTTATTAGGTGGCTTTATCTTAGGATAGAGCTTTCCTTTCTCCCTTATTATTCAATTATTTATGTATTTATTCAAGTTTTATTTATATCACTGTGACTCATAGATTCCTATTAAGGTCAAAGAGTTATACTTTGTTATTATTATTACAGATTTTGATGCTCCAGTTGTCACAGAATCAGCCAGTGTAAGGTCCTTCAAGAAGGCCTCTATGTCCACTTGATATTTCCCTAGACGTCTTTGAGCAAGTACTTTGCTCTGTGAGCCCATCTCGTCATATGTCAAAGGAAGTAATGATGCCCACCTCAGAGCATCACTTTGAGAAATTGAACAGAAAAGTGTGAAAACAACAACCTACAATGTGTGGCATCAATATGCCCTCGCTAAATTTTATTTCTCCATTCTTATTTTGCCACCTTTATTCTGTCAGTGTGATGCCCCTGGCATTAGCATCATAGCATGACTACCAGAGAGAGCACTGGGACACGTAACAGCAAGCAGGGGTGAGCCCACTTTCCACGATGTGTGAGCTTCAGTGCCACTGCCACGAGGGGAAGTGGGGTATGATCAGTTGGGGAAGAGGCAAAGCATCATTGCACAGCCTCCAGTGAACCGAATGGGCACGGGAACCACACCCTCACCCCTTTCCCTGCATTGCCTGCCCTTTCCCGACCTCTCTCGACTCCTCTGTCCATGTGTTGTCTTATCCCCTGACTCTCCCTCCTGTGAAACCTCAGGAGAGGGTGTGCACTCTGAGCCTCAGAAACAGGGGCTGATGGAGAAGGACCAGGTGTGATGTCGAGTGTGCTAGACAGGCTCCTGGAGCGAGTGAGGATTCCCATCCCTGGGACCCTTCAGGTGAGTCACTACCCTTTCCTCCGGTGTCTTCTCTTCAACAGGTAACAGTACCCAGTGCTGCAGGGACATTGTGGAGCTTAGGTCTGATCCAGGTAGGAAAGCAAGCTGTGGTTTTAGGAGGGAGGGGAGGGCCGGTGCACTTTTGAGTAATTACATTAACAGAGACACCTCAGATACTATAGAACTCTGCATGGTAGACATAAATCAATGTTACACAAATGTCAGCTGTTTAGGTCAGGATTCCTCCAAGTGTAATCCATTGTCTATTTCATCATAATCATCAGAGGGTGTTTGGTAAAATTGCAGCTATCTGGGCCTGCTGAATCAAAAACAGGTAGGTGGAGTGGGAGGTGACTACATTTTGAATAATGTCTTCAGTTGGTTATGAAGTTTGTAAAGTACTGTTATGGATTTATAACAATGTCTTTTTAAAATTTTGAATTATTTGATATCTAGTCTTGTTGGTATTTGTTCCTGATACTCACTCAGCTTTAAATGATTTATTTATTTATTTATTTATTTATGTAAATATTTATTGTTCAGCTTATTACAATTGTTCCTCTTCCCCCCCCATAGTTCCCCTCTACCCATTTCCCACCCCACCCCCTGCCCTTACTCGCCCCCACTGTCCTTGTCCATAGGTGTACGAGTTATTTTATTTATTTATTTATTTATTTATTTACTTATTTATTATTTTTAAAATTATTATATGTGTACATAGCTTACCATTGCGCCCCCTCCCATTCATGCCCTCCCTCCCCAGAGTTCTGTGTTCGTTGGTTGTACTTATATTCATGCATACCAGTCCTTCGGTTGTTCTCTTCTCTCCCCCCAGGTCTCCTTCCCCTCCCTGCTGTCTTTTGACAATCTGCTTGTTTTATGGTGACTATCTCAGGACCCCATGAATAGAATCCGCCCCTCATTTGGTAGTCTGCTTGTTTTATGGTGACTATCTCAGGACCACATGAATAGAGTCCGCTCCTCCTCTGGTTCACACCGCCCCTACACCCGGGTCCCACTGCTTCCCCTGGGACACAGGGCTCGCCCGAGACACACGGCCCCCTGAGGCACACGGCCCCCTGGGACACACGGCTCACCCGGGGCACATGGCCCCCTGGGACACACGGCTCACCCGGGGCACATGGCCCCCTGGGACACACGGCTCACCTAGGGCATACGACCCCCTGGGTAGGTGTACGATTTTTGACAAGTCTCTTCCCATACCTCCCACACATCCTTCCCCCTGAGAATGGTCAGTCCACTCCTGTCTATGCCCCAGATTTTATTATATTCACCAGTTTATTCTGTTTATCAGATTTGTTATTCACTTGTTGATAGATATGTATTTGTTGTCACTTTGTTGTCAATCATTTTTATCTTTACTTTTTTCTTCTTCTTCCTCTTCTTAAAGAATACCCTTCAGCATTTCATATAATACTGGTGATGATGAACTCCTTAGCTTTTTCTTATCTGTGAAGCTCTTTATCTGACCTTCAATTCTAAATTACATCTTTTCTGGGTAGAGTAATCTTGGTTGTAGGTTCTTGCTATTCATCACTTTGAATATTTCTTGCCAATGCCTTCTGGCCTGCATAGTTTCTGTTGAGAAATCAGCTGACAATCATATGGGTGCTCCCTTGTAGGGGTAACTGTTTTTCTCTTGCTGCTTTTAATATTCTTTCTTTGTCTTTTGCCCTTGGCATTTTAATTATGATGTGTATTTGCGTGGTCCTCTTTGTATTCCTTTTTTTGGGAGTTTGCTGCACTTTCTGGACTTGTAAGTCTATTTCTTTCACCAGGTCGGGGAAGTTTTTGGTCATTATTTCTTCAAATAGGTTTTCAATATCTTGCTCTCTCTCTTCTTCTGGCATCCCTATAATTTGGATGCTTGAAGTTGTCCCAGAGGCTCCTTGAAGTATATTTATATTTTTGGGTTCTTTTTTCTTTTTTTCCCCGGTTGGGTGTTTTTTGCTTCTTCATATTTCAAAACTTTGACTTGATTCTTGGGAACCTCTAGTCTGCTTTTAGATCCCTGTATATTATTCTTTGTTTCAGTCAGTGTATGCTTCATTTCTAACTGATCCTTTTTCAGATCCTTGAGGGTCTCACTATATTTCTTGGAGGTTTCTAGAAGATTCTTGAGTAATCTTATAACTGTGTTTTTGAACTCTATATCCAGTAGTTTGCTTTCCTCCATTTTATTCACTTGTGACCTGTTTCTTTGTCTGAATTCTGGCTGCTTCCCTGTGTTGATGGAGTTGCTTTGTGTACTAGGTCCTATAGGGCCTAGTGGCCCAGCTTTCCTAATTACCTGAGGTGGACACTCTTGGTGCACCCATTTGTGGGCTATGTGAACAGTCTTGCTATAGTTACACCTTGATTGTTGTTGGTATCACTGAAAGGAATTGAACTCCAGGCTAATTGGCTGTGAGGACTAGTTGTGTCTACAATGGGAGAACTTCTGTGCTTGAGGCACCCTTATTGGACAGGACTTGCTTCAGTGAGGCTTTGGCACTCACTGAGTCTGCCCCCTGAGTGTGTCTCCTATGGATGTGAAGAGTTGTAATTTGGATGGTCTCACTCTGACCACTGGGTACACTGGCTCTTGGATCTCCAAGGAGGTGCAAAGTCAGCCACTGCCTGAGACCACCCAGGAGCTACAGAGAGATCTGAAGATTCCTCCTCTTTGTTTGAAGTTTGGAGGTGTTCAGATGAGGCCCAGCTGTGAAGCAATGCAAGCTGCTGTGGAGCCTTGGGTCTTCTTTTGGAAGCTCTGGGGCTCTCTGAGCCCACTGCAGTTTGTTAGATTGCAAAAGGCCAGGCCATTCATATGCAAAAGCCTCTGCACACAGCTTTGGTGGGATTGTAAATTGGGTGGAGTGGGGTCTCAGGGAATCACCAGGGTGGAGCAAACAGCAAAGAGCCCCCCCCCCCCCCCCCCCCCCCGCTCAGGTCTCTGTGTCCCATGGCACCATGCAGGAACAATGGTCACTGCAAACACTTCTGAGAGAAAGCTGCCCTTGTGTTCTGGCCAGATGCCAGACAGTCCAGTTTCTCTCCATATGTGGTATGAGTCTGGGTCCCCAGACTCTCACCCGGAACTGGAGTTCAGAGCAGTCAGGAGCTTGTATCTCCCTCCTGATTGAAAAAGACAACAGCATACCCAGTTGCCGGCCCCTTTTGTGCGTGCCTCCATACCTCCACACTTCCACACCTTTGCACCTCCTACCCAACTCAATGCACTTTTCTCTTTCCTTATAGTTTCAGAATTTCCACTCAGCCAGCCTTCCCATGGTTCTGGATGATAGTTGTTTTCTCTTTTAGTTATAGTTTTAATGTGGTTGTGCGTGGCAGCAAGTTCAGGTGTTTACCCATGCTGCCATCTTGGTTGTCCTTCCGATTCATATGATTTATATGAGGCACTGAGCTAGGTATTGGGGATATAGCACAGAGAACAAGACAGGCACGGGCCCTGGAGTTCCATTCTAGTTAGAAAAAACTGGCAGTAAGCAGGTAAATCAATAATGGGGGAGTTACATATAGGGTTTGCACTTTGAAGAAAATACAGATAATAGTGTGGTAAAGGCCTGGGGGGACAAGAGCAGTGTAGATGGGGTCAGTTGGGGGAAATTGGACATTTGTAATACTTTCAACAATAAAGATACATTTTAAAAAGGAAACATATACACAAATAGAATAGAAAATAACTGTCACAGGGATTATTATAGTGGGGTTTTCACTGAAGCTCTTTCTCGGGAACTGATATTTGAACTGAATTCTGAACCATAAGAGGAAGCCAGTGTTGGGCAGCCATTATTGTCAGTGGCCTTGTGACGTGAGTGGCACCAGCTCCAGAAGCAGATGATGAGCTCCAATGTCTGGAGCACTGCAAAGTACAAATTGGAGAGGAGGTCAAAGGGCAGACAGGAGCCACATCATCTGGGCCTTGCAAGGAGTTTATTCTGAGGGTGGAGGGTTGAGTGTGGGAGTGACATGCTCTGATTCATGTTCTCAGAAGGTGACTCTGGCTGCTGTGTGGAGAATGGGCTGGGCAGGAGCAAGACAGCTGTGGGGATAACCATTAGGAGAGCCATGCAGACTCCAGGTGAGGGACAAGGGTGAATTGGCCAGCGCTGCAGCAGTGTGCAGAGGATGGGGTGGCCCTGGACAGGGAGTGCTGTGGTGGGGCACCAGCAGTGGCTGTGCACAGAGGGCATGTGAGGAGAAGGCAGGATCCTGGGTGCGCCCTCGCCTTTCTGTAGCCACATGCAGAAATGGTTGTTTCCGGAGATCACTTGGTCCAAGAGCTTTCCAGACATCATCAACACAATCAGTTAGGTATCCAAATAATAGTGAAAATTAATAATTTAAAATATGCATCTGTTGATGAATCGAATTCACTTGATCATTAAGCTTTATTAATGACACATGCAAACTCAAACTATCAAAATAATAATAAACTCACCTTGTAAATATTTCATAAAAGCATCTAGCATTTATTGAGTTGTTACTTTATGTCTAGCACTCTTCTAAGAATTTTCATGTATTAATTCAACATGGCATTTTCCATCATTTTTATATTTATTCTTTAATTTTTGCTCCCAAAGATGCGCTAGGTCTTATTTTCAGGGGATGTGTTATGTTTCCATGAAGTAGGTCTTATTTTCGGAGGATGTCTTATTTTTGGGAAAACACGAGTATGTCATTGAGATTGATTACTGAGTTCAGGAAAAATTTCCCATCTGCTTTTTACCTCATATTTTTTGCAGCCTCTGAAGATCTGCATTTCATTATAAGTTGCAGAATGGTGATATTTTAATTTATAACTTTCTTTTGTATTTATTAGCTGGAATTCTTCTATAAATAAACTTCCCTTCATCAATTGTGAAATTATGCTGAAGTATGGTACACATGGGAAGGGTAGGATAAATATTTAATTCTTTTGCATTATTTCCACTTTTCAGAATATTGGGTTCTTTCTGTGGGATCCTCCAAAGATAAACAGTGAATTGGTTTGTTTTTGTGTGTCATACTAAGCTCACACATGCTTCTATATTTGATGCATTTTAACCCATTGCCATCATTTATCGTTTTTATGTTTATTTTTCTTTACTTCAAAATCTTTATTAAGGTATTATATGTGTACATAGCTTACCATTGCGCCCCCCCCACCTCCCATTCATGCCCTCCCTCCCCAGAGTTCTGTGTTCATTGGTTGTACTTATATTCATGCATACCAGTCCTTCGGTTGTTCTCTTATCTCCCCCCAGGTTTCCTTCCCCTCCCCGCTGTCATTTGACAATCTGCTTGTTTTATGGTGACTATCTCAGGACCACATGAATAGAATCCACTCCTCATTTGGCAGTCTGCTTGTTTTATGGTGACTATCTCAGGACCACACAAATAGGGTCCGCTCTTCCTCTGGTTCACACCGCCCCTCCCCCCCGGGCCCCACTGCTTCCCCTGGGACACACGGCTCACCCGGGGCACCCGGCCCCTTTGGGGGACACGGCTCATTTTTATGTTTAAATTGTTCTCTTTGTTAGTGGGAGCCTCTCAGGTTGTCTTCTTAGTCTTTGACATGCTTTCTGGTATGAGAGTTCAGTCCAGACTCACCTGATACAATCCCTACACAGACCTGGATTCAGCCATTTCTCCAAGGATGCCTGGTTCCTTTTAGAGGAAAATGTTTTAAGAAGATTCAATCCAGGGACTAGAATTGCACATTGTTACTGGGCTGGTCATTGTTTCATCCCCCTTTCGGTGAATGGAGCCTATAAATCTGTATTATGTTTTTAAGAGATAATAGGCTTCCATCCTGGGATGCTTCTCTAACTTTTTATAGGCAATCACTTTGTCAGTATACATCTTCTCAATCTTTTATATACATGTAATTTTTCAAAGACAGAATTATTTAGTTATCTACTTTTTAAAAAAGATTTTGTTTCTATTTCTAAAAATTATGTCTTTTCTTTGGGGGAAAATAACCTGTAGAATGTGGAGAAAGGTGCCACCTGGTGATTTGCATTAGAATTTCGGGTCTGAAAGTCAACTGGAAGGCTTGGCAAAAGGTAAGGTAATGTAGTCAGGAGTGAGGAATGGGCATGAATTTCACTGTATAGGTCAAAGCTTTCCAGAACTTTCCATACACTAGTGGTAATCCTTCTATATTCATGCCATACTTGGATTTTCAAGCCATGAGGCTAGAAGTGCAATCCCCTGTGAACCAAATGGAAAGCTGCACAAGTTTGTATATGAATAGTTGGTATGAAGTTTGCAATGTGGAAACATGCTCACATTAGAAGCAGTATCAAATGCATTGCTTTCATCTTCTTTTACTCATAAAAGAGTATATATGAACATGTTTTCAAAACAATGGATATATGAGCATCGTATTTTTAATCAGCTCATAATTATTTTGTTTTCAACATTTTATAAATGTTCCATATTTGAAACATTATGGAAAAGCAAATTTATAAAATGAAAGTATACTTCATATCCCACCAACCCAGATGCTTTTAATTATCAAAGAAATGTTTTTAGGGTGTTATTTTCACACAATAGTATATGAACATGTTTCTAAATCAATAAATGTATTTCCACACTATCATTTTGCTTGTGGGTTTTCCTACTCTACAAACTGTATCTCAAGAACTTTTTCAGTTACTAGTTAATACTTTTTATTTTTAGCAGGTACCAAACAATATAGAAATGCATATAAATAAACTGAAATTATTCTTTTTCCCTTCTTCCTGTACCTTCTGTTCATCATAATACAGAAATCCATCTCTGTTAACTTATTGGTGCCTGCTCTCCAGATTTTCCTCTGTATATAATATACTAATTTCTGTTTAATGACACACACATACCTATTTACCCATGTTGATGTATATTCTTTTGCAGAAATTAGATCATATTTTACATGGCTTATGACTTCCTCCTTAATATGATTCGTTTTCATTTAATTTGTTTATTTGATTTGGAATGTTCCCAGATATTTACTGGGGTTTAATACTGCTTTAAAAAATACCTGTTTGTATAACTTTTAAAATTGATTTTAGAGAGAGGAATGGGGAGAGAGAAACATCACTGTGAAAGAGGAACATCAATAGGTTGCCTCCCCCACACTGGCCAGAGCTATATTGTTTTTATGTGCTTCATCTCTTGATACCATTGGCCTATTCTATTGTTTAAGAGTATTTTGTACACCCAGAGTGTAAAGCCAATGTGTGAATATAAGTGGTAAATAATTTCTCAAACTTTTCACAGATATTTTAATTTATATTTTCTGCTATTCATGTGGTATTTTGTGCTTTATAATTATTTTTAGTATTTAAAAATACTTCAGTACATTGTTTTTAAGAGAACAAATGAAAAATAATGCTTTGAGGTATAGTGCATGTCAGCTCACAGGACAGAGGGTGGAGGGACCTCTTTAGCATCTCTAAGCAATAATTTATAAAGTTGTTTCCCTTGGTCAAGTCACTAAATTGTTTACTTCTGTCTCCTCACTGAGTAATGGGGTAGTTATTGGTCTTGGATAGAGTTGTTAGGATTAAAATGAGATGAAATGAAAAACATCCTTCATATAGTAGTTGTGTACCTGTTAATATCCTACCATTCAAATTCCCTTTCCAGAAGGCAATAGTTTGTGCTCCTTCCTGGGTCCAGTTCAAAATCTCAGGAACCAGCCAGTCCATGGCTCCGAAACCAAGGCTGATGAATGATGTGATACGAGCATCTTTTCTATGTTTTTTTTTTTTTTTTTGTCATCTGTATATCTTCTATGGTGTGGTATTTGCTGAGATTGTTCGCCCATTTTTTTAAATTTGGGTTGTTCATTTTCTTATTGTTGATTTTTAAGAATTCTTTGCATATTTTGGACACTAATCCTTTTCCAGAACATCTTTTACAAACACTTTATCCCAGTCTGTAACTTCTCTTTTCATTCTCTGACAGTATCATCTTTTACAGAGCAGAGTGTATAATTTTATAAATTTACAGTAATCAAAACAATGTGATATTGGTAAAAAAAGAATACACAATGTGATATTGGTAAAAAGAATACACAAAAAAGAATACAGAAATAGGCCCACACAAATATGGTCAACTGATCTTTGATAAAGAGCAAAGGCAATATAGTGGAGAAAAGACAGTCTTCAACAAATAGTGCTGGAACAAATGGATATCTACATGGGGGGGGGTGGAAATAGAATCTAGACACAGACCTTATACCCTTCACAAGAATGACTCAAAAAAGATCACAGATCTAAATGTAAAGTGAAAAATTATAAAACTCCAAGAAGATAACATAGGAGAAAATGTATATGGCCTTGGGTTTGGCCATGATTTTTCAGATATAGCACCAGATAGGATTCATGAAGGCAATGATTGATAACCTGGATCTCATTAAAAGTAAAAACTTATGTGCTGCAAAAGAAAGATTGATTTTAAGTGTTTAAGGCTTGTGCCTATCTTGTTGGGGGACATAATTCCACCTACTACAGTGACATAATTCCACCTACTACAGTGATATAAGCATGTTAAAAAACTAAAATATGATCTTATTTCTTATATATAAACTAGAGGCCCAGTACACAGATTCCTGTACCAGTGGGATCCCCTGGCCTGGCCTGTGGGAATTGGGCCAAAACCAGCTCTCCAATAAGGAGTTCTGGACTGCTAGAGGGCAGTTCTCAGGTGACACACCCTGGAATCAGGCTCTTTCCTCTCTGGTTCCCAGTGCATCAACTGAGAACTACCGCTACCAAGTGAATACAGCTCTGTAGCTCCTGTGTTGAGCATCTGCCTCCTGGTGGTCAGTGCACATCATAGCTACTGGTCAGTCAACCGGTAGGCTGGTCACTTAGGCTTTTATATAGATATATGAATATTAGAGGCCCAGTACATGAAATTCACACACTCTTTGGGGGGGGGGGGATGTCCTTCAACCCAGCCTGCACCCTCTCTAATCTGGGACCCCTCAGGAGATAACCAACTGCCTGATCATTCCCTACCCACTCCCCTGCTGGCCTGATTGACACCTAACTGCTCCCCTGCTGGCCCAATCACCCCTAACGGCCCTCCCCTGCCAGCCCAATTGCCCCCAACTGACCTCCCCTGCCAGCTTAGTCACCCCAGTGGAAGCCGCACAGAGCAGCAGCCAGGACCCGCTCCCCGGTGGGGCTGAGGGAACACCGTGAAAGCAGCCCACAGCAGCAGTGGAGACCTGCCCCCCCCCCCAGCACAGCTGTGGGAACTCCAACATCACTCATGGGAAGTGGCTACTGGGCCTCCCGCCCCCGCCCCTGCAGGGCCACAGGAACTGCGGCAGCAGGCACAAGGAGCAGCAGCCAGGACTAACCCCCTAGTGGGGCTGAGGGAACTCTGAGGAAGCTTCGGGGAGAAGCAGTGGGGACCTGACCCCTGGCGGGGCTGAGGGAACTCTGGTGGACGCTGGACCTCCCATCCCCCTGCAGGGCCACAGGAACTTCAGTGGCAGGCATGAAGAGCAGCCGGCCCCGCCCCCACTGTGTGCGCTGCCTTCTTGTGATGGTGTTATGGTGTGAGGGTTAATTTGCATATTACCTCTTTATTATATAGGATATCCATATAAATATAAAAATTCATGCATAAGAAAACTTCTGGGAGAATATAGTGCAGATGCAAACATTAGCAGGGCTTATCTTAGGGTGCTATGTATGAGGTATTATTTCTTTTTCTGTTTTTGTTTTTTTACCTATAACAAATACTTATTGCTCTTATAAATACACAAAATAATCTCTACTCCACCCACAGGAAAGCTGTTACTTTATATAACTCTGCTCGCTTGCATTTGAGTGAGGAGGGGAGGACTCCCTTCCTTGTTCCACCAAAGGTGAGGTCATTGCACTTGTGAGTTCCTTCAGCTCAGCTCTGCAGCAAGAATGCTCCAGGAGGCCCCAGTGCAGAAGCTGCAGAAGCACTAGTGAGGCCATCATCTCCTACTTGAGAAATGGGGGCACCTTCCCCAAAAAAATTTGTAGCAAGGGCTGGACAAAAGCACACGTGTGAAGTGTATATGGAAAGCAGAGGACATTCAGCAAGTGACAGCAGAGTATGAATTGCTATTGTGAACAAAAGAAGGGGACAGATCATCATCCCACACACACATTCAGGTAAATGGCCTAAACAGGGGGGGGGGGGGCAGGTAGGTGCAGATGCTGGGGTGCCAAAGATGCCTGATCCAACCAGGACAGGCTCTTTGTTTCAGAGACATTTGTTTACAGTGACAATTATTAATATTCCAACAGAAGTAACTGACCAGGGGATAAAATATCTGTGTTGTTGCCTTAGCCAGTTTGGCTCAGTGGATAGAGTGTTGGTCTGCTGACTGAAGGGTCCCAGGTTTCATTATGGTAAAGGGCATGTACCTGGGTTGCAGGCTCTCTCCCCAGCCCAGGTCAGGGCTCCTGTGGGAGGCAACCAATAGATGTGTCTCTCTCACATAGATGTTTCTCTCCCTCTCCCTTCTATGCTCTCTAAAACTCAATGGGAAAATATCCTCAGGTGAGGATTAGCAAAACAAAACAAAAAAAAAGAGCTCCTGTAATTAAAACCCAGTCATTCAGGACTCACCACTGCCAGCAGGCTATGTTAACTTCTTACCCCCATCTTCTGGATTTGACCCCCAGAGAACACCAATTTAGTGCCCAATGACTACTGATCACTACTGATAGCTCTGTGCCAAATCTCCATATTTTATAGACCTCATAACTATGGGAGGGAGGGACTATTCCTTTATAAATGCAACTGAGGCTCAGAGAAGTTAAGAAACTGGCCTAGGTCACAGAGCTCACTGGTGGTAGTGAAGGGATTTAAACAACAGTCCAACCCTTAAAGCTTGACAGCCACATAACACTCTCTTGCTAACAGATTTTTCCTTCTGCTGGCAAGTTACTAAAAGCTTATGATAGCTTCTCTTTTTCTACGTTTTGTATTTTTACCTATAATAAACACTTATTGCTCTTGTAAATACACAAAATAATTGCTACTTCCACCCACAGGAAAGCTGTTTATCTATCTATCTATCTATCTATCTATCTATCTATCTATATCTTATCTATCTATCTATGGGGGCTCAGTGCACGAATTCGTGCACGGGTGGGGTCTGGCTGGCCTGGCCCCAATCAAGGCGGATCGGGGCTGGGCCTGTCAGGAGGAGGAGATGGCAGGAGGTTGGCCAGTCAGCCAGCCTGGATCAGGGCTGGATCAGGGCCAGGCAGGCTGGGGGAAGGAGCCGTGGGTGATTGGCCAGGGGCCCTGCCCCTGATTGAGGTAGGGGAGCTGATTGGGGGCGAGCCAGCCATGGGGAGGGGCTGTGGGAAGTGGGCTAGCTGGCCCTGCCCCCAAATGGAATGGGTGGTGAGGTGCTGATTGGGGGCCAGCGGCCTGGGGGAGAGGCCATGGATGGTTGGCTGGCTGGTCCTGCCCCTGATCAGGATGGGGGGGGGCGCAATCTGGAGTGGGGCCAGGCAAGGGGAGGGGTTGCAGGAGATTGGCCAGTCAGCTCTACTCTTTATTGGGGTGGGGGGCAATCAGGGGTGGGTCCAGCGGGGGGGAGGGGCTGTTGGCTGATCAGGATGGTGGGGGGGGGGTCAATGGGGGCATGGCTGGCTGGGGGAGGGGGTGCAGTCAGGGGCGGGCCAACCAGGGGAAGGGGCTGGGGGCCTACTGTGGTAGGTTGGGCTGATGGGGGGGGGAGGCCCAGCTCTTTTTTCTTCTTTTTGCAGGACCTGCTCTTGATGGGGGTGGGAGAGTCTAATAAGGGGCAGGTCGGCAGGGAGGAGGGGTTGTGAGGTTGGCTGCCAGCTCCATCCCCTGATCAGGTCAGTTTGTTGGCCACAGTGGGCACCTTAGCCACTGGTTGTTAGGTCATTATGGCTGAAAGGTTCTCCATGCACCTCCTGGTGACCAGTCATTTAGTCATTTTGGTCATGATGCCTCTTGGCCTTTTAATATATATATAATTGATTTTTACAGAGAGGAAGGGAGAGGGACAGAGAGTTAGAAATATTGTTGAGAGAGAAACATCTATCAGCTGCTTCTTGCACACCCCCTATTGGGGATGTGCTCAGAACCAAGGTACATGCCCTTGACCAGAATCAAACCTGGGACCTTTCAGTCTGGAGGCCGATGCTCTATACGCTGAGCCAAACTGGTTTCGGCGGCCTTTTATTATGATATTGCTGAAAAGTATTACAGATGTCTTCAATTTCCACCCCAATTTGCCCCCCTCCTCCCAAACCCCTGTCCCACACCAGGCTGAGGCCTCTGGATAACTGTGGAGGGGGCAGGGGCTTGTCTTGGAGCTCAAGGGAGATGGGTCTCAGCAGTGGGGATGGGGGTGCAAAGGATCGGTGACAGGGCTGGGTTGCTGAGGACATTGTACCCAGAGGTGAGCCCTTGGGGATGTGGGGGGGGAGGGGAATTCTGGGGATGAGACTAGGGGTGCTGGGTCACGGAAGCTCCCCACAACCTCCTCCATAATTGGAAAGCTGTTACTTTAGACTGGGAACATCCCTGAGTCACAGGGAACAAGATGTTGGGGAGCCTTTTCTCTTCCACAGACTCAGTTGCCCAAATCCAACCACATTGCTTATTATCAGTACTTTAAATTCCTGCCTATTTAACTGGAGGAAAAGTTGTATTTCAGTTCGTTTTATTTTGCTGTGTCCTGATTAACAGTAAGATTGAAGGTCTTATCAGCTGGGAAGCAGTAAGCTACTCCGGTTAGATGGAGAGCTTAGCAACCACACAGAATCTGCTGAGGGCAAGTCCAGGACCAGTGAGTCCCTGGGAACCCCCAATAGCACCCTCTCCTCAGCAGAGTGACACCCCTGAGAGAGAGCTCAAGTGGAAACTCTGCCCTGAGCATATTGTCTGCCTGTTCAGGTAAGACCAAGTGCCGGCATTGCTTCTTTGTCAGCTGTGTTCAACATCTTGAGGACTCCATCTGCTGGGCTGTGGGAACAACTATTCCCAGTGCTGTGGAACACAGGGTTCTTCTCTGTTCTGCAGGGTTCTTTCCCCTTAGAAGTGTGCACTGATCGGTCCTCAGGGGGAACTCGGGGGGTGGGAGGGGGCTCTTTGTAGACTCTAAAGCAGACTCTGCCCTGTGAACTCCACACATCTTTCTTCCATGGTCACGTTGTGGTTTCTCGGTCCCTCCTTTCCTGCTCCTCAGCCTGCAGTCTCTCTGAAGGCTGTAAACTGAGGCCATCACAGGGATCATCTCATTTGTCTCCTCTCTCAGGAATCACTGTCCTGTGATATCCGATGCTCAGTGTTTGAAACTATTGTTTTGTGTATTTCATCTGGAAGGTAAATCCAGTCCCTGTGATTCCATCTTGCTTAATGTGTGGAATGCCCTTGAGTTTATTTGCAACCTAGCTAATCCATAAAAAGATAATGTTCCGCAATGAAATATGTTGAGATTTAGCCCATGTGGAATGTGACCTACCTAACAGCAATATCCCCACCTCACTCCCAGAAGCAGCATCACAGACCCTACCTGAGACCAGCCAGTGGGACTGGCCAGGGCAGGCGTGATAACACTGCTTCTGTGTCCAATGAACAAAACAGATATGAAACACACAGCAGATGATGTTAGTGGAAACCTTTGCTGTTTCCTTTATAGAATTTTCTGTGATTGTGTAGACATTCTAAAACCATTAGTTTT